>JAVGWX010000007.1:56341821-56941821 GCA_036924085.1 Ariolimax columbianus | reverse complement strand
AAGTGGCAGGTAGTAGTTGTTTTCCTCACATCCTGAGCGTGCTGATGAAGGTGAACCGTGGTCCTCCGGGCGGTTGTGCTATGCTTCGCTTCATCTGACGCTTACTTTTACGGGATCACGTCGACCCACATCTTGTCAGCCAGAGTGCCTTGAAAACAGCTGTTTCTAGGGAATGCTACATGGAAGAAAGATAGTGGTCTTGGTCAGTATATTGTGCCTGACCTGATGTGACATCGTGGTCAGTATGTTTTGCCTGACCGGACTAGAGTCTCAGTTCCCCTTGTATTGAGTTAATTTAACTCTCAACGTTTCTTTGGTCGCTGGTCATATCGGGTCTTTTTACATCATGAGGTGCTCTTGAGACAGTGGACTGAGGTTTTACTTGCTGTAGTGCAATGCAAGGCTCCTCAGTAAGCTACCAATATGGGGATTACAGTGTCGATTCCCATCTTGTTGGTCAGAATTCTGTGACAGTCTGTTTCCAGGAGTCCTACGAGGAGGAAGTGAAGTTAAGGTCTTGATCAGTATGTTTTATCTGACCCTGATGTTACCCTTTGCTGGCTCCTGTAAAGGGGACAAAGTTAGTGGTGGTGCTATGCTTCGAGTGGAGACAAAACGTAAACCATCATTCTACTATGAATGTCATAAAAGGTGACTAAGGAAGGTTGTTCATGGGGCTGGAAGCTTATCATGTAAAACAAAGTGCTACAGAAATAATCTCTACACAAGCACATACACGTTGTTGATGCTGGCTTCCATCAGGATAATTAATAGTGATAAAACAGCAAAGGAGGACGGCGTGGGCTAGTAGTTAAGTGACACAGCTCACAACCAGAAGATGCTAGGTTCGATCCCCATCACAGCACCGGCCGTTACCCCGGGGAAGCAAACCCTTAGAAAATGCATGCTGAAGTCGGATGCACTGGGCCTACAGACGCAAAATAAAAACTACAGTGCAACGCACATTGCTTTGGGGATTAAAGAAATTAGGCGATTGCAAAATAAAAAAATTAAAAAAAAAAAAAAGAACGAGACAAGAATGCTGACCCATGGAGTGTGGGTGGATTGGTGCTGCCCATGTACCACTGGTGGGTTCTGCAGCTACACCTATAGGGTTCCACCTGCTCTTGAGCCCCTTTGTCTGGTCCGTCTCCAAGGATCTCTTCAACTTGGTGTCCTTTACAGGAGAAACACTTCGGCCAACATAGCTCCTGGGATCATTGGGATCAAGATGCTGAGCAGTGCATGAGCTGCAGTGGTCAGGGAACCATAGTTGACTGCTAGCGTCAGGGCCAGCGAGCCAAAGCTGCCAAGACCCTTCTACACCTCCACGCAGTGATCCTAGATAACAGGCTGCAGTAGGGCAGACTGGCTAAGGAGAAGGGATCGAAGAGGGTATGCTAACCCGGTACTAAAAAAATGCTTGCTGAAGTCGGATGTGTTGGACCGAAAGGTGCAAATATCGCCGCAGTCAAGCTGTAAACTACGCGGGAGATTGAGAACGAACGAAGCCAAGCCAAGCCATTCCAACCTCAGCAAGATAGGCTTACATGTAGAGAGCTGATAGTTCAATAAGGCAACTATCCGAGGAGAGACACCTCTGGCAACAAACAACTATTACATTGCAGGTAGATTGAGGATAGTCAAAGGCTAGGGGAGCAGGCCTAAACATTATGCACGCTGAAGACAGATGCACTGGGCGCTAGGAGCAGAACACGGTGTAATGTAGCCTGCCTTATAAAGACAGGCAAAGACATGGCTTTGTTGAAACCATTGATGTAGCTGACTGATAGCAACCAAGGAAGACGATGTGAATGATATCATTGAAAGCTGTGTAGAAGAATCCTTCAGCTTTCAGTAGAGTGACAAATGCTTTTTCTTCAGATGAATCTGTCAGAACTATTACATGGATACGATCCTGTGACTATTTTGAAGTGATGTACTGTTTGTCACAGACAGTCCTACATACTCGGAATCTTGGTATTCAAACAGGCATGTTAATGTCTGTTGCCAGATAGTCAAAGGCAATATTTAGTAGGTATTTTAAACTTCCTGCAGCTTTCTAGACCATGTAAAAGTAAAGTAAAGTATCCCATAGCATTACTGCCGTAGGGGTGTGAGGTGTTAGCGATCTCACATTTCAACATTAAAGGCTCGGCTATATGAGGGCGGTAGCCATCTCCTCTCCCTCGCTGCTTTTACTTCCTGGACTGAACCGGTACCCATTTAAGGCTGGGAGCCATTGCGGTCTGAAAAAAACATTACCGCCTCAACTGGGGAATGAACCCAGGACCACTAAGATGCGAAGCCAGCGCGCTAACCACTGCGCTACGCGGCTCCACCATGGGGAAGGTACAAATAATTTTGGTAGATTTTTAACTAGAATTTCTAATTTTTGTCCAGAGAGTGGCTGTTAAACCTACTATTTTCGATTACTAACTACCAAGGGATTTTTAAACGTGCTCGACACTGAACACGGGAGTCCAACCTCACTACCCAGAGATTAGGTTAATTTTTACTAGACGATCCACATAAAAAAATATTACTCTCCACCATGATTAGAACTCGCGACCTCCAGCACCCAAGGCAGACACCTTGCCTCGATACCACTGAGCCCCCATCTGACCTACTAGTATAGAATATACTTACATTTCCATTTTTGTTGTCAGTTGGACTAGTTGCTGTGCCTCCACCCTTTGATTTCTTCTTCTTGCGGTCGCTGTGACAATCCCTGCGTTTCTTCTGGATAGTAAGCAGGAGAGAAATAAACTGATTCTTCAGCTCCTTATCAAACTCCAGTTCGTCCCGCAGAGCAAGCTCTGATACGAGCATCTCAGACAGCATCTTTGTAGTGGTATCGTACTCAGCTACAAGCTCATGCAGAGCAGCACAGGACATTCCTTTGACTTCTGAAAATGGACCAACAATGTTGAAGTGTAATTTTATAACAAAAATTATATATTACGAGGGGCGCTTCGAAAGTAATGCCTCTAATTTTATTATGATGTCCCACGCATCAGAAGTGGATTTTATCCAGGGTCGGGCCAGAGAAGAAGACATCCTGTCTTTTACAACACGATAACGGCAAGCCTCATACCAATTTGAAGACCGTTGAGCACATTGTCAGTCTTGGCTGAACTGTCCTACCACATCTACCATATAGTCTGGATTTGCCTTCTGACTTCCATCTGTTCCGGCCAATGAGAGATGAACTGCGTGGACAACATTTTCCTAGCAACGATGCCGTCATAGCAGCTGTGAAACAGTGGTGTGACAGATTTAGTATTGCATTCTGTCTACTACAGTGGGTCATCTTCGCTAGTGCAGATTTTTACGAGCAATGCATGTATGCTCCTGTTCATCATTGGAGAAAATGGTTAGCCAAGGGTGGTTACTATGTTGAAAAATAGTTATTTGAAGGCAAGACATTGCTCTGTCAATTAGTGTTATTGTGCTCTTGTTATCTGTTATGGTTTTCATGGAATAAAATAGAAGGCATTACATTATTATGTTCTTACAAGTGTGATTTACAAATTCTGCTGTAGTTATAAATGGGATTTCCTTATTAAATTATAATTAGCAGAGGGATTTCCCTATTAAACCATAATTATAAGTGGAATTTCCATATTAAACTATAATTACAAATGAGATTTCAATATTAAAACTATAATTACAAGTGGGATTTCTTTAAGCTATAATAACTAAACTGTTATTACAGGTATGATTTCCTTATAATTACTTACGAATATTTAAATCATAATTAATAATGTAATGAATAATTAATAATTACAGTTATAATTTTCCTATTTAATTACTATAATTACAGATGGAATTTCCATATTAAACTATAAATACTATAATTACTTGGTATTGGGCTGATGGGCGAGAGCCTGGATGCTGCTGGATCCGTAACAACAACATAATTATGGATAGGATTTCCCTATTCTTCTTCTTCTTCTTCGTTCGTCCTCAATCTCCCACTACCAAACCCTGAAAGGGCTTAAGTAGCAGAATGTAGTCCAGAGAACAGAATGCGTTGTGTCGTAGTTTTACAGCTTGGCTGAGATATTTGCACCTTTCGGTCCAACACATCCGACTACAGCAAGCATTTTTGAGTACCGGGTTAGCATTCCCTCTTCGATCCCTTCTCCTTAGCCAGTCTGCCCTGCTGCAGCCTGTTATCCAGGATCACCACGTGGAGGTGTAGAAGGGTCTTGTCAGCTATGGGTCGCTGACCACTGCAGCATCTTGATCCCGGATTTCCCTATTCAACTATAATTACAAGTAAAAAATGTCAGTACTTGGTAGCGGGAGATTTATACGAACGAAGAAGAAGAGTATCCTGTTAAGAAAGGGAATATGTGGAAACTTTGAGGTAGCTAGTTGTAAACAAAGAATGTTTGTTTGTGACAGCAATCACATGACAAGTATCTGTCTGCACTCGAGTAACAACATACATAACAAACAACAGAAAAGAAAGTATAGAAATGGGCAACCTGAAATTGGAACACCGGACCCTCAGACGGCTGAAGCACCTTGCCAGAAAAGAGAAATGAGACGATTTGGCACCGTTCCACTGACGTTGCATGCCGCCAGCAGCTCTAGAGTTATCGCTTGATCATGTATAAACTACCGGGTTAATGCTATAGAAATGGCTGAACATACTGCTCTTTTCATTGTAGAATTCCAACTTCTGTCATGTATGGTTAGACAAAAACAATGGCGAGTTTTTCATTTGTTTTTGATTTTGGAAAGGATTTCTACTTTTTCGCTTCATTTGAAGATTCACTCAATATTGAGAATGGGGGAGTTAAGTTTCTGCAACATATATTTCTGAGATAGATCTATTTAGTTTGTTTATGTAGATACAAAAAATATGTTTATAGTCAAAGTGACAGACATGCCATTGCGGTAAACATCGGTAGTAGTATTAATATGTTTTTCTGTAAATTTTTCTTGTTCTTTTCTAACCAAGGGACGCTGCTACCGGGTGAGTCTATATGTTTGTGCTATTTTTCACCACTATCACCTTCAACTTCTTGTCTCTCAGAAACTAACATACACACAATAACACCAACAAGTTCTTTATTAATATAGGTCTCTAGACACACACACCCTAAAAACAAAAAACCCAAACAATTTTTAAAAATAAATAGAGGTTCCCAAAATCAACAATCATGTTGTGTCCTGACGAGCTGAATAATTATGCAGATACAGGAAATAGATGTAATTTTGTAATCTAGAAAGCAAAAGTTTAAGATACTAAATCAGCAAGACATACTAAAATGATGTAAGACCACCCCAGTTGTGACACATTTTTGGGGGTGTCTCGCTGCTGTAGTACCTAAACTCATTTCTCTCCTGTGGCAAGGCACTTTGTCATCTGAAGGTCTGGTGTTCCAAATGTGGGCTGCCCATTACCTCATTTTCTTTGACGTTGTTCTTTATGTATGTTACTCGAGTGCAGATAAATCCTGTGCATTATGTCACCTTCCTGCTCCCCCCAAAGCATAGGGTTACTCCTGCAGCTGGCCCTATCATGTGAAGTAGGTATCAAAACACTTATACTTGCTCTTGAAGTAGTGACTTCTGCAGCAAATTGTTTTCACATTATGATGTTGCTAGTTCTATGAAAAAAACCATCTTTAGCCGCTGTTTACTGTAGCAGAGTCCAGGTTTCACTGGGATTATTCTATCTAGAATGTTACCACACTCATCCACATCATTCACGACCATACATACATCTAGATCTCACCTAGTCGATCTGTACACTTGCGTAACTCTTCAGAACATACATCGTTCCCTCGGTGCCTAAAGACACCACACATACATCTAGATCTCTATTAGACACAGGGCGCCCAACACACACCTTATAGAGCGACTGGCCAAGACTCGAAGGTTCAGCTAGTTCAGCGACCCTGTTCTCACACATTTGTAAAAACAGCCTATCAATCACTCTTGTATTAAGTCGGTGAGCTAAACAGACTCCTAGCTAAATTCTGTCTCTCGCTCTCCATGGCCAGTCTGCTTGAGTTAAACTTTGTCTAGTATTATATAGTCTCAAGCAGTACCAGAGCTGTCCAATGGCCAGTCTGTGGGATGTCCTCTGTCTGTCACTCATCCCACACTACCCAAATCGGAACGCCAGTGGTCAGCACCTAGCCTCTTACCTGTCTAGACACCTTCTTTCGCCCAACCCCATTTTCCTTTGTTGACTTAGTATCGAGACGGTGAGTGACCTTGGCGTAGTGTCGAGACGGAGAGTGACCTTGGCACACATTCAGGTACCTTTGTTCTCAGAGTCGCCGACCACATCATCCCTGCCCTAAACGCTCATACTCCAGCTGGAACTGTTACATTACAACATACTTGGAAGGTTACAGTGGTCCTATTCTATTCTACCAGGTACCATCCAAGTAATCCAGTGCAAGTCTGACTATTTTATTATGTCCTTTCCTTATGGTATCGTCTTCTTCAGCGCTCATCCTAAAAAGAATATTATGTTTTAGTGTACAGCGAGTCTATGATATCTGCGCCTTTCGGCCTAATGCATCTGGATTCAGCATATATAATTTTTTGGGACTAGATTTGCCTTCCTTCTGCAATCCATTTTCTCTTAGAAAGACTACACTAGTGCCGCCTGTTTTCAAAGCGACCACATGGAGGCAGAATTGGTTCTAGGTCAGTTATAGTTCGCTGACCCTGAAGAAAGCTGCCAGATAGGAGCCGCTGGCATCCACTCCCTTATGAATTCCACATAAGTGATCTCAAATCATTTAAACTCCTCTATTTTAATCCCTAATTGGTAATGGATATTTTTTTCTATAGCAAGCAGCTTTCGAGGTCGACCCAACCTAAAAAATTGAGTACCAAAGCAATTCTAGAATTTGACGTGGTGCTGACTCCTAGTCACAGAAATATGGGTCTAACACCAATATGATGTCACATGGCATATAAACAGGATCTTAACAGAATCTTGACTCTTTCACCAAAAAAATAAATGTATGTGAAAGCACCCATTTCTGAAAGTCTGTATCTTTTTGGACTTCATTTCTTTTCATTTCCATATAGTTACCCAACACATTCAGAGCTGCCCATTAAACCCCGTGAGTGTTTGAGATAGAACCCTTAACTCTTCACAGGACTCAAACACGGAACTCTTTGTCTCTTCTTTTTCTCTGAGGATTTCCCTATCAAAGGTCAACTGTTCCATGTCCCCGGGCATTCCTTCATCTATGATTAATTTGATTCCATCCAGTCTATTACTTTTCTTGGCAGTCTATCTCTTTTTGTCTGGGCCCATTCTTTTCTTCATCTTGGTTTGACCTATTCCAAAATAAAATATTCACCATTTTATTCTTTAAATCATATATACTGTATTGTTTTTAGAGCTTTCTTTTAAACCAAGAAGACTATTCTCAACACAGCAGACTTTTGGTCTGTGCGAATTGCAAATTGGCTGTATACCACTCCATCTATGTACCAGCTTTGACTTATGGATGCAAGTCATGGGCAATGACCACAACCCAAAATAGCTAGCTACAGGCTTCAGAAACCTAAGATATCTAAGGAAACTAGTCAAAGTAACAAAAAGCAATAAAACCCACAATCAGACAATACAGCAAGATCTTGAAACACAGTCCTTTCAGATGAGAGTGAGGCAATCACACAATATTTTAGAACAATGATTGTAAAAAGGAAGACTACATGATAAATTAATAAGGACAAAACTAAAGCAGTTGTCTCCATAACAAATGTTAAAACTTTAGTTTTATTCCAGCTGAGTCAAGCTCTTTTCTCAATATCAGCTACTGTAGGAGGCTAATGCAATTTTATTAATCTGTTCATGTGTCCAACATGTCCACACTCATCAGCACGTTCGGGATATGAGGAAAGCTACTGCAACCCACCACTTAATGTCCTTTTCAGGGCGCACAAAAGAGCAAACCTACTCCTTGTGGGCATTCAAAACAACATGTGTCTGACATGAGTGAAGCTGACTTTGTTGATTAATGCGACGTTTTCATGTCACATCACTCTTATTATGTTGATTAAGATTCGCCTCTGCACTAAGACTTTATATAATGTATTAGACTTGACTGAGTTCTTCTTCTTTGTTCGTTCTCAATTTCCCGTTTCCAAGCATTGAAAAGGGCTTTGCAAGTAGCAGTATGTAGTCTGGAGAATGAGGTGCATTGTGTTGTAGTTTACAGCTTGACTGCGATATTTGCACCTTTCGGTCGGACACACCCGACTTCAGCAGGCATTTTTTAAGTAACAGGTTAGCCTTCGCTCTTCGATCCCTTCTCCTTGATCAGTCTGCTCTGTTGCAGCCTGTTTTCAGGATCTATGCATGGAGGTGTAGTTCTGGTTTGCTGGCCATGACGCTAGCAGTCAGCTATGGGTAGCTGACCGCTGCAGCTCATGCGCTGCTCAGTGTCCACTGTGTGACTGAAACTGATGTCCTGTGTTACACAACCTTTACAAAAGAAACTGAACTGAATGTAAAGTTAAAGAGGTGTTATCGTTGATTGTGCTATAAAATTGATATTTGTGTGTTTTGTCTGTGAAAAATGTTGAAGGTATCAACAACTTGGGAGGCACATTTTTAATGATGGTGACATCATCAGACACTGTAATTGGATTATAATGAGGACGAAACTGCTCTGGTCATCAATCTCACTCTCTCGTCCTGAGCTACCTTGATCCAGTGGCAAGACGATCAGTCCAGAGGACTGGAGGTAACTCAGAATGCAGGCACTCTGGTCTTACCTTCCTTGAGACCAGTGGTCCCTTGAGACTGACAGGATTTGATTGCCCACTGTTTCCATTCATGGCCTTGGGATGTGAGTGTCTTACCTCTCGACTATAGTCACCTCCGAAAGGCAATATAATGTCATTTTTACAGCGGAATGCATGCAAGTTTAAATAACAATAATCTAGTTATTTTGAACCACTTTAAATTATAGTTTACTAATTTTTTTCTGCCGATAGCTTCTGCGATTAAACATGAGATAAAAATGTCAAAAAAACTTCACCAAGTCAAGGTTTGTCATTGAATTATGGGATTTAAAGGGGCAAAACTAAATTAAGACTCTCGTACAGACTTCAGAATGCTGTGATCTATTTTCTTCATAAACTTGACGGGTCTGTCTGAGGGCTACTCTCGTCACCATACAGTTTATCCAAGTACATTACAAGAACTGGAGCATGGCAGTGGACTAAGATACAGAATAAATGGGTGCAAATAGTTACCCGGGATTGTGTATGCTGACAGTGTGGCCAGGGTTTGTTTCACCTTGGTGTATGACTCGTCTTCTGGTGTTTCCTGCATGGCGTTGTAGTAATCTTCGGGAGAAGGTTCCTGTAGAGATCAACATAAATGGGTTTGAAAGCAACAAATATATTAGGAGATTCAGTGGTCTAAGAGTTGTAAGCTAGGCTCACAATCTTAACAAAGGAAAGTGAGCAGTCAGCAACAAAACAAAAAATCCATCATCTGCAGGAGCTCAATAGACAGTACCCTCGCAACTCTTGGACACACGTGTACATAGATGGATCGGCCTCTGTGAGAGATAAATGGGGAAGGCAGTAGAATCTACATCGCACACTCCAATGGTGACATAGAAAATCACTCCATACCAGCAGGAGAGACCTGTACCAATTTCAGAGCTGATCATGCAACAACTCAACTGTTATCAGCCAAAACAGAACTACAAGGAAAAGGGTCATTCTAACAGACTCCAGGAGTTTACCAAAGTCATCTCAAGCACCAAACAAGGTAGACTCTCACATGAAATAAAATACAACATAAGATTGCAGTCTAAAAAAAACTGATTTAGTCCTATAGTGGATTACGGCCCACTGTGGGATCCCTGGAAACGAGAAAGCACATGAGCTCACAAAAGACAGAAGTGAAGGCAAGCAGACAGAGCTATAATGAAGCAAAGACACTCATAAAATGATCTATGAAGACAGAATGGGGAGACCAGCACAAAGAATACAAGCCAGAAAATGACAGCATAGAAAACTTGACAGAGATGGGCAGACGAAGATCTTCAGACTCAGATTGGGACATTGTAGACTCAAGACCAACCTCCACAGAATGGGTCTCAGAGACACTTCCACATACTGATTGTGGAGCACCCAAGCAAACACTAAAACATATCCTGCCGGACTGCCCCACTTATGCAGACCAAAGAGAGGCAGTCTGGCCAGGGGGATGGACCATGCTCTAAAAGCTGTGGGGGACTGGCGAAGACCTGAAACGCAGTTTCCTTCGTGAACCTCACCAAACTAGAAGCATAGCATCAGTTCATCGATGAAGAAGAAGAATGTTCCCAATCCCAATGTATCAGGTTCAAATCAAGAGTGCTCAGTTTGATAAACCTAGCATGTCACAGGTTTTTGTTTTGATACGACTGTTTCTTCCAGTCGTGTAAATGGGTACCTGATGAAGTCAGGGAAAAATTTAGGAGCTACCGCTGTAGTTGCTACGAAGTTCATGCTCTGTCATTGACAATTTCAGCAATGAAAAGAACTGATCACATATGGGGGCGTCCAGATGCAATGAAGAACGGCCATATGAACCATTTCCTATTGTTTGTCCAAGCATATACAGAAACTTCAAATACCAAACTGAAAGTCAACATTAAGATATTGAATGTAGATCTGTTAAGGATCTTTCTCAAGTTGCCTTGCCTATGGCCTAATTTAGATAGGCCGCTGACTCACCGGGAAAACTCCTTAAAACATAACATTCCACCGCTGACTAAATAACGGAACTCATAATGTGCCAAAGTTTATAATCAATCCATGCTCCACAGAAAAATAAAACAAACTCACGATACTTCTTTGTTCGTTCTCAATCTCCCACTACCAAACCCTGAAAGGGCTTAAGTAGCAGAATGTAGTCCAGAGAATGGAATGCGTTGTGTCATAGTCTACAGCTTGGCTGAGATATTTGCACCTTTCGGTCCAACACATCCGACTTCAGCAAGCATTTTTTGAGTACCGGGTTAGCATTCCCCCTTCGATCCCTTCTCCTTAGCCAGTCTGCCCTGCTGCAGCCTGTTATCCAGGATCACCGCGTGGAGGTGTAGAAGGATCTTGGCAGCTATGGTTCGCTGGTCCTGACACTAGCAGTCAGCTATGGGTTGCTGACTACTGTTCAGCATCTTGATCCTGAACTCACGATACAAAACACAACAAATTACTGTTGAGAGTGATCCTTTCACAGAATTCTGCTCTGAAACCAACTGCATAGCCATCTTTGTTTCCCGAACACGCTATTATAGTTGCACTGTTAGTGGACATACCCAAGTTGCATTATTTGGTCAGCCGTGGAAAAGGATTACTAAGTGAGTGAGAAGGCCTGTATCTACTGTAGGCTGTGCCTTACTAGCTGTAAACTAGGACACAACGCATTCTGTTCTCCGGACAACATCCTGCTACTTGCAATCCCTGTTTCATGGTTTGGTATCGGTTGTTTGATAACGAAGAAGAAGAAAAGAAGATATACTAAATTCTTAAGAGTCGCTATAGCTGTGAGGTAAGGCATTCGCCTCTCAAGAAACGAATGAACGAATGCGTGAAAATGATGGTAGTTCGAACCCTGAAAGTTTAGAGCGAACTCTAGTCTCAAGGAAGGCAAGATCGGGATCCCAGTCCTATCAGAGACAGACGACAAACTCAGAGGTCCCGTGTACACGATGTGAAAGTAAAAGAACCCTTAGCAATTGAAAATCAAAAAGAACAGACTGCTAGCCACTGATCCGGCCTAAATGATAAAGGCAACGACATTCCTACTTAACAGCAAAAATCAGGTGCTCTGTTCATCATGCTAACCACTTGTGTGTCTGCCCACTCGACAGCAAGTATAAACATATTCTACACCCTCACATGGGTAGAAGAGGAGTAACTAAGCCTAGTAATATACTTCATTCAGGCTGTCTAACTGGCTCTGCTACTCTACACAATGGTCGTATCCTACCCCACATTGATCGTTGTTGTTGAATGCCTACAATGAGTAAGTTTACTTTTCTGTGCGGAAAAGGAAGACTAATGCGTGGTCAGGTCAAATATACTGATTGGACATGTCAGTCAGGATCAGGCAAAATATACTGATTGGACATGTTAGTCAGGGTCAGGTAAAATATATTTATCAGACATGCTAGTCAGGTTCAGGCAAAACATACTGGACAAGACCCTCTCCTTGGCTTCCTCATAGCCCTCCCTTAAAACGGGCTGTTTTCATGGCAGCCTGGCAAACAAGGTGAGGGATCGACGTGATCCTTGTAGTAGTTAGCGACACGCAGATGAGGCCAAACATGGCACAACCGCTTGGAGGACCCCGGTCTACCATCATCAGCACGCTCGGGATGTGATGAAAGCTACGAAAACCCGCCACTTAACATCCATTTGTTGTAGCTTTCCTCACATCCCGAGGGTGCTGATGAAAGTGAACCACTCCATTGATGAATTTTAAAACAAACTTTGGGGGACGGCGTGGGTTAGTAGTTAAGTGGCACGGCTCACAATCCGAAGGTGCTGGGTTCGATCCCCATCACAGCACCGGCAGTTACCCCAGGGGAAGCAAACCCTTAGAAAATGCAGGAGAAACCAGACCCTTACATAAAATGCATGCTGATGTCGGATGCACTGGGCCGACAGGCGCAAAATAAAAACCACAGTGCAACGTACACGGCCTTGGGGATTAAAGAAATAAGAAATAAAAAAAATAAACAAACAAACTTTGCAGTGATATAACATAACTTACAAATATTCAATAGAAAACTTCTCCTGAACAACACAGACACAATCCTAGACTACCTAGAGGAAAGGCGATGCGGTGAAGCTAATGGTCGGTGACGACGAATATGTGAACAGGCGATAGGTGTGAACAGACAATGTAAGTCCGTGTCGCTGAGTGGATCGAGCTATAACTAGACACAGAGATCTAGTTCCCGACAGGAGAAGGGGATACACCTCCAGATACTGTGATACGGCCGAGTACAATTGTTGGAACCTGAAGCTGCTCTTATCATTAGTGTATGCCCGAGTGTGTGAGAGGGAGAGCGAGTTCGTGTTAGCAGAAGGCACTGATATGAAGGCAGCAATCGGCCAAGCGATTTCTTCGTTAGCTGTAGCTCGAGTACGTTGTACGAGGCGTGTTCAAATGAAACTGGGCCAAACTGCAACAAGTGAACTTACGTACGATGAGCATGCTGACGTCACTTCTGATGTGAACAGCACATATCAATCGTCAAGTTTGCAAAATTTCATTATCCCTCCGACTCAGTATCTCAGCAGACCGTTGAAAACATGGCGGGTGTGATACGAAATCCGTCCAGAGTTGATTAGCGAGCGATGATTCGGTTTCCAACAACTGAAGTATGTCGACAATGCTGACATTCATCGCAGAATGCAGGCAGTGTATGGGGACAAAGGTGTGTCGACGACAACAGTGAAGAACTAACTGGACAACGATGTTTAAAGAAGGACATGAGTTAACGAAAGATCACCCGAGACCAGGTCAGGCGCATATTGTTGCGTTAACTCACGTCCTTCTTCGTACGTAGGTTCACTTGTTGCAGTTTGGTCCGGTTTCATTTGAACACGCCTCGTAGATCAGGAGTCTAAAATTAGCGGTCCGAAAAGTCGTTTTCTGCGACCCGAGACTTAAAAGGTCGTTTATCTTGTGATAAAGTTAATAAAGTTTGGACAAGAATATAAAGCGGTATGTGCTACATTAGCGGTGATGTATATTTTACCAAAATTAAGAACTGGTCTAACTAGAAACATCGTTTCATTCAATGTGAGTTTACAGTAACTGCAAAGCAAATTAAAAATACATTTACGAGAAAGTACCGAGGGAACTGGATAAAGATAAAGAAAATGTGGAAAGTTGATTTCTTCTTCTTCTTCTTTTTCTTCTTCTTCTTCGTACGCTGTCAGACGTCAACCTGTATTTTTTCGAAAAAAGCAGCGGCCATCCTGAGGCTGTCGACACTGCCATAGAGCTTGTCTAGTGTTGCCACTGGTGATGGCCACATGTGCTTTCTCTGATCCTCGTATGTCGGGCAGTTTTGCAGCAAATGTTCAGCGGTCATTTTCCCGGTACCACACGTACATTCGTCAGTGCCACCTATCTTCAGTTTATTGAATAGGTGGTACCTCAGTCTATTGTGGCTTGTGCGGAGTCTGAAGACCACGACCTGTTCTCTTCTGTTCAACTGGTAATAGGTATCGTTTTTTGTGTAGCCAGTATGTTCTGTTTCCCCATTTGGTCATGTATCTGGCTCTAATAAGCCTTTTGGACTCTTCGTAGGTCACACTAGGATCTGGCTGTGGTAGTCTTGCACCTTCTTTTGGCAGTCTGTCTGCCTCCTCGTTGCCTTGGATGTTACAGTGGGATGGAACCCACTGTACCACTACTCTTTTTGGTGCGGACTGCTGGCATAGTTGACAGAGTACTGCTCTTAAATCATTAAGTTCAGTATTTTTCTGGCTTTTTAGTCCTGTGACTAACTTAACATCTTTATACTGGTTTAGAAGACCCTGCAGAGTCTGTATACAACCAGTTACATTTACATCACCATTGCTCTAAAATCTATGCGCGTCCAATTTATTCTTAAATGCATTAACTGTCCCTGCCTCCACTACCTCCCCTGGCAATGCATTCCAAGCAGACACCACTCTCTGACTAAAAAAATATTTCCTAATATCTAAACTGGACCTCTCTTTAATCAGCTTGTAGCTATGCCCTCGTGTTATTGTAGGTGGCTGTATTTAAAAAAAACTTGTTATAGTCTAATTTATCGATTCCTCTGATCATCTTATAAACCTGTATTAAGTCACCACGAATTCTTCTCTTTTCGAGACACTGTAGGCCGGTTTTTCTGAGTCGTTCCTCATAACTGTAATTCTGGAATCCCACTATCATCTTTGCCGCTCTTTTTTGTATTCTTTCTAGCATGTTTATGTCCCCTCTATGATAAGGACTCCACACCTGTACACAGTACTCCAATCTAGGTCTAACTAAAGCTTTATACAGTTTGACGATCACTTCCTTGCTCCTATGTTTAATATTTCTTTTTATCATACCTAACATTGCATTTGCCTTTTTCACTGCTACCTTAACTTGCTCACTCACCTTTCCTGTATGATCTATTATAACCCCTAGGTCCCTTTCCTTATCTATCTTTCTAATATTGTTTTCTCCCATTCTGTAATTATGTTCCATATTGGATCTACCCATGTGGATGACTGTACATTTATCTACATTAAACTCCATTTGCCAGCTTACAGACCATTCTCGAATTTTATCTAAATCCGACATCAATATATCCACTTCCGCTTTAGATGAGACACTACTGCATAGTTTTGTGTCATCAGCAAATTTTGCAATCATGGATCTCATATCAATGTCCAAATCATTTATATATATCAAGAACAAAATTGGTCCCAAAACCGAGCCCTGTGGCACACCACTTTTCACTTCACTCCACTCAGAGTACTCCTTATTTATGCCCACCCTCTGCCTTCTTCCCGTTAACCAATTTTCAATCCATTTGGCAACTTCGCCACCTATTCCATGTGATTTTAACTTTCGAAATAATCTTTGATGAGGTACTCTATCAAAGGCCTTTGCAAAGTCTAGATAAATAACATCTACTGGCTCCCCTTTATCTATGATTTTAGTAACCTCCTCCATGAATTCTAATAGATTTGTTAAGCATGATCTCCCTCTAGTAAACCCATGCTGACTATTTCTAATTAGATTAAATTTTTCTAAATGCATTACAATGTTTTCTTTGATTATTGACTCTAACAATTTACAGACTATGCTCGTTAAACTCACCGGTCTATAATTTGCCGGATCTGATTTTTTGCCTTTTTTGAATAAGGGGATCACTCCTGCATCTTTCCAATCCCGTGGAACAATCCCTTTTGTAAGTGATTGAGAACATAATATAGCCAATGGTTTTGCTAGTTGGTTTCTAATTTCATACAGCAATTTTGGGTGAATACCATCTTGACCTGGACATTTATTCACTTTCAACCCCTCCAATTTTTAAAAAACCATTTCCTCTGTAATACAGATTGATCTTAATCCCGCTGTATCCATGTCTCTTTGAAAAATATCTATAGGCTCTGGGATCTCGGAGCAGTCCTCCTTTGTGAAGACTGTGCCAAAGTACTGATTGAGCAGATTAGCAGCCTCCCAATTCTCACTTATTATTTTCCCTGTACTGTCTATGAGAGGGCCTACTTTGTCTTTCGTTCTTTGTTTATTTCTAACATAAGAAAAGAAGCTTTTACTGTCAGTCTTGATCCTCTGAGCAAGTTTTTTTTCAAAGTCTATTTTTGCGGTTTTATTCGCTTTCTGAGATATGTTCTGCTTGTCCAAATATTTTACATATGTTTCTTTTGATTTACCTGCCTCTATATATTTTTGCCATGCTTTATTTTTTGCTCTTCTACATTTCACTACAAATCTAGTTATCCACTTTTTACGCTTGGGGTTTACCTCCCTACATGGAACACATTCCTCTTTTAGCGTTTCTAGAACTGTTTTAAAACTTTCCCACTCCTGTTCAACATCTGTTCCTACAATAATATCTTTCCAGATTACGTGGTTCGCTGCCTCTTTCATCCTCTTAACATCTGCCTTAGAGTAGTCGTATGTTCGCGTGTTTATGTTTACTACGGCCAGGGCATCTGTAAACAGGACTATATGGCTTTCATTTCTTTTGCATGTCACCATTTCTTCTACTGCAGCCGTCAGTGCGTCTGCCTCCGCTCTGAAATTGCTTGAGTATTTTCCAGTTGCCACTGACAGTGTTATTTTTCTACCATTTGGTAGGCTCAGGAATACCCCTGCCCCTCCGTTCTGTGTTGTGTTTGTTACAGAACCGTCGGTGTATGCATGGGTCCAGTCCATGCTTGGGTCGTTTTTCGTTATGTGCCTCAGGGTTATGTCTCTTCTGTCTTTTTCAGTCTGGCTGTTCTTGTTTCCAATACCTGGTATATTTTCTACCACCTCCGAAAATATATGCTGCCTCCAGGTAGGTTTGCGTACAGTAGGGATGGGCTTTGGTGTTGTTAATGTGTTCATAGGGTCTTCGCTCATCTTTGCTTTGGCTATTTCTGCAAAGTTTCTCCGCTTTAGTTTCCCATTTCCAAATCTATTTAGTCTCTGATGCATTGGATGTCTGTCAGTCTTCTGAGTTTCTCTGCTTGCTGCTGAGCTCTGCAGTCTCTTCTGTCGGTCATGGATTGCAGATTTGTATTCTTTTAAGTTCTACAATTGGTGTTGACTTCATGCCTCCTGTTATAACTCTCATGGCTTGGCTTTGGAGTTTGTTAATTTTATCAAAGTTCGCCTTTGCTGCTGTTGTCCATGCCGCAATGCCATACTCGAGAACTGGTCTCACTCTTCCAGTGTACAGTTTCTTTAGTATACTTTCGTCTGCTCCCCAGCTTGTGCCAGCAAGTTTCCTCATGATTGCCATTCTTTCTCTGGCTCTCATTCGGTTTCTCTCGATCTGACTTTTCCATGTCATGCGCCGATCAAATGTGACTCCCAGGTATTTTGTGTTGTCGTTTGGCCCAGATATTTGCCGTTAAGGCTTATTTTGGTGTTCTGGGGTTTGTTTAAAAGCAAGAATATCGTACATGTTGTTTTTTCCTCATTTATTTTGACCAGCCATGAGTTCGCCTACTCCTCCAACGATGTTAGGGCCTGCTGCATCCGATTGCTTGCTATGGTGATATTTTTTTCAGAGGTCCACATAGCCAGATCGTCTGCAAACATGGAGCTGTAGACTCTTCTTGGTATATTCTCTGTGATGTTGTTTATATATATACCAGGAAAAGTGTGGCTGACAGTACTCCCCCTTGGGGTACTCCCTGCTCAAGTGTCACCTTTTTGCTCATCTGCCCTTGTACTTGAACTCTGGCTGTTCTGTTTTTGAGGTAGTGGCTTATCCATCTGTACATTTTCCCACAAACTTCACTTCTTCGTAGCTTGACTTTAAGTCCCTCTTTCCACACCTTGTCAAATGCCTTCTCTAAATCCACCCAAACCGCTACTGTGGGTTTTTTTCTCCTGGTAAACATCCTCCTGGGCTATGAGAGGAAAGTTGATTTAAGTCTCAATGTCCAACTGATACGCCGACTGACTTTCGTCAAGTTATTTCATAGTCGGCCAATCTATACCCACGCACGTTTTTCACGAAGGAATCTAAAAGAGCACTGTTGTTGGATGCCACTAAGATATAATGGATGGTGAGACAGAATTACGTCGCTGGGAGAATTGGAAAGGGCACAGTTCTGAAGCCGGAACCAGTATTATTCAGCCAAGAAAGTGCCTAATCGAACATTGACAGATCACCAACTGATCTCCTAGGTTACAGGGAAGAAACATTACGAAACTTCACTCAAGTGTGACCCCTTATGATGTCTGTAGGAACAAAGCCACGGAAGGCGTAGAAGACTCACCAATACTTGGGACTGCATAGCTTGCAGAGTATGGTTAGCCTACTGCAGTGCCTAATTCGTCCAGATTGCGGGAACATTCCACCCCCCCCCCCCCCATTATAACTTGCCTATCACTACAATGTTTATTCTAATTTATATAGTTCACAAGAAGAATTTATAGGGTTGAGGAATAAAGGTAGCTTACATCTACGGTCGCCACGCACCGAACACTTGCATTTATTTTGCCTACGATAGAAACAAAATCTATACTTTACCGAGGTTTTGAACACATGTCCTCGCAATTAAAAACTGACACCCAAACCATTGAGCCAACCGCTCATCGACACGTCACGTCCGTTTCTTTAGTAGAGGGTTACAGTGAATCTTCTTCGGCGTTAGCCCTAAAAAGGACGTTGTGTCGTAGTTTACAGCAAGGCTGTGATATCTGCGCCTTTCGACCCGACATTCGGCTTTAGCTGACTTTTTGGGGTATCGGGTTTGTCATTCCACTCTGATTGCTATCCTCTCAGCCAGACCCCACTACCTTCCTACTCTGATTGCTATCCTCTCAGCCAGACTACACTGCCTTCCCACTCTGATTGCTATCCTCTCAGCCAGACCCCACTGCCTTCCTACTCTGATTGCTATCCTCTCAGCCAGACCCCACTGCCTTCCTACTCTGATTGCTATCCTCTCAGCCAGACCCCACTGCCTTCCTACTCTGATTGCTATCCTCTCAGCCAGACCCCACTGCCTTCCTACTCTGATTGCTATCCTCTCAGCCAGACCCCACTGCCTTCCTACTCTGATTGCTATCCTCTCAGCCAGACCCCACTGCCTTCCTACTCTGATTGCTATCCTCTCAGCCAGACCCCACTGCCTTCCTACTCTGATTGCTATCCTCTCAGTCAGACCCCACTACCTTCCTACTCTGATTGCTATCCTCTCAGCCAGACCCCACTACCTTCCTACTCTGATTGCTATCCTCTCAGCCAGACCCCACTGCCTTCCTACTCTGATTGCTATCCTCTCAGCCAGACCCCACTACCTTCCCACTCCGATTCCTACCCTCCTAGCAGAAACACATTAGTACATCCCGTTCCCAGCGGCGCCAGAGCTTTGATTCGTTGACCTTGATGCAAGCAGTCAACTATGAGTCGCTATGAGCTGTCTGCTCATTCACTGCGCTGCATCTTCGGCCCCCAGTAGCTATTCTTACATCCCTACGCGTACTTGAGAAGGTAGGTTGTGGTCCTCCTGGCTGTAGTGCAATACGCGGCTTCACAGTACGCTCACCAGTACGGGGATTACAAAGTTGTTGTTTTGAATGCCCACAATGAGTAGGTTACTCTTTTGTACGCCCTGAAAAGGATGTTAAGTGGCGGGTTGCGGTAGCTTTTATCAAATCCCGAGCGTGCTGATGAAGGTGTACCAGGGTCCTCCAGGCGGTTCTGTTATGCTTGGATTCATCTGGATGTCGTTTACTACTACCGGGATCAGGTCGATCCGTTACCCTGTTAGCCAGGCTGCCATGAAAACAGCCAGTTTCAAGGTAGGGCTACGAGGAAGCCGAGATGAGGGTCTTGTCCAGTATATTGTGCCTGACCTTGCCTAACATGTTTGATCAGTATATTGTGCCTGACCCTGACTAACATCTCCGATAGTATATTGTGCATGACCCTGACTAACATGTCTGATCAGTATATTGTGCCTGACCCTGACTAACATCTCCGATAGTATATTGTGCATGACCCTGACTAACATGTCTGATCAGTATATTGTGCCTGACCCTGACTAACATGTCAGATCAGTATATTTTGCCTGACCCTGACTAACATGTCAGATCAGTATATTTTGCCTGACCAGACGTCATTCTTCCTCCTAGGGATTACAATGTAGATCCCCATCTCGTTGTCCCGACTGCTATGGCACACCATGTTGACAGGAGCACGTACGAGGACGTGAGGTGGGGGATCCTGATCAGCACATATCACCTGACCGTGAGTACTCTTCGCTCCCAAACCTTGTATAAATAACATCTTCGTTTGGAACCAACAATTAGTGAGAGTCACACAGATGAAGCCAAGCATAGCACAGCAGCCTTAAAGATCCCGGTCCACCTTAAACAGCACGCTCGAGGTATGAGGAAGGCAACTGTAATCCGTCACTTAACACCTCTTACAGAGCGTATTTAAGAGAAAACATACTCATGTGTCGGACCGAAAGGTGCAAATATCGCAGTCAATATATCGCAGCTGTAAACTAGGGACAAAACGCATTCCGTTATCCGGACTACATCCTGCTACTTGCAAAGTTCTCGTCAATGCTTGGTAACGGGAGATTGAGAACGAACGCAGAAGAAGATATTAATTGTGGCTTTTCCCATAACGATAGATGTTATCCCCTCCGCTGCCTTGTGGGATACCTGTTTACAGGAAAGGCTTCGGGAGTAAACCCTGAGGAAAAATCTGCATCCTGTGCTATCTAGTCGTGTTGATAAAATATTGCCACTGGTCAAAGGTAGCCCAGGACCAGAGAGTGAGGTTGACAAAAGGCGCAGTTATTTTCTCACTTTAATTGAAATCACCGTGCAAGTCACAGAAAAGGCTGTCCACAGAGCTGAACAGAGAGAGTGGTCTTCATCACATGTGATGGACGAAAAACCATCACTCATTGTGGGCATTCTATCATCACAGGCGTCTCAGTCTCTATAGTCTATGCGCGTGGCTCCCTGTAAGTTTTGTCCAGCTCTGTCTCCTGTATTTCGACACTGTCTGCTATAGCTGTAAAGGCTGATCCGCGAGTGATTGTCCCTGCCACAGATCGTACATATTGAGGAGGATGGCTTGCCTGGCTGTTCCTTGATCTCTTCAATTGTTCTCTTTTAGTTAAACAACAACAATTGGTCAAACTTAAAGGTCATCTGATAAAATGAATCGAGAGAACCTCCACACTGTAGCCCGTGCGGTCTGTGCCAGCACTTTTCATTACTACGCTTCTGTGATAGTGTAACCAGACACCAAGCGTGGCACATAATAGCTGATGAGACAAACGAATGACCCCCAGATCACGTGACAGCTGGATCATCAGCTGATCCCTGTCCTGGAAAGTAGCCAAATGACAATCAACAAAAAATAAAAAAATAAACCTATGTGTTTTACTAACAAATATTTTTTGTAATTTCTGTTCGCTTTCCCACCTCCATTAGTTGTTGTTATTGTTTAATGCCCACAATGAGTAAGTTTACTCTTTTGTGCGCCCTGAAAAGGACGTTAAGTGGCGCGTAGCAGTAGCTTTACTCACATCCCGATCATGCTGATGAAGGTGGACCGTGGTCCTTCAGGCGGTTGTGCTATGCTTGGCTTCATCTGCATGGACTTACTACTACGGAGAACACATCGATCCACATCTCGTCAGTCAGACTGCCTTGAAAACAGCCTGTTTCCAGGGAAAGCCACATGCAAGAGAAATTGTGGTCTTGGTCAGTGTATTGTGCCTGACCCTGACGCGACCTCCTGGTCAGTATGTTGTGCCTGACCCTGACGCGACGTCCTGGTCAGTATGTTGTGCCTGACCCTGACGCGACGTCCTGGTCAGTGTTTTGGGCCTGACCCTGACGCGACGTCCTGGTCAGTGTTTTGTGCCTGACCCTGACGCGACGTCCTGGTCAGTGTATTGTGCCTGACCCTGACGCGAGTCCTGGTCAGTGTTTTGGGCCTGACCCTGACGCGACGTCCTGGTCAGTGTTTTGGGCCTGACCCTGACGCGACGTCCTGGTCAGTGTTTTGTGCCTGGCCCTGGCGCGACGTCCTGGACTAGCATCTCAGTTCCCCAGGAATCAAGTAAAGGGGGGGGGGGGGGGATAATCTGTAGTGGATGCCCTATGCTTCGAATGAAACGAAAATGTAGCAAGAACTATTATATAGACGGAGACTTATAAACCAGCCATTTGTAATGCCACGTCCCACTTATATGTTCTGACAGCATGCGAGGCACGCCCAGTAAAAGTCTCGCTTTGTACATAGTGCCTAACTCGGGTATGATTAAACGTCTCCTGATAGAAGGCTCCTCAACACCTGGGGTGCTGTTGTTGTTGTGTAATGCCCACAATGAGTATGTTTACTCTGTGAGCCCTGAAAATGGTGTTAAGTAACGGGTTGTAGTAGCTTTCCTCACATCCCGAGCTGATGGAAGTGGGTTGTGGTCCTCCAGGTGGTTGTGCTATGTTTGACTTCATCTGCGTATTGATCACTACTATGGGGATCACGTCGATCTACATATCGTCAGCCAGGCTGATCGAAGACAGCATGTTTCCAGTGAACGTTATATGGAAGAGAGATAGTTGTCTCGGTCAGTATGTTGTGCCCGACCCTGGAGCGACATCCTGGTCAGTATGTTGTGTCTGACCAAACTAGCGTCTCAGTTCCCCTCAACACTTGGCATTACATACTTCGCCTATTGTGGATTGTAGCCAATCAAGTTTTAAAGTTCTGTTCTGTCACTGCGCTGCGGGTAAACCCATAGGTGCTCTGTTTCTATAAGAAAATGACGAAGAGTGTGGATACTGATTTCCAGCATCCCACTGATTGTACATACTCCCGCTCCATACTGGGATTCGAGAATTATAGTTATGAGGAAAGACTCCGAAAAACAGGCCAACAGCGTTTAAAAGAGAGAAGAATTCGAGGTGACAATACAGGTTTATAAGATAATCGACGGAAAAGATAAAATAACAGGATTTTCAGAATACAGCCACCTACAAGAACAAGAAGGCACAGCCACGAATTAATTAAAGAAAGGTCCAGATTAGATACCAGGACATATGTTTATAGCCAGAGAGTAGTGAATGCTTGGCATAGATTGTCACAGGAAATAGTGGAGGCAGGGTCAATTAATGCAGTCAAGAATAGATTGGATGCTCAAAAGTATTTTTGGATCAAGTGAATGTAAACGAAACTGGTTGTTTACAGACTATGCAGTCTCTCCTAAACTAGTATAATGACGTTAAGTTAAGTTGATTATATAATTCTTTAGCTAGTGGATTGTCAAGACGTCGACTGCAGCGTCAACATTCAAGAGGAGGTCATTGGTCGATCTAAGAGTGCCACCCCTGTCCACATTCAAAGTCCCCACCCTGGAGACAATGATGTCAGCTCGTTCTCTGTCATGAGATGTGAGATAAACTTGAAGGTTCCGTGTATACGCTGTACATGTGAAAGAGCTCTTGGTAGTTGAAAACCGAAAAGAGGAGGCTGATAGCCGCTGCCTAGCAAAATTAGGCAAATAAATAAATTCAGGCAGAAGATAAGTTGGTTTGGTCATCTCATGAGAATGCACCCTCATCATCTTCCACTGAAGGCTTACAATGCTGGTAGATCTGGCTACAGGGCAAGGGGGCGGCCGCGAAGTAGGTGGATAGATGACAGAGTGATTGTACAACGACAAGGGCTCACATTGACCGACGCAACGCACTTGGCGCAGGTGGACGACTCAAGCTCCCCTCGACGCGCAAACGGCACAAGTGGAAAGAAAACTAACTAAACTAATAAATTCTTACGCAAGACCCCACCTACCCGAACATAGCAAAGTCCGGAAGTAGAACCGAAAAAAATATGCAGCCTGTGCTATCTCCAATCGTCTAGACTAGCACGCCTTGCCACTGATTTAAGGTAGCTCAAGACGAGAACTCACTCTCACTTAAATCTAATTAAAGCGCGTCCCAGTGTCAGACCTTAGACACACACAAATCTCACAATCCTGATTCTGTCGCCACTGATTTAAGGTAGCTCAAGACGAGAACTCACTCTCACTTAAATCTAATTAAAGCGCGTCCCAGTGTCAGACCTTAGACACACACAAATCTCACAATCCTGATTCTGTCACCACCGTCGCTTGCGATGTGCAACTGATAATTTTTATAATTTAACAAATATTATTTTAAATTTAGAGACACATATAATAATGGCTGAACAAAATGTGAAACGGAACTCCGTACTTCATACCGGATTCAACGACTATAACAAAAAACATTTTACAGTGTAGACAGAATAGTTCATAAGCTCCACAGGATTTCATTTTCCCTTTAGGATATAGTTTCATAAACCACAAAACCGCTACCAGGAACAGACAAGGTCATAGTAGACAGCCCAGGCGTACCAAAGGTTTAATTTTAAATTATGCGGCAAAACTCTACACATGCGTAATCGTAGAAGACAACATTAAGCAACTAAAATGAAATTCAATGCAATTTTAGCAAACAAACTTAATTATTTGGACTTGGCTCGCCTGTTCAACAACAGCATTCATATATAAAATAAAATAAGTAAACTTCATGAAAAGATACAGAAATTGGGACTTAGAAAGACCAAATATTGATTACGAGAATAAATTCACACAAAAAATCATATTTTATTGTAAGATACACTCCTACAAGATCTGAAATCATTCATATAGCTTTCTAGCAATATAGACAAAGCAGGAGGCTGATATAAAGATATCAAAATAAGAATACAAGCAAGAAGAGTTTTCAGAAATCACAAGAAATGACGTAAAAAAAATGGAAATCTTCAACTCCAGTGTAAAGTCTGTCCTATTTATATGTCTAAAATATGAAGAAAACACAAACAACGAAAAAAGTACAGCTTTTCATAAATGGGTGACTTCACACACACACACAAAAAAGAAAATGAAATGGTATAATGAGATCGCTAATGTGAGACTGTTGGAAAGAAACAGACACATAACAACGGAACACGACAGTCTCTGTTCTGGAATCCCCAAGGCAAGAGAAACAGAGCAGAACAAAACACACAAGGCCAAGAGTGCTCGAGACAAACAAAACGAAACTGGGAAGACGTGGACAGAGCTGAGAAGGATGGCCTAGGACAGGAAGATCTCACGTGTATTTGTTGGATACCTATGCTCCACAGTGAGCTGGAAGGTTTTAATATAATTAGACTTGTTCTTCATCAATCTTGGAAATCTGTTGCATGTTTTCTTCGTTACAACATTACTGTCTCTGAAACCACCCGATTATTCGTGCCGCCTCTGACTGCGCCTTTTTTACTTTTAAGACGACTCAATTCAAGTGTCGCCTAACTTCCGTTATTTCTGCCTCGTCTTCTACGTTATTCCTCTAGGCTTTACCTCGAACTTTTCTCCATCGATTGGCAAGTTCTACCTTAGGTAGCGACACATATTTGAACGATTGGAAATGAAATGTAGATTTCAGCGCATGCGTTGTAAACGTATTACTGATAGCAATTCTCATTTCCTCTCTGACTTGGACATCCCATCTTCTCCATACTTTACCACTCCTCACTTCCAAATAACTGCCATTTACTCTCTCACTGGCTACATTTTTCATGTTCTTTACAGACAAGACTACCATGTTTGAATCTGCAAGGAAGAAGACTAAACGTTTCAGTCATCGCCCTATGCCTCCACTTGATCCTCGACCGCCATACCCCTACAGCTGATCCTCCATCGTCCTATACCTCCACTTGATCCTCCACTGCCATACCCATACAGCTGATCCAACATCGCCATACTCCTCCAGCTGATCCTCCACCCCCATACCCCTCCAGCTGATCCTCCACCGTAATACCCCTCCAGCTAATCCTCCACCGTGCTACCCCTCCAGCTGATCCTCCACCGCCCTACCCCTCCAGCTAATCCTCCACCGTTCTACCCCTCCAGCTGATCCTCCACCAACCTACTCCTCCAGCTGATCCTCCACCGCCCTACCCCTCCAGCTGATCCTCCACCGTCCTACCCCTCCAGCTGATCCTCCACCGTAATACCCCTCCAGATAATCCTCCACCGTTCTACCCCTCCAGCTGATCCTCCACCGCCCTACCCCTCCAGCTAATCCTCCACCGTTCTACCCCTCCAGCTGATCCTCCACCGCCCTACCCCTCCAGCTGATCCTCCACCATCCTACTCCTCCAGCTGATCCTCCACCGCCCTACCCCTCCAGCTGATCCTCCACCGCCCTACCCCTCCAGCTGATCCTCCACCGCCCTACCCCTCCACTTGATCCTCCACCGCCCTACCCCTCCAGCTGATCCTCCATCACATAACACCTCCAACTGACCCTACATCACCTAACACCTCCAACTGACCCTACACCACCTAACACCTCCAACTGACCCTACATCACATAACCCCTCCAACTGACCCTACATCACCTAACCCCTCTACCTGATCCTCCATCGCCGAACCCCTCCAACTGATCCTACATCACCTAACCCCTCCAACTGATCCTCCATCACCTAACACCTCCAACTGACCTTCCATCACCTAACACCTCCAACTGATCCTCCATCACCTAACACCTCCAACTGATCCTACATCACCTAACCCCTCCAACTGATCCTACATCACCTAACCCATCTACCTGATCCTACATCACCTAACCCCTCTACCTGATCCTCCATCACCTTACACCTCTACCTGATCCTCCATCACCTAACACCTCTACCTGATCCTCCACAATATCTTCCATGTAGCTTTCCCAAGAAAAAGGATGTCTGGCTGACGAGAGTGTGCATCGATGATCACATCGATGTCGTAGTCGTGAGCAACACGCAGATGAACTCAATCATAGCACAACCGTCTGAAGGACCACGGCCCACCTTCATCAGCACGCTCGGGATGTGAAAAAAGCTACTACAATGCTATTTTCATAACGCACAAAAGAGTAAACTTACTCATTCTGTGAATTCAACAACAGAAACAAGTAACCCATCTGATTTCCTCGATAGTATATTACAACCGCTGCCTGAGAATATACCACAAGCATGATTGAAAGATATCAATCAAACATCCCACACGTTTTCTGCATTTACACACGTAGCATCCATTAGGAAATGATGTTCGCTCCCTATTCGCTTCTGTTGTTCTTCAAACTCAAATGTTGTTCTCGATAGATAAACTAACCCACATTCAATCTCTATCTTTTCTCACCCATCTCGCTGAATGTTCTGACTCTAAATTCATTTGAACTTAATGGTCAGTTTAAACAAAAATAAGTATCAGGCTGTCCGTACTAAAATTGGTCCACGTTGATCATATAACTCCAGTGCCGAGGCAGCATTATGTCTCCTAAATAATAAGGCCCCAGGATTCGGAGGAGACTTACGTCTCATTTCCTGTGATGACGTCGAGCGTTTTTATTGGTCCGTCGCAAGAACTTAGAATGAGCAGGTCACAATACATACCACAAGTAGCGTAGTGATCTATTAATACTGTCTGGGCATTTATCTTCCGTTCTTAGAGGGTCTAATTTTGTTTGCCTTCTTCGGTGTTCGTTCTCAAATAACCCCATATGGGGTGAAGATGCTGAGCAGCGCATGAGTTGCAGCGGTCAGCGACCCATTGCTGACTGCTGGCGTCAGGGCCAGCGAACCAGAGCTGCCAAGACCCTTCTACACCTCCACGCGGTGATCCTGGATAACAGGCTGCAACAGAGTAGACTGGCTTAGGAGAAGGGATCGAAAAGGAAATGCTAACCCCTTACTCAAAAAATTCTTGCTGAAATCAGATGTGTTGGACTGAAAGGTGGAAATGTCGCAGTCAAGCTGTAAACTAGGACACAACGCATTCCGTTCTTTTGACTACATTCTGTTACTTATGCCCTTTTCAGGGTTTGGTAGCGGGAGATTGAGAACGAACGAACGAACTAAGCCAAGCCAAAACAAATAACCCCCAGGATGAAGATGCTGAGCAGCGAATGAACTGCAGTGGTCAGCGACTCATAGCTGACTGCTAGCGTCAGGGCCAGCGAACCAGAGCTGCCAAGACCCTTCTACACCTAAAGGCGGTGATCCTGGATAACAGGCTGCATCAGGGCAGACTGGCTAAGGAGAAGGAATCGAAGAGGGAATGCTAACCCGGTACTCAAAAAATGTTTGCTGAAGTCGGATGTGTTGGACCGAAATGTGCAAATATCGCAGCCAAGCTGTAAACTACGACACAACGCATTCCGTTCTCTGAACTACATTCTGCTACTTAAGCCCTTTCAGTGTTTGGTAGTGGGAGATTGAGAACGAACGAAGCAGAAGAAGAAGAAATAACCCCCATATATTTTCCTCATAAACGTGACTGAGGCTACTCTCATTCCTTCATCTAGACAGGAGAGGACACTGCTGTCCTGTTGCTCTTCTTGTTGAGTTGACAAATACGGGCAATTGCTTTTACAGCTGGTCTGCTCTCATCACACGTGCCCATGTCTGCCATTATAATGTTCAAACAGATGTTATCTGGTACTGCAGTAACCTATTCCAGGTCTGAATATTGTCACTTGATCTATTCTTGAAACGGAGATGTGCCATTTGGTGAAGCTGACGAAGAATTCCCACCAGACCAATATGGCATTTGAGCTGCACCGAACTTCCGAGCACTCTCTGTTGTTCCTTCAAGTTGGTTGTTGTTGTATGCCCACAATGAGTAGATTTACTCTTTTGTGGGCCCTGAAATGGACGTTAAGTGGTGGTTTGTTGTAGCTATCCTGAAATCCCGAGGGTACTCATGAAGGTGGACCGGTGTCCTTGACGTGATCCTCGTGGTAGTGAGCGAAACAGAGATGAAGCCAAGCATAGCAAAACCGCATGGGGAACCCCGGTCTACTTTCGCCAGCACGCTAGGAATGTGAGGAAAGCCACCGCAACCTGCCACTTAACGCTCTATTCAGGACACACAATGTGGAAATTCAACAGCATCATCATTCGTAACATTCTTCTTGTGAACCCCATTTCTGTTACTGCCAATGATTTCTCCTTTGTTTGTTGTTTATTGTCATGGACTCTATCCCTTACAGCAATATTTGTTACATATAACACTGTATTATATATATATATATATATATATATATATATATATATATATATATATATATATGAGGGGACGGCGTGGCCTACTGGCACGGCTCACAACCGGAAGGTGCTGGGTTCGGTCCCCATCACAGCACCGGCCGTTAACCCGGGGAAGCAAACCCTTAGAAAATACAGGAGGAAGCAGACCCTTACATAAAATGGATGCTGAAGTCAGATGCACTGGGCCGACAGGCGCAAAATAAAAACCACAGTGCAATGCACACCGCATTGGGGATAAGAGAAATAAGGCGAACGCAAAAAACAAAACAACAATATATATATATATATATATATATATATATATATATATATATATATATATATATACATACACACGAGGCGTGTTTAAATGAAACCGGACCAAACTGCAACAAGTGAATATAGGTACGGTACAATACGTATGATGACGTCACTTCTGGTGTAAACAGCACATACCAACCGTCAAATTTGCAAAATTTCATTATCCTCTGATTCGTAGTTTCCTCACCAGATCGTTGAAAACATGGCGGGTGTGATACGAAATCGATCCAGAGTTGATCTTCGAGGGATGATTCGGTTTCTAGCAGCTGAAGGATGTAGACCAATCATCGCAGAATCCAGGGAGTGTATGGTGACAAACGTGTGTCGAAGACAACAGTGAAGACTGGACAATGATGTTTAAATACTTCAGCAACGCTATCTGCCAGAAACCTGTGCATTGCGCACAAGTAATCCGCGATGTAACTGGGTTGCGACCAACGACACAATTATTAATAGTAATAATCTTTTCAGATAATGACTCCAAATCTATTACCAAAAACGCATATATTAATCAAATCGATAACAAAGTATGACCTTTAATGATAGAAGATTTGGTGATAATTTTAGTACTTGTATGTTCTAAGAATAGAAATACGCTCCTAGCTTGATTATTCTTTTTATAGAGCATAGCAAAATCACAGTAATCTCCTGCAAAACCATTTCCTTTTGAAGCTATAGCCAAGTAAGTAAATGGACAGCATTTCAGCACGGCATATGTTTATAATTTCATAAGTATATGACTATGTTCCAGGCCTATATTTCTGCAACCAAAATGAATCTGCAGGAGCAAAACGTTCGTAGAAACGAAAACATACATACATACATAATATTATATATATATATATATATATATATATATATATATATATAATACATATTGCATAAATGTCCGTGTAGTGGAACATCACACATTTGCATAGCCCCGCTTAAATTGTTTTAGGTACTAGAACACAGATGAGAATGTCAGTTCCCACACATTTCGTTATCTTTTAGCAGGGCATCTCACTGACAAAATTCTAGCATCAACTGGTGGATCAGTGAAGATAACAACGGAACGTCAGACATGAAAGCTTGACAAGTGTCTCACTTCGAAAAAATGACACCACTGATAATAATCAAGTTGCTCGGTTGATTGGCTTGAGCTGCTGCGTTGGTTACATGTTTCATAATTTATATGTATTTAACGGCGCGAGAGAGGGCGCTTAGAGAAACGTTTTAGAGACAGTTTGAGGAACTCACTGAAAAGTTGCCAGATAGATGTCACCACCTGGGAATGTCTTCCGCAAAACAGATCTAATTGGAGAAGAGCAGTCAAAGCGATGAACATACACGGCGTTGGTTCGAGCCCCGCGGGTTTCAAGTCACCCCTGGTCTCAAAGAGGGACCAAAGTGCCTGGATACTAAATTACCTTCAGCCGTCTTGACTTATGTCTTGGCACTGGTCCAAGATAGTTCGGGACCAGAGAGTGAGGTTGGTGACCAGCGCAGTTGCTTCCTCACCATAATCCAAACACAGCGCAAGTTACATCACAAAACAAAAACCGTCTGATGGTGTCGCCCTCATCGCTTGTGATGCGCGGCTAACTGTTAAAAAACTTTTTTAGCTACCAACGATGCCCACCGTGTTATGAAAGCCCAGAGCAGATTGGGTAAAACCAACACCCTAACACCTTCTACAGACTACGTGTGCCCGTCATGCAACAGATGTGTTGGTGCCCGCATTCGCCTGTTCAGTCACACGCGCACCCATCAGGATAAACTGTGACAGGATGATGTCGGCGTTACTCATCTATAACGATGGACAGCTATTATATATAACGGGTGAAGGCATACATTAATCTACATAATGCACACTTCATCTATTGCTGGCATTAGGCTCCTGGCAACCTCATCATGTGGCACAAAGTGTCACAGATAGTACCACTAGAAGAGGGCATACAGTTGGCACAAGGTTCCGGCTGCAATGGTGACCCCACGCCCCAGCTAGCGCCAGATACGCAGATGATAACGGTGATAATAGTCGTAACGATGATACTAATGGTGATGATGATGGTAATGCTGATGATGCTCTAGAGAAGAGCTAATTAACATTTTCACCGCCAGCCTTATTTTTGAAGTGATATGAAGTGTAACACCTTCTGGCCTTCCCGAGATTAATACACAAGCTAGTGAGAAAGCAATTAACCATTAGGATGAATTATCTAGCAGGCGCCTCACACTACATATTGCATGGTCGAGTGTACATGTACACACAAACTAATGATAAACAAGCAGTGGCGTTGTACTAATGTATATGAAACATAACCTAAAGATAAGCAAGCAGGAGCGTGGTCTTAATGTACATGTACACATAAGCTAACGATAAACAAGCAGGAGAGTGGTCTTAATGTACATGTACACATAAGCTAACGATAAACAAGCAGGAGAGTGGTCTTAATGTACATGAAACATAACCTAATGATAAACAAGTAATTTGGTGATCATGGTGTACCTGTAAAAACACATTAATGATAAACATGCTTACAAGCTAACAATATACATTCAATTGGCCACAGAGTACATATAAACCTACGTTTATGATAATTTCACACTGTCCGAGTGTACATGTACATGCACACTAATGTTAAACAAGGGGTCACAATGGGTCTTGTGTGCATGTAAACTAATTTCAAACAATATCACAAAGATCATAGAGTACATGTGCACACATACAGATACAATCATGTTAAACTAGCAGTTGGCAAAACAAACTGATCGTACTATGTTAGCCAGGGCCAGGCAAAACATACTGATCGTACTATGTTAACCAGGGCCAGGCAAAACATACTAATCGTACTATGTTAACCAGGGCCAGGCAAAATATACTGATCGGACTATGTTAACCAGGGCCAGGCAAAACATACTGATCGTACTATGTTAGCCAGGGTCAAGTAAAACACACTGATCGTACTATGTTAGCCAGGGCCAGGCAAAACATACTGATCGTACTATGTTAGCCAGGGTCAAGTAAAACATACTGATCGTACTATGTTAGCCAGGGCCAGGCAAAACATACTGATCGTACTATGTTAGCCAGGGCCAGGCAAAACATACTGATCGTACTATGTTAACCAGGGCCAGGCAAAACATACTGATCGTACTATGTTAACCAGGGCCAGGCAAAACATACTGATCGTACTATGTTAACCAGGGCCTGGCAAAATATACTGATCGCACTATGTTAGCCAGGGCCAGGCAAAATATACTGATCGTACTATGTTAGCCAGGGCCAGGCAAAACATACTGATCGTACTATGTTAGCCAGGGCCAGGCAAAATATACTGATCGGACTATGTTAGCCTAGCCAGGCAAAATATACTGATCGCACTATGTTAGCCAGGGCCAGGCAAAATATACTAATCGTACTATGTTAGCCAGGGCCAGGCAAAACATACTGATCATCCTATGTTAGCCAGGGCCATGCAAAACATACTGATCGTACTATGTTAGCCAGGGCCAGGCAAAATATACTGATCAGACTATGTTAGCCAGGGCCAGGCACAACATACTGATCGTACTATGTTAGCCAGGGCCAGGCAAAACATACTGATCGTACATGTTAGCCAGTGTCAGGCAAAACATACTGATTGTACTATGTTAGCCAGGGCCAGGCAAAACATACTGATCGTACTATGTTAGCCAGGGCTAGGAAAAATATACTGATCGGACTATGTTAGCCAGGGCCAGGCAAAATATACTGATCGCACTATGTTAGCCAGGGCCAAGCAAAACATACTGATCGCACTATGTTAACCAGGGCCAGGCAAAACATACTGATCGTACTATGTTAGCCAGGGCCAGGCAAAATATACTGATCGTACTATGTTAGCCAGGGCCAGGTAAAACATACTGATCGTATTATGTTAGCCAGGGCCAGGCAAAACATACTGATCGTACTATGTTAGCCAGGGCTAGGCAAAACATACTGATCGTACTATGTTAGCCAGGGCTAGGCAAAACATACTGATCGTACTATGTTAGCCAGTGTCAGGCAAATCATACTGATTGTACTATGTTAGCAAGGGCCAGGCAAAACATACTGATCGTACTATGTCAGCCAGGGCCAGGCAAAACATACTGATCGTACTATGTTAGCCAGGGCTAGGAAAAATATACTGATTATACTATGTTAGCCAGGGCCATGCAAAACATACTGATCGTACTATGTTAGCCAGGGCCAGGCAAAATATACTGATCGGACTATGTTAGCCAGGGCCAGGCAAAATATACTGATCGCACTATGTTAGCCAGGGCCAGGCAAAATATACTGTTCGTACTATGTTAGCCAGGGCCAGGCAAAATATACTGATCATCCTATGTTAGCCAGGGCCATGCAAAACATACTGATCGTACTATGTTAGCCAGGGCCAGGCAAAATATCCTGATCGGACTATGTTAGCCAGGGCCAGGCAAAATATACTGATCGTACTATGTTACCCAGGGCCAGGCAAAACATACTGATCGTACTATGTTAACCAGGGCCAGGCAAAACATACTGATCGTACTATGTTAGCCAGGGCCAGGCAAAACATACTGATCATACTATGTTAGCCAGGGCCAGGCAAAACATACTGATCGTACTATGTTAGCCAGGGCCAGGCAAAACATACTGATCGTACTATGTTAACCAGGGCTAGGCAAAATATACTGATCGCATTATGTTAGCCAGGGCCAGGCAAAATATACTGATCGTACTATGTTAGCCAGGGCCAGGCAAAATATACTGATCGCACTATGTTAGCTAGGGCCAGGCAAAATATACTGATCGTACTATGTTAGCCAGGGCTAGGAAAAATATACTGATTATACTATGTTAGCCAGGGCCATGCAAAACATACTGATCGTACTATGTTAGCCAGGGCCAGGCAAAATATACTGATCGGACTATGTTAGCCAGGGCCAGGCAAAATATACTGATCGCACTATGTTAGCCAGGGCCAGGCAAAATATACTGTTCGTACTATGTTAGCCAGGGCCAGGCAAAATATACTGATCATCCTATGTTAGCCAGGGCCATGCAAAACATACTGATCGTACTATGTTAGCCAGGGCCAGGCAAAATATCCTGATCGGACTATGTTAGCCAGGGCCAGGCAAAATATACTGATCGGACTATGTTAGCCAGGGCCAGGCAAAATATACTGATCGGACTATGTTAGCCAGGGCCAGGCAAAATATACTGATCGCACTATGTTAGCCAGGGCCAGGCAAAATATACTGATCGTACTATGTTAGCCAGGCAAAATATACTGAGAGTCAAGGTCAAGTAAAACATACTGATCAGACATGTTAGTCAGGGCCAGGCAAAACATACTGACCAAGACTTCCACCTTCCTTTCACGCAGTTCTCCATGGAAACATACTGTTTTATGGCTAACGAGGTTGGGGAGGGGAAGGGGGCAGAGAGAGAAGGGATCCGACATGATCCCTGTAGTAATGAGCGGCATGCAGATAAAGTCGAGAATAGCACAACCGTATGGAGGACACCGGTCCACCTTCATCAGCACGATCGGGATGTCTGGAAATCTGCTGCAACCCACCACTTAACGCCATTCTCCGGTCGCACAAAAGAGTAAATTACTCATCATGGTCATTCATCAACAACAACAATGACAACACACTCACGTTAAACAAGCAGTCACAATAGTCATAGTGTGTGTCAGCGCGCACACACACATACACGCGTTAAACAAGCAACCCCATGGTCCTAATGTTAAATAAGCAGCCACGTGGTCCTAATGTTTAACCAGCAACCACATGGTCATAATGTTAAACAAGCAACAACATTATCCTAATGTTAAACAAGCAGCCCCATGGTCCTAATGTTAAACAAGCAGCCACGTAGCCCTAATGGTTAACCAGCAATCGCATGGTCCTGATGTTAAAAAAGCAACCACATGGTCCTAATGTTAAACAAGCAACCACATGGTCCTAATGTTAAACAAGCAACCATATGGTTCTAATGTTCAACAAGCAACCACATGGTCCTAATGTTAAACAAGCAACCACATGGTCCTAATGTTTAACCAGCAACCACATGGTCCTAATGTTTAACCAGCAACCACATGGTCCTAATGTTAAACAAGCAACCACATGGTCCTAGTGTACATACACACACATAAATTCATGTCAAACAAGCAACTACATAGTCCTTGCGTACACACTCACGTTATACAAGCACACACACGCATGTTAAACCACGTGGCCCTAGCATTCATGTACACAAACTCATGTCAAACCACGTGGTACTAGCGTACATATACACACACTCCTGTTAAACCACGTGGCCCTAGCATACATATACACACACTCACGTTAAACAAGCATCCACATCGTCCTGGTGTACGTGTACACACACACACTAACGTTAAATAAGCAACTACACAGTCCTTGCGTACACACTCACGTCATACAAGTAACCACATGGCCCTAGCGTACATGTACACACACTCTAGCGTCAAGCAAGCAGCCCCGTCGCCCTAGTGGGGAGGACTCACCTTCATCATAGCATCGATCTCAGTAATGACTTCATCAGCCGTGAGTATCTTGTCCTCCTCCTCTGGGTGTAGGCTGGTCACGATTAGCGAGTGCATGTCAAAGGCCTGGGCTAGATCCTCATCGTCTGATAGGTCCAGGCGCAGGAGTTCGTTCTCTTGCTGAGGAGTGAGGGAGAGTGAGAGAGAGTGTGTGAGTGAGTGAGGGGGAAGCTGGCAGAGGGGAGGAAAGTGCTAGAAGGAATGGGTGGGTTGAAGGACGCGGGAGAGAGAGAGGGTCAGGGATGGAGGAAGTGAGTGATGAGATAGTGAGTGGCGAAAGGCAGGGAGAGTGAGTGAGAGGATTGGTTAGAAAGAGTGAGGGAACGAGAGGGAGGTGAGAGAAGGGGAAAAGAGAGAGAAAGATGGAAGACGGAAAGTGAGATGGAGGGTGTTAGACAGAATGATAACGTGGGAGAATGAGTGAGTGAAAAGGGTACGGAGGAGGGCTTGTTAGAGAGAAAGTGAGAGGGAGGGAGGAGATGGGAGGAAGTGAGGTGAGAATTTTGAGAGTGAATGGAGTGAAAATAGGAGGAGACAGTGGGAGGGTGTATGAGGGAGGAAAATGTGAGGATAAGGGATGAAAGAGTGATGGGGTGGGAATGGGGATGAGAATGAGTGAGTGAGGAAGTGACATGAGAAAAAGGTTGTAATGAAGAGAGAGCATGATAGAAAATGATGGAATGAGAAAAAATGGAGCAAGAGAAGGTCATGGGATAGTGGAAGGGGTGGGGAGTGTGAAAGATAGGGTGAGAGAGTGATAATTTTTTTTGCGCCTGTCGGCCCAGTGCATCCGACTTCGGTACGCATTTTATGTAAGGGTCTGCTTCCTTCTGCATTTTCTAAGGGTTTGCTTCTCCAGGGTAACGGCCGGTGCTGTGATGGGGATCGAACCCGGCACCTTCTGGTTGTGAGCCGTGTCAGAGTGATAATAAAAGGTAGAGGTATGGGTGAATGAAAGGAAGCGGGTGAGTGAGTGAGAAAGAGAGAATGGGAGGGTGAGAATGAAATGACGAGGTAGGAATGAATTGAAGGAACAAAGAGAGCGAATGAGTGTATAAGAGAGAGAGAGAGAGAGAGAGAGAGAGAGAGAGAGAGAGAGAGAGAGATCATAGCGTGTGAGATGGAGTAAGCTGAAGTGAGAGTGGCAGAGAGAGAGAGAGAGTGTGTATGTGAAGGGGAGGTAACAGCATACTGGTAGGCGACATGCAGAGAACGATCATTATTCAACTCCTCCTGCCAGTGTTAGCGACTGCCTGTGGTGTTACTCAATCCTTTCTTGTTTTTTTCCACTCCCGACAAAGTATAGGGGCTATATTACTGAAAGGGAGGGAGGAAGAGACAACGAAGGAGCTTTGTTTGCTCCTGCTGGTAGTGGTTTCTTTAGCAATTATATTTAGTCACCGTTTCGAGTCGGCCTACAGGTTTCAGTGTTACTATTCTTTGCTACTAGTTCAGGCCCTGGTAGCACACTAGCGCTCTCTCTCTTTCTCTCTCTCTATATATATTTTGTTGTTTCTTTTGCCTATATTTCTTAAGGATGTGTGTACTGTTCTATGTTTTGCGCCCAATGGTCAGTGCATCCGACTTCAGCATTTACTATTATTATAACGGGTTTACGACTTCCCATTGGAGTATACGGTAATGCTGTTTTCGAGAATCCGAACCGACATGATTGAGCTGTGAACCAAGTCACCCCCCCTCCCCCACACACAAACCCTCCTCCTCCCCCCCCCCTCATTGGTATTCGTACAATGCAAACAAAGCATATGATTAATTATGGGCGTTTTCTATCAACACTTCTATAATCAAAGTTTTAAATTATATTTGCTTGTAAAGAAACATCCCCACACATGCATGCGCACACACACACACACACTCTGGAGCCCACGTTTGGTAACTAGACGCTGCTTGCATACGGGCTAACGATTACGCACACACGAGGACAGTAATCCTTAAAGAGAACACTGCTCGCATTTTTGACCATCTGTCATCGCTGTTACACTGTCAGTTCATTATTAATGAAATCTTATTACAAGAAGATTACAGTAACAAAGAGAAGAAAACAGTGGAGAGGAGAAGGGCAAATATGACGGAGAACAGTTGAACAAGAAGACGGCCCACAAAAGGAATCGGTGGAGAGTAGACGTCGCAACCGTATGTTTCTATAGGGTCATCCTCATCATGTATCATGTCCTTTATAGAACGTCGCTCCCATCACAGCCTGTCTAAAGGAAGCTCGTTCCCTGGCTAAAACTCCAGCCTCCGCCACAGTCATTCCTGGATATCTTGGTGCCATTGTCTTCTTGGTCTACCCCTGCATCTTGTGCCTGATACCATACCTTCCATCACTTCTATGGAGTGTATATGGGAAACAGACACGCAGGAGTCGTGTCTGGACGCACGGAAAGATAGTAACGGGTTAAATGCACAGATATCGCCACCAAAAACCAAAACACACATCCACGTCGTTTTAGTCCTAATCGACCTGTACATCTACAGCGGCAGATGCCCCTGTGCAGGTCCAAGCTCTGGCTTGAGCTGGATGTAGCCGGAACGAAGATTTCCTGCTTGGCGTGCTAGGTTCGAGCAGCTTATTACTTTGCTGCCACGGGACAAGTGCCGCGGAGAGTGGTTAACCGATATGCGAGTACACGTTAATAGACTCAAACATTAGAGCAAAGTAGACCCGCAGTCTCTTAACAGACCACCTAACCATGACTGGTGTTATACCATGTCACATAGTTAGTGGCTTTTTACGGCATGCTCTGTGGGGCAGTAGTGCTATTCTTATTCTTGTCATACACAAAGACCCAGGCGGATCACTCGTGCAGTCCACGTCGTAGGAGGTGGAAACAGCTAGAAATGAGGGATTACCTCAAAAAGTTGCTAGCAAGTGAGGGAATATAACTCTGATCTGACTAGCATAGCAAGCCGACAGTAGTAGACTATCGATAAGGAAAACATTAAAGGAGTTTAAACGGCTGATTAGCGTAGTGGTACAGCATACGTCTATCACGGCAAAGGTTACGGGGTTCCGTTCCAGTCGACGCAGTTGTAAACTTGAATCTTGCCTTACGGATAGCTAAGGAACAGCAGCGAGGAAGGGAACTGCCACCCCTACCCTATACCAGTTGTGACTCGGTATACTTAAGTCTCTTTACACTTCATTCCCCAAACAGCGGTGGTCTGCCGCTAGACTACATTTTCTTAACAGACAAGTGAAATGAATGCCGTACTTCAGAAGGTACAGCGGACCAGAGAAAGCAGATGTGGCCATCACCAGTGGCAACACTAGACAAGCTCTGTGGCAGTGCCGACAGCCTCAGGATGACCGCTACTTTCTTCGAACAAATACAGGTTGACGTCTGACAGCGTACGAAGAAGAAGAAGAAGAAGGTACAGCTTAGGTACGAGTGGACAGCAGCTGTTGAGGCATCAAACTTCCAGTGGTTGCCATGGATCAACTGTCCTGCTCATGCTGGGGTTCAGGGCAAGGAAAGAGCTGACATCATGGCTTTACAAGCTCCCATCATGGGCACATTAGTGATGGATAGAAGTGACGTTTTGAAATCAATCAATGACCGTCTGTTAGATGAGGACACCGCAATAGATTAAGCTGCAATCCACAGGCTGCAAAGTTTCGACATTAAACGAGATTCGAGCGTATGTCGCATGAGAAGACGGAACACAAGTGTGCACAACCAACGAGCTACAGGGACCATCAGAATCCATACCCTACACCATTTGATGAGATAAACTGAGCACCTATGGGGATGCCCGGAGTGCAGTGACGTTGATTCTTAGAAACAGAAACAGACCAGAAACAGAAATGAATGCCAAAATTCACAATGAGCACGAATCCCCAACAACAGAGGGAGATTCCGCTAGAGAGTAAAACTTAATCAGGGGAATGGCTTTTCAATTGTTTGTTCAATCTCTGTCCAGATGTGGTGCTGTCTGGTTGTTCAAACACTCGGCACACAGCCCTTATACATTCATGTCTAGAATAAACAGTGCGCCCTTCGACAATGATAAGTATACAACTTTGGGGAGTGTGTGGAATAGGAGTTGTGAGCTTGGCTTACAATCCAATCGTACCGGGTTCAGATCACGCCATGCTTAGTTTGACATAAACATGTTATGCTGGGACTTTTTTGTGTCGTGGTTTTACCGTTTATCCAATTCCACCCAGCTGTAAATGGGTACCTGACGAAGTCAACAGACGGGGCGGTGTGATTCGGAGCCACCGTGGGATATACAGAGTTCGTTCATGCCGTGTCGTCAGCAGTTTTAGCAATGAAAGGGACTGAGCACACATGGGGGCGCCCAGGTGAAAGGGACTGAGCACACATGGGGGCGCCCAGGTGAAAGGGACTGAGCACACATGGGGGCGACCAGGTGAAAGCGATTGAGCACACATGGGGGCGCCCAGGTGAAAGGGTCTGAGCACACATGGGGACGCTCAGGTGAAAGGGACTGAGCACACATGGGGACGCTCAGGTGAAAGGGACTGAGCACACATGGGGACGCTCAGGTGAAAGGGACAGCACACATGGGGGCGCTCAGGTGAAAGGGACTGAGCACACATGGGGACGCTCAGGTGAAAGGGACTGAGCACACATGGGGGCGCCCAGGTGAAAGAGACTGAGCACACATGGGGACGCTCAGGTGAAAGGGACTGAGCACACATGGGGACGCTCAGGTGAAAGGGACTGAGCACACATGGGGACGCTCAGGTGAAAGGGACTGAGCACACATGGGGACGCTCAGGTGAAAGGGACTGAGCACACATGGGGCGCTCAGCTGAAAGGGACTGAGCACACATGGGAGCGCTCAGGTGAAAGGGACTGAGCACACATGGGGTCGCTCAGCAGAAAGGGACTGAGCACACATGGAGACGCAGAGGTGAAAGGGACTGACCGCATATGGAGGCGCCCAGGTGAAAGGGACTGAGCACACATTAGCACGCTCAGGTGAAAGGGACTGACCGCATATGGAGGCGCCCAGTTGAAAGGGACTGACCACACATGGGAGCGCTCAGGTGAAAGGGACTGAGCACACATGGGGGAGCCCAGGTGAAAGGGACTGAGCACATAGGGGCGCCCAGGTGTACTGAAGTCGGTGCGATGAACCTTTTTTCCAAGTATAGCGCGAAACTCTTAAGCGGGAAAGTGAAAGACAAAGAGTGGAGGGGTGAGAAGTGTAAAAATGGTGTTTGCGAGAGAAACAATTAAATTTGTTAAAACACCCGCATCACTTGCCCTTATGGATTAGATAGCTTGTCCCTATGGATAACACAACTACACCCTATGGATTACATAACTTGCCCCTACGGATTACATAACCTGTCCCTATGGATTACATAACTTACCCCTACGGATTACATAACATGTCCCTATGGATTACATAACTTACCCCTACGGATTACATAACCTGTCCCTATGGATTACATAACTTACCCCTACGGATTACATAACATGTCCCTATGGATTACATAACTTACCCCTACGGATTACATAACATGTCCCTATGGATTACATAACTTACCCCTACGGATTACATAACATGTCCCTATGGATTACATAACTTACCCCTACGGATTACATAACCTGTCCCTATGGATTACATAACTTACCCCTACGGATTACATAACCTGTCCCTATGGATTACATAACTTACCCCTACGGATTACATAACATGTCCCTATGGATTACATAACTTACCCCTACGGATTACATAACCTGTCCCTATGGATTACATAACTTACCCCTACGGATTACATAACATGTCCCTATGGATTACATAACTTACCCCTACGGATTACATAACCTGTCCCTATGTATTACATAACTCACCCCTACGGATTACATAACATGTCCCTATGGATTACATAACTTACCCCTACGGATTACATAACCTGTCCCTATGTATTACATAACTTACCCCTACGGATTACATAACCTGTCCCTATGGATTACAAAACTTGCCCATTATGGATGTCATTACTTGCCTCTATGGATTACATAACTTGCCCATTATGGATGTCATAGCTTGCCTCTACGGACGACATAAGAAAATGGGCTACAAACGTCCCTCTTCAGCTTCCAATGCCTTATTGGGCACCGCCCAAGAGCCACCGGGTACATTAGCTCCCTCTTTCATCGTCCTTTGCATAAATGTTTGGGCCTTCCTACGCGTCCGTGTAGCAGCGTGGCACAGCGCTCGATTCTCAGGGCAAAGTTATCACGTTTGATCCTCGTTACCGATACGCTCGTGTCGACCCAACTGTAAAAACGCACCCAGCGTACTGCTAGGGCTGCAAAGGTAGCAAGGAACAGAGTTGGCCACACTCACCTCTTCGAAAAACTTCGAGGCCTATTACAATGCCGCCTCAAACACTTAATCTCTGACATCAGTATTTCTTATGCTACTTTCTTTTCTTGCCTTTTTGTTTCTCTTCTTTCCAATTTCAGTCAAGCCCAGCTCTCATCTGGCTATAATGTAAGCTTCAATAATTGTTAATGAAACACTACACATTCAGATCCATAAACTAAAGGTTCAAATTTTGTGTTTCGTCCTATCCTATCATTAAACATTATTTATGTTCTATGTACATTATTCCATACATGTGGACACAAAGGTTAGTGTCAGGGCCAGGTGGAACAAACAAACCAAGACCCTACCTCCCGCCCACAGTGCCCACCTCGTTTCAGAAGCTTAGCTATCCAGACAAGGTTTCAGGTGATCATCTCCCGGCTGCGCACGGGACACAACAGGCCGAGATGTTATCTTTATAATCAATTCAATATTGGCACCACGGACACTTGTACCGTACTTAAAAAGGTACAGAAGGGATGGTTTAGGTACGAGTGGATAGCAGCTGTTGAGAATTCAAACATCCAGGTATTTTTGTTTTGGCCGTATTTTTCTATTTGCCAATGCGGTGTGCGTTGTACTATGTTTTTATTTTGCGCCTGTCGGCCCAGTGTATCCGACTTCGGCATGCATTATATTTAAGGATCTGCTTCCTCCTGTATTTTCTAAGGGTTTACTTCCCCAGGATAACGGCCGGTGCTATGATTGGGGGCGAACCCAGCACCTTTGGGTTGTGAGCCATGTCACTTAACCAGTAACGCACATCGTCCCCACGAAACCTCTAAGGTTGACATGGATCCACTGTCCTGGTCATGCTGAGGTTCAGGACAAGGAAAGAGCTGACACCTTGGATTTCACAAGCTCCCATCATGGGCAGGTTAGTAATGGATAGGAGTGACATTTTGATATAAATCAATGACCGCCTGTTAGATGAGGACGCTGCAATAGACGACGCAGCAATCCACAGACTGCAGGGTTTCGACATTAAACGAGGTCCGAGCGGAGTAGGGCGAATGAGAGTGTACAACCAGTGAGCTATAGGGATCATCAGCATCCATACCCTGCGACATTTGCTGAGAGAGCCTGAGCACCTATGGGTATGCCCATAGTGCAGTGACGTCGATTATTAGAAACAGAAACAGTACCCGTGGCACAGCTTCTATGACAGCGGAACATCTGTTGCAGCCCTGCCCATCATGCACTAGTGAACGGAAGAGCTCGTGATCATAAAACTATATTCTTTCATGAGAAACTACGGAAGTGTATGGTCTAAAGTTGACTACTTCTTTTGTTAAAGTCACTGTAGCCAAAATATGAAGCAGAAGAAGAAGAAAAAGAAGAAGACAGAAACCAAGCTGCACCAACGACGTGGTAGTCCCACACTAACTACTGCCGTTGGGGATGAAGAGTTAAACGCTCAATGAGGCCTTGGTTTATATGATTTGTGATGAACCGCCCCCTTGCTCTTCCTAAATTAATAAAGTCAGATATTTATAAACGTCTAGACAGATTTGATTGAGCGGTATTCGACTAAGTTATCGACCAGTTTTATCTAGCGAGGATAGTGATCTTCTCCTGTCATTTATTCAAACCTTATTTTTATAAAGTCATCTGCAAAGTACGGGGTTCAACTCCGTAACCGAATGAATATTAAAGCCTTCGAAATGTGGGTATATAGAAGACTGGGTCGCATTTCTTGGAAAGAGAAGAAAATTAAAATGAGAATGTATTGAAAATGTTGGGGGTGAAAAGAGAATGAATGACCAAAATCAGGGTTAGGCAGTTACTTTATTTTGGTCATATAACAAGACATACCTCCTTGTTGAAGTCCATTCTAGAGGGTACGGTAAAGGCAGTCGTTCAAGAGACAGACGTTTTAAGTGGGTGATAACATCAGAGCCTGTCAGATTGCACCGTTAGGGCAAGAGATAGAGTACACTGGAGATCCATTGAAACCGACCTTCGACGCGGAGATGACACTTTTACTGAACTGGACTGAAACGCTCTAGTTGACCCGGTTGTAAGTGGGTATCTGGATCTCTGTAGAGTGGAAAAGGGAACGGGGAAGGGAACTAGACACTCCACCTCATAATTAGACGATGGTCTTGTACAATGAATTTTCTGAACACTTCATCCCCGACAGCAGTGCCCGTTAAGGGACAACTTTACCTTGCGTTTGCAGTAATTCTGGTTTTTCCACATAACATTATATTAGAAAGACGGTCTGCGCCTGGTCGGTGGGGACAGGCACAGCTTCAAAGACTCCCTCGGGGCCAAATATGCAGCAATGATTGAGCCGATAACAGTCAGCGGCTAATAGCTGGCTGCTTCCATTACGGTCAGTGACTCATAACTGACCAAAACCATATTCCACCCCCAAGTGGCAGCCCTGGAAACAGACTGCAACTATGCAGCCTGGTTAAGAGATTATGGATGTAAGAGGGTAGGCAAACCGGGTCCAAAAATGCCGTGCTAAAAATTGGATGCGTCGTGCTGAAAAGCGCAGATATCGCAGTCTAGTTGACACAATATCACAAATTCAGAACCAACGCTGAAGAAGAAAAGAAGAAGAAGAAAAAGAAGAAGAAGAAAGACTACCTCAAAATATCTGACACGCTTCAAGGTCGATGTAAGACCACCTTCAAATATCTGACACGCTTCAAGGTCGATGTAAGACCACCTCCAAATATCTGACACGCTTCAAGGTCGATGTAAGACCACCTCCAAACATCTGACACGCTTCAAGGTCGATGTAAGACCACCTCCAAATATCTCTGACACGCTTCAAGGTCGATGTAAGACTACCTCAAAATATCTCTGACACGCTTCAAGGTCGATGTAAGACCACCTCAAAATATCTGACACGCTTCAAGGTCGATGTAAGACCACCTCCAAATATCTCTGACACGCTTCAAGGTCGATGTAAGACTACCTCAAAATATCTCTGACACGCTTCAAGGTCGATGTAAGACCACCTCAAAATATCTGACACGCTTCAAGGTCGATGTAAGACCACCTCAAAATATCTCTGACACGCTTCAAGGTCGATGTAAGACTACCTCAAAATATCTCTGACACGCTTCAAGGTCGACGTAAGACTACCTCAAAATATCTCTGACACGCTTCAAGGTCGATGTAAGACTACCTCAAAATATCTCTGACACGCTTCAAGGTCGATGTAAACTCATAGAAGTATATGACACTGGACATGGAGAAGAATCACCACAAGAGACGCCTTCATTTTGCTGAGATACGCCGGATCTCCGAGGTTCGGGGAAAACGTGTTGTGCGAAAAGACACCCGTATGTCCAACCCTGGATGTTAAATTTGTGGGCTAGGACTCTGTGCTAGAATTGGACTATGCACCCACACCCAGTCTTACGGGCGAGGGGCAACACAAAAACGACATAATAGGAGGAAATGAGTTGTGATCCCATTACATAATTCCATAACTTTTGTCTACGTTTTTGCCGCGTTTATCTGAACAGATGCACAAAAACGTCAGTAGAACATGGTGGGATTTGGTGCATTTGATATCTGGTTTACACCCACAGAAGAAGGGTCACGTTTTCGGTGTGTGTAATTAAAATGATAAAAACGTGAGTCTTTCTTTTTAATTGCAGAGCATACGGAGAAGAGTGAATTGTTTTAAGACAATGTTTATGTTGTTTGTTGAAGTATGCGGATGCATGTGTTGAAAAATCAGAAGGAATACTTGGAATCCTGGTATTAAAACAGGTCTGTTGCCAGGTTGCCGAAGGATATCGATTTTTCCATAGTAGGTATTTTAGAACTTCTTATGGCTTACTAAGTCGGGGGGGGGGGGGGGGTGTGTGTATGTTTAGACATGCTACGAAGGAACTGAAAGAAATTAGCGGAAAGTGGGGTGGGGGGGGGGGGGGATAGATATATAGGTAGAGTGATGGACAGGGTGACGGGGAGGGTGACGTGCCGGTTGAAAGGTGAAGAGACGGGCAGGTTGAGAGAGGAGGGGTGTGGGTTGATGGGGTGGGGGTGGGAAAGAGATTGGCGGTTTGGAAGGAGGGAGATGTAAAACAGACGAGGCGGTTGGGAAAGGGGGAGATTCTGTAATTGTTAACCTGAAGTTTCTTTGCTAATGTCTAGTTCGATTGGCGGGAAGATGGTCTTCAGTACGAGTATTGCTAAGTATCATTGTTTTATGTATCAATCGCACTCTGGTTGAAGGTGCGTATTCTACAACTCAAGCTTGGGAATCCTATTGTCACGGGAGATGGGTGAACTTGAACTGAGCATCCACTAGCATATTGGACAGACAAAACATACTGGCTGCAAGTAGAAACAATAGGACCAGAAGGACCTAACGTACCACGACACAACATACTGGCTGCAAGTAGAAACAGTAGGACCAGAAGGACCTAACGTACCACGGACAGACACAACATACTGGCTGTAAGTAGAAACAGTAGGACCAGAAGGACCTAACGTACCACGGACAGACACAACATACTGGCTGTAAGTAGAAACAGTAGGACCAGAGGGACCTAACGTACCACGACACAACATACTGGCTGCAAGTAGAAACAGTAGGACCAGAAGGACCTAACGTACCACGACACAACATACTGGCTGCAAGTAGAAACAGTAGGACCAGAAGGACCTAACGTACCACGACACAACATACTGGCTGCAAGTAGAAACAGTAGGACCAGAATGACCTAACGTACCACGACACAACATACTGGCTGCAAGTAGAAACAATAGGACCAGAAGGACCTAACGTACCACGGACAGACACAACATACTGGCTGTAAGTAGAAACAGTAGGACCAGAAGGACCTAACGTACCACGGACAGACACAACATACTGGCTGTAAGTAGAAATAGTAGGACCTAACGTACCACGACACAACATACTGGCTGTAAGTAGAAACAGAAGGACCTAACGTACCACGACACAACATACTGGCTGTAAGTAGAAATAGTAGGACCTAACGTACCACGACACAACATACCGGATGCAAGTAGAAACAGTAGGGCCTAATGTACCGCGGACAGTCAAACCAAATGACATGTAAGAGTATTAGCAAGAACTGACACAAACGCTGGGATGAAAGATGCTGAAAACAAAACGACATTTTCATATACGTTAACTTACTTAGAAGTATAGAAACTAAAGTCAAGTCAAGTGGAAGTTCAGCAAAATTAACCGCTGGGTGGAAATTGAGCTTTTGAACACTCCACTGTACTAAGCCGCAGTCTGTGAGAGGTAGGATGGCCAGTGTCCTTGCTGTTTTTACTTTCCCTAACTCATGCGTCAGGTACCCATTTACAGCTGGGTTGAATGGAGAAGCGGTCCCCGGTTAAAATCACGACCCGGATTGTTTTTAGTCTAATCTTGGAGCGCGATTCGAACCGATGCACACTGTGACCACAGAAAATAGCGAATTGCTCACTATGAACTGAAGTGACATGCCCCTTAGCAACTACCATCTGATATATTGAAATCCTGGTATTCAATCAGGAAGACCAGCGCCTGATACCAGGAAGCTGGGCTGATGTATAGATGGACATATGACCCTTTTAGGCTAGATTTTTACTTCAAACCCCTAACCGACAGAAAAATAACCTAGCTTTTACTGGAGCTTGTTCCTGGACACGGATCGGGCCATGCAGCGCGTTAAAAGGGCAGGCAGTGGAATCTGCATCACACACTCCCACGGCGACATATAAAACCACTTCATACCAGCGGGAGAGACCTGTGCCAATTTCTGAGCTCAATCGACAGCTGTACACGCAGCTACTCAGATTATTAACAGACAAAACACAAATACAACGGTAATTCTAACAGACTCCAGGTGCGTAATTTCAAGCCATCTCAAGCACCAAACAAGATAGACTCTCACATGAAATAAAATATAACATCGGGTTGCTGTCCCAAAATAACAAATTTTGTCCTACTGTTTATGGTGGCCCATTGTATGATACTGGCCCACTGTGGGATAATTGAAAACGAGATTGCAGATGAGGATGCAAAAGCCGGAAGTGGCGGTATCCACAGACTTGCCATCCACAGAGCTATAAAGAAGCAAAGACACGCATCAAACGTTTCGTCGGGACGGAATAGAATGACCAGCACAAAGAACACAAATCAGAAAATGACAGGCCAGACAAACTTGTCAGAGATTGGCAGACAAAGATCTTCAGACTCAGAACGGGACATTGCAGACGAAAGGCCCACCTCCACAGAATTTATCTCAGAGATACCACCAACGCGGGATTGCGAAATACCCAAGCAAAACACCAGAACATATCCTGCCATACTTATACAAACCAAAGAGAGACAGCCTGGCCTGGGGAAGCTACCTTGCTCGAATAGCTGTGGGAGACTGGCGAATACCGGAAATGCAGTCTCTTTCGTGAACCTCACCAGGCGAGAAGCATATCGTCAGTCAATTGAAGAAGCAGAAGAAAAAGAAGACGATGAAAAAGAAGAAGAACTTGGGTTTGAATCCACGTTTCCACACTAAGACACCAGTATTCTAAATGCTCTGCCACCAACATTTTATTACCGTAATGGAAAACTGATTATTTAAAAAATATATGAATGGAGCAGGAAGAACATTACGAAAAAAAAGAAAGAGCATTGTCAATTTCCAATAAGATTAGCGACAGTACAATGGAAGCAAAGAAACCAGCGGGAGATATAACTAATACAGAAAATGAACAAGGGATACAGATTGGCTATGCTTTATCAATCAACGGGAATCTGTCTTTTTCATTAATGTTCACAATAAGGTCATCAACGGGTTGTAGTAGAAACGCGTTGGAATAGGAAGGTGAGAATAATAGAGAGAGGATAGGGAGAGGAGACAGAGAGTGAGGGAGGGAGCGAGCGTCTGAGATCGAGCGTCTGTCTGTATGAGAGAGTGAGAGAGAGGTAGGGTTTGTGTCTGTGAGAGCGGGTTTGTACGTGAGAGTGAGATCGTATGTCTGTGATGGAGAGTGGGTTTGTGTCTGAGACGGAAATAGATAAATCGTTTGTGTCTTAGATAGAGATAGAGAGAAATTCATCGTTTGTGTCTGAGAGAGAGATTAATCGTTTGTGTCTGAGAGAGAGAGAGAGAGAGAAATACATCGTTTGTGTCTGAGAGAGATCAATCGTTTGTGTCTGAGAGAGAGAGATCAATCGTTTGTACCTGAGAGAGAGAGAGAGATCTTTTGTGTATGAGAGAGAGAGAGATCAATCGTTTGTGTCTGAGAGAGAGAGAGAGAGATCGTTTGTGTCTGAGAGAGAGAGATCAATCGTTTGTGTCTGAGAGAGAGAGATCAATCGTTTGTGTCTGAGAGAGAGAGAGAGAGAGAGAGAGAGAGATCGTTTGTGTCTGAGAGAGAGATTAATCGTTTGTGTCTGAGAGAGAGAGAGAGAGAGAAATACATCGTTTGTGTCTGAGAGAGATCAATCGTTTGTGTCTGAGAGAGAGAGATCAATCGTTTGTACCTGAGAGAGAGAGAGAGATCTTTTGTGTATGAGAGAGAGAGAGATCAATCGTTTGTGTCTGAGAGAGAGAGAGAGAGATCGTTTGTGTCTGAGAGAGAGAGATCAATCGTTTGTGTCTGAGAGAGAGAGATCAATCGTTTGTGTCTGAGAGAGAGAGAGAGAGAGAGAGAGAGAGAGATCGTTTGTGTCTGAGAGAGAGAGATCAATCGTTTGTGTCTGAGAGAGAGAGATCAATCGTTTGTGTCTGAGAGAGAGAGAGAGAGAGAGAGATCAATCGTTTGTGTCTGAGAGAGAGAGAGATCAATCGTTTGTGTCTGAGAGAGAGAGAGAGAGATCGTTTGTGTCTGAGAGAGAGAGATCAATCGTTTGTGTCTGAGAGAGAGAGATCAATCGTTTGTGTCTGAGAGAGAGAGATCAATCGTTTGTGTCTGAGAGAGAGAGATCAATCGTTTGTGTCTGAGAGAGAGAGATAAATCGTTTGTGTCTGAGAGAGAGATCAATCGTTTGTGTCTGAGAGAGAGAGAGAGAGATATCAATCGTTTGTGTCTGAGAGAGAGAGAGAGAGATCAATCGTTTGTGTCTGAGAGAGAGAGATCAATCGTTTGTGTCTGAGAGAGAGAGATCAATCGTTTGTGTCTGAGAGAGAGAGAGATCAATCGTTTGTGTCTGAGAGAGAGAGATCAATCGTTTGTGTCTGAGAGAGAGAGATCAATCGTTTGTGTCTGAGAGAGAGAGATCAATCGTTTGTGTCTGAGAGAGAGAGATCAATCGTTTGTCTGAGAGAGAGAGATAAATCGTTTGTGTCTGAGAGAGAGATCAATCGTTTGTGTCTGAGAGAGAGAGAGAGAGATCAATCGTTTGTGTCTGAGAGAGAGAGAGAGAGATAAATCGTTTGTGTCTGAGAGAGAGATCAATCGTTTGTGTCTGAGAGAGAGAGATCAATCGTTTGTGTCTGAGAGAGAGAGAGAGATCAATCGTTTGTGTCTGAGAGAGAGAGAGAGACCAATCGTTTGTGTCTGGGAGAGAGAGATCAATCGTTTGTGTCTGAGAGAGAGAGAGAGAGAGATCAATCGTTTGTGTCTGAGAGAGAGTGCGAGAGATCAATCGTTTGTGTCTGAGAGAGAAAGCGCAATCAATCGTTTGTGTCTGAGAGAGAGATCAATCGTTTGTGTCTGGGAGAGAGAGATCAATCGTTTGTGTCTGAGAGAGAAAGCGCGATCAATCGTTTGTGTCTGAGAGAGAGAGATCAATCGTTTGTGTCTGAGAGAGAGAGAGAGATCAATCGTTTGTGTCTGAGAGAGAGAGAGAGAGAGATCAATCGTTTGTGTCTGAGAGAGAGATCAATCGTTTGTGTCTGAGAGAGAGAGAGAGAGATCAATCGTTTGTGTCTGAGAGAGAGAGAGAGAGATCAATCGTTTGTGTCTGAGAGAGAGAGAGAGATCAATCGTTTGTGTCTGAGAGAGAGAGAGAGATCAATCGTTTGTGTCTGGGAGAGAGAGATCAATCGTTTGTGTCCGAGAGAGAGCGAGAGAGAGAGAGAGAGATCAATCGTTTGTCTGAGAGAGAGAGAGAGATCAATCGTTTGTGTCCGAGAGAGAGCGAGAGAGAGAGAGAGAGAGAGATCAATCGTTTGTGTCTGAGAGAGAGAGAGAGATCAATCGTTTGTGTCTGAGAGAGAGAGAGAGAGAGAGATCAATCGTTTGTGTCTGAGAGAGAGATCGTTTGTGTCTGAGAGAGAGAGCGAGAGATCAATCGTTTGTGTCTGAGAGAAAAGCGAGAGATCAATCGTTTGTCTGAGAGAGAGAGAGAGAGAGAGAGATCAATCGTTTGTGTCTGAGAGAGAGAGAGAGAGAGAGAGAGAGATCAATCGTTTGTGTCTGAGAGAGAGAGAGAGAGATCAATCGTTTGTGTCTGAGAGAAAAGCGAGAGATCAATCGTTTGTTTGAGAGAGAGAGAGAGAGAGAGATCAATCGTTTGTGTCTGAGAGAGAGAGAGATCAATCGTTTGTGTCTGAGAGAGAGAGAGAGAGATCGTTTGTGTCTGAGAGAGAGAGAGAGAGAGATCAATCGTTTGTGTCTGAGAGAGAGAGAGAGAGATCGTTTGTGTCTGAGAGAGAGAGAGAGATCAATCGTTTGTGTCTGAGAGAGAGAGAGAGAGATCAATCGTTTGTGTCTGGGAGAGAGAGATCAATCGTTTGTGTCCGAGAGAGAGCGAGAGAGAGAGAGAGAGAGAGATCAATCGTTTGTGTCTGAGAGAGAGAGAGAGAGATCGTTTGTGTCTGAGAGAGAGAGAGAGATCAATCGTTTGTGTCTGAGAGAGAGAGAGAGAGATCAATCGTTTGTGTCTGAGAGAGAGAGAGAGAGAGAGAGAGATCGTTTGTGTCTGAGAGAGAGAGATCAATCGTTTGTGTCTGAGAGAGAGAGATCAATCGTTTGTGTCTGAGAGAGAGAGAGAGAGATCAATCGTTTGTGTCTGAGAGAGAGAGATCAATCGTTTGTGTCTGAGAGAGAGAGAGAGAGAGAGAGATCGTTTGTGTCTGAGAGAGAGAGATCAATCGTTTGTGTCTGAGAGAGAGAGATCAATCGTTTGTGTCTGAGAGAGAGAGAGATCAATCGTTTGTGTCTGAGAGAGAGAGATCAATCGTTTGTGTCTGAGAGAGAGAGATAAATCGTTTGTGTCTGAGAGAGAGAGATAAATCGTTTGTGTCTGAGAAAGAGAGAGAGAGAGAGATCAATCGTTTGTGTCTGAGAGAGAGAGATCAATCGTTTGTGTCTGAGAGAGAGAGATCAATCGTTTGTGTCTGAGAGAGAGAGATCAATCGTTTGTGTCTGAGAGAGAGAGATCAATCGTTTGTGTCTGAGAGAGAGATCAATCGTTTGTGTCTGAGAGAGAGAGATCAATCGTTTGTGTCTGAGAGAGAGAGATCAATCGTTTGTGTCTGAGAGAGAGAGATCAATCGTTTGTGTCTGAGAGAGAGAGATCAATCGTTTGTGTCTGAGAGAGAGAGATAAATCGTTTGTGTCCGAGAGAGAGATCAATCGTTTGTGTCTGAGAGAGAGAGAGAGATCAATCATTTGTGTCTGAGAGAGAGAGAGAGAGATCAATCGTTTGTGTCTGAGAGAGAGAGATCAATCGTTTGTGTCTGAGAGAGAGAGATCAATCGTTTGTGTCTGAGAGAGAGAGATAAAAATCGTTTGTGTCTGAGAGAGAGATCAATCGTTTGTGTCTGAGAGAGAGAGATCAATCGTTTGTGTCTGAGAGAGAGAGAGACATCAATCGTTTGTGTCTGAGAGAGAGAGAGAGAGAGAGAGAGAGACCAATCGTTTGTGTCTGGGAGAGAGAGATCAATCGTTTGTGTCTGAGAGAGAGAGAGAGATCAATCGTTTGTGTCTGAGAGAGAGTGCGAGAGATCAATCGTTTGTGTCTGAGAGAGAAAGCGCAATCAATCGTTTGTGTCTGAGAGAGAGAGAGAGAGAGAGAGATCAATCGTTTGTGTCTGGGAGAGAGAGATCAATCGTTTGTGTCTGAGAGAGAAAGCGCGATCAATCGTTTGTGTCTGAGAGAGAGAGAGAGATCAATCGTTTGTGTCTGAGAGAGAGAGAGAGATCAATCGTTTGTGTCTGAGAGAGAGATCAATCGTTTGTGTCTGAGAGAGAGAGAGAGATCAATCGTTTGTGTCTGAGAGATAGAGAGAGAGATCAATCGTTTGTGTCTGAGAGAGAGAGAGAGATCAATCGTTTGTGTCTGAGAGAGAGAGAGAGATCAATCGTTTGTGTCTGGGAGAGAGAGATCAATCGTTTGTGTCCGAGAGAGAGCGAGAGAGAGAGAGAGATCAATCGTTTGTGTCTGAGAGAGAGAGAGATCAATCGTTTGTGTCCGAGAGAGAGCGAGAGAGAGAGAGAGAGATCAATCGTTTGTGTCTGAGAGAGAGAGAGAGATCAATCGTTTGTGTCTGAGAGAGAGAGAGAGAGAGAGAGATCAATCGTTTGTGTCTGAGAGAGAGAGAGAGATCGTTTGTGTCCGAGAGAGAGAGCGAGAGATCAATCGTTTGTGTCTGAGAGAAAAGCGAGAGATCAATCGTTTGTCTGAGAGAGAGAGAGAGAGAGAGAGAGAGAGAGAGATCAATCGTTTGTGTCTGAGAGAGAGAGAGAGAGAGAGATCAATCGTTTGTGTCTGAGAGAGAGAGAGAGAGAGATCAATCGTTTGTGTCTGAGAGAGAGAGAGAGATCGTTTGTGTCTGAGAGAGAGAGCGAGAGATCAATCGTTTGTGTCTGAGAGAAAAGCGAGAGATAAATCGTTTGTCTGAGAGAGAGAGAGAGAGAGAGAGAGATCAATCGTTTGTGTCTGAGAGAGAGAGAGATCAATCGTTTGTGTCTGAGAGAGAGAGAGAGATCGTTTGTGTCTGAGAGAGAGAGAGAGAGAGATCAATCGTTTGTGTCTGAGAGAGAGAGAGAGAGATCGTTTGTGTCTGAGAGAGAGAGAGAGATCAATCGTTTGTGTCTGAGAGAAAAGCGAGAGATCAATCGTTTGTCTGAGAGAGAGAGAGAGAGAGAGATCAATCGTTTGTGTCTGAGAGAGAGAGAGAGAGAGAGAGATCAATCGTTTGTGTCTGAGAGAGAGAGAGAGAGAGAGAGATCAATCGTTTGTGTCTGAGAGAGAGAGAGAGATCGTTTGTGTCTGAGAGAGAGAGCGAGAGATCAATCGTTTGTGTCTGAGAGAAAAGCGAGAGATCAATCGTTTGTCTGAGAGAGAGAGAGAGAGAGAGAGATCAATCGTTTGTGTCTGAGAGAGAGAGAGATCAATCGTTTGTGTCTGAGAGAGAGAGAGAGAGATCGTTTGTGTCTGAGAGAGAGAGAGAGATCAATCGTTTGTGTCTGAGAGAGAGAGAGATCGTTTGTGTCTGAGAGAGAGAGAGAGATCAATCGTTTGTGTCTGAGAGAGAGAGAGAGATCAATCGTTTGTGTCTGGGAGAGAGAGATCAATCGTTTGTGTCTGAGAGAGAAAGCGCGATCAATCGTTTGTGTCTGAGAGAGAGATAGAGATCAATCGTTTGTGTCTGAGAGAGAGAGAGAGATCAATCGTTTGTGTCTGAGAGAGAGAGAGAGATCAATCGTTTGTGTCTGAGAGAGAGATCAATCGTTTGTGTCTGAGAGAGAGAGAGAGAGATCAATCGTTTGTGTCTGAGAGAGAGAGAGAGAGATCAATCGTTTGTGTCTGAGAGAGAGAGAGATCAATCGTTTGTGTCTGAGAGAGAGAGAGAGATCAATCGTTTGTGTCTGGGAGAGAGAGATCAATCGTTTGTGTCCGAGAGAGAGCGAGAGAGAGATCAATCGTTTGTGTCTGAGAGAGAGAGAGAGATCAATCGTTTGTGTCCGAGAGAGAGCGAGAGAGAGAGAGAGAGAGATCAATCGTTTGTGTCTGAGAGAGAGAGAGAGATCAATCGTTTGTGTCTGAGAGAGAGAGAGAGAGAGATCAATCGTTTGTGTCTGAGAGAGAGAGAGATCGTTTGTGTCTGAGAGAGAGAGCGAGAGATCAATCGTTTGTGTCTGAGAGAAAAGCGAGAGATCAATCGTTTGTCTGAGAGAGAGAGAGAGAGAGAGAGAGATCAATCGTTTGTGTCTGAGAGAGAGAGAGAGAGAGAGATCAATCGTTTGTGTCTGAGAGAGAGAGAGAGAGAGATCAATCGTTTGTGTCTGAGAGAGAGAGAGATCAATCGTTTGTGTCTGAGAGAGAGAGAGAGAGATCGTTTGTGTCTGAGAGAGAGAGAGAGAGAGATCAATCGTTTGTGTCTGAGAGAGAGAGAGAGAGATCGTTTGTGTCTGAGAGAGAGAGAGAGATCAATCGTTTGTGTCTGAGAGAGAGAGATCAATCGTTTGTGTCTGGGAGAGAGAGATCAATCGTTTGTGTCCGAGAGAGAGCGAGAGAGAGAGAGAGAGAGAGAAATCAATCGTTTGTGTCTGAGAGAGAGAGAGAGAGATCGTTTGTGTCTGAGAGAGAGAGAGAGATCAATCGTTTGTGTCTGGGAGAGAGAGATCAATCGTTTGTGTCCGAGAGAGAGCGAGAGAGAGAGAGAGAGAGATAAATCGTTTGTGTCTGAGAGAGAGAGAGAGATCAATCGTTTGTGTCCGAGAGAGAGCGAGAGAGAGAGAGAGAGAGAGATCAATCGTTTGTGTCTGAGAGAGAGAGAGAGAGAGAGAGAGAGCGAATGATCAATCGTTAGTATCTGAGAGAGAGAGATCAATCGTTTGTGTCTGAGAGAGAGAGAGAGAGAGAGATCAATCGTTTGTGTCTGAGCGAGAGAGAGAGAGAGAGAGATCAATCGTTTGTGTCCGAGAGAGAGCGAGAGAGAGAGAGAGAGAGAGATCAATCGTTTGTGTCCGAGAGAGAGAGAGAGAGAGCGAAAGATCAATCGTTAGTATCTGAGAGAGAGAGAGAGAGAGAGAGATCAATCGTTTGTGTCTGAGAGAGAGAGAGAGAGAGAGATCAATCGTTTGTGTCTGAGAGAGAGAGAGAGAGAGATCAATCGTTTGTGTCTGAGAGAGAGAGAGAGAGAGAGATCAATCGTTTGTGTCTGAGAGAGAGAGAGAGATCAATCGTTTGTGTCTGAGAGAGAGAGAGAGCGAAAGATCAATCGTTAGTATCTGAGAGAGAGAGAGAGAGATCAATCGTTTGTGTCTGAGAGAGAGAGAGAGAGAGAGAGAGAGAGATCAATCGTTTGTGTCTGAGAGAGAGAGAGAGATCAATCGTTTGTGTCCGAGAGAGAGCGAGAGAGAGAGAGAGAGAGAGAGATCAATCGTTTGTGTCTGAGAGAGAGAGAGAGAGCGAAAGATCAATCGTTAGTATCTGAGAGAGAGAGAGAGAGAGATCAATCGTTTGTGTCCGAGAGAGAGAGAGAGAGAGAGAGAGAGAGATCAATCGTTTGTGTCTGAGAGAGAGAGAGAGAGATCAATCGTTTGTGTCTGAGAGAGAGAGAGAGATCAATCGTTTGTGTCCGAGAGAGAGCGAGAGAGAGAGAGAGAGAGAGATCAATGGTTTGTGTCCGAGAGAGAGAGAGAGAGAGAGAGCGAAAGATCAATCGTTAGTATCTGAGAGAGAGAGAGAGAGAGAGAGAGAGAGATCAATCGTTTGTGTCTGAGAGAGAGAGAGAGAGAGAGAGATCAATCGTTTGTGTCCGAGAGAGAGAGAGAGAGATCAATCGTTTGTGTCCGAGAGAGAGCGAGAGAGAGAGAGAGAGATCAATCGTTTGTGTCTGAGAGAGAGAGAGAGAGAGAGATCAATCGTTTGTGTCTGAGAGAGAGAGAGAGAGAGAGAGATCAATCGTTTGTGTCCGAGAGAGAGAGAGAGAGAGAGAGAGATCAATCGTTTGTGTCCGAGAGAGAGAGCGAGAGAGAGAGAGAGAGAGATCAATCGTTTGTGTCTGAGAGAGAGAGAGAGAGCGAAAGATCAATCGTTAGTATCTGAGAGAGAGAGAGAGAGAGAGAGAGATCAATCGTTTGTGTCTGAGAGAGAGAGAGAGAGAGATCAATCGTTTGTGTCTGAGAGAGAGAGAGAGAGATCAATCTTTTGTGTCTGAGAGAGAGAGAGAGAGAGAGAGAGATCAATCGTTTGTGTCCGAGAGAGAGCGAGAGAGAGAGAGAGAGAGATCAATCGTTTGTGTCCGAGAGAGAGCGAGAGAGAGAGAGAGATCAATCGTTTGTGTCCGAGAGAGAGCGAGAGAGAGAGAGATCAATCGTTTGTGTCTGAGAGAGAGAGAGAGAGAGAGAGATCAATCGTTTGTATCTGAGAGAGAGAGAGAGATCAATCGTTTGTGTCCGAGAGAGAGCGAGAGAGAGAGAGAGAGAGATCAATCGGTTGTGTCTGAGATAGAGAGAGAGATCAATCGTTTGTGTCCGAGAGAGAGCGAGAGAGAGAGAGATCAATCGTTTGTGTCCGAGAGAGACCTAGAGAGAGAGAGAGATCAATCGTTTGTGTCTGAGAGAGAGAGAGAGAGAGAGATCAATCGTTTGTGTCCGAGAGAGAGCGAGAGAGAGAGAGAGAGAGAGATCAATCGTTTGTGTCCGAGAGAGAGTGAGAGAGAGAGAGAGAGAGAGATCAATGGTTTGTGTCCGAGAGAGAGAGAGAGAGAGAGCGAAAGATCAATCGTTAGTATCTGAGAGAGAGAGAGAGAGAGAGATCAATCGTTTGTGTCTGAGAGAGAGAGAGAGAGAGAGAGAGATCAATCGTTTGTGTCCGAGAGAGAGAGAGAGATCAATCGTTTGTGTCCGAGAGAGAGCGAGAGAGAGAGAGAGAGATCAATCGTTTGTGTCTGAGAGAGAGAGAGAGATCAATCGTTTGTGTCTGAGAGAGAGAGAGAGAGATCAATCGTTTGTGTCCGAGAGAGAGAGAGAGAGAGAGAGAGAGATCAATCGTTTGTGTCCGAGAGAGAGAGCGAGAGAGAGAGAGAGAGAGATCAATCGTTTGTGTCCGAGAGAGAGCGAGAGAGAGAGAGAGAGAGATCAATCGGTTGTGTCTGAGAGAGAGAGAGAGATCAATCGTTTGTGTCCGAGAGAGAGAGAGAGAGAGATCAATCGTTTGTGTCCGAGAGAGAGCGAGAGAGAGAGAGAGAGAGAGATCAATCGTTTGTGTCCGAGAGAGAGCGAGAGAGAGAGAGAGAGAGAGAGAGATCAATCGTTTGTGACTGAGGGCCTTATTTATGCCCACTCATTGACTTCTTCCCTTTAACCAATTTAAAACTTCCCCACCGATTCCATGTAATTTTAACTTTCTAAATAATCTTTTATGAGGTTATAGAAGGGTCTTGGCAGCTCTGGTTCACTGGCCCTGGCGCTAGCAGTCAGCCTTTGGTCGCTGAGCGCTGCAGCTCATGCACTGCTCAGCATCTTGATCCCCTTGACCGATCTAATACCATGATTAAGAATTGAAGTAAGGTAGGGTTCCTATTCATGATGCATTCGTTAACAGTAAGTCAAGTACTGGAGCATGTCGACACCAAGAAGTGAACCATTTCCTCCCAGAAGTAAGTGCTCTAACAACTTTGTAACTCTGGGAACTCAAAGAAGAAAATCACGACTGAAAAACGGCCAGTTGACAGCACGATTATTGGCTACTGAAAAACATCAGCATGGGAGAAAAACGCAATTAGAGGCCCAACTGCAAAGCTGCTGGATGGTGATGAAATTACACGTTTAGCTGGGACAGCTTCAGGGCGTTCACAATTTCATGGCACAGTAGGCGGGACGGATTAGATAAGTAAATTGTCCCCTCTTATAACACGCCTTCGCTCTTTGTGCTTGGGATGGTCATTACCTCACGGAAACTGCATTTTAACAAGTGGTTCCCAACATGTATCAGATCGCGGCATTCCTAATTTGTTATAGTCCCCACGAACTCAATGATGATTTCCACCCAAATCGAACAAGCCTGTCAACTCCTTTCCTTCTTCACACTTTAAGGGTGGCTGGCCCACTTGTGGTATGTCTCTTAAATGTCATCCTCCTGTCGCCGGTTTCCGTTTCTATATTTCAAATATAGACACACACACACACTCGAAGCTCTTGTTGGCTTGTTAAATGATGTCCCTTTCCTTCAGCGTCTCATAACTCATATAATGATCAGATTCAAATCGTTAATTGAAATTTCCTGACATGCTTGCAACCAAAAGAATGTATTTAGGGAGCAGCAATATATTTCAGGATCCGAATATTAATACATTGATTTTGTGGCACGGTTAGCATATGGCTGGATGACACCATTCACGTTTCTGGGTGAGTTTGTGTGAACGCAGAGTGTGCTCTTTTTCTTCTTCTTCTTTTATGGATGAAGATACTGCAGACGAACCAGTGATGCACAGATTGTAGGATTTTTAAATGATACCTGGGTTTAGCAGAGGACAGAGGAGTGTGTATAACCACAAGCTACAGGAACCATGGGGAAAAAGACACTCTTCGTCATTTGCTGAGAGGGACTGCGCACTTATGGGTCTGCCCAAAGTGCAGTGATGTCGATTCTGAACAGAACTTCTTCATTGTTCATCCTGAAAGTATGTTTTGTTACGTTATGTTGTGGTTTACATGCAGGATGAACAGGGTTTGCTAGACCTCTTTGATCCCTATTTTTCTCGACCAGCCTGCATGGATGCAGCATGTTTCCAGTGTCGCCAATTGGAGGCAGAATAGAGTTTTGGACAATTCTGGTTTGTGGACTCTAACGTAAATAGCTGTCACCTAGTTTGCTTGGTCTTGTGTCCCTTGTGGAGTATGTCTACTTCGTCTTCTTTTTCTTGTTTGCCATGTCTTTTTATTATCTACATGTTAAGGCCAATTGTACTGGATAAGGTTTGCTGTTGTGGAGAGTTCTTCAAGGCTTCCAAACAGCTTTGTCTGAAGGTTCATCACTATGTACCAGTGCTTCGTATGCAATTATCTAAGCATATAACAGTCTTGTAGAATACGTTCGCCTGTCCATGTTGCTTATCAATACTTACGAGGGGGATTCATTTCAAACCGGGACTTTTTGTTCTAGTTCTACCTGAATGGGCGTGCTGGGACTACTATCATTAGTTAGGGGTAATTGTGTCCTATTGCTACTAGGTGACCCACCTGATATGGGCCAGTCACGTGACAGATAAACAAAAATGGAGGACAACACTGTTAGTGCTTTCATGGAACATGGTGTTGTGATGAGTTTCTTGTGAAAGATGGTGTAAAACCTGCAGAAATTTACAGCAGACTACAATCACAATACGGTGATGAGACAATCAGCCCCAGTAAGACATTTGAATGGTATAAACGTTTTAGAGAAGGCCGTACATCCGTGACTGATGATCCTGGCTAAGGTGGCTCTCAATCCACCAGTCATTCCCGTGAATATTCAGATTGTGGATCGCCTTATACTGAAAAATTTTCGCATAACCTGTAGCGAAATTGCACGAGGCAAGTCTTTCTCTGGATATGGTGAGCATTATTATTCATGAACATTTGCAGTTTCGGAAGGTTAGTGCACGTTGGGTGCCAACACAACTTTCCGCTTTTGACCAGCAGAGTTCATACGGCACTTTTTTTAAAGAGGCAAGTCAACAGTGCTGTCTACCCCAGTAGGATAGAAGTATCTAGAAGTAGATTAAGTTGACTGGGACACACTATGAGACATGAAAGTCTACTACAGAAGACACTAGAGGGTAAGATTCAGGTGGAAAGAGAAAGGGGGCGACCAAGACTCACCTTTACACCTCAGGCATGCAGAAACAAAGTACGAACCTTGGCTGAAATGAAGAGGATTGCAGAGGATAGGGCCAAATGGAGAGAGACATCCAAGGACAAAAATACAACTAGTCATGCGACTGATTAACCAGATGATGATGAGTAAGTTTGTGGATGGTATCCTTCGTGTGACTTACTAGGCTTGTGAAATGTGTGGCACTAGGGTTCCCAGCCTCCAGGTTATTTCTCTATTGACTTTCAGCCTACCCAGCAGTAAACGGTCTGGCCACTCGACTTGCGATGTGCAGAAAACCGTTAAGATGTTTTTTTGTATAGTCTTGCTACTCACCATTTCCCACCATCACCTCCAGAAGCACACATAATGCTGTTCCCACAATCACCTCCAGGAGAACACATAATGCTCTGTCCCCACCATCACCTCCAGGAGCACACATAATGCTCTGTTCCCACCATCACCTCCAGGAGCACACATAATGCTATGTTCCCACCATCACCTCCAGGAGCACACATAATGCTCTGTTCCCACCATCACCTCCAGGAGCACACATAATGCTCTGTTCCCACCATCACCTCCAGGAGAACACATAATGCTCTGTCCCCACCATCACCGCTAGGAGCACACATAATGCTCTGTTCCCACCATCACCTCCAGGAGCACACATAATGCTCTGTTCCCACCATCACCTCCAGGAGCACACATAATGCTCTGTTCCCACCATCCCCTCCAGGAGAACACATAATGCTGTTCCCACCATCACCTCCAGGAGAAAACATAATGCTCTGTTCCCACCATCCCCTCCAGGAGCACACATAATGCTCTGCTCCCACCATCACCTCCAGGAGCACACATAATGTTCTGTTCCCACCATCCCCTCCAGGAGCACACATAATGTTATGTTCCCACCATCCCCTCCAGGAGCACACGTAATGCTCTTTTCCCACCATCACCTCAAGGAGCACACATAAGGTTCTGTTCCCACCATCACCTCCACTAGCACACATAATGCTCTGTTCCCACCATTACCTCCAGGAGCACACATAATGCTCTGTTCCCACCATTACCTCCAGGAGTAAACATAATGCTCTGTTCCCACCATTACCTCCAGGAGCACACATAATGCTCTGGCCCAAGTTTTCTGGATTGAGTCATCTACAGTGGTGTGTGCCCTATGCTTCATAACAAAGAAAGTAACAAAGAAATGTCTGGCAAAAGCAGATTCAAACATCAGCCAAGCAGTAGATAGAGATCTAAAACAACCTCTCAAATTACACCAACTAAAAAAGCAACAATCCCTGTGATGGTAGACAAGAAGGGGACTAGTACAGATCTAGAGAGGAAAAATGATCATGGAAGAAAAGCATGGGGGAAAGACTACCGTCGGAAACATGGATAATATTATATACATATACACTCTCTCAGCAGTCTGACATTCTCTCACAGTCAGGAGTCTGACACTCTCTCACAGTCAGGAGTCTGACACTCTCACACAGTCAGGATTCTGACACTCTCACACAGTCAGGAGTCTGACACTCTCAACCTGTCAGGAGTCTGACACTCTCTCACAGTCAGGAGTCTGACACTAGTTACAAGTTTTGTGTGTGGCCTGGACTTACTGGTTGGTCGCCCAGGTTAAGGACTTGATTGTGCAGTGTTCTTGTGTAGGACTTGGACCAATCGATGGGGAGGATGTTACCAAAGTTTCCTGTAATTGTCCACCACATCCTGAACAAAAAACAAAGCCAAAAATATGTGTCAACAAAATGTTTACCAGAATATCACAAGCTATACATTTCCACTCCTATTTCTATTTTCTGTGATTGACGTAGTAATCAAGAAAGCAAGACAAACAGAAAGTATTTTGTACCTAGACATCACTAACATTTATTTATTCCAATCACTCCTGTTGTTGTTGGTTCGTTGTTACGGCATCCAGCAGCATCCAGGCTCTCGCCCTTTGGTCCAATGTTATGTAATTGTAGCTGCATGTGTTTTTAGTTGTTATTTAGTGCATACAAAGTGATCTATTTATGTGGCCTAGGAGGAAGTAGCATTTTTTGTAACATTGATTAGTGCCGAGCACTCAAAGAGATGATCAACAGGTTCTTATCGGTGTGTACACAACTAGCACTTTGAAGTGTGTCGTGGTTGGATTCTATTCAGGTGCTTGTTAAGTGGAGTGTCTTGGGTTCGTAGCCAGAAAATGGTGCATTGATCCTTTCGTGTGAGTTGATTGATATTGGATTTGGGTTTGCCATGTCTGTAGACCACCTGCCCTGTGTTTCCCTGATAAACACTAATCTCGGTCCACAATCTGCAGTATTTCTGACAGATGCAAAATCACTGGTCTGGGAAATTACCAGGTCTACAGACTTTTGCTGTCTGAGCTGAGTAACCAGCGTAAGATCGTCATGCAATGGATACCTTCTCATTCTGGAATACCAGGAAACAAGAGAGCAGATCGACTGGCAAAGGAGGGTACTGCAAACGAGCAACCGATGTACCAATTACATAACAATAGAAGATAACGACAATGAAATCAGTCAGAGAGCCACGAACATTAACACAAGAGGATTACCATAAGATAAACAGACAAGAACAAACTGTTGTGTTGCGCCTTAGAAAGGACACAACCGACTCCGCAATCACATGTACACAAAATTGAAGCTTTACAACTCAGCCATGTGTACATGCGGACAGTCTCCCCAGACTGCAGAGCACACACTACAGAACTGCCCTGAATATGATATACAAAGACAATCCCACTGGCCCATAGAAACAACACTGGAAGAGAAACTTTATGGACCTGTTTGTGAACTACAAAAGACTGAAGTTTATACAAGAGACAACATTGCAGATATAGACATTATATTTTCAAGAGAACAAAAGAGGAAGAAGCTACCACTGTAGGTGTCTCCTTACAGGAAGCATGTGCTTTGTGGCAGTATCTCTAACAATTTGTTTATTAACATGGTGAGGTTTCTAGAGGAGTAGCTGGCCAAGCAGCTTGCATTTTGGCGTCATGACTACAGGGACATGAGTTCAAAATCTTTGTGTGGCTCAAGGGTTTTATGTTGGAGGTAATATAAAAAGATAGCCTGTACAGAGTGTGTTGCAATGCGTGGTGACTGCAGGAGTAAACAACCTTTATTCCTCAACCCAAAAAATCTTCCCGCTGGACATTATAAATGGGAATGTTGTTGTTATTGAATGTACACAATGAATAGATTTATTTTTAATTGCGTCCTGAAAAGGACGTTTGATATGCGGTTTGTTGTAGCTTTTCTCACATCCGAGCGTGCTGATTAAGGTGGACAGAGGTCCTCCAGGCGGTTGTGCTATGCTTGGCTTCATCTGCATGTCACTCACTACTACGGGGATCATGTCTATACCTCACCTCGTTAGCCAGGCTGCCATGAAAACAGCCCGTTTCCAGGGAAGCTACTAGGAAGCCGAGGTAAGGGTCTTGTCCAGTTTGTTTTACCTGACCCCAGCTAACATATCCGTTCAGCATATTTTGCTTGACCAGACATTAGTCTTCCTCCCCACATAATGATATATACAGCTTCATTGTATTCTTCCAAACTCTATGAGAATGATATATTACCTCTATATAATCATGTATCCTATTTTATTTGTGAATTGATTTTTAAGAGTTTGTTTTTTAACACACAATGCTACTTCACAATGCAGGCTTTTGCCCTGTCAAATGCATGTGAGCTGTCATGAGTGGACAAGTTACAACATATAATAAATAAATAAATATATATATATATGTATATATATATATATATATATATATACATACATACATATATATATATATATATATATATATATACATACATACATACACACACACTCTCTCTCTTTCTCTCTCACTCACGCACAAATGACATAAAAGAATGCGACGTAATTTGGATTCGAAACCAGTTCTCAATAAAAAGTCGTGCTTGGGAAATCAGTTAACTGAACCAGCCTACCCACCTATTTCCGCTATACTGTATAGTTGATGGGACAGATCTAATCTAAGTCTCTATACTTCTCTACAATGCTCTTATCCGTTTATCTATTGCGCAACAAATAAACGTCAGCAGAGAATATATTAACTGTCTATTTATGCAGCTCAGAGACAAATCTGTATGTCATTTTTTATTCGTATAATTTTCTATTCATTTAGCTTTGTCCTTTATTGGATTTTTAACTGGTTATACTGTATTGTGGATAAATGATAAACCATAAGCTGGTACCGAACTAACAAGATACTATCTTAAAGCCATCTAAAGACCCTATATCGTGACTTCATTAATTCTCTGATCCAGAGAGTTTCCTGGCCGTATCAATCATCTAATGCCTCATCATCTCACTCACTCTTCTCCCGTTACGTAGCATCAGCCGTCTTAAGCTTACGCGTTCAGCAATTCATTCGATCAATTATGTCCATGTGACGTCATATATGAAAGTACGTGAGTTCTTATTTGACTCGCTTAGATTACTTGTTGCTTGTACATCGTTTCCTAATAGGACCACATTTTCATATGACAGATGAGATGACAATATTTATTTTTGTTGTTGTTTTTTGTGTGTTTTTTTTTTGCGTTCGCCTTATTTCTCTAATCCTCAAGGCGGTGTACGTTGCGCTGTTGTTTTTATTTTGCGCCTGTCGGCTCAGTGCATCCGACTTCAGCATGCATTTTATGTAAGGATCTGCTTCCTCCTGTATTTTTGTAAGGGTTTGCTTCCCCTGGATAACGGCCGGTGCTGTAATGGGGATCGAACCCAGCACTTTCGGGTTGTGAGCCGTGCCACTTAACCACTAGGCCACGCCGTCCCCAGATGACAATATGACGCGCGTGAATTGGATTTGTGAGGGGGAGTAAGCCTCACTCTTTCGTCCTGATTCCATTTGATCCAGTGGCAAGATATGATAAAGGCAACTGGAGCAGTAATCCGGAGGAAGTGGACGACCAAGGGGATCTTCTGTGTCTAGCCTTGCTCCAAACGCCCCACAGCGAGTTGCTGATAGTCGCCTTGCTACCCGTTGACCAGCCAATGGTTCTTCCGCCGAATCCAGTCTTCACAAGCTTAGGTAGACATGCCCTATATCACCGTGGGTTTATTAGACAAATCGGCTACCCTCACTTGGTTTAGCCGGCCACGTCGACACTATTGTACGGGGTGTGGCTGCTGTCGCATGCTGGCATCTACGTGGAGCCACAGGTGAGAGTTGAGTCCCAGGTTCAGTTCAGTTCATCCCGTAACCCATCAGGTCGTTGGGGCACACATGAAGACACTCCCAAAATCACACACCATCCCTCTCTGTCTGTCACCGCCTGACGTATCTCACCGGACGAAGGCCTGACCCCTCAGTGATGTTGTCCACCCATCTCTTCCTTGGACGTCCTCGCCTTCTCTGTCACGGTACGGAACCAAAGAGTATCGAGTTGGTAATTCCGTTGGACCTCGCGACGTGCCCACACCAGGCCATCTTTCGTCTTTTTATAGTTGTGAACAGATCTTCAAAAGGACCAAAAGCGTCTTCAACTTTCTGATGGATTTCTACGTTCGTGATCCCATCTGTATATGTAACATTTATGAGTTTTCTATAGACAGGAGTGCCAGGTGAGGACCAATAATGGACAAACTACCCAAGATAGGGCACGGCATGTCCACCACTAGAGGTACTAGCCCTACCTGATTCCCCTATACACCGTCTTAGATTAGTTAGCAGGCAGGAAAATACGTTTGGCTGTATTCTGGTTCTTACGCGTATCAGTCTTCTTTCGCCTCAGAGATCTGCTTCAATGGTTCCAACAACATCATATGACGCTGGTAACTTTGCACAGCATTGTGTGTTTTAAAATAATAATCTTTAAAACCAAATTCCTAAATAGGGTACATGATTAAATTGAGGAGATGTGTTGATTTCCTGGAGTTTGGAAGAATAAGATTAAGCTATATGTATCATCATGTGCCGTGCCGGTTGGCGTTGACGATCAATGACCTCCACCCAATCATTTCACGTGCGTTGTTTGTCAACTGTGAACACGTGGGATTAAATGCATCCGTCGTCATCATGCATTTGATTGAAGATGTCCTTATAGTGGTCTTCAATAAAAATGGAATTGTTCATAGAACTAGCTTCATTTTACCTGCCCCATCTACCACCCCACCCCCCCACCCCCACCCCAAAGCCCATTCCCTTTCATTGCTGAGTGCCGACCACAGAGCCCGTGAACTCCGTTGCTCCCACATCAGATCATACATTTTTCTCTGACCGGTTCCTATTTTCAGTTGGGTCGACTGGAAGAAGCGGTCATACCATGAAAAATACCCGGCTTGCCAAACAGAACACGACGTGATTCGAACCTGGTACAGAAACCGAATGAGAGCCAGAGAAAGAATGGCAATCATGAGGAAACTTGCTGGCACAAGCTGGGAAGCAGACGAAAGTATACTAAAGAAACTGTACACTGGAAGAGTGAGACCAGTTCTCGAGTATGGCATTGCGGCATGGACAACAGCAGCAAAGGCGAACTTCGATAAAATTAGCAAACTCCAAAACCAAGCCATGAGAGTTATAACAGGAGGCATGAAGTCAACGCCAATTGTAGAACTTGAAAAGATTACAAAACTGCAATCCATGACCGACAGAAGAGACTAGAGAGCCCAGCAGCAAACAGAGAAACTCAGAACATTGACTGACCATCCAATGCACCAGAGACTAAACAATTTCGGAAATGGGAAACTAAAGCGGAGAAACTTTGCAGAAATAGCCAAAGCAAAGATGCACGAAGACCCCATGAACGCACTAACAACACCAAAGCCCATCCCTACTGTACGAAAACCTACCTGGAGGCAACATATATTTCCAGAGGTGGTAGAAAATATACCAGGTATTGCAAACAAAAACTGCCAGACTGAAAAAGAAAGAAGAGATACTACCCTGAGCTACATAACGAAAAACTACCCAAGCATGGACTGGAGCCATGCATACACCGACGGTTCTGTAACAAACACAACACAGAACGGAGGGGCAGGGGTATTCCTGAACCTACCAAATGGCAGAAAAATAACACTGTCATTCGCTACTGGAAAATACACAAGCAATTTCAGAGCGGAGGCTGAGGCACTGAGGGCGGCAGTGGAAGAAATGGTGACAGGTAAAAGGAATGAAAGCCATATAGTCCTGCTTACAGATGCTCTGGCCGTAGTCACAGCACTAAAAAGCCAGAAAAATACTGAACTTAATGATTTAAGAGCAGTACTCTGTCAACTATGCCAGCAGTCCGCACCACCCCACTGCAACATCCAAGGCAACGAGGAGGCAGACAGACTGGCAAAAGAAGGCGCAAAACTACCACAACCAGATACTAGTATGACATACGAAGAGTCAAAACGGCTTATTAGAGCTAGAAACATGACCAAATGGGAAACCGAACATACTGGCTACACAAAAAACGATGCCTATTACCAGTTGAACAGAAGAGAGCAGGTCGTGGTCTTCAGACTTCGCACTGGCCACAATAGACTGAGGTACCACCAATTCAACAAATTGAAGATAGGTGGCACCGACGAATGCCCGGGAAAATGACCGCTGAGCATTTGCTGCAAAACTGCCCGACATGAGGATCAGAGAGAGCAGATGTGGTCATTACCAGTGGCAACACTAGACAGGCTCTATGGCAGTGTCGACAGCCTCAGGATGACCGCTGCTTTTTTCGAAAAAATAAAGGTTGATGTCTGACTGCGTACGATGAAGAAGAAGAAGAAGAAGAACCTGGTACATTGGGAGTATAAGCCAAACCCACAAACCCTATGCTACCGAATCTCTAGTAGTAGTGGTCTTAAAAGTTTGAGAACAAACGGCGAAGAAGAAGACATTATTATTACCTAAGGGGTTGGGAAGGAAGGCTAACGTCTGGTCAGGTAAAATATACTGATCAGACATGTTAGTAAGGGTCAGGCAAACAATACTGGCCAAGACCCTCACCTTAGCTTTCTGGTAGCCCTTTTTGGGAACGGACTGTTTTCATGGTAGCCTGGCTAACGAGGTGAGGGGTCGACGTGATCCCCGTAGTAGTGAGTGACATGCAGATGAAGCCAAGCATATCACAACCACCTGGAGGAACTCGGTCCACCTTCATGAGCACGCTCGGGATGCGAAGAAAGCTACTGCAACCCGCCACTTAACGTCCTTTCCAGGGTGCATAAAATCGTAAACCTACTCATTGTGGGCATTTGCAAACAACAGCCTAAGGGGCAGCCGATTACAAGTAAACAAGACGGTTTAGTGAAGGCAGAGGGGGCGGTATAGCAGCTGGACAAAAGCAGTGAAACGACCCTGGTCTGGCCCGCTGATGAGGAAAGATATGGCCACTACCAACTCCATACCCAACAGCCCAGATCCATAAAGCAGACAGCATGACCGCGTGGGGACGACTTCATTGGGCATGAACAATCCAATCGTCCACTGGTCACTTTGTGACAAGACTGCACGACTGGAGACAGAGTTGGGACCTGCACAAGAGTATCTACCTTGTCGAGAAACGGGTAGCCTATGGTGATGATGATGAGATGATGATTATTATTATTAATCAGTACCCCCATGGCGATTCTAGTTAATAGTAATGGGAGTTCAGTGGCTTTCCTACCCACCCTGAACAGACACAGAAGCTGTAGCTGCTTCCCGGTCATAGCAGGGTATAACACCGACTACCACAACAATCAAAGGAAGACAAGATCCAGGGATCCCTATGCCAAAAGAAGACCTCAAGTAGGCTGTAATGAGATCATAAGAGTCTTGAGAGACGGCGAGGCAGACCTGAACTAGGCTAGGAAGAAGGCACCATAATAGTCTGCCTCTTTCCTTGGTACACCCTATGATATAAAAAGTGCGACTAAGTAAGTTGATTAGTTGGATATTTTCATTTGTGATATCATTAGTCCCTGGAAAAGGCTGGACGTCCCGCTCGGTAAAGCAAATTGAAGCGTCTGATATAGCCTCTCATTTCCATTTGTAGAGATCGCCGCTGGATTCAGTGTTCGGCTTGACGTTCAAGAGTTTTAAAAGGCCAATGGCCTCTCCTACATTATTGTGTCCCCAGCAGCACCTTCGTGTGGGGGGGGGGGGGGGGGCTGTTTCTTACAAAGCCTGCTGTTGGGCGCAACCGAGTACCCGGCGGTATAACTGGGCGGGTAGATTGGGCTCATTATCCTTGGTTGGCTGCCAATCTAAGAGAAGGTAAACTCTGACACTGAACCCGGTTAGACAAAACTCGTTAGCCTGTTCATGCCTGTTCGCATAGAAGAGGAGGAACTCTCATTTTTAAACCCTTAAGTCCCAGTGAGTGCTGGCTAGTCTTGGGACGATGAGAGTATCATCAGCTGTCTCGAGTAACTAGAATCTGCGGGCAACGACTCCCCTTGTGGAAACCCCGGAAGAGGGTAGGGCTTCGGGAGTAAACCCAGACATAAAATCCGGAGTGGTTGGCACCTAAGGCAGAAGGTTTCAAAATTACGAACTCATTCCAGCAGCTCCTTCGGCTGAGCTGGTGCCAAATTGTCATGCTTTTGCATTCCTTTGCATTACACCAGCGAGGCCGAGAGGGGGATCCTGCAGTTTGGGCAGCCCAGAGTCTCCATATTCAGCGTCCATCCAGGCTTTGGACCTGAGAGGCTACTCCCAGGGTGCCACACGCATGGTCCGCAAAGACTGAGACGCCTATGATATATATATATATATATTGCGTATGCCCACAATGAGTATGGTTACTCTTTTGCGGGCCCTGGAAATGGCGGGGGATCGTAGTAGCCTTCCTCACATCCCGAGAGTGCTGATGGTATATATATATAAAGTAAGTAGCAATGTCCTTCGCAGAACGTCGCCAACCTATTTCGTTTCTTGGCAGGTGTGCTGTACGGTAGGTTGCCATTTCTTTCCGTACGTGGAGGAGCGAACAAAACCCATGTCTGTCAAACTGGACTCGAGCGTGATTCGAACCAACCTGGTGCATTGTGATTGTGAAACGGACGCTTCACTTCTCGGCCACAACACCAAGCCTACTACAGGTAATTCTACATGGTGGATATCACTGTGCAGGTCCCAGGTCTTATGTGAGGTGGATGTAGCCGAGAGGAGGATTTCCTGCTAAGCGGACTAGGCTCGAGTAGCTTATTTCTCCGCTGGGTTAGAACAAGTGTCGCGGAGGGTGGTTACCCGATGTGCGAGTCCATCTCAATAGATTAAAACACTAGAGCAAAGCAGACCCGCAGCCTGTTAGGCGCCATATATGCTGCTCTTAACAAACCATCTAACCATGGCCGGTGTTATGCCATGTCACACAGTTAGTCGCCTCTTACAACAAGCTTTCTGTAGGGCAGTGGTGCTATTCTCGTTTTTGTAATACACAAAGACCCGATAACCACTCAGGACATATATATATATATAGCATGTCCTCTACAGAACGTCGCTCTCATGACAGCCGATCTGTAAAACACCCGATCCCTGGCCAGCTCTCCCTCCCCTGCCACTGTATTGTCTCTTGTCTATCTTCTCCTCCTCTCTCTGCCTCTTTTGTCAGATCCTCCAGTATCGTTCTTTCTAGGCCATTGTGCGTTTAATGTGGCGGAAGTATGTTAATTTCCTAGACATAATGTCATTTACTAACCAGTTTTTGTTCTATATCGAGCTCCTGTAGGATTACTGCGTTTCTTTTTCCTTATCCATATTATTTTTAGCACCTTTCTGTGGAATGTAGCTCATTTTATATCATAGTTGTTATACAAATAAGCAGAATAATACATATACAGCTGACACACATACAAATTACCAATGCCTGACATTGTATTTCTTCAAAATGAATATGTATTCTATGGGTCTTTCCTTGTATTTTCTTTTCCTACGACGAACGAACGCCCACAATTAGTCTCACGAAAACAATCAATTCGATAATATACGTGTGTGGATATTTGATAATTAGCAAACTAAGGGACTGGCGTAGGAGGTAATTAACAGTGTGACCTAAAGTGTGTAGGGTTGAAAGACTTCATATGCATTCAGGGATCAAGATGTTTAGCAGCGCATGAGCTGCAGTATGCTGCGACCCATAGCTGACTGCTAGCCTCAGGGCCAGCGACCCATAGCTGACTGCTAGCGTCAGGGTCAGCGACCCATAGCTGACTGCTAGCGTCTGGGTCAGCGACCCATAGCTGACTGCTAGCGTCAGGGTCAGCGACCCATAGCTGACTGCTAGCGCCAGGGCCAGCGAACCTAAGCTGCCAAGACCCTTCTATCCCTCCACGCGGTGAACCTGGAAAACAGGCTGCAACAGAGCAGACTGGCTAAGGAAAAGGGATCGAAGAGGGACGGCTAACCCGGTATCCAAAAATACCTGCTGTCGGACGTGCCGGACCGAAATGTGCAAATATTGCAGTCAATCTGTAAACTACGACACAATATATTCCTTTCTCCGGACAACGTCCTGATAGTTGCAAAGCCTTTCCGGGGCTTGGTTGAGGGAGATTGAGAACGAACGAAGAAGAAGACCCTGCCTCCAGGCTGCGCTCGTGTAGTCTGGCTAAAAGAATAGGGATCGAAGAGCCAGTGCCAAAAATGCCGTGATGCAATCAGATGTGCCGGGCCAAACAACAGCTGTATGCAAACTACGACACAACATAACAAAACATCCTGTTCAGGAAGAACGCCAAAGAAAAAGGGGCCACTGTAACCTTCAAAGCACATCGTAGAAGGCGAGTAATGATAAGGGTTGTACTTGTGACTTACAACCTCATCAAGAGGGGGAGGGGGGCGGGGTGTCTCTGTGAAGAAGTGGTCAAGCTGTTTAACTCGTGTTCAGACGGTCGGAGTTCGAATTAGAGCTGCGACGGTCGGTTCCTGATGTAAATTTTTCCGGAGATCCCTGGGTTCATCGCTAGAGCTACGGAGTTCGTGCTTTGTGCGATGCTCTCGGCAGGCAGGATACCTTTCTGATGAGAGAGCTGTATAGGGAAACCCGCGGCCCTCGCCTTTAACCTTGTAAAGCCAATGCTATGAAACCACCACTAAAAGTAAAGCACATAGCAACACATAGCAGCACATAGCAACACATAGCAACACATAGCAGCACATAGCAGCACATAGCAGCACATAGCAACACATAGCAGCACATAGCAGCACATAGCAACACATAGCAGTACATAGCAGCACATAGCAACACATAGCAGCACATAGCAACACATAGCAGCACATAGCAGCACATAGCAACACATAGCAGCACATAGCAACACATAGCAACACATAGCAGCACATAGCAGCACATAGCAGCACATAGCAGCACATAGCAACACATAGCAGCACATAGCAGCACATAGCAGCACATAGCAACACATAGCAACACATAGCAGCACATAGCAACACATAGCAACACATAGCAGCACATAGCAACACATAGCAACACATAGCAACACATAGCAGCACATAGCAACACATATCAACACATAGCAACACATAGCAACACATAGCAACACATAGCAACACATAGCAGCACATTGCAACAATTGCTGTCTTAGATGAAGACTCTTCATGTACTAAGCCGCAGTCTATGTGAGGTGGGCGGTGACCAGTTCCCTTCCTTGCTGCTTTTACCTACCCTAACGCATACGTCATTAACCCATTTACAGCTGGTTCGACTGGAGGCGCGGTCTTACCAGGCTTGAACTACAGCCCGGTTTTCGTTTCTTTCCGTTCGTGAACTGAACCGCTGGCACGCTGTAATCCCAGTCTAGTAAGCCAGCTCACTGTCGAATAGGCTACACGCCCCACACTACGAATGCTCTGATACAGACTTCCTGTAATGGTAGCTCTATAAAGCGAACAGTCGAATCAATCAATCAATTATATTCTAAAGAAATTCCAATTTCAGAAAGGTAAACCCAATTTAAATGAGTTGGAAGTAAGATACATTACTGCAAAACAAGAAACAGAGGGCGTCAAGTATTGAGGGTAGCACAAACGAGTCAATCATTTGAAATTAATTTTTTTTAAACTACGTTATTGTTCGGTAAAAGTAAGTAGCATGTCCTTTATAGAACGTCGCTTCTTACAACCGCCAACTTGTTTGGTTGTTTGAAGTTTCTTGGCGTGCGATAGGTTGCCATTACTTTCCGTACGAAGAGGGGCAGGAGAAAAAAAAAAACACGTCTGCCAATCGTTATGTATTTATTTTTTTTGGGTTGAGGATCCGTCAAAATAAGATAGATTGACAGGTCGCACTTTAGAGGTCATCGATGTTACCAGGAGAGACATAAAGCGAAACGACGACAATCGTAGTATGGTCGGCACTACGTCTTGTGCAGAATACATTTCCAGACACAAAATACGTTGGTTTGATCATCTCATGAGATTGCCCTCTCATCAGCTTCTAATGATGGCTTACAACGCTGGTAGATCTGGCTACAGGGCAAAGGGGCGACCGCGAGGCAGGTGGATAGATGATATTAGAGTTATTGTGCAGCGACACGGGCTCACATTGACCGACGCAAAGCACTTCGCGCAGGTCAGATGATTTAAGCTCCGCACAGCGCGTAACGGTATAAGTGGAAAAAAAACTAAGTACCGGTAACTCGTAATCTCTCTAGGTTATTGGACAGTTGGTTAAAACAGCAGAAATAGGGGTAAACAGCAGAAATATTGTTTAAACAGCAGAAATTGGGTTAAAATCAGAAATAGGGTTAAACAGCAAAAATAGTGTTAAAACAGCGGACATAGGGTTAAAACAGCTGAAATAGGGCTTAAACAGTAGAAATAGAAGTTTCCCACAAACGGATAGCCGCCATGTCATATTAAATAACAGTTTGTAAAAAACGCAAATACAGCGATACAGCAGACAAGACCGCCTGGGAATAAGTGTCAGACTTCATTGCACGAGACATCAGCATTTTGTGTAGTTGGGCTACATGAGTCCTCCCCAACTGCAAGTCACATACTCATAGATAAACGGTCGGAGTTCGAATTAGAGCTGCGACGGTCGGTTCCTGATGTAAATTTTTCCGGAGATCCCTGGGTTCATCGCTAGAGCTACGGAGTTCGTGCTTTGTGCGATGCTCTCGGCAGGCAGGATACCTTTCTGATGAGAGAGCTGTATAGGGAAACCCGCGGCCCTCGCCTTTAACCTTGTAAAGCCAATGCTATGAAACCACCACTAAAAGTAAAGCACATAGCAACACATAGCAGCACATAGCAGCACATAGCAACACATAGCAGCACATAGCAGCACATAGCAACACATAGCAGCACATAGCAGCACATAGCATCACATAGCAGCACATAGCAACACATAGCAGCACATAGCAGCACATAGCAACACATAGCAGCACATAGCAGTACATAGCAGCACATAGCAACACATAGCAGCACATAGCAACACATAGCAGCACATAGCAACACATAGCAGCACATAGCAACACATAGCAACACATAGCAGCACATAGCAGCACATAGCAGCACATAGCAACACATAGCAGCACATAGCAACACATAGCAGCACATAGCAGCACATAGCAGCACATAGCAGCACATAGCAGCACATAGCAACACATAGCAGCACATAGCAACACATAGCAGCACATAGCAACACATAGCAGCACATAGCAGCACATAGCAACACATAAAACACATAGCAACACATAGCAACACATAGCAACACATAGCAGCACATTGCAACAATTGCTGTCTTAGATGAAGACTCTTCATGTACTAAGCCGCAGTCTATGTGAGGTGGGCGGTGACCAGTTCCCTTCCTTGCTGCTTTTACCTACCCTAACGCATACGTCATTAACCCATTTACAGCTGGTTCGACTGGAGGCGCGGTCTTACCAGGCTTGAACTACAGCCCGGTTTTCGTTTCTTTCCGTTCGTGAACTGAACCGCTGGCACGCTGTAATCCCAGTCTAGTAAGCCAGCTCACTGTCGAATAGGCTACACGCCCCACACTACGAATGCTCTGATACAGACTTCCTGTAATGGTAGCTCTATAAAGCGAACAGTCGAATCAATCAATCAATTATATTCTAAAGAAATTCCAATTTCAGAAAGGTAAACCCAATTTAAATGAGTTGGAAGTAAGATACATTACTGCAAACAAGAAACAGAGGGCGTCAAGTATTGAGGGTAGCACAAACGAGTCAATCATTTGAAATTTTTTTTTTTTAAACTACGTTATTGTTCGGTAAAAGTAAGTAGCATGTCCTTTATAGAACGTCGCTTCTTACAACCGCCAACTTGTTTGGTTGTTTGAAGTTTCTTGGCGTGCGATAGGTTGCCATTACTTTCCGTACGAAGAGGGGCAGGAGAAAAAAAAAAACACGTCTGCCAATCGTTATGTATTTATTTTTTTTGGGTTGAGGATCCGTCAAAATAAGATAGATTGACAGGTCGCACTTTAGAGGTCATCGATGTTACCAGGAGAGACATAAAGCGAAACGACGACAATCGTAGTATGGTCGGCACTACGTCTTGTGCAGAATACATTTCCAGACACAAAATACGTTGGTTTGATCATCTCATGAGATTGCCCTCTCATCAGCTTCTAATGATGGCTTACAACGCTGGTAGATCTGGCTACAGGGCAAAGGGGCGACCGCGAGGCAGGTGGATAGATGATATTAGAGTTATTGTGCAGCGACACGGGCTCACATTGACCGACGCAAAGCACTTCGCGCAGGTCAGATGATTTAAGCTCCGCACAGCGCGTAACGGTATAAGTGGAAAAAAAACTAAGTACCGGTAACTCGTAATCTCTCTAGGTTATTGGACAGTTGGTTAAAACAGCAGAAATAGGGGTAAACAGCAGAAATAGTGTTTAAACAGCAGAAATTGGGTTAAAATCAGAAATAGGGTTAAACAGCAAAAATAGTGTTAAAACAGCGGACATAGGGTTAAAACAGCTGAAATAGGGCTTAAACAGTAGAAATAGAAGTTTCCCACAAACGGATAGCCGCCATGTCATATTAAATAACAGTTTGTAAAAAACGCAAATACAGCGATACAGCAGACAAGACCGCCTGGGAATAAGTGTCAGACTTCATTGCACGAGACATCAGCATTTTGTGTAGTTGGGCTACATGAGTCCTCCCCAACTGCAAGTCACATACTCATAGATAAACTGGAGTGTCCTCGCGAACCAGGTGTCTTTGCTACGACACATAGTAGCCATTACAGTCATGTTGGACTATAAGATGAAGCGGCCTTGGAGTGGTAGCTCTCTGTTGAGTTTTTGGTTGCCATTTGCCTTCCGTTGTTATTGTTGCACATATCAGTTCTTCTTCTTCTTTCGTTCGCTTTAAAATATTGTCTATATCTGCAATGTTGTCTCTTGTATAAACTTCACCGTCTTTTGTAGTTCACATACAGGTCCATAAAGTTTCTCTTTCAGTGTTGTTTCTATGGGCCAGTGATATTTTCTCTGTATATCATATTCGTGGCAGTTTTGTAGTATGTGCCCTGCTGTCTGGGGCGCCTGTCCTCATGTACACATGGCTGAGTTGTCAATCTTCATTTTTGTGTACATGTGGCTGCGAAGTCGGTTGTGTCCTGTTCTAAGGCGCAACACAACAGTTTGCTCTTGTCTGTTCATGTTATGGTAATCGTCTGGTGTTACTGTTGGTGGCTTTCTGATTGATTTGATCATCCTTATCTTCTGTTGGTATGTAACTGGCACATCTGGTTGCTCGTCTGCAGCACCCTTCCTTGCCAGTCGATCTGTTCTCTCTCTCGTTTCCTGGTACTCCACAATGAGAAGGTATCCACTGCATGACAATGGTTGCTCAGTTCAGACAATAGAGCCTGTAGATCTGGCAGTTTCTCAAGTTTAAGTGCTTGGAGTGCTGATTGTGCATCTGTCAGAAATACTATAAGTTGTGAGCTGACATTGGAGTTCAACAGTTTCTCAGTTGCCACCTTGATTGCCTGTATTTCTGCATCACATGTATGTCAGAATGTCCTAGTTGGTATTCTGACTGTATCCCTAATGTTGTTTGGGTATTCTATGTACACTCCCGCTCCACCATTTTTTACTGCATTATGTGCTGAGCCATCTGTGTATACTCTGATCCAGAGGTCTTGTGGGTATTCTTCATCCAGGAAATTGAGGATCACTATCCTATGTTGCACACTGTTCTGTTCATCCTTGTCTAATATTCCTTTCACTTTTGTTTGAATGCATACTGATAGTCCATGCTCCTCTCTCCATGGGGTTTGTTCTGGCACAGACTTTAGGGGAATGTCAACTTCAGGTAGATCCATAATTTGCCTGCGAAGTCGTTTCGTCTGATGCATAAAACTACTTCTTTTCAGTCTTCCCATTGCTAAATTTTGAAATCTGTCTTTCATTGGATGGCTCGGCATGCAGAGGAACTTTTCTGCCTGTGTTAATACCTTTGTGCCTCTGCGTTCTATTAGCGCTTGTATTCTTCCCATTTTCTCCATCTCCACTATATGTGTTGATTAAATTGCTCCTGTAATGACCCTAAATGCCCGAGGTCAAGGCATCAATAGCTCTTTGCAGCATTCTGGTGGACACTGTTGCTTGCTCATTTGTACACCATATTACCAAGTCATCTGCATACATTGCAACTTTTGTTCCTTGTGGTAGCTCAGCGATCAAGTCATTGATGAAGACTATGAAAAGTGTAGGGGAAGGAACCCCTATCTGAGCACACCATGACGCAGTAGAATTTTCTTACTCTTGCACATGTCAGTGTTGTTGTTGTTGTGAATGCCCACAATGACTAAGTTTGCTCTTTTGTGCGCTCTGACAGGGGCGTTAAGTGGCGGGTTGCAGTAGCTTTCATCACATCTGACCAGCATATTTTGCCTGACCCTGACTAACATATCTGACCAGCATATTTTGCCTGACCCTGACTAACATATCTGACCAGCATATTTTGCCTGACTCTGATTAACATATCTGACCAGTATATTTTGCCTGACCCTGACTAACATATCTGACCAGTATATTTTGCCTGACCCTGACTAACATATCTGACCAGTATATTTTGCCTGACCCTGACTAACATATCTGACCAGTATATTTTGCCAGATCCTGACTAACATATCTTACCAGCATATTTTGTCTGACCACTTATCCGTGTTGCAAGAGCCTCTTCTCACAAAAAACGATACTCACGCGTTCTAACTGTGCCGCCAGGACCAGAGTAATCAGGGCCAGGTGAAACATACTTAGCAAGACCACACCCTTGCTCGTGTTCCTGGAAACGGACTGTGTCACAACAGTCTGGACAATGAAGTGTGGATTGACACTGTAATATCCTGGGTATTTGCTTCTTAATTCACCCCAAACAGAGTTCCCTGGGTTTCCATCCTACGTATTTGACAGCTAATGCATGGCCAACTCTAGATATCTAGAGTTGGCCATGCCAGTATCTAGAGTTGGTCATGCCAGTATCTAGAGTTGGTCATGCCAGTATCTAGAGTTGGTCATGCCAGTATCTAGAGTTGGTCATGCCAGTATCTAGAGTTGGTCATGCCAGTATCTAGAGTTGGTCATGCCAGTATCTAGAGTTGGTCATGCCAGTATCTAGAGTTGGTCATCACAGTATCTAGAGTTGGTCATGCCGGTATCTAGAGTTGGTCATGCCAGTATCTAGAGGTGGTCATGCCGGTATCTAGAGTTGGGCATGCCAGTATCTAGAGTTGGTCATGCCAGTATCTAGAGTTGGTCATGCCAGTATCTAGAGTTGGTCATGCCGGTATCTAGAGTTGGTCATGCCGGTATCTAGAGTTGGTCATGCCAGTATCTAGAGTTGGTCATGCCAGTATCTAGAGTTGGTCATGCCAGTATCTAGAGTTGGTCATGCCAGTATCTAGAGTTGGTCATGCCAGTATCTAGAGTTGGTCATGCCAGTATCTAGAGTTGGTCATGCCAGTATCTAGAGTTGGTCATGCCGGTATCTAGAGTTGGTCATGCCGGTATCTAGAGTTGGTCATGCCAGTATCTAGAGTTGGTCATGGTTAATGACTGTAACGGGACATTCCATTTCGTGCATAGGGGAGGACAGGTCGATATCATTTTATTTTTTAAATAAGTAAAAACTTAGATAAAGATAGAAGTGTAGAAAAGATGCTAACACTAACCCTAATTCTAAGCCACGAAATTTATTGCTAAGACGGCATGAATAAGCAGAAATTCGCGTCTTTTCTCTCAGAATGTTTGACGCACCCAAAAGTTGTTGTTGTTTGCGAATGCCCACAATGAGTAGGTTACTCTTTTGTGCACCCCGAAAAGTGGACTATTCTGTGACGTCAGTACCTCAAACCCGGTGCCAAAAATATATATTTCTTTTGTCTGGGGTTAATTAAGACGCAAGTACTATCCCCTCAAAGTGATGAGATTACCGAAGAGCATTGCATTGCACTACACCTTCTCAAATGATATCAGAAGAGCCACCGTAACCCGCTACCAAGCAAACGACAAGCGGTAAATCAACTCAGACCAAGTAGCTTCGAACAACATAGTCCGTTCTGGCACACTGATAATTGACCATGGCTGTACAGAACTAAGTATAGGAGGCACAGTGAACGCGAGTAAATTGTCCCGCATCTTCCAAAGCAAATAGAAGCAATATTTACTCACGCAAGGGAACACAGTTAATTCCTTTGTTGATGCTCAACTGTGAGGAGCGGGTGGCTGAGGGGTTTGGGTGTGGATAACATCTGTTAAGGAATCAAATCTCCATGGGTTGACATGGATCTACTGTTCTGGTCATGCTGGGGTTCAGGGCAACGGAAGAGCTTACTTCTTGGCTTTACAAGCTCCCATCATGGGCACGTTAGTGATGGATAGGAACGACAATTTCGTTTTGTTTTTGCGTGTGCCTTATTTATCTAATCCCCAAGGCGGTGTACGTTGCACTGTGGTTTTTAATTTGCGCCTGCCGGCCCAGTGCATCCGACTTCAGCATGCATTTTATGTAAAGACCTGCTTCCTCCTGCATTTTCTAAGGGTTTGCTTCCCTGGGGTAACGCCCGGGGATGTGATGGGGATCGAACCCAGCACCTTCTTGTTGTGAGCCGTGTCACTTAACCATTAGCCCACGCCGTCTCACCGGAGTGACATTTTGAAACCAAGCAACGACAATCTGTTGGACGAGGACACCGAAATAGATTAAATCAGCAATCCACAGACTGCACAATTTCGACATTAAACGAGGTTCGAGCGGGGTGGGACGCATGAGATTATGTAGCAGGAGTGTGTACAACCAGCGAACTACAGGGACCATGACCATCCAGATCATTTGCTGAGAGTAAATGAGGCCGAGTGGTCAGTCAGGGTCTTTGTGTATGACAAGGACAAGAATAGCACCATTGCCTCACTGAGAGCATGGTGTGAGAGGTGACTACCTGTGACATGGCATAACACCAGCCGTGGTTAGGTGGTTTGTTAAGAGCAGCAGAGATGGCGCCTAACAGGCTGCGGGTCTACTTTGCTCTAGTGTTTGAGTCTATTGAGATGGACTTGCACATCGGTTAACTACCCTCTGTAAGCGCTTGTCCCAACGCAGAGGAGTATTAAGCTGCTCGAGCCTAGTCCACTAAGCAGAAAACACTTCTCCTGGCTATATCCAGCTCATACGCCCCTGTAGAAGTACAAGTCCACTGAGAACTGAGAATGAACACCTATGGGTATCTCCGGAGTGCAGTGACGTCATTATAAGAAATAGAAACATAGAAGTTTGGATATCGGTGTCTTGAACTGGGGAGGGGATGTGGGACATGGGTTCAAAACCACAAAACGATGTCTACTCTGGAGGGCCACAACAATATGAATAAACGTCGCAACGTCCGTTCTTCTGTTCACCAATATTGTCTTGTCTTGTCCACTTGTGTCGTGAGGCGTCGTGGAGAGCCGTAGTTTTCTGTCCAGGGCCAGACGCGTCGTTGATGTAGTCCCATGCCGATCTAGAATATCTGCCACATTTCCTACCCATCGAGTTCTCGGTCTGCAACGGTTGCTAACACCCGAAAGACGTGCGTTATGACCGAACACTGGTAGTTGGTCAAGTTGCATTCTCATTAGGTGGCCAAACCATTTGATTATCTCCTCATCAATAAATTCAGTGTAGGGTCTTCACCGATGTTAAGCTGCGCATAATCTTTTCCCATTAATGCCATCCTATTTTAGTATTTTAGCTTGTCTTGTCTTCGTTCGTTCTCACTCTCCCGCTACCAAACCCTGAAAAGGGCGTAAGTAGCAGAATGTAGTCCATATAACGGAATGCGTTGTGTCGTAGTTTACAGCTTAACTGCGACTTCTACCCCTTTCGGTCCAACACATCCGACTTCAGCAAGCCATCCTATTTTGATAACTATATTGACTATCGACAAACATAAACAGAGCCACTGTGACCCCCTACCATAGAAACAACGCCAAGAGCACGAGAACCTTCGAACATCAACAACAACAGAGTGCATGAGCTGACTGTTGCCATCGACGAATAGCTCGCTGATTACGTAGGAGTCGGTTCGCTGATCATTCGGCTACCGGGATCTAGATACTGAGCACAACATGAGCTGCAGTGGTCAGCGACCCATAGCGAACCAAAGCTGCCAAGACCCTTCTTCACCTCCACGCGGTGATCCTGGATAACAGGCTGCAACGGAGCAGACTGGCTAAGGAGAAGGGATCGAAGAGGGAATGCTAATCCGGTACTAAAAAAATGCTTGCAGAAGATGGATGTGTTGAACCGACAGATGCAAATATCATAGTCAAGCTGTAAACTGCGACACAATGCATTCCGTTCTCTGGACTACATTCTGCTACTTGAGCCCTTTTCAGGGTTTGGTAGCGGAAAATTGAGAACGAACGAAGCCAAGCCAAGGCAGTGACGGTCCTGGAAACAGGTTGCACATGTGCATTCTTGATAAGATAATAAAGATCGAAAAAGTATTTCAAGCGTGGTCCCCCCAAAATGCCTACTTACTTTCCGAGTCCATTGCACCACGTCATACGACAGAGGTCCAGTGTTCATCCGACCTGACTGCCATGTGGTTTCCCTCGAGCAGCTCTTCCATCGTGTGGTAGGTTTGGCCATGCCATGAGGTGTCCTTGGCCCTGGACAAGCACCGCATTCACATGTATCCTCGTCACAGTATCGCCATCCCATCATGCCGTATTCCTGCATCAAGTAATCCCAGACCGAAGTCTCTATTGGATATGGTTAGTGTTCTCCGAGTACATCCTTCTCCTGCAGCTGTAACCATGACGTCTATTGTTTGTCGCGCCATTTCTCGACGCCACGCTTACTGATCCTGTCTTGGAGAGGTTGTGGTGTTTGAAATAAACTCACGTCTAGACTTAAGTCTCATCTTCTGCAATTGGTGTCCGTACATTAGGTGTCTTGGATCGCTGGTCCGTTTCTCTTTCTCTCTCAACTACTGCTGCAACGTTCCTTCTGCTCCAGGGGGGTGATTTACCAAGTATGGAGTACATGTTTTCAATAGGCCAGTTTTAGGAACCCAGTCACGATCCGGAAAACCTGATAGAAAGCCTAAAATTGCAGTGCTAAAATCAGACGTGCGACGAAAAGGAGCACATTTTGCAGCCTCGCTGTAAGCTACACCACACCGTCCTTTTCATGATGAACCCTAAATATAACCAGCAAACGCGTTTCGTCCCATTGCCCTTTGAGTAATTAGAAACTTCTCTGCATATGATTTACGTAGGTCCCACGCATGGCTGCTATATACCATACATCCGATGACAGACCAGACTCAATGACGTCATAGATACCGCCTTGTTAAGGAAATACTGCAGTGTCGGGTACGTAGTACTGCGCATGCCGGACTATAGAAGAACACGAAAAGAGATGCTTGGGTGGCCCTGCGATTATAAGCGTCCATTGTGTGGTCCACTAACGAGATGGAGAGATGGTCTCGGTGAAAATCTTGACCCAACATGGTGTTACATAGCAAAAGGCCGAAATGGATTTAAACATCTTTTTGTTACCTGGCATAAGGCTGAAATTAAACTACTTGGATTACAGACGACTTATTCTTGTGGGGATGAAGACTAACATCTGGTCAGGCAAAATATACTGATCAGACATGTTAGTCACGGTCAGGGAAAATATACTGATCAGACATGTTAGTCACGGTCAGGAAAAATATACTGATCAGACATGTTAGTCACGGTCAGGGAAAATATACTGATCAGACATGTTAGTCACGGTCAGGCAAAATATACTGATCAGACATGTTAGTCACGGTCATGCAAAATATACTGATCAGACATGTTAGTCACGGTCAGGGAAAATATACTGATCAGACATGTTAGTCACGGTCAGGCAAAATATACTGATCAGACATGTTAGTCACGGTCATGCAAAATATACTGATCAGACATGTTAGTCACGGTCAGGGAAAATATACTGATCAGACATGTTAGTCACGGTCAGGCAAAATATACTGATCAGACATGTTAGTCACGGTCAGGCAAAATATACTGATCAGACATGTTAGTCACGGTCAGGCAAAATATACTGATCAGAGATGTTAGTCAGTCAGGGAAAATATACTGATCAGATATGTTAGTCACGGTCAGGGAAAATATACTGGCCAAGACCCTCACCTGGGCTTCTTCGTAGCCATCCCTGGAAACGAGCTGTTTTCATGGCAGCCTGGCTAACGAGCTGAGGGATCAACGTGATCCCTGTAGTAGTTAGCAATACGCAGATGAAGCCAAGCATAGCACAACCACCAGGAGGACCCCGGTTCACCTTCATCAGCAAGCTCGGAATGTCAGGAAAGCTACAACAAACCGCCGCTAAACGTCCTTTTCAGGGGGCACAAAAGGGTAAATCTACCCATTGTGGGCATTCCTTCAACAACAACAACAACAACTTATTCTACAGTTGGCCCCCTTGAGGAAGCCTGCTCCAAACCACTTTATGTGCAGTGGCCGGTTCTGTATAAATGTATTTCACATAATGTGGTTGCTAGTCAACTTTCAACTACAAGTTACTGAAATCGTTTCTTTACAACATGCACGTAGGAGCAGTGGTCAGATTCTGTCCTCGCTATTAAGGGCCCTGGTACCCACTCGGGGAAGGATAACAGAACAGAAATTGAATTGACATACAACAGGATATCGAACCGCGGACTGCGCTCTAAGGAAGAAAGACTAGGATTATAGGCAAAACTTAACTGTACGACGTAACTTCGCTTCCCAAAGAACACTGCAGCTGTCGAAAACCTCTTTAAAATCTCTTAATCTCACACGCACATTCACACATACACACATTGATTAGAACTATGTAATCCACAGAAGACAACGCACACTCCTACCGCAGGTCAACGAAGCTAACAAAAGAACAAGGCGGTTCACCAGATCTGTCGCAGAATATGTATGATCAACAACAAATAAGCGCACGGGTTGCAAAACATGTTGCGCAAATACGGGATTTGAACCCAGCCATCGCGCATTGATTACTCGCGTTCTTTACCTGCCTATTCTCACACTCAGAATTATTATGTCTAATGACGTCACAGGACCTTTACAACTTCCAGTGGATAAGGTCTTTTTTCGATGGCGCCAATTAAAGACCTAAAAATATCAAGCTACAAAGCCACGTGACTCGCTCAATAGCCGGAGCTCGTGCTAACGTGCAGCTATATGGCGGGGGAAAGAGAATTATGTTTGTCACGAAATATTGCATCTCCGTCATAAAAATGAGTCCATCGAATAGAAGAAAGATTGCTCATGTTACAAAACTGACAGTGACGGTGTCACATAGTGTGTATGTTATAACTGAAGAGCCGTATCTAGAAATGCTGTTCTGCGAACTCGCGAAATATTTAGTCCTCTTTTCTTGTAACATGGATGATCAGAGATGATGCCCCGCGTTAAAGACTTTTAAAAATACTGCCATTAACAAAGGATAAACTGCCCACACCAGAACTAACAAAGTCCATACAAAACCTAACAAACAGCTCATATCAGAGCTAATAAACAGTCCATATCAGAGCTAATAAACAGCCCATATCAGAGCTAACAAACAGTGGATACAAAGCCTAGCAAACAGCCCACATCAGAGCTAAAAACAGCCCATATCAGAGCCAACAAACAGCCCACATCAGAGCTAAAAAACAACGCATATCAGAGCTAAAAAAAACAGCCCATATCAGAATTAACAAAACGCATATCAGAGCTAACAAAAAACGTATATCAGAGCTAACTAATAGCTCATATCAGAGCTAACAAACAACGCATATCATAGCTAAGAAACAACGCATATAAGAGCTAACAAACAGCCCATATCAGAGCTAACAAACAAAGCATATCAGAGCTAACAAACAGCCCATATCAGAGTTAACAAACAACGCATATCAGAGCTAGCAAACAACTCGTGTCAGAGCTAACAAAAATGCCCTGAAGCACACAACCAATTTGCTAACAATATGTACTATATCTCTGTTTTTGTTCATTCTGTCAGTACCTGCTTTGTATTTCATGCCATTACTTCAACGTTATATTGATTATTATCATTACCCATTCAATTACAGGCCCGTTACTGTCGTGTAGATAATAGTACTACTGACACCACTATGCACGCTGCAAAGGCCGATTAAGGAGGTTGGTGGGGCTAGCAAATTCAACATGTTTAATTGTTGTTGTTGTTGAATGCCCACAAATGAGTTGATTTACTCTTATGTGCGCCCTGAAAAGGACGTTAAGTGGCGGTTTGTTGTAACTTTCTTAGCATCCCGAGCGTGCCAATGAAGGTGGGCCGGGGTCTTCCAGGCTGCTGTGCTATGATTGGTTTCATCTGCGTGTCGCTCACTTCTATGGAGAACAAGCCGATCCCTCATCTCGTTAGTCAGGCTGTAGTGAAAACAGCCCGTTTCTAGGAAGGGCTGCGAGGGAGCCAAGGTGAGGTTCTTGTCCAGTTTGCCCTGAAAGGGCTTAAGTAGCAGAATGTAGTCCAGAGAAAGGAATGCGTTGTGTCGTAGTTTACAGCTTGACTGCGATATTTGCACCTTTTGCACAGTAACCCGCTACCGAAGTAGCGTTAAGAGTTGAAATGAAGCCAGTACGAGTGGCATACAGCAGCAACAACAGAAAGCATGTCGGAAATATTTTGTGTGACCTTACATCACCTCAGGCAAGGAAGACTAACGTCTGGTCAGGTAAAATATATTGGTCAGGCATGTTGGTCGGGATCAAGATGCTGAGCAGCGCATGAGCTGCAGTTGTCAGCGACCCATAGCTGAATGCTAGCGTCAGCGAACCAGAGCTGACAAGACCCTTCTACACCTCCACGTGGTGATCCTGGATAACAGGCTGCAGCAGGGCAGACTGGCTAAGGAGAGGGTATCGAAGAGGGAATGCTAAGCCGGTACTAAAAAAATGCTTGCTGAAGTAAGATGTGTCGGTTTGAAAGGTACAAATATCGCAGTCAAGCTGTAAACAACGACACAACGCATTCCGTTGTCCGGTCAACATCCTGCTACAAGCAAAGACCTTTTCAGGGCTTGGTAGCGGGAGATTGAGAACGAACGACGAAGAAAAATTCTGGAACTAACTTTTACAAAAATAAAAACTTACAAGGAATGTAGGAAACTTACCATCATCCGATTCTAACAGGTTCGCCCAAAGTGGAGATGGAATTACAATAGTGACCGGTCCGTTGTTTGGCTTTGCTAGTTGGAACGCCAGCGAGGCATATTACTGAGCTTAACTTCGCGGAAAGGTATTGCTCGGTTCAATTGTGGAGAGAGGTGTCGTTCAATTCAGCTCTCGGATGAGGTATTGCTCAGTTTGACTCTAGAGTGAGGTATTGCCCAGTTCAACTTTGGGGTGAGGTATTGCTCAGTTTGACTCTATTGTGAGGTATTGCTCAGTTCGACTCTGGAGTGATGTATTGCTCAGTTAAACTCTGGAGTGAGGTATTGCTCAGTTAAACTCTGGAGTGAGATATTGATCAGACAAACTCTGAGGGATGTATGGCTCACTTCAACTTTGAGTAATATATTGCTCAGTTCAACTCTGGAGTAAGGTATTGCTCAGTTCAACTCTGGAGTGAGGTATTGCCCAGTTCAACTCTGAAGTGAGGTATTGCCCAGTTCAACTCTGGAGTGAGGTATTGTTCAGTTCAACTCTGGAGTGAGGTATTGTTCAGTTCAACTCTGGAGAGAGGTATTGTTCAGTTCAACTCTGGAGTGAGGTATTGCCCAGTTCAACTCTGGAGAGATGTATCACTCAATTCAACTCCACAGAAAAGATTTGTTCAGTTCAACTGCGAAAAAAAATGTCGCACAGCTCAACTCTTGAGAAGTTGCTCAGTTCAACTCCGGAACGAGGTATTACTCATTTTAGCTCTGTAGAGAGGTGTTATTCGTTTCAACTACTGAGAGAGATACTTCTCATTTAAACTTCTGAGATAAATATAGCTCAGTTAAATTTATGAGAGATATGTTTTCACATTAAACCCCAATTAGAGTTATTGCTTGTTTAAACTCCTGGAAGATATATTTCTCGTTTAAATGTCTGAGATAAATATAAGCTTGGTTAAATTTTTGAGAGATATGTTTTCACATTAAGTCCCGATTAGAGTTATTAGAGTTATTGCTTGTTTAAACTCATGAGAGCGATATTTCACATGTAAGCTCATGAGACATAAATATGTTTCTGATTTGAACTCTTGAGAGAGATTTCCGATTTAAACTTGAGAGAGATATTTATAATTTAAACTCTTGAGAGAGATATGTATAATTTAAACTCGAGAGATATATTTCTGATTTAAATCCCCAGGAGAAATATTTCTGGTGTATTCCCAAAAGAGACACTGACATGCGTGTTATGCTGCCATTATATGACAAGTCTAATTAAAAATGAGATAATCGATTTGGTGTCTACTAGTAAGTTGCAAATAACAACAGCACTGCTCAACTGATCACATAGCGCAAATCGCTAGCGTTGGGAAATATCTCCACACACACTGACAGACGTTAGCAGCGACAGTGCTGCTGGCATGCCCTGCCGCCTCTCCTTTAGTAGCACCACCACAGCCCCGTAAAGGAAGCGGGTGATGCGAGTGGATCGTCACTTCCTCCCCTCCCATTTTTCAATTTGAATGAAGAGTTATGGCGTCATGTGCTGGTTGGGCGGACGGGGAGGAAATCAATCGATAAGGCTCGGCTGACTCATCGAAGAGAGAAAGAGAGACGACCTGACAGAAACGAGGAGATACAGAAATAGGAATGCTAAGTGAGTGAGAGAATTGGATGCTGGCTCCAAATTCTGACTATCGGTCTGGCACAAATGGTGGGATGTCTAGAGCAGGGAGTCTCAGGCTATTGGCCCCCCCCCCCAATTTGCGGCCCGCGGTGGGAGGACAACACAAAGGAATGGACCAATCTCCGACCAGAAGAGGCACAGGCAGCGGCCGCTGACAGAGAAGGGTGGGTGGTATTGTTAGGATGTCTTCATGTGTGCCCCAACGGTCTCACGGGTTACAGGATGACCTGACATGGCACCTTACTGATCTTCATAAATAAATGCCAGAGCAATATGGCTGAACAGTTTGGCCACATCGGGCCATAGTGTATTTTGCGAAATGTCACATAAAAAAAAGTTGTGATGACATAAACAGACTACTACTTCTTTTCACGTATCCGGTTTTGCCTTTCTGTGTCAAGTTATAAAGAGATCTCTAGAACGAACCATAGTGTGTGCCTCGTGCACAGTGGCATTCACCGCATCAGATATTTCCGTAAGCCACCTTTTTCGTGGTCGGCCTTTGGCCTTGAATCCGTTGTACATAAATAGCATTACTTGTTGGGGGTGAGAGGGGAGGGGGGTGGTGATGTGCGGTGGTCGTCTTGTCACGTGGCCAAACCTAATACTGGCGTTATTCCCACTAGTTTCATGATGTCAACGTTTCTGATCATGTCTCTCATTGCTAGACCCAATAACTTTCTCAGGAATTTCATTTATGCTGCTGCTACGATTTGTCGTTTTTCAATTGATGTTAGTATCCAGCTTTGACATTGGTAGCTTTGGTCGGAACGAAAATCGTGTTGTATAAGCTCTTTTTGCAGTTACTGTCACGTGCTTGCAATGTATTAATTGTCCAGTTGCATCCATGTTGGATTTCCGCTGTGATTCTTCCGTTTGCTGATAACGTGCTCCCAAAGAATGTGAAATCTTTCACCTGTTTGGTTTGCTGCTTTACAAGGAGGATATTACTTTGTTCTCCTTTATTTTGTTCTGCTTGTCTAGATATTTTCATGACCTCAGTTTTGTTTCTACGTTGTTGTATTCTTGACATGTTGTATTTAGTTTGCCAATATGTTTCCTATTCCATTTCTCAACAGGACACACTGGAGTCAATAGTTACTTATTAAATCGTATCAAACATCATCATTTGCCGATGTGCAGACACTGGTCTTATCCTGATAAAAGAGACACATACTCATTGATTGTGAGGAGAAGTGTGCCGTCGACCAAAATCAAGGTACGGAACATTGGAGCAACTGACGTAGACTTGTTTTTATATAAGAAATACCATTCGTCTGACAAGAGCAGGCTCGCTCGGCAGATATGGAATACCAACAACAACGACGTACGGATAATCGCTCCTTTTCTACCATGAGGTGTAAAGACCTTTTCCCTTGTAGCTTATAGCTTTTACAGGAAAGGGTAGCCTTCATCATGCTTAGTTCTCATTAGTCGACTTTTACGACACGCCTGGCAGGTTAAGGTTTACTGTAATTTGCTCCTCATTCGGGATCCGGTAACACATATACGACAAAGTTGGAAAATGAACATTAAAGGTTAAACAGGAACATAGGTCATTAAGTTTAGCAATGAAGTTATTGGATTCACAGCGACAGAATTATGTTGATGACGTTGAATGATACACGATTCAATTTTGCCATTCTACACATTTACCCAATAACTCAAGAACATTTGGTGATGAAGAAATAGACAAATATAATCAGAACTTACAACAGACCCTCAAAACCAATAAATTCTATTGATGTTCTGATAGTAATGGAAGATAGAAACTCTCAAAAAGAAAATACAAGATTTTGACTGTAGAAAAGAAACGACAAAGGAGAGATGGGAATTCACTTCTGTAGAGAAAACCAATTTGTTATAAGTAACACATTTCCCCAACAAACTCCAATAGGATTATGGATGTGGAAAAACCCCATGAGATATAGTAAGACATCAGATTGACTTTATTATGATAAAGGACAGATTCACAAATGTTGTCTCATTGGCTTTAACTTATCCAGGCGCAAAGAAATTCTGATCACACTCCTGTAATGGCTAAAACAGCCATCAGACTGAAAAATATAGACAGAAGATTGAATATCAAATTAGATATTTCGGCATTAAAGCAACCATACATTAACAATAAATATATTGTGAAAATCAAAAAGAGAATTTGATAGCCTACTGTCAGAAAGGATGGAATAATGTACAAGAGAATGTAAGCAATAGTTGGAACTGTCTTCTTCCTCCTCTTCATTCGTTATCAATCTCCTGCTAGCAAGCCCTGAAAAGGGCTTTGTTGGCTTCCCTCTTCGATCCCTTCTACTTAGTCTGTCCTGTTGCAGCCTGTTATCCAGGATCACCCCGTGGAGGTGTAGAAGGGTCTTGGCAGCTCTAGGTCGTTGGCCCCCTGACGCTAGCAGTCAGCTATGGGTTGCTGACTACTGCAGCTCATGCACTGCTCAGCATCTTGATCCTGGTGGGACAGTCTAAAAGCAAGCATTCACACCTCAAATAAAACTATACCGATAAAAGAATGAACACAAATCAAGTATGGATGACAGAAGACAATTTAGCAAAATAAAAGAAAGAAAAAAGCAAAAAACACTCCATAACATAGGGTACCGGACAATGTGATAGGTGATATGTGCCAACATGCAAAAGAACAGTGGAAAGAAACACAATTCAAAATTATAGAAGCCATGGGAAAGACGGACACCCCAAGAGGTACTTTTTAAAAAATGAAGCATCTTTCAAACACGACAAGACCGGCTAAATGGGAGGATGCATTAAAAACAAGAATGGAGACATCTTGTTTGGGTTTGTATAAAAGACCTAGAAACAATGCCCCACATACGACATAAGCAAAAGAGTAAATTACTCATTTTCCTGGGCACATGGAGAGGAAGTAGAAGAAAACAAATGGCAAAATCTCAGGTATCTTAAATCCTTCAGACGCGAAAAAAGGAATGTGTAAACAGAAATACTGAGCAGGATTCCAGTAATTAAAGCTTTCATGAGAAACAGAACCCCTCAGCAAAAAGTACATGGAAATGTACATGAGAGTATGTTCACATTTGGTGCAGTCGTTAGACCATCGCCATTGTTGTCTTACGATTAATGGGCCATCGTGCTTGTCGTGATGCATCTCTTGATCTATCCAGCTCGTCAATTGGTCTGCCTAACTGGTACATCAAGCTTGTTTTCATGCAACCCTTGGACCATCAGGCTTCTCTTCATGCCTCCATTAGACCACCAAGCTTGTCCTCGTTTGTCCCTAGGACACCCAGGCTTGTCCCCAAGTGTCCCTTGGACCATCAAGTTTGTGCTCATATGTCTCTTGGACCATCAAGCTTGTTACCAAGTGTCCTTTGGACCATCCAGTTTGACCTCATGTGTCCCTTGGAAAATCCTGTTTGTCCTCTTGTTTGGACCATTGAGCTTGTCCTCATGTGTCCTTTGGACCGTCAAGCTTGTTCTCATGTTTAGAGAGACCATCAAGTTTATCCTCATGTGTTCCTTAGACAGTCAAGCTTGTCATCCTGTTTGGACCATCCATTTTGTCCGCATGTGTACCTTCAACATACAAGCTTGTCCTCGTGCTTGGGCCATCGAGCTTTTCTCATGCGTTCTTTGGACAGCCAAGCTTGTTCTCATGAGTCCATTAGACAATCAAGTTTGTCTCCAAGTGTTCCTGGGATCATCAAGCTTGTCCTCGTGTGTCCCTTGGACCATCCAATTTGATCTCAAGTGCCTTGGACAGTCAGCCGTCCTTATTTTTGAACCGTCAAGCTTGTCCTCACGAGTTCGTTGGACCGCCAAGCTTGTTCACATGTGCCTTTATGTGTCGCTTGAGCCATCAAATGTGTCCACATTTATCCCTTGTGCCATCCAGTCTGTCATCATGTTTCCATTGTCCGATCCAGCTTGCTTATATGTGTCCCTTGTGCCATCCAGCTTGCTTACATGTGTCCCTTGTGCCATCAAGCTTATCCTCATGTGTCCCTTGAGCCATCAAATATGTCCACATTTATTCCTTGTGCCATTCAGTCTATCATCATGTTTCCATTGTCCCATCCAGTCTGTCATCATTTTTCCATTGACCCATCCAGCTTGCTTATATGTGTCTCTTGTGCCATCCAGTCTGTCATCATTTTTCCATTGACCCATCCAGCTTGCTTATATGTGTCCCTTGTGCCATCCAGCTTGCTTACATGTGTCCCTTGAGCCATCAAATTTGTCCACATTTATCCCTTGTGCCATCCAGTCTGTCATCATGTTTCCATTGACCCATCCAGCTTGCTTATATGTGTCTCTTGGACCATCAAACTCGTCCACATGTATCATTTGTGCTATCAAGCTTGTTTTCATGCTGCCCCCGAGTTGGCCTGTGTTTGAGATCATTGATCTAGAACCTGCCCACCAGACCATATCCAAACAATACGCTTGGCTAGATCTTTGGTGGATGTAACTTGCAGCTGCAGATGTCGCTACATGAAATTTTGTGTTGCTGGGGTAGATGAAGCTATCTGTGCATTTTTAAATTTTTAATCCCGGCAAATGCATCAATAAATAGGAAAGAGGTTGGAGGGAGTGGGAGGCCCAGTTAGTGAGGAAGTTGTTCCGAATGCCCACAATGAGTAGGTTTACTCTTTTGTGCGCCCTGAAAATGACATTAAGCGGGAGGTTGCAGTAGCTTTCCTCACATCCCGAGTGTGCTGATGAAGGTGAACGGGGTCCTCCAGGCAGAAATGCTATGCTTGGTTTCATCTGCATGTCACTCACTACTACGGGGATCACGCCAATCCCTCACCACGTTAGCCGGGCTGCCATAAAAACAGCCCGTTTCCAGGGAAGGCTATGAGGAATCCGAGATGAGGGTCTAGGCCAGTATATTTTGCCTGACCAGAAATTAGTCTTCCTCCCCAGTGAGGGAGTGAAAATATACAAATTGTAAGACAGTTGAAGTAGAAAAATATGATGTGAGGGAGAAGAGAGAAAACTATCACAATGACGATCAGTGAGGAAAGAAAAGACCAAAGTGGTACCTTCCAGTCTAAGAAGCAACTAAGAGTAGTGTGCATGGAGCTAGCAACATCAGTGAGTAAAAAAAACTACAACTGCATGAACGTAAGGGAGCTTTTAGGGAACAGTTGCAGTGGTCGCCATCTTTCATTTGGAGCAAAAATGGCAGCAGTAAGATTATTCCCTGAGGGGACCCCAAAGCCTCTCACTGGGGAGAAATGAATATGACTGCTGCACCTCCATGCATGTCATGTAAGGTGACTAAAGTGGGGTTGTAAGAAAACCAAAATAGCAACATGGAAAGTTAGAACATTTTATCAGGCAGAATAATGGCACAGATAGCTACAAAAAATGATAGATTACAATCTGATAGCCCGAGGACTGTGCAAAACAAGATCAGTACAATTGGAAAAGATGAGACTGACAACTAGGGAGATGATTACTTGCTCCAGAAATGAGGCATCTGATGACCATTACACAGAAGGAGTGACACTGATGCATTCTTGAGAGGCACAGAAGGCGCTCATAAAGTGGAAGGCTATTAGGCTTGAAATTATGAATGCAAGCTTTAAGACCAAAAACAAGAACATTAATATGAACATCATTCAGCACTATCCACCAATTAATGAGGCCAAAGAGGAGAATAAAACAAAAATGTTTTAACAAGCTGAAAAAGGTCTTTGGAACACAGAAAAAGTAACATCTCATTACACTGATGGGGGAAACTTCAAAGTGGGAGGAGACAAATTGGTTTCTGAACAGATTATGGGATGACAAGGAATGGGACAGATGAATGAGAATGAAGAAATGTTTGCAGAGCTTTATGCTCTAAACACAATAGTAATTGAAAGAAGCATGTTTCCACATAAGAATGCACATGAAGCCACATGGAGATCACCAGACCACATAACAGAATACCAGATTGACCGAATCAGTGTTAATCAAGAGAACAGAAATACACTTCAAGATGTAGGTGTAAAGCGGAGTGCAGACGCAGCCCCAGACCACCACATATTGCTGGGGATATAATACAAAGGATAAATGGACATGGAGTGGCAGGACATGGTGGGGAGTGTGGACCTGTGGGAAATTAGCCAACAACAGCCAATAGAACAAATTAAGAGAAGAAAATGGGGCTGCATAAGACATACAATGAGGAAGGCACCATTCAACATAGCTAGGCAGGCTCTCACATAGAGTCCATGGAGGAGGAGGAGAGGTGGACCTAAAACTACTAAAAGTGAAGCATGTGAGAGGGAACTATGATTAAATGGTTACACCTGGAGAGAGGCAGAAAGAGCAGCCCAGGACTGTGTATGCTTGTGGGATGTCAATGGTCATTTTCCCGGTACCACCTATCTTCAATTTGTTGAATAGGTGGTACCTGAGTCTATTGTGGCCAGTGCGAAGTCTGAAGACAATGACCTGCTCTCTTCTGTTCAATAGGCATCGTTTTTGGTGTAACCAGTATGTTCGGTTTCCCATTTGGTCATGTATCTGCCTTTAATAAGTCGTTTTGACTCTTCGTACGTCATACTAGTATCTGTTTGTGGTAGTCTTGCACCTTCTTTTGCCAGTCTGTCTGCCTCCTCGTTGCCTTGGATGTTGCAGTGTGATGGGACCCACTGTACCACTACCCTTTTTGGCGCGGACTGCTGGCATAGTTGACAGAGTACTGCTCTTAAGTCATTAAGCTCAGTGTTTTTCTGGCTTTTTAGCGCTGTGACTACGGCCAGAGCATCTGTAAGCAGGACTGCATGGCTTTCATTTTCTTTATGTGTCACCATTTCTTCCACTGCCGCCCTCAGTGCCTCTGCCCTGAAATTGCTTGTGTACTTACCAGTAGCGAATGACAGTGTTATTTTTCTGCCATTTGGTAGGTTCAGGAATGCTCCTGCCCCTCCGTTCTGTGTTTGTTACAGAACCGTCGGTGTATGCATGGGTCCAGTCCATGCTTGGGTAGTTTTTCGATATAAAGCTTAGGGTAGTATCTCTCCTTTCTTTTTCAGTCTAGCAGTTTTTGTTTCCAATACCTGGTATATTTTCTACCACCTCTGGAAATATATCCTGCCTCTAGGTAGGTTTTCGTACAGTAGTGATGGGCTTTGGTGTTGTTAGTGCGCTTATGGGATCTTCGTGCATCTTTGCTTTGGCTATTTCTGCAAAGTTTCTCCGCTTTAGTTTCCCATTTCCCAAATTGTTTAGTCTCTGGTGCATTGGATGGTCAGTCAGTCTTCGGAGTTTCTCTGACTGCAGCTGGGCTCTGCAGTCTCTTCTATCGGTCATGGATTGCAGTTTTGTAATCTTTTCAAGTTCTACAATTGGCGTTGACTTCATGCCTCCTGTTATAACTCTCATGGCTTGGTGTTGAAGTTTGCTAACTTTATCGAAGTTCGCCTTTGCTGCTGTTGTCCATGCCGCAATGCCATACTCAAGAACTGGTCTCACTCTTCCAGTGTACAGTTTCTTTAGTATGCTTTCGTCTGCTCCCCAGCTTGTGCCAGCAAGTTTCCTCACGATTGCCATTCTTTCTCTGGCTCTCATTCGGTTTCTTTCGATCTGACTTTTCCATGTCATGCGCCGATCAAATGTGACTCCCAGATAGTTTGGGTTGTCGTTTGGCTGCAGGAATTTGCCATTTAAACTTAATTTGGTGTTTTGGGGTTTGATTGAAAGCGAGAATATTGTACATGTGGTTTAAGGCTGTTTAACATTAATGAAATTTCAGAAAAAGTATCAGGTGGAAATCTGTATGTAAACTTATGGGATTTTTATAAGTGAGAAGATGTGAAATATTTACACCTTCCAAATTTTTAGTAGCTCTAACAAGTGACAGAATATGGAGGCTCAGTTTTCTGTCAGCTATCATGATCTTGCTGTGGGAAATTTGTATATCCCTGTGGATTTTCTCTAGGTACTGTGGATAGTAGTTGTTCCTGTCAACTGGACCGTGTTTAAGTAGCAGATTGCCATTTTGTAAATAAAACCTGGGTTGTGAATGGGAGTGAGAGTTGAAGGGGCGGAAACACCATCACTTGGCTGTTCTTAGAGCACCAGGTGCAACTGAAACCTCATGGGATTATAAAAATGAGATGGAATCAGTGAATAGTAAGTACCCTTGTAGTTTTTGTCCCAAAGAGAATGTCCCTCTTTGATCCTTATTCTCTTAGCCTGGCTGAATAGATGCAGTATGTTTCCAGAGTCACCATTTAAGGTGGAATAGGGTTTTAGTCAGATTTGGTTCGCTGACTCTAACGCAAGCAACCAGCTATGAGTCACTGACTGCTGTCAGCTCATTCATTGCTATGCCTTCTGCCCCCGGATTTGAAGTAATATAAACAGAAGAAACTAAAAATAATAACCAATACAAACAAAAACTTCAGTGGAGATGGATAGAACAAGCATAAGAAAACAACAATAATATAACGACAAACGCTTGACAAAAACAAGCAAGAGGAGAAAAGAGTGAGGGCAGGAAACACATGGCAAAGAACATTGGAACAGGAAGTCTGACCAACATAAACAAAAAAACAAAGCTGAAAAAGATAACCGTCAAGCAGAATTCTATGGAATTTTACATGTTATTGAGGCCAATTTAAAGTTTTTCTTGCATAATAATTCTTTTATAATTTCTCTTACTGTTGACAAACATGTAGTTGACACTCTATTCCCAAAAATTGGAACACATTACTGAGTTTTTTTTTAATTGTTCAATGCATGAACAAATAAAAGTTAAAAATGTTTGGAAAAGAAGGTTCTGTAAGCACTGAGAAGACGCAAAGAAATGCATCAAAATGAGAGAATTGTAAGGTTCTATTAGGACATATACGAAACTAAGCTGTGATAATAATTCTGGATTTTATTTGTGTTTTGATTAAATAAAAAAGTAAGTAGTATGTCCTTTTACAGAACATCGTTTCTTACAACCACAACCTATTTATCTGTTATAAGTTTCTTAGCAAGTGTGCAGTACGGCAGATTGCCATTACTTTCCGTATGTGGAGGAGCAATTGCCCGAGAAAAAAATCAGGTGTCTGTCAAACTGGATACGGTGGGAATTGAGCCCAAAATTTAATTAAATACATTTTAAATATTAATATGCCCTTTCCATGCTTTTTTACCTTTTTGCATTACATAAATACATGATCATTACAGAGTGCAGTGAAACTATAGATCACTACGATATCTAACAGATCTTTCCAAAAACAGATTTTAATGTTAAAAAAATGTACATTCTCCAGTTTCTGCAGGCATAGAGACCCTTTTACACCTCTACGCTGTGATCCTGCACAACAGTCTGCAGTGGAACAGACTAGATACGGAGAAAAAATCAAAGAAGGAAGGCTAACACGGTACCCAAAAATTTCTGCTGGTTGGGTGTATTGGACCGAAAAGTGCAAATATCGCAGTCAACTTGTAATCTACGACACAACGCAATCCGTTCTCCGGACTACATCCTGCTACTTGAAAAGCCCTTTTCAGGGCTTGGTAGCGGGAGTTTGAGAATGAATGACAAAAAAGAAACAATAACAACAACAAAATGTGTTGTGGAAGCTAAGAGTAACAGGGCAGTGGGTGCCACGTTTATGTCATAGAACTAATGCAGTTAGAATATGAAATGCTTTTATTAAACTTATATAACTCTAGGTATTGCCATAAAAAGTACAGTCCAGTGTTTTTTTCATTTTAAAATCATTCAATACACTTTCCTCAAAACACTTACTGGAATAAAGGAATCCTATTCTTATTCTGGTACATATTCTTGAGCTCTGTCCATACGACCGCAGTTACCTTAACTTTCTCTTCCGCTGATCTTCGCCCGATGTTTTGACATAAATTGACTTAATCCGTCTGGTTCCACTTGGAACAAATGCTCCCACAGATTTCAATAGCCTGCCATCTTGTTCTAGTCTATAAGACACCAAGAACTGGACTGGTCAATGGGGAAAACAGACAGAATAGCCTGGCACTCTTCTTCACTCCAGGGTAGAAGAGCAACAACTAAATAAGCAAGTGAACCACCTTCTTGAACTCCGCTCATGACACCCTAGCTGCCTTGGATTCCATTTTACTTTGCCAAGTATTCTTCAACTATCCAATTATTCTATTACTGTGTGGATTCCAATTCCATATATCTAGTTAAATTGTTTGGTTTCTTCTTGAGAGAGAGTCCTATCTCTACTCTCTCTCCATAATCTCCAGCTGCACTTTTCTTTTACGTAAGTCTGCATTTGTTTATTATTACATCTGGACATATGAAACAAAGTATGTCTCTGAGATATTTATTAGTGAAGATTTGCTAGTCGCTTCTGTGGAAACATCCACTAATTTCTTTCTTTGCTGTGCCTGGATTGAAAATATTAGGCTACTGTAACCAAACATGTCATAAAAGGTGATTAACAGGGTTGTGCATATGCTACCAACCATACCAATTAAGACCATAGCAAATAATGCTGTAAAGGGTTCAGCTGTGGTAGTGGCCCTATGTTTCACCACTAGGGTCGCTGTGGTCGAGAGGTAAGGCACTCGCTTCTCAAAGCGATGAACGGAAATGGTGTGGGTTCGAGCCCTGCATGTTTTAATCGGCCCCTGATCTCAAAGTAGGTGGGAGCAGAGTGCCTGAATCCTGAATTGCCTCATCTTGACTTAAGTCTTGCTACTGGCACAAGGTAGTTCGGGATCAGAGAATGAGGTTGATGACCAGCGCAGCTTCTTTATCACTATAATCCAAATATGGCGCAAGTTACATCAAGACAAAACCGTCTGATGATGCGATGATCCGTCATCGCTTGCGATGGGCAACTTATTATATTTCACTTGGAATGAAAAGTCGAATCAATCATTCTATAGTGTATTAGTAGTAAGTAGCACATCCTAAGCAAAATGTTGCTCTTACAACTGCCAACCTGTTTGGCTGTTATAAGTTTCTTGGCAGATGTGCAGTGTCATAGGTTTCTATTACTTTCCGCTCGTGGAGATACGATCATACTAAGAAAATAAATTCCTGTTTCAGCCAAGCTGACCATGACAGGATTCGCACCCAGTGCATTGGGATTGTGAAACGGATGCTTTCCACATAGGCCACACTGCATCCCATAGTACAGCAAGTTAGTAAAGTAAAGATGCCATTAATACGTTAGTGTGCCATATTGGAAATAGTGTTAGACCAATATTTCTCTTGACCAACGGCACACTAGGGGGGTGATGTGGTCCAACATTACACCAACTATGTTTACTTTATCAGATTATTCTGGTGTCCACATTTTTAGGCTGGATCGACTCCAAGACCCATTGTGCGATTGGAAAAATCCTGCACCAGCTGGAGACCGAGCCACGGTCGCTTATCTGGCATGCCAATGCAACAAACACTGCGATAACTCTTGCTCTACCATAATACAGCGACTATAGTATTTTATTATCATAACTAGTCTATGTCTTGAACATTGTCTTCTTATAGCTAGTAACCTGCCCATATAAAGCTGTTAAATGGTGAAACTAACACTGACAGCTAACAACTATATCATACACCACTGTGTAACCACCCTCTCAAATACAAATAATAATAATGCACAAACACAAAGTTTGTGAATAATGCTAACAGAGTTGGTAAAGTCCTTTTTAAAGCAGAAATTTGTAGTAGAAATATCAATTGTCTAAAAATAATGTATATTATCCCCCAATCCTAATTGGTTCTCGGTCGTTAACCACACCAAATTAAAGGACCGCCTTCTTATAATAAAATAAAACCATAATGTGTATGTTTCGTTATAATATGTCATTAGTTACTTTGTGCAATTAGAGGAATTAGCATAGGTTAAAAGTCACACTGACAATATCTGGCACTATGCCGGCACCTCCAACTTCCAAGTAAGTGAATCGGCATAATAAAATAAGCATCAGTTTAATTCATTCAGGAGAAAGTGTCAAAATTAATAATTTAATCATCATAGATAATTATGATGTATAAATTTATACTTACTGGCAGTCGTTCATGATTTCTTCTTGTGTTCTGATCTGTACTGGAGCAAAGTTCTCCACTTGCTCTTCTAAATTGTTGAAGCATTTTGTAATTCGTTCGTCAAATGAGTTTACCAAATCCTCCAGAGAAGCCGATACAGTTTCGCCGAAATTAGCACCGTCGTCATTATCACAATGTTCTTTTACACCAACCTTATTAGCAGCAATATTTGCGCGATTTAAATTGTCTATATTTGCTGTCTGAAATTCGTTATACTCGCTCCATTCTTCATTTTCGAAAGATGCTAATGGAGCCTCGAATTGCAGCTCCGCCATTTTAGGAACCCTCATCCTTATTCATCCAACCTTGACCCCAAGTGTGACCTTTGACACTGCCCTACTGCCGCAGTGAGTACGTAGTCATTACAAATGGATAACTACCGTCAGTATCCTACCATCTCACATATTTGATTTTTATTTGGACACACATCATGCATGGCGGGGGGAAAACGCATATCACATCTAATATTTTAGCTTTGTGATATTATAGATAATAATAATTTGTCCATTATCGTCGTTGAGGACCACCAACATCATCACATGTCATGATGCCTCTTTGAGTATGTGCGCTCATGGCTGATCAAGCCAATTTGAGAGTGAAAAAATCGTTGACACGGCAGGCAAACGTAGACCGAAGTTGTCTCTGATATTACTGATGTTTCTTATATTTTCTCTGCTCTGGACTTCCTGGTCGCAGGCCTATCATGGGCAGCCTGGATACGAAGACACTCGCTGAGTTCAACGCCGTCTGTGACCGTGCTCTTCCATGTTGAGTGTTTTTTAGCAAGGTTTTCCCAGGTGTTAATGTCTAGTTTACAGCACTTAAGGAACTCATTCAGACCGTTCTTCAAACGCTTTTTTGGACGTCCGTATTCTCCTTCACTCAGTTCACTATACAGGGGCCTTTTTTTAAACCTTTCGCTTGACATACGTACAAGGTGGCCATCCCATCTCAATTGGGATTTTCGCAAGAGTGCATGAACACTTTGCATATTGGTTCTAGACATCCCTCGAGTATCTGTGATGGGGTCCTGCCAGCGTAAATGAAGTATGCGTCTCAGAAAGTTCATGGGAAAATGATTTAGCCTGCGTAGAGCAAGGTGGGTACAACGGCCGCACGGTAGACCTTCAGCTTGGTCATTATGCTGATTCCTCGACGTTCCCATACTGAGTGGATTCGGCAAAAAGCTGTGCTGGTCTTTGTAATTCTATTAGCCAGCTCATCAGCATTAGTCCCTGATATCGAAATGTCGACCTCGTGCTTCCGAGGTAGACACATTTTTCAACCGCTTGTAATTTCTGTCCTCTCACTGTAACCACTTTATGTGTTTACGATGTGCCTGGTGCCAGTTGTTACATGACCTCGGTTTTCTTTGCGCTAATTGTTAAGCCAAAGTTGTCACAAGCAGCAGAGAACCCGTCTATACCCTCCTGCATACTCCGTTCTGAGTTATTGTTCAGAGCACAGTCATCCGCAAACAAGAGTTCACATATCGCGCCGCGCATCACCTTGGTCTTCGCCTTCAGTCTGCAGAGATGAAATAGACCATTCATGCGGTACTTCACTGGTATGCCAAACTTGGTATTCTTAAAGGTGTCCGTCAACATAGCTGAAAAAATCATACTGAGCAGTGTTCGGGCAAGTACACATCCCTGTTCCACACCGTTGTTGACCTCGAGTGGTGAAGAGGTCTTGCCGCTGTCAAGAACACGTTCGCGCATGCCCTAGTGGAGCTGTTTCACCACGGTTACAAATTTGCAAGGACAACCAAATTTAGACATGATCTGCTATAGCCAATCTCTGCTGGCTGTATCAAATGTCTCTGTGAGGTCAATGAACGTAATATAGAGCTCTCGGTTCTGTTCTTGATACTTCTCCTGTGCCTGGCGCGCTGCAAATATCATATCCACAGTACCTCGACCAGATTTAAATCCACATTGACTTTCCGGGAGGGGAAATAGATACATACAAACATTACTCAGGGAGGGAAGAAGAAGTACACCGAATGTTGTAAAAGTTCAGCAAAAAGGGCAGCTATATAATATATAGCGTTGTGCATGGCGTGGGGCTTGGCAACATCTTCATGTAAAATACGTTGCTACAAACATCAGTTGTCTCCCGCGAAGATTAGTGCCGAAGACGCAGCAGGGAATGGTCTGACAGTAGCCAACGACGCATAGCTGGCTGCTTGCATCAGAGCAAGCAAACCATAGCTGACCAATACAATTCCGTCTTCAAATGGCAGCCATGGAAATACGTTTTATCCATGAAGTTTAACTAAGAGAATAGAGATCGAAGAGGGAAGGCAAGCCTGGTTCCAAAAAAAACTTGCTGAAGTCGGATGTAAGATGAAGAAGAACAAGAAAAGGAAGAAGAAGAACAGCAATAAGAATATTAAAATGTTCAACCCCAGCGTAAAGACAGAACTGTTACTTGGTTCGGAGACTTGGAATACAATGGAAGACAATGGTGTTAAAAAGGCAGGTTCAACCTTTCATAAACAGATTCCTACACAGAATACTGTGCGTGTATACGATAAGGTCACCAACATTGAACTTGATTCGAATATCTGGACAAATATAAGTTGAGAAGACGTTGACGCTGGTCATACTTTAAGAAAAGAACCTAATGACATTTCAAGACAGAAACTGATCTAGAACCGTAAAATGGTAAGAGGGAATAGTTCAGTTCAGTTGAAGTGTCATCTCCACACCGAAGGTGTGTAATCTTGATTTTGGCCATTAATTCTTTTTTCACCCACAGCGTTTTGAACACATCCCCATTTGTTTTCTTCTCTTTACAAGAAACGCAACCCAATCTTCTATACACCCATATTTTGAAGGTTTCGATACTCTTTTCCAACTTGTTATTCAGTATCCTTGTTTCTGCGCCATAAAGTAGTGAAGAAAACACATAACACCTGCCAATTCTCATTTCCAATTTATGATTTATCTGTTTGAATGTCAGTATGTGTCAAACACCATCGTATGTGGAACAAAAGTAGATTATCCACCAGTTCAAAGCTACGTATTTACCAGTCGTGTGTGATGTCAATGCTAATGTATGGAGCCTAAATCTGAACTCTGCTAAAAAAGAACATTTCGAGACTCGAGTCCTTTCATATGCGCCATCAGCTACGTGTTCTTTGAATTCGTTGGCACGATCTACAGACTCTGCAGAGTCTTTTAAACCAGTATAAAGACGTTAAGTTAAGTTAAGTTAAGTTAAGATCTCGTACGTAATGTCGAGGTCTCTACTATGACTAATCTCCCAACTGTATCGGAAGTCCTGGACCATCGTCGCCTTTCCCTGCTTGGACATGTTGTCAGACTGGATCATGATGTTCCAGCTCACCAGATGCTTCTCAAGGCAGTTCAAAAGGCTAAGGGTCTCCAACCATCCGGCTGGAAGCGCAGGAGAGGCCTTTCCCGAAACACGTGGCTCCAACAGAAAACACCTCTCTGCCCCCTTTCACCGCTGTAGTCGAGGTCTGGCAGATCGTCGTTTTGACTAGTCATGGTGGCGTTCGACCAACGAAACGGGCCTCAGATTCCTAGCCGAACATTTATTTATTTATGTGTCAAATGTTGATGAATACCATTTTGGTATATGTATTCTTTTCTTTCTGATTTATTTTTTGCACCTGTTTTCTTTCGTTATTATATGACGAACTAGATCCTGGATATGAGAAACGTTGTACTTGTTTCAGTTGTTGATCTTTTATATGTAACTGTAAACGGGGTTTCTTGTCCCTTTTCCCAAGTATGATAGTCTTTGTACGTGCAGATCAAAACACACTCGGAGAAGACATCTGGAGTCAAATTTGAGGGGAAGAAACAGTTATGGTCTGTTATAGCAGATGGCAAACAGATTTGGTCGTTGTTGGTTGAAGACCTATGCTCCGTAGGAAGCTAAACGTTTTGATTGATTTGATTGTTTCTCGCGGCAAAGGAACCTTGTTCAATCCCTGGTCACCGCCAGCTCAAGTCTGCTGTAAATGTATGACTGACTAAACTTCCTTATCGAAGACAAAACGTCCAGGAAGTGAATTAGTGGTCTCATATCAAAAAGGGATCCGCCAGGGCGATCCTATTTCATCGAACCTCTTCTCTGCATGTTTGGAATCAGTCTGTTCAATTTGTAATTAGTCGATGCAACTGGGACACCTGTGGTATCCTTATTGACGGCAGACGCTTCAATCACCTTCGATTTGCCGATTACATAGTACTCATCACAGAGTCCGCAGCAGAAGTCAATAAAATGATGTAGCTACTCGATGCAGGCAAGAAAGAGGGTCTGGAGATGGATGTTGCGCAATCGCTTCGTCACTTGTGATCCAGTCTTCCTTGGCGAGGTACGATTAGAGGATGTCAACGAGTACATATATCTTGGACGTCTTCTCAATATGGAGAATAACCTGGAACCTAAACTGACAAGACGCCGTCGCGCGGGCTGGGCAGCTTTCTCGTCTATTAACACGGTCCAGGACGGCTTTCATGACCAAGACCAACGAGACTCCCTCTTCAATTTCACTGTAAGTCCCTGCGATGTGCTACGGTACCCAGACGTGGACACTAACAAAATCACTAGAGGACAAATTGAGAGATACCCAGGCCTTCCTGACAGACGCTTGGTCGGAATCACACTCTCTGGAACCAACGTATGCAAGGTCTCCACAATTCTGACATAAGACGAGTGTCCCCGATAAAGGATGCGGTAATCCATACAGTTAAGACCAAACATAGATGGGCAGGTCACATGTTGCGACGAAACGATGGTCGATGGAGCACAGCGACAGCAGTCTGGTACCCCCGAGGTAAGAAGAGGCCGCGGAGAAGACCTCCAATGCGTTCGTCAGACTCCCTTGCTGTACGCTACAACATCCGAGATGCCTCTAGAGGAACACTTACCACGTACTGGACTTCTGTGGCCCAAGACAGGGTCCGCTGGATACGAAGTTGGGACCCTCTGCTACGCCGAGGAACGGGTCATCAAGATCAAGATATCAGTAGGAGCAAAAACCAGACCTAGTACAAGTCTTTAATACTTTATCCTGGGTAATAGGGATCGGACGTCCGTGTTCAATTTCGCGCACGTTAAAAATCCCTCGACAGTTGGAAATCTAAAAGAGTATGCTTAATGGCCGCTGCCCCGGCAACAATTAATAATTATGTTAAATATCTACCCAATATTACGGGATTCTCGCCAATGCTGAGGAGTTCATGCATTGTGTTGATATTCTTCAAAAATATGGAAACGAACAGAACACTTATTGGTTAAACCACAGCCTACTGTGTTAAGCCGTATGCATTGACGTTGATTCTTCCACTTAACTAAATTAAAATAAACGAAACTAACACTTTAGTCGTTTCTACTACATCAGTGGTTCTCAACCGTTTTTCTCCATGCCCCCTTTAAACTTTGTTCAGAATATCATCTCCCTTTAGAATGGCGCAGAGTGTAGTGTGGCAATGTAACAAAGAGAAAGAAAACTTTGAGAGCATTGAAAAATGGATTCACAGATACTGCAACAGCAGTACATGAAGACCTTTTTTCAAAAGGAGCTCACTAAACGTCATTTTGTAAGTATTTTTTTCAGTTTTTCATTGTTTTCTCGGAATTTAGTTTTAAGCCTAAGTAATAAGTCTAGATCCCTACATTCATCTTGATTAAATTTTGTTAAAAAGAGTCTATAACATAATCATACAAATTCTGAATTAAAATGAATACAAAGCGTTAGTTTTATGACCGTAATATAATGAGGCCCAAATATGAAACATAAAAAAAGAAAATAATTCATTTTAAAAATCCTTTCAGTCAATATCTGTCATTTTGGTTCATTTTCTCGAGCAACATCTGTCAATCAATGTGCCACAATTAAATCAGATCCTTGTACACATATCATAGTTATCAAAGATCATTATATTCGCTTCAGTGGCCATATTGGATAGCTAATTTGCATAATTAGTTAGGCCAATATGTTAATAAAAACGCGTTGGATCTTACTGGAACTAAATACCTATAGTTGTTTTTCTGAGAGGAAAATTTCATGTTTTACCTCTCCAATGTATCCTTCCGCCTTAAATTAATTAAAAGTGTGATAAACAGAAGAATTAGTCAAAATATGAGAGAGAGAAAATCTAGATCATTGTTTTCATCACTATAAACTGTTGAGAGAATTGAAAACAGAATACAAGACAAATCATACGTTTGAAGTGAGCGGGTGAATATGTGCAAATATTGTAATATTTATATTACAATATGTTTCTCAATAATAACGTTTTCCAAATTGTTCAATGTAACTACTACTACACCAAGGCCCGGGTCTATCAGACCTACGTTCCTGGCACTCTCGTGTATGGACGCGAGACTTGAAGTACCTTTAAACTAAGTAGAAACGGCGGCTCAACACCTTTTAGGTGAGGTGAAACTCAACAGAAATCAACAAACTACCTTATTTCGCCTGAGAACTGGACACTGCAAACTACTAGAACATATATACCGACTGAAGATCTCACACACTGATGAGTGCCCATGTGGAACAGGATGCCAGAACCCTGAGCATATTCTACAGGAATGCCCAATCTATAGGAAAATGAGATGCCAGACTTGGCCAGAGAGTGCAGAGCTGAGACAAAAGCTTTGGGACAGCCGCATTTAAAAAATGCAAATAAAGGATGAAGGTTAGAGGGATAGTACGAGGCCTGTTCAAATGAAACCGGACCAAACTGCAACAAGTGAACATACGTACGGTGTGCACGATGACATCACTTCTGGTGTAAACAGCACATATCAACCGTCAAGTTTACAAAATTGCATTATCCTCCGACTCATAGTTTCCCCAGCAGACCATTGAAAACATGGCGGGTGTGATACGAAATCCGTCCAGAATTGATCAGCAAGCGATGATTCGGTTTCTAAAAGCTGAAGGATGTCGACCAGTTGATATTCATCGCAAAATGCAGGCAGTGTATGGTGACAAAAGTTTGTTAAAGACAACAATAAAGAATTGGACAACGATGTTTAAAGAAGGGCGTGAATTAACGAAAGATCTTCCGAGGCCAGGTCAGGCGTATAGTGTTGCGTTAACTCACATCCTTCTTTAAACATCGTTGTCCAGTTCTTCACTATTGTCTTCGACAAATACCAATGAATACAAGAAAACCATGGTGGAGGAGCTGGACCTCCTATACAGGCGCACCAGCTCGGTGGTGGATAGCTGAATGGCCTCTATATTTGGAAGTTAGCAGTGAATACTAAATAAACAGACTTGAATAATAAACGGTGGCCTGTATGGTGGCCAAAAGGAGGCCTCCATCATGCAAAAACACAAAAGGGGAAATCACTTGTTTGTCTATCCACACGATTACAAGTCAATAAAGGAAGAAAACCGAACAGACTTTCAAGATGACGAATTGGCGCGAATTACAGAATACGATTTTTGGAACTTGAAATATTAGAAATAAAGATGGAAGGGGGAAAAAAGCTCACGGAAGAAATTAAGAAATCGAAATTGGAAATCCGAGCTCTCACAGAAGCTAAGAAAAAAGGACAGAAGATCATCAATCGTAAGGATAACATGCTTCTCTACAGCGAAAATCCCACTACCGACAGATCCAAAGGTGGAGTGGGCTGTATTGAGTCCATGGACAAGATCAAAGGATGGAAATTTGTCTCTGAACGCAATACGGTACTGGACCTTCAAAAAGAAGGTAAGTTAGTCAAATCCTTCATGATATGGATTCATTCTCATGAAACGACCGAACAGACAATAGAGAAAACACATTTTTCTGATTGTGTAATGTCACATGATATTTCTCTGAAAGTGTTCAGACGTTGAGCTGACACATTGTTTTAACGTCATCTCTAATCTATCTTTTCCCTAGTAGAGATTTGAATATGCTTTTTTTTTTTTAAATTGTGTTTGTTTTGTTTGTTTAAAGGTTTGCCTTTCTGGATTTTACTGTCGAAGGCTTTCACTTTTCAACCTGAGACCGTAGTCTTTCAGGTTATTTCATGACGTATTGGCCAGTTGCATGGATGCGTGTGTGTATCCGTTTGTAGTGTAGACGTATTGGACAGTAAATGCGTCTGTGTGTGATGTTTCTGTTTGCAATGTGTCTCACTTTGGCAGTTTTTGCAGTACAGTAGTTTTGTCAATCATTTCTGTAGGTGTAGAAGTGAGAAAAATCTAGAAAAATTCCCATGTACATTCAAACTGGCAAGAAGTGACTTCGAACACGGTATGTTGGGATTGAAAACCAAACTTGCACTCAATTTGCACCCTAGCTTTTAAAAAAAATAGGTCTTATAAAGTGTGTTAAGACACAAAAGTGGAACAAAAACAGAAGAGGCTTTCCCAACAGGGAAGTCGTCCACAAATCCCAGAGCAGAATCTATGACCCTACTGTAAGCACTAAGAATACATGAGACAGAAAAGCAACCACCAACACAAATATGTCTTCACAGATATCTAATAGAGATAATACAGAAAACAAACAGCGAGCACTAATTATCATAAATCAGAGCAGAACTAGGAAAACTCCAAAAGCCGGCAGTAAAAAGGCACAACTTAATCACAGAGAGATCAGGAACATCATCAGAAATTAATGGAGACAAGACGTCAACATAAGCAGTAGATCGGACCCAATTCACCAATTCGAAAGAAACCAACAAACTACCTTATTTCGCCTCAGAATTGGTCACTGCAGACCAATAGAACATCTACACCGACTAAAGATCTCACACACCGATGAATGCCCATGTGGAACAGTGGGCCATAATCCTGAACACATTCTTCAGGAATGCCAAATTCATAGTGAAATTAGATGCCATACAGACTTCATCATTGCGAACGGCCTGCAGATATAACATGACTTCATATTCCCCTTAATTTACAAAAGTCTGGCATTTATTTTAGTGCACAAAAACATTGTGTAGGTATGGCTTAATTCTCACAGGGATATACATATAACGAAACACCAGTGTCGGTCTTACGGACTTCGTTGTGGGACAAGAAACAAACGAAAACACTTAATAAATCACAACATCAACAGAATATAAATTGATAACGGATCCAACACGTAATGCAGAAGACATTAGTCGGAGGTGACCAACAATGATTGAACCAGTGTATGCCACTTAGGACAGACTTGGTCAAGCAAGAAATGATCAATTGGATTTCACATACAAAAACACAAATATTATAAAATATAGCCAGCCCGATAACCACTGCTCTACACGGCTCCTATACATAAAACAAAAACAAATATGCATAAAACATAAGCCAATGAGTATACTCACTAACGCATGACACTACATGTATATATATATATATATATATATATATATATATATATATATATATATATATATATATATATATATATATATATATATATATATATATATATATATATAAATAAATATATATAAATATGTTAGAAACAGGCTTGCACATACAGACACTTATGCATATATAAGGAAACACATTAGCGATATATAAAGAAAGAGGCCTGCAAGAGACAGCGAAGACGAGGAATATACGAATGGTGGGACAAGAGGGAGGGGGAGGGTGGAGCAAAGGTATGGAATGTATTCAGACCATGAAGTTTAATGCACTCCATAAGAAAGTTGAAAATTATCTCGATCTCAAACCAACGTTGATAATCAGTGCAACAAAAGACGATGCCAGTGACCCCGATATCAAACACACCCTGGTGCTCAGGATTATTGAAATGGTTGGCGACCGAAGAACTTAGGCTATTAGAAATATTATAGAGGCATTGATGAAAGCAGGCATGGAGATCAAGACCAGTCTACCTGGTGTATTTCATATCACAGCAGTAGCTAATCATAGTGTAGATTAGGTTGCTGAATTTGCGCGTGAACACTTCTTTTATTTTACAAACTGCTTTATGAAAGACCGCCGGGCGGAAGTGTCTGTGGGTGATATAGCCATATGCTACACAGCTACGCTTGTTGTTGCTGGCAATGTGCTGTGGTAGTCCATAATGTGTGTTTAGAGTCGGCTTCTAACCAAGATCACGCAAGTTTGTATTAAATATGTAGGCTACCAAAGGATGATCAGGAAATGTCGCACAAGAGAATAAAGGAGAGAGAGAGAGAGAGAGAGAGAGAGAGAGAGAGAGAATAGAGATAGAGAGAGAGAAAGAGATATAGAGAGCGAAACACGGACCGTGTAAAACCGTGAAGATGAAAAGTAAGAACCAGTTTCGCGCGGTCAGATGTTAGCCGAGGAAAAGGGACGGGAGATAACGATGACACGACGCTAGAGGACGAAGGCAGCGGTCGATTCAGAGTAGTGACGCTTACAGAAAGCGTCAAGAATGCCGTTGGCCTTTTGTAGAAATTTTATGTTTTCCTGTCATAAGGTATAGCTTCTGAGAAAATTGCAGTGTCGAGGCAAGATTGAGGGCGAGAAGATATGTGATGGAGATAGCTTATATGTGTTAGCAGGTTGGCAGCAGACGGCAGTGGAGATACCTGATAGAGACAGTGAATTCAGGAGAAAGTTGAATGATATAAGTGAGATGTGAAGCATATTGTTAGTGGACGTTGTTAACAAAGTCGATGACACTAGAGAGGTCAGCCTCAGACATGTCGGAAATACCAATACAATTATTGACGTACTTGTAGTTGATGTTGTTGTTGATAACTCGTTCCTCAGTGTAGCTGCGGGTCCCAACTTCGTCTCTAGCGGACCCTGTCTTCGGCCATGGAAGTCCAGTGCGTGGTCCAGGGGCGTCTCGGATGTTGTAGCGTACAGTAAGGGAGTCTGACCAACGCATTGAAGGTCTTCTCTGCGATCTCTTCTTACCTCGGGGGTACCAGACTGCTATTGCTGAGCTCCATCGACCATCGTTTCGTTGCAACATGTGACCTGCCCATCTATGTTTTGCCTTGTTTGCATGAATTACCACATCCTTGACCAGGAACAATCGTCTTAAGTCAGAATTGTGAAGACCTTGCATGCGTTGGTTCCAGAGAGTGTGATTCCGACCAATCGTCTCTCAAGGGAGAACTGTGTAACTCTCAATTTGTCCTCTAGTAATTTTGATAGTGTCCACGTCTGGGCACTGAAACACATCGTAGGGAGTACAATGGAATTGAAGAGGGAGACTAATAGGTGCTGGTGATGACAACCGTCCAGGACCGTGTTAACAGGCAAGAAGGCTGCTCAACCCGTCAGTTCAGGTTCCATGTTATTCTCCATATTGAGAATACGTCCAAGATAAATGTACTCATTGACAACCCTGTAGTACATCAAAGGAAAGGAGTCTTGAAAGCAAGACCAAAGGTGAGATTGCAAATGACTCGTAAAAAGACCGGCGTAGCTGGGCCCATCTGGTGTCCATAACTACGCCACTGATCTTGTCGAATAAATGACCCGTCAAATTTAAAGATATTGCAAGTAAGCACAACCTGTAGCAGAATGGGAAATAGAGAAATAGTGAGATCAAGCTACCGAAGACGGATGTGTTGGATCAAAAGGTGCAAATATCGCAGTCAATCTGTAAACTAGCGATACATCGCATTCCGTTCTCCGGATTACATCCTGATGTTTGCAAAGCATTGTTTGGGGCTTGGTAGCGGGAGATTGAGAACGAACGCAGAAGAAGAAGTGAGATCAAACATCGAACAGGAAGAGGAGGTCGTCCGGTCAGGAAAGACCGTAGTGAAAGAAAAAGTAGTCAGGATGAGGTTCGTGTCTCTAAGAAATGAGGAGGTGTCTTCTAGCCGATAGTTAAAATGAGGGGGCGTCTTCTAGCCGATAGTTGAAATGAGGGGGCGTCTTCTAGCCGATAGTTTAAATGAGGGGGCGTCTTCTAGCCGATAGTTGAAATGAGGGGGCGTCTTCTAGCCGATAGTTGAAATGAGGGGGCGTCTTCTAGCCGATAGTTGAAATGAAGAGGTGTCTTCTAGCCGATAGTTGAAATGAGAGGGGGGAGCGTCTTGTAGCCGATAGTTGAAATGAGAGGGGGGAGCGTCTTGTAGCCGATAGTTTAAATGAGGGGGCGTCTTCTGATAGTTAAAATGAGGGGGCGTCTTCTAGCCGATAGTTGAAATGAGGGGGCGTCTTCTAGCCGATAGTTGAAATGAGGGGGCGTCTTCTAGCCGATAGTTGAAATGAAAGGGGGGGGGTGTCTTCTAGGCGATAGTTGAAACGAAGGGGCGTCTTCTAAGCGATAGTTGAAATGAGAGGGGGGAGCGTCTTGTAGCCGATAATTGAAATGAGAGGGGGGAGCGTCTTGTAGCCGATAATTGAAATGAGAGGGGGGAGCGTCTTGTAGCCGATAATTGAAATGAGAGGGGGGGGGGACGTCTTGTAGCCGATAATTGAAATGAGGGGGGGTGTGTCTTCTAGGTGATAGTTGAAATGAAGAGGGGGTGTGTCTTCTAGGCGATAGTTGAAATGAGGGGGGGGGGAGTGTCTTCTAGCCAATAGTTGAAATGAGGGGGGGGAGTGTCTTCTAGCCGATAGTTGAAATGAAGGGGGGGGGGGTGGGGTGTCTTCTAGGCGATAGTTGAAATTTGGGAGGGGGGGGGTGTCTTCTAGGCGATAGTTGAAATTTGGGGAGGGGGGGGGTGTGACTTCTAGGTGATAGTTGAAATGAAGGGGGGGGGGGTGTGTCTTCTAGGCGATAGTTGAAATGAGGGGGGGGGGAGTGTCTTCTAGCCGATAGTTGAAATGAAGGGGGGGGGGGTGTCTTCTAGGCGATATTTGAAATGAAGGGGGGGGGTGGGGTGTCTTCTAGGCGATAGTTGAAATTTGGGAGGGGGGGGGGGTGTCTTCTAGGCGATAGTTGAAATTTGGGGAGGGGGGGGGGGTGTGACTTCTAGGTGATAGTTGAAATGAAGGGGGGGGGGGTGTGTCTTCTAGGCGATAGTTGAAATGAGGGGGGGGGGGAGTGTCTTCTAGCCGATAGTTGAAATGAAGGGGGGGGGGGGTGTCTTCTAGGCGATATTTGAAATTTGGGGGGGGGTGGGGTGTCTTCTAGGCGATAGTTGAAATTTGGGGGTGGGGGCCTTCTAGGCGATAGTTGAAATTTGGGGGGGGGGTGTCTTCTAGGGGATAGTTTAAATTTGGGAGGTATGGGGGGGGGGGGGGTGTCTTCTAGGCGATAGTTGAAATGAAGGGGGGGGGGAGTGTCTTCTAGGCGATAGTTGAAATTTGGGGGGGGGGTGTATCTTCTAGGCGATAGTTAAATTGAGTGGGGGGGGGGGGCGTCTTCTAGGCGATAGTTGAAATCTTCTTCTTCTACATCGTACGCTGTTTACAGCGATATATACGTTGCAGTGTTTTATTTTGTTAAGCCTGTGGCTCAGTGCATCCGATTTCAACAGACGTTTCTGTAGGGATAACCTCCTTAGCCTTTGGCTGTCCCCAGCCTATCTGCAAGGCAGCAGTTGTTTTTGGTCAGAGTTGTCTTTCTTAGGGAAGTTGTCTTGCAGGACTATCGAGTCTTCCCCACTCGTGTCTATAGTGTTTGGCAAGGATATGATATGATGGACTATGTACTAGTTTTACTATCCCGGAAGAGAGGCACTCCAGTGTGACTGTGTCTCAGGATTGTCACGTCCAGCCAGAAACGTAGCATATGCATGTGAGTGAGATATCTCTTTGCTCCCTTTATTTTCTCGGCTCATCTGCAGTGATGGCACGCCTAGCATTCCCCGCCACCTGGGACGTTGTCACAATAGGGCTGGACTGCATCTCTTCTGCGTCCATTGGGATGACTGATAGCAGACAGAGGTAAAGAGCGAGGCAGGAGTGCATTTGGCCAAGTGCATTTCTGCGGCTCGACCGGGACGGGCTGAGACGCGAGCCTCAGGTCCCAACCATATCGTGGCCTTCCATCACAGCGGTGATGAGATTTAGGGCGAGATTCTGGCTTAGCGGCGTTCGGCCGTAGTCCCTCAGGTGGTAGCTTCGCACCATTGGCTTATCAGCCAAGCACGTGGACAAAATGTCAGCGACCTGCGATTCCTCTCGAAGGAGTGCATTTAACCAGGGGACAAGCCTGGTAATGGCACGGAGATGTTGTTCGCCTGGTGTGCGGACATATCTCATGATCAAGGGGTTGCGTCTCAACAGTTCGAAGTGAGGTGGCCGCTCTTCTGCTTACGACACCCCGACCGAGAACTAAGTCTTCTACTAGTGGTTTCACACCTCATCGCCGTATGGGGTGAATATCGGGCAGCTTCCCGCCCGCTTTGATCGGCGGACGGCAGAGATCTCTTTCTGCGGCTCGACCGGGTCGGGCTGGGACGCGATCCCCAGGTCCCAACCCTATCATAGCCTCCCATCGCAGTGGTGCTGAGATTTAGGGCGGGATTCCGTCTTAGAGGCGCTCGGCCGTAATCCCTCCTATGGTAGCTTCGCGCCGTTTGCTTATCAGCCTAGCACGTGGACCAAATGTCTGCGATTTGCGATTCCTCTCGAGTTGAGCAGGACTACCGTAGCAACGCCCCGTCATTAGTAGGGTAAAACTGACCTGTCTTCCGAGGGTCTAATACCAGCACCCTTTCACTATTAGACCCAACGAATCTGTAGAGGCAATAATTTAAATGAGGGGGTGGGGGGTGGGTGTCTTCTAGCCGATATTTGAAATGAGGGGGCGTCTTCTAGGCGATAGTTGAAACGAGGGGGAGGGGGGGCGTCTTCTAGGCGTTAGTTGAAACGAGGGGGGGGGGGCGTCTTCTAGGCGATAGTTGGTTTAAAATAAGGGTACATCTTTAACTATAGGTTAGAAGACGCTGTCAAGGATGTCGGATATAAGTTCCATAAGACAGGAGCAAGCCCAAACATTTGCTCTGCTAGCATTATTATTGGGGCTGTGGGTTTTCGGGAGCATTTAAAATGAAGAATTAATCAAGCAGCTGTCGAAGATACGAAGATTGGAAGTACTCAGGAGATGCTGAGTGGTGCATGAGCTGCAGCGGTCAGCGACCCTTAGCTTATTGCTAACGTCAGGAACAGCGAACCAGAGCTGCCAAAACCCTTCTACTCCTCTATGCAGGGATCCTGAATAACAGAACAGACTGGCTAAGGCGAAGGGATCGAAGAGAGGCTAACCCAGTACTCAAAAATGCCTGCTGAATTCGGATGTGTCGGACCGAAAGGTGCAAATATTGCAGTTGAGATATAAACTACGGCACAGTGCATTGCGTTCCCCGGACAACATCCTGTTACTTACATAGCTCTTTTCAGGGCTTGGTGGCGGGAGTTTGAGAACGAACGAACGAAGAAGAAGCAATGGAAGAGATCAGGTGGCCCTTAATAAAACTCAGGATGGATGCGTAAACCTCCGTGTTGTATTATTTTACACCTAGGAAAAATAGAAATCACTGCAGAGGTTTACGAATCCGGTCCCATTACTGCGAGAGACAAGTACTCTTATCAGTCAACGAAACGTGCATACTTGTAGATACCATATCGGATCAGACACCATTTTTAAAACATCGAATGACGGCTGTAATGGCTCTCCAACTTGCTCTATCCCTTATCTTGACTGTGCATTCTGACAGGACTTTCCCTACCCATTTCTTGATGCCTTTTTCCATCACAGACCGTAGTCCTTTGGGCGATATCAGGACGCATTGACCAGTGAATTAATGTGTTTTTGCATCTGCTTGTAATGTGTTCCACTATGACAGTTTTGCAGTACAGTAATTTTTCCAATTCTTTATGTATGAGGAGAAGTGGTCATACTAAGACAAATCCCCGACCTGCCCAGTTAAACTGGACACAAAGTGAATTCGAACCCGGTACGTTGCGATCGCAAATCAAGCTTGGCCTTGGTTTACACCCCTACACAACGCACCTCCACTTTTGAAACCAATAGTTCAGAGACATATTAATTCAATTTACAAACGTATATTTGGCTTGGCTTCGTTCGTTCTCAATCTCCCCCTACCAATCCCTGAAAGGGTTTAAGTAGCAGAATGTAGTCCAAAGAACGGAATGTGTTGTGTCGTAGTTTACAGCGTGACTGCGATATTTGCACCTTTTGGTCCAACACATATAGCAAACATTTTTTGAGTACCAGGTTAGCATTCCCTCTTCGATCCCTTCTCCTTAGCCAGTCTGCGCTGCTGCAGCCTGTTATCAGCAACTCATAGCTGACTGCTAGCGTCAGGGCAAGTGAACCAAAGCTGCCAAGACCCTTCTACACCTCCACGCAGTGATCCTGGATAACAGGCTACAGAAGGGCAGACTGGCTAAGGAGAAGGGATCGAAGAGGGAATGCTAACCTGGTACTCAAAAAATGCTTGTTGAAGTCGGATGTGTTGGACCGAAAGGTGCAAATATCGCAGTCAAGCTGTAAACTATTACACAACGCATTCCGTTCTCTGGACTACATTCTACTACTTAAGCCCTTTCAGTGTTTGGTAGTGGGAGATTGAGAATGAACGAAGCTAAGCCAAGCCAAGCAGCACACCAGATTACTGTCGACTAGGCTACACGCTCCCCTTATTACCGGAATCCAAAAGGGTAGCAAAGAATAACATGAACGCCATAATCAACAATTAACGAGGTTTGAGAATGTGGCAGCTACCCCAGTCTGTACAAAATTATAAACCACAAGAAAGATCACTACACCAGAACTACCCAAGTCGTACACCATGTGGAAAGAATATGACCACTGTAACCTTCAAAGATATCATAAAAGGTGACTAAAGAGGGCTGTGCATGGAGCTAGCTACCTCATTATGTAGAACTATAGCTACAGAAACCGTAACTGCAAGTGTTTGGATAGAGGCTTCTTTCAAGGAGCCAGATTTAGTGGCATCATTATGCTTCATCTGGAAAGCAAAAGCAAAAGAAGGTATATGTCATCACCATCTTGTTGCATGTCCTTTGCTGAACGTCGCTCTCATGACAGCCTGTCTGTAGGAAACTATCTTTTGCCAGTCTTCCGGCCTGCCCCAAGGTCAAATCCATCGTCTCCTTGATGTCCTGAGTCCATCGTCTTCTCGGTCGGCCCTTGCTTATCTTACCAGTGACCATGCCTTCCAAGGTATATGTAACACAAGAAATTATTTCAAACACGCTGCTTGTTATATTTTTTTAATAAAATAAAATCATTACATAATATAGGCACAGTTTTGATTTCTTTCAATAAAATTGTGCATTTGTAATTGGATATGTTTTGCTTGAACATGTAAATAGCTCTTATCCTCAAAGCAACAGCAGTATAAAATAAGATGTAAAATAACTTTATAAATCAATGTCAGCCAACTAGTAATTAGATATGGACTTCTGCTGTGTCCACACCAGGTCGCTTATTTTAAAAATTACATTTAACTCAGCTTTAATGAATACAAAATTATATAAAACTCAGCTTTCATTAACAAATACAAAATGACATATAATTCAACTTTCATTAACAAATACAAAATTACATATAACTCATCTTTTATTAACAAATACAAAATGACATATAATTCAGCTTTCATTAACAAATGCAAAATGACATATAACTCATCTTTCATTAACAAATACAAAATGACATAATTCAGCTTTCATTAACAAATACAAAATTACATATAACTCATCTTTCATGAACAAATTCAAAATTACATATAATTCAGCTTTCATTAACAAATACAAAATTACATATAACTTAGTTTTAAATAAGATTCATTTAATTTGAAATACTACAATTTGCACTACAAACAATTTTCTCCTTCTGGGTTATAGTCAAAATGAGAACAACTAACACGTCAGTTTAACTTGTCTAGCACCCGAATGGTACAGGATAAAAAGAATAAGCCAATTGTCCTGGAGGACAGGGGAGACCAATCCCAACCAGGCACGTCCACAGGTGGTGGATAGTGGAACAGCCTCCAGATATGGAGTGTTAGCTGCAATATAAGCCAGGTATAATAACTGGATGAATAAGCATTCGTGGATCATATGTCTATGTATTTCGGCAGGATGGCGTGGGACAACAGGTGGTACTGTTGTCCCCAATGAAATACCCTATTAGTCTTACAACGGGTACACCAAGTGGGTAACAGCCACTATTTGCTCTAGCCACGCGAAGGAAATCACGGTAGACGAACCAACCTACTGCATTGCAGGTACCATTGAGAGATGGAAAGGCTATGTGAGACAACACAAAACAGAAAACTCAACCCGACCTACCAAAGACAGTGTGTGTTAGCTACAGCAAAGGAACTGGTAGAAATCAGGGTACACACGCATCAACAGGATATGGTCATGCAACAAGTCTACCCTATCCTCATAGTGTCGATCTTACAAGTTACAACTGGGGAGGCTGTCGAAGACGGATGTGTCGGACCGAAAGGTGCAAATATCGCAGTCAAACTGTAAACTAGCGACAACGCATTCCGTTCTCTGGACTACATCCTGCTACTTGCAAAGCCCTGTTCAGGACTTGGTAGGGGGAGATTGAGAACGAACGCAGAAGAAGAACAAGAAGACAACTGGGGAGGAGTGGTGCCAGACCCTCAGCCTCGAGGGAACAAAAGCTGCAGGGAAGCCGCTCTGACCTGGTGAAGACTATAGACTTCATCATGACAACTGACCTGCTGATATAGCATGACCAAAGATCCTGAATGCAAAGAAGAAGTCACCTTTTCTAGCATGTCTTAAAAGGTGACTAAAGAAAAATGTGAATGGCAAACTGGTACGTGGATGGCAAATTCATCATGTTAAAAACATTAACACAGGCCAAAGTCCTGTCAAGTGTAAATTATTCATCTGGGTTTTTTATTTTTTTTGGCGTTTGCCTTATTTCTCTATTCTCCAAGGCTGTGTGCGTTCCACTATGTTTTTATTTTGCGCCTGTCGGTCCAGTGCATCTGACTTCTGCATGCATTTTATGTAAGCGTATGCTTCCTCCTGCATTTTCTAAGAGTTTGCTTCCCCGGGGTAACGGCTGGTGCTGAGATTGGGGAGCGAACCCAGCACTTACGTGTTGCGAGCCGTGTCACTAAACTACAAGCCTGCACTGTCTCCCATCTGGGTTTGAAAGAAAGCTCTATAAATGACATTGTATATATGAATACATTCAAGAACCACTGTGAAAAGCCAACATTCAGGAAGTGAAAAATGCAGTGAATGAGCTCACAGCAGCCAGTGATTCATAACTGACTACTTGCGTCTGAGAATCAGAGCTGACAAAACTCTATTCTGCCTCCAAGTGATGTCCATGGAAACAGACTGTGCCTGTGCAGCCTGACAGAGAAGAGGGATACAAAAAGTTAAGGCAAATCTGGCCTAAAAAAATACCATGCTGAAACTGGATGTGTCAGGCCAAAAGGTGCAGATATTGTAGCGTTGCTGTAAATTACGACACAAGTGGAAAATGCAAAGGTTTTAATGATTAATATGGCATCAAATGTATCAACATAATGCATAATCAGACTTTAATAATTAAATATTATTAAAGCTCAGCTGCTGGAATGCTGAGAAAAACACAAGTCTGCAATAAAGACTTCATTGGGGGACGGTGTGGGCTAGTGGTTAAGTGACACAGCTCACAATCTGAAGGTGTTGGGTTTGATCTCTATCACAGCGCTGGATGTAACCCCGGGGAAACAAACCCTTAGAAAATGTAGGAGGAAGCAAACCCTTACATAAAATGCATGTTGAAGTCGGATGCACTCGGCCGACAGGCGTAAAAATAAAAACTGTAGAGCAACGCACACCGCCTTGTGGAATTGAGAAATAAAGCGAACGCACTAAAAACAAAGAAAAGAACATATTAAAGTTCAGTTGCTGGAATGCAGAGAAAAACATAAGTCAGTATTCAGGCCATTAACAGTGCTGCTAATCTTCATCTTTATCTTCGTTCATCCTCATATTCAAGGTCCCAGTTTCTCTTACAAAAGATACCGTTGTTTGTAAGGCTGTTTTATCTCCATACAGCTTTTGTCTCATATCTGTCTTTCGAGGCCAGTATTGTTCTCTCTTGATGAGCATGCAGCTTTTTAGGATGTGTTCCATGGTCATGGTATGCTCCCCACATGGACATGTCATCTGTCCCAATCCTCATTTTGTTGTAAAGATGACCCTGCTATGTCCAGTTCTCAGTGTGAAGATGATGACTTGTGCTTCTGTAATTTAGTTAAAGTAGCTGTCTTCTTTTTGGAAGTTGGGGTGTTGATCAGCCCATTTTCCCCTGAAGTTGGCTTTAATTTCCGGTCTTGACCTCTCATTATATGTGATGCTCAGGTCTGTTTGTGGGGATGCTCCTCCACACTTTGCTGATTTGTCTGTAGGTTCATTGCTTTCAATATTGCAGTGGGATGGGATCCAACAGTGCTACTTTTACAAAGAGGACCCTTAAGCCTAGTTGACAGTCAGTTGGCTTACTAGACTGGGATTACAGCATGCCAGGGGGTTCGAATTCACAGACAGACACAAAAAAATGCTCTTCCAGCTGAACTAGCTGTAAATGGGTTCCTGTCATATGAGTTGGGGAAAGTAAAAACTGCAAGGAACCAAACTGGTCACCAAACCTCACATAGACTGCGGCTTAGTACATGAAGAGTTATCTTCATCCCCAACGGCAACTGATATCATGGGACTGACCTTTATCTATACTTTATTAAGAAGAACACATGACAGAGTCATACTCTTTTTAAAACTCTTACTTCTAAGAAAAGTCTCAAAATGTCATTCAACTACAATAAAAAGCTAGAGCAGACCATCAAACTTACTAGGGATATTAGAATAGAACCATAGAATAGGACCACTGTAACCTGCTATGCATTCTGTAAAAAGTGACTAAGTAGGGTTTTGCTTTAGTCAATCAAAACCTTTCTGCTTTCTTTGAAGTGCCAAGTCCTGTCCTAGGACACATGTTTCTAGGTCTGTCCACACCTTCCCTGTATCCTTTATGTTTGCCTAGAGCTCTCTTCTCCGTGTGTATTTTGGTCTACCTCTACTTCTCTTGCCTTAGGGACTCCAGAACAGAGACTGTCTTGTAATTCTATCAACTGGTTTTCTTAATGTGTGTCCTAGCCAACGCCAGTACCTTCTTCTCATCTTCTGGGTTGGTTCTCAATCTCCCACTACCAAGCCCTGAACAGGATTTTGCAAAAAGCAGTTCGGAGAACGGATTACGTTGTGTCGCTAGTTTACAGTTTGACTGTAATATTTGCACTATTTGGTTCAACACCTTCGTCTTCAGAAGCAATCTATGTTCTACTGATATTTGGTTTGGCTTCGTTCATTCTCAATCTCCAGCTACCAGACCCTGACACTGGCCTAAGTAGCAGAATGTAGTCCAGAGAATGGAATGCGCTGTGTTGTAGTTCACAGCTTGACTGCGATATTCCCACCTTTCGATCCAACACATCCAACTTCAGCAAGCATTTTTTTTTTTAGTATCGAGTTAGCATTCCCTCTTTGATCCCTTCTCCTTAGCCAGTCTGCTCTGTTGCAGCCTATTATCCAGGATCACCGGGTGGAGGTGTAGAGGGGTCTTGGCAGCTCTTGTTCGCTGGCCCTGACGCTAGCCGTCAGTTATGGGTCGCTGACCGCTGCAGCTCATGCGCTCCTACTGATATTTGTCTGGGTATTTCAAAAAGTTCCACATTAGTGATCTTATCATACCATTTCAATCTTTTCTATCTATGCAGACACCAACTTATGAAAGTATGTACCTTTTTTTTTGAGGCTGTTTTTATTATCCATGATTCAGAGCCATAAAATAGAACATATTTTACAATGAGGATTTTTATTTTTGTGTTAGAGATAATTTCTTTTCATTTCCATAAGTTTCCCGAAGCTATGAAATCTCCTCTCATCTTCTGTATTTTTATTTTGATATCTTTATCTGTACCTCCTACTTTGTCTATCTTGAATGGTACATGAATGATTCTACATCTTGTAGGAATGTGTTACCCAACACAATCTGTCTGTTGTTAGCTGTATTTATTCTGGCAATCTGAGCTTTTTTTCCAGTATGTATTCTCAGTCCCAATTTCTGTGACCTCTCTAACTTAAACTTAATGTTTTTATACTGGTTTAGAAGACACTACAGAGTCTGTATACAACCAGTTTCTTGGAAAGTGGTTGTTACCGATGTGCGAGTCCATCTTAATAGACTCAAACACTAGAGCTAAGTAGACTTGCAGCCAGTTAGGCGCCATCTATAGCTGCTCTTAACACACCACTTGGGAAAAGGTACAAATAACCTGGGTAGATTTTTAATTTGAATTTTGTCCGGGCAGTGGCCGTTAAGCTTACTCTTTTTTTTAATTTCCAACTCCCACAGAATTGTTAACGTGTTCGACACTGAAAACGGGAGTCCAGTCTCACTACCCAGAGGTCAGGGTAATTTTTACCAGAAGATCCATGTAAAAATAATCCCGGTCTCCACTGTGATTCGAATATGCAACCTCCGGTACCCGAGGCAGACACCTTACCTTGATACCACTGTCCCCCTCTCAAGTATACTTATTTTATTTTGGGTCTAATTGTGGTTACTGATTGAGAACGAACGAATAAGAAAAAATGCTTTTTCAAGGGCTGTGCATTGGACCGATAATCTCATCAAGTCAAACAAAATGTCACTGAAACCACTTCTACAATAATACATCAATTCTTTGACACAGGCTTTCTGTAAGAAAGTCAACTGGAATGGTGGTCCCCAAGATCCTTTTTGAGTGAGAGAGAGCACGTATAATCACAATATAAACCACAGTAAAATATAGCAGCAAATCAAATATTAATTTGTCACTTATTCACAGGCACTTCTCTACCTGCTATAAATTCAAAAACAAAATAAGAAATTGCATAGTTATGCATCCCTCAAAACAAACAAACACGAGAAGTCAGTAAATGGATCACATACAAAATTTTTTTGTTTTTGTTTTTTTGCGTTCGCCTTATTTCTCTATTTCCCAAGGCGGTGTGCGTTACACTGTGGTTTTTATTTTGTGCCTGTCGGCCCAGTGCATCCGACTTCAGCATGCATTTTATGTAAGGGTCTGCTTCCTCCTGCATTTTCTAAGGGTTTGCTTCCCCGGGGTAATGGCCAGTGCTGTGATGGGGATCGAACCCAGCACCTCCTGGTTGTGAGCCGTGTCAGTTAACCACTAGCCCACGCCGTCCCCCTACACACTAATATGAGATAGCTGAAAATGTGGTTGGTAGTTTCTAAAGGTTTCAGCAATATCCAGCTTTGTGATTACTGCAAATAGCAGAAACTAGATGTCGAATGCACCAGCGCAGCTAAATTTCAAAATGAAGTCTGAGTTCACATAGTGTACAATCCAAGAACAGCATGTTGTTGTGCGTTTGTTTTTGGAAGGGGGGGGGGGGGGAGCAAAAGGACTTTTTTCATACAAAAATATTCATAAGGAAATGCTTCCTGTTTACGGTGAGGAATGATGTCGCGTAAAGTGGTGCATAACTGGGTCAAAAGATTTTCCCAAAGTATCTAATAAATTATTGATGAAGCCCAACCTGAACATTCTGTTCAGATTACAACAGAAAGATCTGTGCAGAACGTGGGGGAGATGATTCAAGCTGACAGGTGAGTTGCGATAGGCAGTGTAACAGCTGCAAGAGGATGTTTTGCATTATTTGGACGTGGTATTACAGTGGTTAGTGCACTGGCTTCCCAGTCAAGCAATCAGGGTTCAATCCCCAGTTAGATTTTGTTCCGATCGCAAACCGGCTCCAGCGATAGAACCAGACTCAGAAATTTTGTACCAGAGCAATCTGGGAAGTAAAGGCTGACGTGATACTGACCACATCACCCATTATGTGAAGGTGTTCACCAAATAATATATCACCCTAATAACACCATAATAAATAACACCATATTTTTCTACATGTCGCATGGCATTAAAACAGGATCTTTACTTTACAATCCCACCTTGACAAGAGACATTTCTGCAAAGGACAAAGAGGTTAAATGTGAAATATAAATGTGGCTGAGACAGCAGACCAAAGACTTCTATGCTGCAGGTTTTGGTTCATCAATTAAGTGATATGATAAGAGTATTACTGTTGATGACAATTATGATAAGAAATAAAGGCCAATGCAAGTGCAATAATATGAGGGGTGCTCTAAAAATAAAGCCTCCTATTTTATTATGATGTCCCACAATGCCAGAAGTAGATTTTTGCAGTATGGCAGTAAAGTTTGAACCTTCCCGCCAATATCCATAAAATTTTGTTTCCATCCGACACGTGACAGTGAAGGAGCAGTCTGACAAAATGGTGTCTGGAAGTGCGTTATAAACAGAGGTGCATTATTGAATTCTCCGATGCAGAAAAAGTTGCACCAAGAATTGACATTTATCAACACTTGCTGAACATTTATGGAAACCAAACTGTGGATGTTAGCACAGTGAGGTGGTGGGTTGTGTATTTCAGCAGTGGCCAAAGCAACATGAAGTACAAGCCATGTTCCACTGCCATGCACAGCTGTCACACTACGCAATGAATAATGTCTCGATCAGCTCATCCCCACAAATTGAAGGATTATGACCAGAAAACTATCTACAGAGATGGATATTGGCCTCAATGCATTTGAAACAATGGTGGCAACTTTGGAATATTACAATGAATGCTCACACAGGAACAGAAGAATATTGCACACAGTTTGTTTTTTACGAGCTCTGCATGTATGTCAAGAATGTATAGCCAAAGGTGGTGACTATGATAAAAATAGGTTTTTGAAGGCAAGACATTCTCTATCAAATGATGTTATAGCAGCACACGAGCAGCAGCAACCCATAGCTGACTGCTAGCGTCAAGACCAGCGAACCACAGCTGCCAAGACCCTTTTACACCTCCACCCTGTGATCCTGGATAACAGGCTGCAACAGAGCAGACTGGCTAAGGAGAACGGATCGAAGAGGGAATGCTAACCCGGTACTCAAAAAATACTTGCTGAAGTCGGATGTGTTGGACCGAAAGGTGGAAATATCGCAGTCAAGCTCTAAACTACGACACGACGCATTCCGTTCTCTGCACTACATTCTGCTACTTAATCCCTTTTCAGGGTTTGGTAGCGGGAGATTGGAACGAAGCCAAGCCAAGCCAAATGATGTTATTGTGCTCTTTTTATCTGTTACGAATTTTACTGAATAAAATAGGAGACATTACTTTTAGAGCACCACTTGTAGATGGTTTTCAAGTTCATTTATCATTGTTTTTTAAAAATAGCTATTTGTGACCTATTTAATGACTTGCTCTCGTACATAAACACTAATGTAAATGACATCTTGCTATATGACTCAGAAAGATGACATGTGAAGTGACTTGCCCTTTTCACCCGTCTGCTACTATAGGATGTAGAGGTCATATTTTGTATTTCTTGTGACATTTACAGGCCTGCACTTTCTCAATGTTATGTTTTTTCTCTAGTACAGTTTTCATACAAATTAATATATGGAAAGTGAATTCTTGATATTAAAATGACGACTGACATACACTTCAAAGGTAAAAGTAGACCTATAGCAGATACTGCTTTCGGGGATGGAGTGTTAGCGACTTTATTGCCCGAGGCCACATCTTGTTTATTAGGTGAAGTGGCCAGTTAATTTTCTTGCTACTTTTCCTTCCCTAACATTAAGTTGGGGATGGTCACCATTATGTAAAAACCATTGCTTTAAAGCTGCCAACCCAATTGATTGGATACATGATGTCTAAATTTGTTCATAATTCATTTTATTCAAGACAATAATTCATTAGATAATTGACTGAAATTAGCGAGACCTCTTTTTTAATCTTCTACTGTGTTAACCCCCCCCCCCCCCCCCCCCCCACCACCGATCCACATTCAGGAAAGTTACATATGAATTCTTAAACAATTTGCCTATTCCCCCAACTTGGAAAAAAAAAAAGATACATTTTCTCAATGTACTTTTTTCCCCACTTATAGTATAGTTTTTATTCAACTGGGGTACTAGCTTTTATCCGGTGAAGTTGACATGTTTGTTGCCTTTAACAATAGTTAAATAAGAAAGCAACATTATTTCCTTCTCCAAACAGTTGCATGGGCTACAGTCCACTGATTTTTCCGTGCCGTTTCTCGAATGAAGAATGGCATGTTCAAATCCTCAACTAGTTCAAAGAGACCACCAAGCTCTTTCTGGAGAGCATCAAAGCCTGTAACTTGTCTCCCACTTGCATCGGTATAGCCTCCCAACCACAAGCTCTGCAAAATGAGATTTGAGAGAAATTAAGCTATTGAATATCATAAACAATCATCAAAGACTTGATAACTCCTTGTGGAGCATACATCTTCAATAAATATAGGACAATTGCTCCTGTCTTCGTGAGGTGTGTAGTCTAGTCGACAGTGAGCTTGCTTGCTAAGACTGGATTACAGCGCGTATCTCCCATGACCGCCTTGGTATCCGATCTTATTCCATTCTACAGACATGCCAAACCACTGTAGTTGGGACTGCTCCAATAGTCTGGTTACGGATCTTGTCCCTTTTCGCCCCCTGAACCACCTTTTCGTAGGTACTTCATTTCTGAAGTTTGTAGTTGCCTTTCTTGGGCAGTGGTCATTGCCCATGACTCACATCCGTATGTCAGGACAGATTCATAGGTCGAGCGGTATACATCCATCTTTGTTTTCCTGCTTATTTCTCTTTTTGCTGAGGAACCCTCTGTTTATTGCATGGGAACAGTCTAACAGCTGCTGCACTTGTGCAGTTAACCCTTCTTTGATTTCTCCCCTGCTGTCTATTACCACTACGAAATATTTGAAATGGTAGACCTGCTCCAGTGCTCATGTTATCTGATGTCTCTTCTCATCTCTGGCGATCACCATGGTTTTTGTTTTGGAGTTGCTGATGTGCATTCCTCTTTTCTTCAACTCTTCCTCCCAGACCTGCAAGTTGATCTAGAGATGTGCCTCGGATTTCATGATCAGGACCACGCCATCTGTAAATGCTAGTTCCGATATGTAACTTGGTCTCATCTTCCAGTACCCTACTTCATACAGTTTTGTTCGTTCATTGCAGGCATTGATGACTTCATCCATGAGGAGTATGAAAAGGTACGGTGATAGAATGTCACCCTGTCTTATTCCGCTAGTGGTCCTGACTCTCCCGACTTTTGATTTGATGACCTCCCTTGCGTGTTATAAGATGAAGGGTGTACATGGAGCTGGCAACCACATGTAAAAATCTTTATAAAACCACAATGTAAATGACTGAAATTTGGCTTTTTTAAAAAGTTTGCTAGGTAAGCCAAAAACAACTTCAATAAATGGAGTGATGGGGCTACCAAAGACGGATGTGTCGGACCGAAAGGTGCAAATATCGCAGTCAAGCTGTAAACTAGCAACACAACATATTCTGTTCTCCGGATTACATCTTATTACTTGCAAAGCCCTTTCCAGGGCTTGGTAGCGGGAGATTGAGAATGAACGTAGAAGAAGAAGTTACGGTATCATATAGTATTTCAGTGGAAGTGTAGTGAGAATGCTTGTTTGTCGCAGAAAAGTGACCAAGTTCAATACTTTGTCTCAACGAGCTTCAGTCTAGCTGCAAAAATTGGATACCTGACTAAAGGTTATGATCACCTCACCTCAGATAAAGCTAAGACCCAGTACAAGAAGTCACTAACACTTTATCCCTGATGGCAGTGTCTGATATGGGACTATCTTTAAGTTTTATGGCAGTGTATGCCTGACCCCATCTGTGTATGCTGTTGAGGCCTGAAAGAAACAGGAGTAAAGATCAGCAACAATGTACTGAGTGAACAAATGGGACAGCGTGTTTTACAGAACTGCCTTCTGTATTGCTAGTTGAGGAAGATTCAATGGTCAAATGACTCGACACTAAACCCAAAGTTGTACAGAGCTCCAGAAAACAGTCGAGTTCATTAGGAGAATTCATCTGACTGTAAAAATCAATCGACAAATACAAGAAGATAAAGTAACACCGCAACCTGCCAGGAATGTCATAAAGGCAACTGAGAAGGGCCATGTGGTCAGTTACTCCGCTGTAGAAACTATAATTCACAGAAAATTAAAAGAAAAACTCTACACCTTCTGTTAGTGACTTAACCATTTGTTTCCCAGTTTACAAAATTACGTCTATTTTCTGTAGCTGCATAATTTTTCAGCACATCGTGCCCAGTCGTGGTTGCTGATTTTGAGAACCTCTAATTTTTTTATTTTTGTTTGTGTATCTAGAGACATGTATTAATAAAGAACTTGGTGTTATTGTGTGTATGTTAGTTATGAGATATAAGAAGATGAAGGTGATAGTGGTGAAAAATAGCACAAACATATAGAGTCACCCGGTATTGGAGTCCCTTGGTTAGAAAAAAAAAAACCCCGGAAAATCGTAAAAATACTACTATCGATGGCTATGGCTGTCACTTCGACTATAAACGTAATTATTGTATCTACATAAATCAGCGTACGAAGAAAAAGAATTATCTACATAAACAAACTAAATAGATCTATCTCCGAAAAATCCGTTGCAGAAACTTAACTCACCCATTCTCAATAATGGGTGAATCTTCAAATCCAAGCGAAAAACAAGAAATCCTTTCTAAAATCTAAAACAAATTTTTAAATTGCCATTGTTTGTGTCTAACCTTACATAATGGAGGTTGGAACTTTCTACAATCAAAAGAACAGTATGTTCAGCCGTTACTATGGCGTTAACCCGGTAGTTTATATACAATAAAGCGATGCCTCTAGAAATGGCAGCTTGCAACGCCAGTGGAACGGAGCCACATTGGCGTAATCTTGTAATGGAAAAGGTAAAGTCAGTAAGTCAAATATAATTTACCTTGTCTGTGAAGTCAGCCAGCCAGGTATATGGAGCAGTGATGACAAGGAGTGATCCCTTTGTTGGCAGCAGTCTTGGAAGACTTGATAGAAAGTCCTTGGGATGATGGAGTCGACAGATCAGGTTGGCAGCTAGCACAATACCAAATTCCCCTAAAGATTGTTTCAAATTGCAGGCATCTCCTTGTTCAAACCTCACTCGATTCCTGTCCTAAATTCACAAAATATGGAATCTGATCATAAAAATTGTTTAAGGTAAAGGATTACTGAAAGACGTAACAAGAAAATTATAATGGAGGAGATGGTTTCGTCTTCTTGGTTTGCGCTTTTCCTCTTTTTTTTTCATAAAGCACAATGTGTTGCTTTTTAGAGTTGAAATGTTTTAAAGGTCGGGGCGGTGTGGGCTAGCGATAAGTGACACGGCTCACAACTCGAAGGTGCTGGGTTTGATCCCCATCACAGCAGCGGGTATTACCCCAAGGAAGCAAACCTTTAGAAAATTCAGGAGGCAGCAGACCCTTACATAAAATGCATATCGAAGTCAGATGCACTGGGCCGACAGGCGCAAAATAAAGACATAGTGCAACTAACACTGCCTTGAGGAATAGAGAAACAAGGCGAACGAAAAAAAAAATGTTTTAAAGTATAACCTGATGCCTCTTCTCTGAGACCAGCATGCTCTTTGTTGCTGGAGTTGGTCATGATGATGCACCATTGTATGTAGTTTCCTTCAAATAGATAGTTCTATTATTACAAATTTTGTAAACATCTATCTATGTATCTGTATATGCCATTTGTCATGTTAGTGCCATTAAAAAAAATGAATTCAGCTATTATGGTCTCTTAAAACACTGAAAATGAACAAATGTCCTTTTTTGATAATCTATTTCTTGCAATGATTGAAGATAAATCTGCTGGTCGTTTTGCTATTTTTGTTTTTGCGTTCGCCTTATTTATTATTTCCCAAGCTAGTGTGCGTTGCATTATGTTTTTATTTTGCGCCTGTTGGACCAGTGCATCCGACTTGGGCATACATTTTATGTAAGGGTCTACTTCCGCCTGCATTTTCTACGAGTTTGTTTTCCCGGGGTAATGGCTGGTGCTGTGATTGGGGAGCGAACCCACTATATTCGGATTGTGAGCCGTATCACTAAACCACTAGCCCATGCAATCACATGTTTCGCTGCGGAAAAAAGAAAAGAACATGCTTGATTTGTAATCTGTTCAGGTTACACTTAAATAAATCCATAGTTAACTGCTGATATTTTAATATGTCTTCTTCTTCTATGATCACTTTCAATCTCCCGCTACCAAGCCCTGTTAGAATTATTCATCTTCCAGCAAGACCACTGTGCTAGATAAACATTTGGGCTGCTCACTCAAGAGACACCTGAATTCATTGAAAGACGAATTTGTGGCCAACAAATAGTCAAGATTTTAATCCTGTGGACTGTGGGATTTGAGGTGTTTTGTTAGACAATGTCTTTCTTGAATACTTTAATTCTAGTATTCAATCAGGCAAGATTGCCTGATGCCAAGTAGCCAAAGCTGCTTGAATCTGTGTCTGACCTTCGCCTTGGAGTACCATGATAATCCAAAAGCGTGGTGCAGATTATCTCTCCATCTCCTCTGCATGCAGCAGCGCAGCCAGTTGTAGTTGTATGGCCACCAGAAAGATACCCTCCTCGTCCATCTATAGCCAGCCATGTGGACCACATGGTCGGCCATGTGGTCCACATAGTCGGCCTATCTGTACTTTCGCATTGACGCAGAATCAACGACATCCCGGAAATGTTTGGTTGCAGATTTCAGTATTTCTTATAGTCTCTTAGGAATATAATCGAGATACAAAAAAAAGGTTTTTTACTACATTAAAATTATACATGAATTGAAAACAAACGGCTTATTAGAGCTAGATACATGACCAAATGGGAAACCGAACATACTGGCTACACCAAAAACGATGCCTATTACCAGTTGAACAGAAGAGAGCAGGTCGTGGTCTTCAGACTTCGCACTGGCCACAATAGACTGAGGTACCACCTATTCAACAAATTGAAGATAGGTCGCACCGACGAATGCCCGTGTGGTACCGGGAAAATGACCGCTGAGCACTTGCTGCAAAACTGCCCGACATACGAGGATCAGAGAGAGCAGATGTGGCCATCACCAGTGGCAACACTAGACAAGTTCTATGGCAGTGTCGACAACAGCCTCAGGATGACCGCTGCTTTTTTTGAAAAAATAATGGTTACTGTCTGACTGCGTACGAAGAAGAAGAAGAAAACAAACAAAACTGGTACCTACTTAAATTAACTTTACTTTTACTGATAGAAGAGTTATAAAAACCAAAATAAAATGATGAACATTGATGGTCTAAGAGAAAGGATAAAGAAGGTATGGGGTGAGCTAGAATAGTGCATAATTGACACATCAGTAAGAGAGGGGCACCTGACTTCGTGCATGTATTGCAGTCTATGGTTTTCAGCACCAACCAAAATAGGCAAAAAAACATACGTAAACATTTTTTCGCCATTTACACAAAATTTAATAATAATTAGGTTATTTTTTATTAAATTTAAAATACAAATATTTTAAAGGTCATAGATTTCTCGGCCACACCCAGTGTTTTTATAAACTCTTTTATCAGTAAAAGTATAGTTAATTTATATTGATGCCAATGATGTTTTCAATTCATTAAAATAATCATGCTTAATTTATATCAGTGCTTCCCAAACGGTTCAGTTTGACAGACCAACAGCAAGGACATGTATTCAATTTTTTTATAATTTTTTTTTTTTATCTCACATGATTTGCGGTTTGAAGTTTAATAATTTATGTATCAAGAGTTCCATCCATTTTTGTATTTAAAATATAGCAAATATCATGTTTGGATTGAGAGACAATCAAAGATAATACACAAGTGAGAAAACGCTGCAAGTTATTTTCAGTTTCTTTACAAATTTGCAGATCAGCGACTTCGGGGATAGCGTGGGCTAGTGGTTAAGTGACATGGTTCACAAACCGAAGGTGCTGTATTTGCTCCCAATCACAGCACCGGTTGTTACCCCGAGGAAGCAAACCCTTAGAAAATGCAGGAAGAAGCAGACCCTTACATAAAATTCATGTCAAAGTCGGATGCACTGGGTAGACAAGCGCAAAATTAAAAACAGTGCAATGCACACCGCCTTGGAGAATAGAGAAATAAGGTGAACGCCAAAACAAACAATAAAAAGACCAGCGACTTACGGCTCACAGACCTACACCATTCACAGACCACCATTTTAGGAAGTATTGATTTACAGGACTGAGGAATGACGCTGCTTGCCCAAGCAGTCGCCAGGCTAGGTTTTAATTTTATCCCTGGTAGAAAATAAAACACTGATATCTTTAAGGGGCCTGAGAGCACTAGTTATGTGACCAGTATTCTAACTGTTCAGCCACACACTTTTTCATTTTAATTTCTGAAACAAATGAAGAAACTCACAATGTCTGTTGGTACTTGCGCTATCGCTGATGTAAAGATATCACCTTCCTGAACTAAGCTGTAATTTATTTGTCCATCTTCTTTCAGATTATTGGCAGCATCAACAAATGACTGGCTGTAATCAAGACCAATTACTTCGAGAACTTCTCGTGCTAGTTCAAAAGAAGATCTCCCGACAGCACAGCCAACATCTAAAGCCCTGTTTGGTAGTCCATCCTGTGGATATTAAAACTAATAATTATAAATACAGATGTTATGTTTATGCCAGGGTGTGACAAATTTGTTTAGGATCTTGAAGCCTGGTAGGAGTCTGGTGCAGTACTAAACTATTGAATGACCTATCCTTCAGTAACAGTTAAACCGTTGTGGGTCCCAACTTATTTTCCAATGGTCTCAGTGGATAATGAGTCACCCATCTGTGGCATCTTGAATGTTGTTTTAGGACGCCATGGAATTTGTGGTCATTCTCTTGGTTGCTTCTTGTCTCTGGGGCATCATAGTGCTCCATTGATTGTCTGTTCTTCTCAGTAAGTGGCCCACCCAGCTATGTTTGATCTTATCTGCATAAATAACTGCAGGTTATGAAAAGTGCTTGTAGGGTTGTGCAAATTGTCATAGGGTATGGGTGAATTCTTCTTGAAAATTACACTGGAAAATATATTTTATGTTAACGAGGGGGGGGGGGTGGAACAGAATATGCAGGGGAAATTGTGTGATTAAAAAAAATATTAAATACAACACTAGTCATGAAATATTAGTCACCACAGCAACATTTCTAGGCAACATGACTACTTTGCACCCTGAATTAGTCATGTCTTGGTTTATGTATATTCTATAGATCCTAGGTCTATATTTTTCAAGGACAAGATGGATTAATTAGCCAAGTTTTAAGTAAGGATCAAGACAAGATCAACCAAACTGTATACACAACACAGCAATGCAATGTCAATGAGTAATGACTCTTCAAATAGCCAGACAATTCATTTTATTATGCCCGCATGGAAATTTATCGTTTGCTGTGATAGTAACATTTTCTATAAATATAAATATTAGACTATATACTATATTATTCTACTATATTTGTCCCACTATATTAATGTAAATCACTATTAATAATTTAATTATAACTAGTTTAACTACTAGTAGTAGTAGTAGTAGTACTAGACTCATATTTAGAGAAACCAGTTAAATTAACCTGTGACTTGTAATGCTTCAGGCATAATTCTGCACATCTCTTCGGAAAATCCAAAGCATCTCTTGGACCAAATGGGTAAGGGATGAGCTGTTCTGGTGTACCAAAGTGAAACACTAAATACTCGCTCAACAGCTTCTTGGATTCATAAACATCTGATCTTGAACGTGACTCTATCAAGTCTATCTCTAGCGAAGTTAACCGCGAACGCAGTCGATACAGAGAATAGGCAGCGATTCCAAATGAAACCGCAACCGTCGACACGGCAAAGTACTTGTGATCAATTCCCAAAACCTGAGCCATTATTATGTTTACTAAAAACCAGGGTCCACTATTAAACTATTATGTTCTATTATAAATTTATAAAAGATCCGGCTGCTTTTCCTTCTTTATAAAAACACGCAGTCAGCTGTTTTCATGCCGGGTAGCCAGACTAAAACTGGGGGGAAAACCAAACACACACAAACACATGGCGCACACATTCATCCACTCACTCACACATACAAACGCACTTTTATTATTTTGTCAAAAGCTTTGGAAAAAGCCACTCATCTTCTTCCTTAAAAGGTGCACACACACGCATACACACACAAACGTTCAAAATAAACCCAAAAAACCGCCAAACACCGGTCACAAAAGCCAAGAATAAGTCAAACAACTTGGCATAATGTTCTTACAATGCAAAAGTCTTTACATTGTCTGTTCGAACAATAACCGAGTCTCAGAAAAATGACAAATCACAACTGGGGTACGACAAGGATGTGTGCTTTGTTGTTCATTACATATGTAGACCCTATTTGTAAAACAGCCATCTCAAATTAAGGTAGTAACAATAACATTGGGGAAATCGTTTCGCTGACGATCAAGCAGTCACTTCAGAAATACAATTGTAACAATATATTAATAAACTAAATACAACTTGTAAAGAATAAAACATGAGAATCCACGCAGCCTGTTATCCAGGATCACCGCGTAGAGGGATAGAAGGGTCTTGGCAGCTCTGGTTCGCTGGCCCTGACGCTAGCAGTCAGCTATGGGTCGCTGACCACTGCAGGTCATGCTCCCCAACAAAGATTTAACAAGGCAAATCAGATCATTGGACAATTAACACCAATGCGTAATTGTAAGCACGTGACAATAACTACCAAAAGAGCTTTATACAACATGATCTTTGTCCCAACACTATGCTATCCATGTCAAAACTGGACACTAACATCAAATCGTAACAGCAGAAAAAAAAATGGCTGCGAAAAATATTGGGTGTAACAAGAAGATACATGATCAGAAATGATTGACATCAGAAGACTAGTGGGAACAACACCAGTATTAGATTACACCAAAAGGCAGCAACTAAAATGGTTTGGCCACTACCACTACCACCACACAGTACCCCACAAGAAGCAATGCTATGTAGATACCACGGATTCAAGGCCAAAGGCCGACCACGAAAAAGGTGGCTTACGGAAATATCTTAGGTAGTGAATGCCATTGTGCACGAGGCATACAGTCGGACTCGTTCTAGAGATCTCTTTATAATCTGACGATGAAAGACATAACATGATAAACGAAAAGAAGAAAGGAGAAAGAAGATGTTCTTACATACATACACACACGCACGGATAGACACTCTTCTACTCTCACACATACTCATCCTCCCCTCCCCCCCTCTCTCTCTCACACACACACACAACAAACAATCAACTAAACACATTCAGATTTCAACCGAGTGGTTTCTCGGATAATCAGAATAATCCCAATGTTTTCTTGCGACGTAAGAATATTATACAGAGAGCTGGCAATATCGCCATGTAAAACCCATTCTTATAAAACCACACTGCCAATGACTAGTTTCAAGCTTTCCTAAAGGCTGGTTACTATTTACTTGGCCTTCCATTCAGCTGTGTCGTTATGTGACGTGGATAGCTTAAGTTGTCTTTCTTGGATCAAGTGTGTTGCACAGGTGTTGTAAACCTGTATTGTTGTAGGATTTATGATATCATTTGCCAACTGCAATGTTACCTTCCTCGGGCCATGTAGCGCAATGCCAAATGTTGTTTAAACTCATTTCGGTCTTCATGTTGGACCAAGGGCTATAATCAGGTCATTTCTCCATCTACAGCGGTCAGCGATCCATTGGCTGACTGCTAGCGCCAGGGCCAGCGAACCAGAGCTGCCAAGACCCTTCTGCACCTCCACGCGGTAATCATGGATAACAGACTGCAACAGTGCAGACTGGCTAAGGAGAAAGGATAAAAGAGGGAATGTTAACCCGGTACTAACAAAACGCTTGCTGAAGTTGGATGTGTTGGACTGAAATATACAAATATCGCAGTCAAGCTGTAAACTACGACACAACGCATTCCGTTCTCTGGACTACATTCTGCTACTTAAGCCATTGTCAGGGTTTAGTAGCGGTAGATTGAGAACGAACGAAGCCAAGCCAAGCCATTTCTCCATCTCATTTGTTGACGTCCCGCCTGGACGCTTCAGGTTGTAAGGCTGTTAGGATGTCACTGTACGTGTCCATCCATACGTATCACTGTAAGCTCACAGTGTCCATCCCAACCTCGTTGGCCAGACTGCTGCTCTTTTTTTTTTCTTTGTGTTCAAGATCTTTGGCTATGCTATATCTGCAGGTCAGTCGTCATGATGAAGTCTGTAGTTTTCACCAGGTCAGAGCGGCTGCCCCACAGCTTTTGTCACCGCACCTTTTGGTCAGGTCTGGCGTATCACTTTCCTATAGGATGACGGCGTGGGTTAGTGGAACTGATTATTTCCTAGGGGTTCCAGTATCGGTCTTGCTCTTCTTTCTAGTATCTTTGCATATATCTTGCCTATGTGGCTTAGAAGAGAGATTCTTCTCGTTCCTCATCGCCAAAGTCTTTCCACAATAGGCTGGAGGCGCAGAGAGACTGTCATCGCACAGTATGACTCCATCAGAAATAAACCTCCACCTCCGCTCTGGACGAGGCCTGGAACCACGCCGCAGAAGTGGGTCATGGATGTGGCCGACCGACGCAACGAGCCTCAAACACCTAAGCGAATATTATTATTTATGTAAAGGGATGTCTTCAAAACCGTTTGGGACAGCTCAGTCTATCTTGTCTACTCTAACGCTTCGCTACTGGCGGCAACTCTGAACCTGATCTCAAGTACCACTCAGATGCTCTTTATCATAGTTTATCATTCCACTTTGAGCAAAAAGGTGAAAAGCGAGCTCTCCTACTTGAGCGAGTAGAAAGTAACTCACACGATAAGATCAAAAGAGGGAGCACAGTTTGCTTCCGTGGCTGCTCACCACTTCTGCTGTGTCACCTGCATGAAATATGTGGCACGACGTGTACTCGATGTTGTCACAAAAATGAGTGCCATTTTAGGCTTCCGATCACAAAACAGACGCACAGGATTTATACCTTCAATGTTGAGCGTAATGCATACGTTGTATCTGGTGCAATGACGAGAAAAAAACGTTTCCCGCTCATAGTTTTGTGCCTTCTCAGCGGCGTCTACATATTGTTTCACGTAATATGGAGTCTGCTACCAAGGAATCTGCCAGTTAGTTACCAAACATGAATAAGTTGAACGTTAAAATTGATGGAAAATAATGTTGCGTAGTTTGTACTTTGTACATAACCCAACTTTTAAATAAGCAATATGTAAATGGTGATAACAAACAATATCATCTGCTTTTTTAAGTTATACCATCAGATTTGTTGTAACACAAAACAAGTCATCAAATGTGTTCTAGATAGATCAGATGGATAGCGCTAACATAAATACGTAATAATCTAATATGCATTTGCAGAGGTAAATCTTCTTCTCATGTAGCATGTCCTTTGTAGAACGTCGCTCCCATCACAGTCTGTCTGAAAGAAACTCGTTCCCTTGCCAAAACTCCAGCTTCCGCGACTGTCATACTCAGGCACTCCTGGATATCTTGGTGCCATCGTCTTCTTGGTCTACCCCTTCCTCTTTTGCCTGGCACCATACCTTCCATCACCGTCCTCTCAAGACCGTTGTGTCTCTTGGTGTGACCAAAGTATTAGCATTTTCTAGCCAAAATGGAATTGATAAACCAGTTCTCCTCTATGCTCAACTCTTGCCGAATGTCTACATTTGTTCTTTTCTCTGTCCAGGGTATTCTGAGGATCTTTCTGTAACAGGTAAATCATAACATCCAATTTGGACTTTGGTTTGAATGTGGCATTCTGTTGAGCTGTTAATTAAGTCACTAATATAGGATACTACAAAGTGGTCATACTGATAATATAATAAGCACATGTATGCACTTTTTTTCAGCTTGTTACAGTTCTGGGTCAAGCTGCACATAGTACATTAAGTTAACATTATGAATGTTAGACAGAACATTATCACTGCACTCTGGGCAGACCCATACTTCAGTCTTTCTTTAGCAATTGGCAAATAATATGAATTTGGTGGTTTATGTAGCTCACTGGTTAAATATGCCCCTGGTTTATAATGTAAACAATCAATCTGGTTTTCTATCTTGTGGTAATGTGGTCTAACTATACCCATGTTGCTTTGTTATTCATTTATATGGAAAAATACCCCACCAATGATGTAAAGCACAGAAGTTTATCAATATCTATGCATTCTCATTTTGATTCCCAATTCTTTGTTTTCCCATAATCTTTTCTTCATCATCTGGTTAGTCAGTCTGGAGACTGGTATTGAAATCTTCTGATTATGTCATGCCACTGTTCTTTGTTCACAGCAGATCTCGTCAGCTCAGTATAATTCTGCACCTCAATATTCTTGCACATTTGTGTGATATAATTGTTTCTTGGATGCCCTCTTCTTCTTTTTCCTTGAATTTTGCTTTCTAGTATTTTCAATGGTAAGCCTCCATGTCTCATATTATGACCAAGTCAAGATAATCTTTCCTTTGTATAAAAATCACAAGTTTTCTATGTGACCTTATATTAAATATTTTAAAATTAAGAAAGCCAACACCTTAAAATCAACATCTTAAGCAAAGAGTCATTCGGAGGTGAGGCACTAATGGAGGTGAATGCTTTCACATATTTTGACAGCACCTCAGAGGCCGATGTGAGGTCTAGATTTTGGAAAAACAAGGACATCATTCCTGTTTAATAATAAACATAAATCCAGGGAAATAAAGACTAATATCAAGTTAAAGTTGTTTAATTCCAATGTCAAGTTGTTACTCCTGAATAGAGCAGAGACATGGGGAATGTCAAAGGCAGTATAGAGGAAACTCCATTCATTTGTCAATAAATGTCTACAGAGTATAATGATATAGGCTAGCAAGATACGGTAAGCAATGAAGACCTACATGGAAGGAGTCAACAACCAGTGGAGCAACAGATCAAATGTAGGAAAGATTGGATAGGAAACATTGTACTGAAATCACCATAAAAACGTCACTTAAGCCCTGACGTGGAATCCACAGGGAAAAAGGATGACAGGTAGACCAAGAAACACCAGGAGAAGAGACTGAAAATGAACTTCGGTCCTGCACTTCAACAGGAGAGAGTCAGAAATGGCAGTTCAAAACTGAAATTGCTGCAGGAGGGTTGTCAATGGTCAATGCCCTGAAAAGAGCGATATTGATGTTGGTGATGTGACCTTATATCTTTAAGCACTTGTTCTTTTGAGCTTTTTTCTGTCCAGCTCACTCTTTGCATCCTGCGAAAGCACCACATCTCAAAAGCTTCTAATGCGTTTCATCCTTTTTGTTTGAGTCCATGTTTCAGATCCATACAATGCTACGGGCCAGATATGTGTAATGATTATTCCTCTCTGTAGCTCAATATTGATGTTGTTTGTTGTAAGAAGTTTTTGTTTCTTATGGAATTCCTTTTTTTGCTATTCTTATCCTAGCACTAATTTCAACCACATAGTAAGATTCTCTGTAATAATGTGAAAACCTCTGCACTTGTTCTATGATCTGCCCCTCAATACTGATATTTAATTTTTGGAATTGTTTGGCTATTACCATCACTTTTGTTTCACTAACATTTATCCTCATACCAAATGCCTTGGCTGTGTTGTTGATCCTGGTGCATAGTTTTTGTAATGAGTCTCCTATGGTGACTTGGTCATCTGTAAATTTGATGGCACATATTCGTTCTCCAATCTCTTCAAATCTTTATTATTATTTTCAATCTTAGCTGTTAGGTAGGAAAAAAACAAATTATCAATACATGGTTTATTCCTATTGCTAGGGTCCATGCCTCCTGTCATGTGCTGGCCATTTCAGCTCTGTCCACGTCTTCCCTGTTTCCTTTATGCAGATGAAAACAGGCAGGTAGGTCAGACATGCAGTTTCCTTGCGGATTTTCCTACATGATGTCATTAGACCTCTTGACAGATAATCTTCTTCTGTCTTGGAAGATGTTTTTTTTTTCCAGTTTGCCTTATTTCTTAACTCCCCAAGGGGGTATGCGTTGCACTATGTTTTTATTTTGTACCTGTCGGCACAGTGCATCCGACATCAGCATGCATTTTATGTAAGGGTCTGTATTTTCTAAGGGTTTGCTTCCCCGGGTAACGGCAGATGCTGTGATGGGGAGCGAACCCAACACCTTCAGCTTGTGAGCTATGTCACTTAACCACTAGCGACGCTGTCCCTTGTCTTAGAAGATTGAGTTGTAAATTTATTTTTCTATTGACTTGTCCATATTTTGTTTAAGTTTTTAAGGCTTAAATCTTCTCCAGGATGAAGTAGCAGGCCCCATCTCAAACTCTTCTTAGTTGCCTATTGTGACACTTGGGAGTATACTTAACACCGAGCAATCAAATCAATAACAAATGGCTCTATATGTGAACTTTGAGGACTGAAAATACATTTAATATATGGAACAGGAATATGGAAAATATTGAGACATTACTGAGCACCTTTATACAAATGATATTTGATTTCTATGAAGGATTGTGAAGTAAGACAAACTGTCAGAAATCAAATCAAACAGGGGGTCTATTATCTCCAACAGTAGTCTTCCTCATTGTTACATACTGGGTAAAATGCAGTAAACAACAGATTTAGGTAAATATAAATATAATTCATAATTGGTTGTTGTTTGAAGCTACTTGTGCTCAGTTGAGTTAACTCTTGGCAGCATTTCTTTGGTAACTTAGCTTAACTTAACTTAACTTAACAACTTAACTTAGCTTAGCTTAGCGTCTTTATACTGGTTTAGAAGACTGCAGAGTCTGTATACAACCACAGTTTCTTGGAGGGTGGTTAACCGATGTGTGAGTCCCATCTTAATAGATTCAAACACTACAGCAAAGTAAACTCGCAGCCTGTTAGATGGCATCTATGCTGCTCTTAACAAACCACATAACCATGGCCGGTGCTATGTCATGTCACACAGCAACCTCTTACAACATGCTCTCTGTGAGGCAGTGGTGCTATTCATGCCTTTGTCACAAAGAACCTAGCAGACCACTTGGAGAAATAGGTACATTGGGTTTCTCCTGGCTGTAGTGCAATGTGTAGCCAGTAAACTCACCTGAGAATTACACCTTGTTGGCCAGACTGCTGTGGCAGAGCCTGTATCTAGGAACACAAATGAGCGTGTGAGGTTGAGGTATTGATCAGTATGTTTCACCTAATCCTTGATATTTGGTAAACAACTAGATTTTGAATGACCAACATGTATACTCTTCATCATCTGCATTATTGAAAAATTTGCTGATGACACAAACTATGCAGTAGTGTCTCATGTAAAGCAGAAGTGGATTTATTGAAGTTGAATTTAGATATTATTTGAGAATGGTCTGTGAGCTGGCAAATGGAGTTTAATATAGATAAATGTAGGAATAGTGAATTAGAACAACTGCAAAATGAGATAGAAACATCTAGAAAGCAAGCAGAGATTAGTCCATGTCAAGAACACCACCAAAAATATCAACATGCTAAGGCCAAATTTCAAAGGGAAAAGTTGGAGGCTAGAAGAAGAAGTTGGAGGGAGAAAACAGAGTCTCTAAACTTTGAAAAGGATACCAGGTAACTGTGGAAGTTAGTAAAACAGCTTAATGATGAGGGTGCACAGAGAAACACAAAAATTACATTAAACAAAGATGGAAACATCCTCACAGGCAAACAAGCCGCTGATTACTTTGCGGACTCTTTTGCAAAAGATAGCAACATTGAAGTAGACAGAGAGAAACAACGAAGTGTTCGTGAGGAACGACAAAATACAGAGCGAGATGGTGCCATGCCCGAAGTTATGGAGACACCAATCACATACAAAGAACTGGAGTTTGCAATATCCAAACTGAAAATGAGAAAGTCGCCAGGAACAGACGGAGTGTCCAATGAGATGATCAAGAACTTGGGAACAGCAGCAAAAACAAAGCTGCTTCAGATCTTCAACATTTGTTAGACATCAGGTACAGTCCCACAGATCTGGAGAGAAGCAATCATGATACCACTCTCAAAACCAGGGAAAGACAGTTCCATGGCATCCAGCTATAGACCAATCAGCCTCACAAGCTGCATATGTAAAACAATGGAATGTGTTATCAACCTAAGGCTGCAGTGGTATCTTGAGAGCCAAAACCTTCTTGTGCCACAGCAGGCAGGATTTAGGAAATGCAACTCCACGGAAGACCAGGCAACATACCTCTCACAAGAGATCGAGGACGCATTCCAGGACAAGAAATTAGTATTAGCAGCATGGATAGACTTAGGAAAGCTTTTGATAAAGTTTGGAAAGAAGGACTTTTTAAGAAACTGAGAAATAATGGAGTGATGGGTAGGATGTACAAATGGATAAAAGCATACTTACATAACAGAAGATCTAGAGTCCAACTAGATGGCCTTAAGAGTAAGAAAATTCTACTGCGTCATGGTGTGCCTCAGGGAGGGGTTCTTTCCCCTACACTTTTAATAGTCTTCATCAATGACTTGATTGTTGAGCTACCACAAGGAACAAAAGTTGCAATGTATGCAGATGACTTGGTAATGTGGTGTACAAATGAGCAAGCAACAATGGCCACCAGAATGCTGCAAGGAGCTATTGATGCCTTGACCTCATGGACAAACAGATGGTGTGTAAACATTAACACAGAAAAATGTAGCACTACGCTTTTCACCCTCTCCCCAAAACAAAAAGCTGGAGTTATCAAGATAAATGGAGAACACCTCAAAGAAGATAAACAACCCACCTATCTTGGAGTTACATTTGATGATAGGTTGACATGGAGGGAACACGTCAACAAGGCAGCCAAAAAAGCCAGGAGGAAGTTAGCCATCCTGAGAAAATTAAGTGGAACCACATGGGGAGCTAGTGGAAAAATACTTAACAAAGTTTACCAATAAGGTATACAGCCACATCTGGAATATGGGTCAACATCGTTGTGCCTTGCAGCAAACACTACCTTAAAAGAGGTGGATAAGGTGCAAACTCAGTCACTTAGGGTCATTACAGGAGCAATGAAATCAACACCTATAGTGGAGATGGAGAAAATGGAAAGGATACACGGACTAAGAGAACGCAGACACAAAGTTATTAACAGGCAGAAAAGTTCCTCTGCATGCTGAGCCATCCAATGAAAGACAGATTTCAAAATTTAGCAACGGGAAGACTGAAAAGAAGTAGTTTTATGCATCAGGCGAAGCGACTTCGCAGGCAAATTATGGAGCTACCTGAAGTTGACATCCCCCTAAAGTCTGTGCCAGAACAAACCCTTTGGAGAGAGGAGCATGGACTATCAGTATGCATTCAAACAAAAGTGAAAGGAATATTAGACAAGGATGAACAGAACAGTGTGCAATGTAGGACAGTGATCCGCAATTTCCTGGATGAAGAATACCCACAAGACCTCTGGATCAGAGTATACACAGATGGCTCAGCACAGAATGCAGTAAAGAATGGTGGATCGGGAGTGTACATAGAATACCCAAACAACATTAGGGATACAGTCAGAGTACCAACTGGGAAATTCTGTCATATATATGATGCAAAAATACAGGCAATCTAGGTGGCAACTGAGAAACTGTTGAACACCAAAGTCAGTTCACAACCTGTAGTATTTCTTACAGATGCACAACCAGCACTCCAAGCATTTAAATTTGAGAAACTGGCAGATCTACAGGCTCTACTGTCTGAACTGAGCAACCAGCGCAAGATTGTCATGCAGTGGATACCTTCTCATTGTGGAGTACCAGGAAATGAGAGAGCAGATCGACTGGCAAAGGAGGGTGCTGCAGACGAGCAGCCTAGATGTGCCAGTTACATACCAACAGAAGATGAGGATGATCAAATCAATCAGAAAGCCACCAAAAGTAACACCAGACGATTACCATAACATGAACAGACAAGAGCAAACTGTTGTGTTGCGCCTTAGAACAGGACACAATCGACTCCGCAGCCACATGTACACAAAAATGAAGATTGGCAACTCAGCCATATGTACATGTGGACAGGCGCCCCAGACAGCAGAGCACATACTACAAAACTGCCCCGAATATGATATACAGAGAAAATCTCACTGGCCCATAGAAACAAGACTGGAAGAGAAACTTTATGGACCTGTATGTGAACTACATAAGACAGTGAAGTTTATACAAGAGACAACATTGCAGATATAGACAATATTTTAAAGCGAACGAAAGAAGAAGATAAATGTACAGTCATCAACATGATGATATGAAACATAATTACAGAATGGGCGAGAACAATATTAGAATTATAGAAAAGGAAAGGGACCTAGGGGTTATAGTAGATCATACAGGTAAAGTGAGTGAACTAGTCCAGGTAGCACTGAAAAAGGCAAATGCAATGTTATGTATTATAAAAAGAAACATTAAACATAGGAACAAGGAAGTGATAGTCAAACTGTATAAAGCGTTAGTTAGACCTAGATTGGAGTACTATCTACAGATGTTGAGTCCTTATCTTAGAGGAGATATAAACATGCTGGAAAGGATACAAAAAAGAGCGACAAAGCTGATAGTGGGATTCCAGAATTACAGATAAAGAAAGACTCAGAAAAACTGGCTTACAGTGTCTAGAAAGAAGAATTTGAGGTGACAATAAAGGTTTATATGATAATCGCAGGAAAGGTTACATTAGACTATAACAAGTTTTCCAAATAGAACCACCTACAAGAACAAGAGGACATAGCTACAAATTAACTAAAGTAAGGTCCAGATTAGATATTAGGAATTATTTTTTAGTCAGAGAGTGGTGAATGCTTGGAATTCATTGCCACAGAAAGTAGGGGAGGCAAAGACAATGAATGCATTTGAGAATAGAATGGATACGCACAGCTTTTAGAGCAAGGTAATGTAAATGAAACTGGTTGTATACAGACTCTGCAGAGTCTTCTAAACCAGTATAAAGACGTTAAGTTATGAGTCTGCCCTGCATGATTTGTTGTCTGTCCTGCTTAACAAAATATAACAATACTCGAGAAAAGGTTTTGTAGCAGCATATTACTTTTCTTTAACGTATATTACTTTTTTTCCTTTTCTGAACTAACCTGCAGGCTGACTTCGATGTTTCTCTGTTGCAAGACCTCCACTATGTCCAGATGCTTGCACCTCCAGACCAGAATGAACCTCTGCGTCGTTATGGTTACAATATTGTTAAAAGCCATGCCATAAAATCTGATAGGAACATTCCTGACACACGACATCCTAGGTATCAGAGTAATTTAAGATATAATGTTCCATTTTAATGTTTGTATGTTGTGATTGTTGCCTTAGAAGTTTTTGTATCTTGTTATTATTGCTTTAGAAATATTGTTTGTATATTGTTATTATTGCTTTAGAAGTATTGTTTGTATGTTGTTGTTATTGCTTTAGATGTATTGTTTGTATGTTGTTATTGCTTTAGAAGTATTGGGTAATGAGGTGTGGGCTGGATGTCCCGCTTGTTAAAGGAAATTGAAGCGTATGTTGTAGCTTCTCCTTTCCAAGTGTAAAGATCACAGCTGGATTAACTGTTTGGCTTTCCAGGCAGGAGCTTCCATGTCAATGGCCTCTTCTATATTATTGTGCCCCCAGCAGCACCGTCATGAGGGGTCCCCTGTTTCTTACAGAGCTTGATGTGGGGTGCGACCGAGTACCCAGCGGTATAACTGGGTGGGCAGATTGGGCTCATTAGCCTTGGTTGGCAGCCAATCTAAGAAAAGGTAAACTATGACTCTAAACCTGGGTAGACAAAGCTCGTTAACCTGCTGAGGCAGTTCGCTTAGGAGAGGGGGAACTGCCTTTCTACCTGGATCCAGTCTAGCTTTCAGTCTCTTATAGATTGTTTTATATTGTCATCTTAGCAGACTTTGGGTCATCCAGGTGGTCTGGATCCATTGCTCTTTGTTTTGCATGACTGTTGTGCAGACATTGTTAAACCACTAAAGTTGAGATTGCTCCACTCAGGCCTGCATGGGCTGGGTTTTGAGATCATGCCTTATTGTCTGATTACAGATGTTGTCTTGTCTTGTTACTTAGATCCCCTTTTCCAAATAAGAATAAGACATACAGATGAATGTGTCTGTGGCACTAACAAAATGGATACTGAGTGAAAAATGAAATCTGCAACATATGAGGAACAAAGAAAGCATGTGTGATCTTCACCAATATCATTCTTGGACAAGGTCTATGGATATAAAAATAAAATGTGAAGTTAGTTGCCCATCGCAAGCGATGATGGCAACATCAGGTGGTTTTGTCTTGATCATGAAACTTGCGCTGTATTTGGATTATAGGGAGGAAGAAACTGACAGCAACCAGCGACTCATAGCTGGGTGCTTGCATCAGGGTAGCAAAACATACCTGACCAAGACCCTATATCATCTCCATGTGGCGGCCCTGGAAGCAGGCTGCTCTAGTCACTAGTGTAGTCTGGCCAAGAGATGAGGATTGCATTGAGAAATCAAATCCGGTTCTAAATAAAAGTCAGCTGAAATCTGATGCGCCAGGCTGAAAAGTGCAGATATCACAGCTTTGCTGTAAACGAGACACAATGTCCTCTTCAAGATGAACGCTGAAGAAGAAGAAGATTTACATCTATAAGTCAAAACTGGTACATATGTGGAGCTGTATACAACCATCTTAAATTTCATTTCCCATGTTCTTTAGGGTCTTAGAGAACAACTTCTGGTTTTCTCCTGTATTCTTTCGTCTTTCTCCAAATTTCTCCCAGGATTTTTTGTTTGTTTTGCTGTTAGCATGTTGTTCTTGGTTTCCATTCAGTATGTTACATGTTCTTTGTATTTCTTTGTTTCTCCTGCTGTATTCTTGGCTTCTAAGTATTTTTCCATGTCTTTTTCTTTTACCATATGATCATTTTGACTTTTCTGTCCACCAGGGTGTCCGTTTTATTTCCTTCTTGACTGACTTCACCACATGCTGCAACTGCCTTGGCTTCGTTTGTTCTCAATCTCCTGCTACCAAGCCCTGAAAGAACATTACGTAGCAGAGAGTAGTCCAGAGAACGGAATGCATTGTGTCGTAGTTCACAGCTTGACTGTGATGTTTGCACCCTTCGGTCCAACACATCCGAGGCATGTTTTTAGTACCGAGTTAGCCTTCCCTCTTCCCTTCTCCTTAGCCAGTCTGCTCTATTGCAGCTTGTTATCCAGGATCACCACGTGGAGGTGTAGAAGAGTCTTGGCAGCTCTGGTTCGCTGGCCCTGACGCTAGCAGTCAGCTATGGGTTGCTGACCGCTGCAGCTCATGCACCCTGCAACTGCCTTGAGAACGGTCTTGAATTTTAGCCAGAGAGCTTTTAAATCCTTGATGGTTTCTCAACACTTCTAATTTCTGTCAATATAAGTCTCTATCTTGTTCTAATTTTTGGCTCTCTTAGCTTGTATGCCTTTTATTCTTGCTTCACCTTCTCTGGTGTTTGGTTTCTTGCTTGGCTGTGGACGTTGTTTTGGTGGAGCTACTTTTTTTAAATTGTTCTCTTTATTGTCACTAGTGATAAGGTCCATTTTCTGGTCCTCTCCAGGCTCTGACATCTCCCACACTCAGCTTAATGTCTTTATACTGGTTTAAAAGACTTTGCAGAGTCTGTATACAACCAGTTTCATTTACATTTTCTTCCCCTAAAAACTATGCGCATCCAGTCTATTCTTAAATGCATTAATTGTCCTAGCCTCCCCTACTTTATATGGCAATGCATTCCAAGCATTCGCCACTTTCTGACTAAAACAATATTTCCTAATATCTAATCTGGACTTTTCTTTAGTTAATTTGTAGCTATGCCCTCTTGTTCATGTAGGTGGTTGAATTTTGAAAAACTTGTTATAGTCTAATTTATCCTTTTCTTTGATTATCTTATAAACCTGTATTGTGACCTAGAAAAATTATCTTTTCTAGATACTTAAATGAATCTTTCCTCACCGCGGCAAAACCAATGATAGATTTCTCATTCTTTGACAGTTCACATCGAGGTAGAGAGGGATGGAGTGATAGATAGATAGATAGATAGATAGATAGATAGATAGATAGATAGATAGATGGAGCCAAGCATAGCACAACCACCCATAGGGCCTCGGTCCACCTTCATCAGCACGTTCGAGATGTGAGGAAAGCTACTGCAACTCGCCACTTAACGTCATTTTCAGGGCGCACAAAAGAACAACCTACTCATTGTGGGCATTCGCAAACAAGATCCATTACCCCCTATCCTATTTTTCTTAGCTTTTGTGAGAGAAAGGATGTTCAATTTTTATTTCTTCAAATTATTCCATGAACGTGTCCACTTTTCTGATGATACTTCTAATATTGCCTATTCCAAAAATTGTAATCCATAATTATTGTCCGTTCGTTGTCTTTAAGGTCCATTCAGTTTTCATTCTGTTTATGCTTGTAATTGAGTGTGTACACCTGAGATGTCATCTGTTCAACAAGTTCAAGATTGGCACTACAGACCTTTGTTCCTGCGGCACAGCTCCCATGACGGCAAAACATATTTTGCTGTCCTGCCCACTGTATACCGACAAAAGAAGTAGTATTTGACAACAGCTAGTGTCCTTCCATGAGAAACTGTACGGAAGTGCACGGAACCTCAAATCGACTGCTGCCTTTGTTAGAGTCATTAAAGTCGAGGTCCGAACATGAACGAGGAAGAAAAAGAGTGTGTACACAAACATGTACAAACAGGTATATTGGTCTGTCGTGTCTTTGCGTGGGCTGACTCTGTTGGGCTGACTGTTTGGCCATCATGCAAGCCATATTTTCTGATTCACGACTGCTTATTTGATTTTTGGACAGATAGCTCCAAATATAGAGAGGCTATTCTACTATCCACCGCCCATCTGATATGCCTGGTAGGAGGACAACAGACTGTGTGTTTGTGCCTCCTCGAGTACTGTATCATTAGTCTTTTCCACTTCAACACCATAGTCAGCAGCGCTGAGGAAGGTCTAGTGTACTCTCAGCTCTGATCCCTCCCAACATCCCTCTGGCACCTCCCAGTTCCTGCATAAGTCTGATGTATCTCCCTGCACCTTAAGAGAGGAAATAGCTAGCAGGTGGGTTGAACATTTCAGCTTAGCCTTGAACCACCCTCCCACCACCCTCTCGGAAGCGATCTACTCCGTGAGCCTCTCATAGCAACTCCTGACGCTGACACCAGCCCTGATGCCCCTACCACTGCTGAGATAAAGGCAGCAATAGAAAAATTGAAAGAAGGCAGAGCCGCGGGCCCCAACAATATTCCCCCTGAGCTTTTAAAGTACGCCTTGGACCCGATGACCACCAACTCTACACAATGGTATGGAACACTGACCAAGTGCCCGTGGCAAGGCGTGACAGAATAATAATTTTCCTGTACAAGTGAAAGGGCTCCTGTCTGGAATGCGGCAATTACAGACTTATTACCATACTGTGCACCCCCGGCAAGGTCTTCGCACTTGTGCCCCTCTCTAGTCTGCAGCCCCTGTTAACGAGGCATCGTCGCTCCCAAGTCAGGGTTCATAGCTTCTCATTCTACCATTGATGCCATTCTCGGCCTCAGCCTCCTCATAGAACTCCACCACGAGTTTAATCACCCTCTCAACGTCGCCTACATTGACTTACGAGCTGCCTTTGATTCTGTGGACTGACATGCCCTGTGAAAGGCCCTACAATACGTGGGTATCCCAGGTACCCTGCTGACCCTAATTGAGGAGGTTCACAGTCACACCAGCACAAAAATTCGGCTCGGGTGGGATCTTACACAGGAGTTCTCTACATCATCTGGAGTCCGTCAAGGCTGGATTATCACCATTGCACCTTTCTCTTGCGTCATGAACTGGATCCTCACACACTCTTCTGCACACAACCCAGGGGTCCTTGTCGGCAACTCCTGGGTAACTGATCTTGTCTACGCTGATGACGTCGTCATATCGGGCTACGATTCTCAGGCTTGGTAGGCTCCCTAGAGGCACTGGATCGATTGGCTGCTCACCTAGGATTGAACCTCTCCTGTATGAGGACGAAAATTCAAAACCTCAGCATGGGCCCCTCTGCGCTAAGCATCACAGTGAATGACAACCCTGTTGCAGTCACTGAGGACTTTGTTTACCTCGGCAGCAGGCAGCCTCAATACACATGCTGCAGTCACGACATCACCCGTAGGATGGGCTTAGCGGCTTTATCCATGCACTCGCTCTGCAGAGTCTGGTCCCAGTGAAGGCTCTCCCTGGAGACTTTGTATTTACTCCTCTTACACTACTATAGCAGTGTTACGGGACGAAGCCATGCTTATCCTTGAGACGTTCTTGGGGCCGCCCTCACAACACCTGGCTAAAACAAATCGGCACCTCCCCAACAGAACTGCAGGCCACCTGGAACGCGGGCATCAGATATGGTCATGGACACAGTCATTCGACGCGACGGGCCCTTGTCGCCTAATATACTATTGTATTGTATTGTATAAAAAGTTGGGGGTCACTGTAGCTGAGAGGTAAGACGCTTGTCTGTCATAAGTGAATGGACACAAGAATCAATGGGTGGTTAGAATACTACAAGTTTTAACTGTCTCCTTGTCTCACATGGGGTGAGATCGGCATCAAATCCTATTGAAGATAGATGAAAAAACTTGTAGGTCCCGCGTACACATTTTGTGCACATAAAAGAACATCTAGCAGTTTAAAATTGAAAAGAGCTGATTGTTAACCACTGTCTGAGTAACAATTTTAAAGGTAACAAAATTCCTACCCAGCGGTGGCGGTCATGAAGACCAAAAAGTAGGGACATTCCATTATCCATAGGTACAACAGGCCAATCACATGTTTTTCTGCACATTTGATTACAAATATAGAAAAAAATAACTCTACACTCGACAGGGGTGGAAGAGGAATGACTAAGTGAAGTGACAAGTTTTTACAATATTTCAGCTGTCGCTCTAATATATCTGGCATGACTGTTGACCTCCCATCAACCAGCATTGTCATCACTTTTCAACAGGTAGATCGATCTGTTCTTCTCAGAAACATTGTAAGGTAAATAATGTTTTTGGTAGAATGTCAGTTTTAAATTATTTGGTCCATCAATTGAGGATTTCTCAGTAAACCAGAATTAGACAAGAAGACAAATTTGTGAGTATATCATTCTACTACAATCCATGAATCAGCAATACAAAGACGGTAGGAATTTAGAATAAAACTTAGGTTGAGCAAGGAGGGGTGCCTACAAGGACAGATCAAGAATGTGTACAACCAGCAAAAAATCTACAAAAACCATCAATATCTATACACCCTTTGCAATATGCTGAAGGCAACTCAGCACCTATAGGTCTACCCAGAGAGCCGTGATGTTGGTTCTGTAAAACATAACATATAACATAATATAGCTGCCAGCTTGGACTTGTAGATGTAGGACATGGGCAATAGCCAAAACATGTGAAATCCAACTCTAAACCTCAGAAATGAGATATCTAAGAAAGGTAGTCCAAGATACATAAAGAGACAATCCAACAGGGCCTTGAAGTCCAGTCAAGCTGTGTTTGCTCACCATGAATGTAGAATGGGATAAGACCAACAACTACGAAAGACATGAGAAACAAAGAACCCGGATTTCAAGACTTCAGAACAGTCAAGAGTTTGATGGGAAGACATTTCTAAAAAACCGAGGCCAAAATTGGAATAATGCAAAAAAGAAGAAAGTCGATGGAGTAGTTACACATCGTGTTTTTTGACTAACCTCTACACTCTATGGCAGAAGTGAAGCGACAAAAAAAAATTGTTTCCAAAAAAATGGTCGTCTTTGTCCTGAAAAGAAGGTTTTGTTATGTTGTGTTTGGGGATGGCGTGGCCTAGTGGTTAAGTGACACAGCTCACAACCAGAAGGTGCTGGGTTCGATCCCCATCACAGCACCGGCCGTTACCCCGGGGAAGCAAACCCTTAGAAAATGCAGGAGGAAGCAGACCCTTACATAAAATACATGCTGAAGTCAGATGCACTGGGCCAACGAAGCGCAAAATAATAACCACAATGTAATGCACACCACCTTAAAAATTAGAAACATAACGGGGGAAAAAAAATGTGTAATATTGCGAACGCGACACGTCTGCCTTTAGCATAACACATAATTAGGACCGGGTCTGCCTTCCATCTTCAATCCAAATTCTCTTAGCCAGACTCCACAGATGTTTCCAGGGCTGCTGCGTGGAGATGGAATAGGGTCTTGTGTCAGCTCTGGTTTGCTGATCCTTGATGCAAGCAGCTGATGGTGAGTTGCTGACTGCTGTCATCTCGCTCACTGTGTCTTCGGCCCCAAATTGAATTTCAGTAGTCATGGTTAGTTAAAGTGAACTGTAAATTCAGTACTCTTTTGTTCTTACACTCTTCAACTTTACCATAAACATGAAAAGTAAACCTGAAGTGCCTCAAGTTTATGAATTATCAAATAATAACATTCATTGAAGGCAGACGGACTATCATGTTTTCTCATTCCTAATGATCTTGGCAACTTGAATAAATCACATCCAGTTTATTGAAATATTGTTTCTGCATCTTCTTCATGAAACAAAAATGTGTCAGTAGATTTCTGCTTGTGACTTACTGGATATATTTTTTTTTAGTTCCCCTTAGTGCTAGGCGAGCATCATGGGAGCCACGTAGCGCAGTGGCTAGCGCTCTGGCTTCGCATCTGAGTGGTCCTGGGTTCATTCCCCAGTTGAGGCGGAAATGTCTTTTCAGACCGCAATGGCTCCTGGGTCGACCCAGCCTTAAATGGGTACCGGTTCAGTCCGGGAAGTAAAAGCGGCGAGGGAGAGGACATGGCTACCGCCCTCATATAGCCGAGCCTTTGAAATATGAGATCGCTAACACCTCACACCCCTACGGCAGTAATGCTATGGGTTACTTTACTTCACTTTAGTACTAGGACTAAAACAGCCGCTCTCCAATGATTTTTCCTTTTGGCTGTCTCCTTGAGCTCTACCTGTGAGACTCACATTGCTCTAGTTTTATCGTTATTGATGGAACGACACTACAGATGGACAAGGACCAGATTCTTGAGCAATAGGTGGCACACTTCAGTGAAATCCTCAACCATCCCTCGGTCATCAGCGAGCAAGCTATATCGCGAATGACATAAGTCGCGACCAACAATAGTCTCGACATCCCTCCAAGCTCCGATGAGCTCAAGAAAGCAATCAGCCAAATGTCTAGCGGCAAAGCCCTTGGGTCAGATGCTGTTCTTGCTGCAGTTTAGGTAGGAGGTCCCATCCTACTTTACTGCTATACTGCTCAATTAAGGATGATGGCCAGATAGCTCAGGATCTGAAAGGCTTCCATTGTTCACTTTTACAAATGAAAGAGCAATCGTAATTCCTGTAATAACCATGGGGAAATCTCCGTCCTGTCAGTCACTGACAAAATTTATCCCTGAGTACTGCTCAGCTGTCTAACTAGTGATCTTGAGCAGAGACTACTCCCAGAGAGTCAGTGTGGTTTTCGAGCTTGCTGTAGGATGTTCAACATAATATTTGCAGCATGTCAACTCCAGGAGAAATGTCACTTTAGCATGGTTTTTGCAGCCTTTCTTTCTGATGCTATGCATGGCATTGCTAACTGCATGCATATCAGGTACAGAATCTGCTATTCAATCAAAGACTCCTAAAGTTTTACACCAAGGTGAAAGAAGCCACAATCGCCGAATAGAATATCATTGTCAATGCTCAAAGAAAGTAAACCCCCCCAAAAAAAAGAACGCACAATGACCCTACAGCCACCTCCTTACATGTATGTCCCAAGTACGGTAGAGTCTGTTGGGACATGATTGCCCTTTACAGTCAATTTTTTGTTGTTGTAGTGTTTGTCTTATTTAACTATTTCACAAAGGCGGTGTGTGTTGTACTATGTTTTTATGTTGCGCCTGTTGGCACAGTGCATCTGACTTCGACATGCATTTTATGTAAGGGTTTGCTTCCTCGAGGTAACGGCCTGTGCTGTGATTGGGGAGTGAACCCAGCACCTTCGGATTGTGAGCTGTATCACTTAACCACTAGCCCACGCCATCCCCGTAGAGTCATATCAGATCACATCTTTCAGCACAAGTCTGATGCTGCCGTCATCTTCTCTTGTGATGGGCAACTTTTAGTTTCATTGCCAATTTTTTTTGCCAGATATGTTTTGGTCTCTCTTCATCTATTCCCTCATGTGGGAACCAATACTGTGTCTTTCTGTATTGTTAGGTTTATTCTTGAGAGTCTGTCCTATTCAACTCTACAATCTCTCGTTAATCTCCATCTGTATTGTTGTATACATCTGTTGGAGAAGTTCTGCAGTCTGGATGCCTTCTTCTTCTTTCGTTCTCAATCTCCCGCTACCAAGCCCCGAAAAGGGCTTTGCAAATAGCAGGATATAGCCCGGAGAGCGGAATACGTTGTGTCGTAGTTTATAGCTAGACTGCGATATTTGCACCTTTTGGTCCGACACACCCATTTTCAACAGGCATTTTTTAGTATCGGGTTAGCCTTCCCTCTTTGATCCTTTCTATTTAGCCAGCCTGCTCAGTTGCAACCTGTTATCCAGGATCACCGCATGGAGGTGTAAGAAGGGTCTTGACAGCTCTGGCTCGCTGGCCCTGATGCTAGGAGTCAGCTATGGGTCGCTGACCGCTGCAGCTCATGCGCTGCTCAGCGTCTTGATCCCAGTCTGGATGTGATACAAATTACATGTCATGTTTCTGAAGGAATTGTAAGTAGATCATTTCAAATGCTAAAATCTGAAAGTTTTGGAAAGATTCACCTGAAGGTGTTTGCTCTGTAGTGTTCTGAGAAGAATGTAGCACATACAAATAATTGTTAGATCTAATTTTGTTTTCCTACGGCAGTACACATTTTAAATCCATATATTTCATTTTAAAAAGTAATAATTTTGCAAATGACATCTTGAAAAAAAATAAATGTTTTTTTCAATTTCCAGTTGCTTTAACGCCTATAAAATTATTAACACTCGCTATGTTGAAGCTGAAAGTCTGTAATCTGTATGTCTGTAATTCTGGTATTCAGTCAGACATAACAAGTCTCAGCCAGGTAGCAGGTAGTCAAATATTGTTTAAACACATTTCGGTCTTTTGTCTTGGGATACTAGGTTGGATCAAGGGCTTTACTCAGGCCATCTTCCCATTTCATTTGTGGATGTCTGATAGATGCTTAAAGTTATAGGGGCACCAGGATGTTATTTTGTGTTCATCTGTTGCCAGGCATGTGCGCCACATGCCCGACCCATCTACATTTTCTTAGCAATACAGTATCTACGACGTCATTGGCTTGGCATTTGATTTCCGTGTTGGGAATCTGGTCCCGCAGAGAGACTGTCAATGTTCTTTGCTACATCTTTGCATCTGCTTTTCATAGGTTCCATACCTTTCAGAAATACACTCATCTCTTAACTGGCTCCTCTTCTACCCAGGGATGCAAAGGTCTTTGTGTGTACTTGTAATTAAATGTGCAGACAAACGGATGATTGACCTGTTGTGTCTTTGCATGATGAAGGAGAGCCACCTCCTTGCTGACCTTCATGCAGGGCACTATTTGGTATGAAATTAATTACCCCTATAATCTTTGTCTGGACAGCAGCTAACATCCTGCTCTTTTCAATTTTCAACTGGTAAGGGTTCTTTTATATGCACAGCATGTGCATGAGACCTCAGAGTTTATCGTCCATCTCCGACAGGACCAGGTGCCGGTCTCACCTCCTTTGAGACAAGAGAATGCTTGAAACTTGTGGATTTGAACAATTCACCGTATTGTGCGTTCATTTGTTTCGTGACAGGTGAGCACTTTACCTCTTAGTTATAGCAACACCTGCAGCTATATATCGCGACTGAAATAACCATCTTGTTGAAAGTGTGAGCTCTTGCCTTTGTCATTTCTCATCTGCTGAAGTATGGGTTTGGCATGGTTGAAGCTGAACCATCCTACTATCCTTTGCTAAATCTCATCATTTATTATGTGGAGTTTGTATTTTCTTGTATGAATTCATGTTTCAATGGGATAACTCCCTAGCCTCCTTTCTCCTTGTGGACAAAAAAGTGTTCAGTATGCATTGGGTTTTCTTGATGACCCATTCCTCAGCGTAGCTACAGGTCCCAACTTCGTCTCCAGAGGACACTGCCATAGGCCATAGTGAGGCTCCTCCAGAGGCATCTTGAATGTTGTGTACAGCAAGGGAGTCTGACCAACGCATTAGAAGTCTTCCCTGCGGTCTCTTTTTACCTCTGGGGTACCAGATTGCAGTCGCCGTGCTCCATCAACCATTGTTTCATCGCAACATGTGACTTGTTCATCTATGTTTTTGCTTTTCTGCATATATTACCAGATCATTCACCAAGGACAATCGTTGTATGTCAGAATTGGGGAGACCTTGCATACGTTGGTTCCAGAAAGTGATTCAAGGGAGGCCTGGGTCACTCTCAATTTGTTCTCCAGTGATTTTATTAGTGCCCATGCCTCAGCACATGGCAGGGAGCACAGGGGAATTGAAGAGAGAGACTCGTATGTTCTGGTCTACTTTCTGTCTATGAATTTGATAAATCAATAAATATTTATTATTTGTTAAATAGTGTTGCTAAATGGGAAACCGAACATACTGGTTACACCAAAAACGATGCCTATTACCAGTTGAACCGAAGAGAGCAGGTCATTGTCTTCAGACTTCGCACTGGCCACAATAGACTGAGGTACCACCTATTCAACAAATTGAAGATAGGTGGTACCGACGAACGCCCGTGCGGTACCGGTAAAATGACCGCTGAACATCTGCTGCATAACTGCCCGACATACGAGGATCAGAGAGAGCAGATGTGGCCATCACCAATGGAACTGCAAGACAAGCTCTATGGCAGTGGCGACAGCCTCAGGATGACCGCCGCTTTTTTAGAAAAAATAATGGTTACTGTCTGACTGCGAACGAAGAAGAAGAAGAAATAGTGTTGCTTTTTCTCTTGTTGCAAATTGAGAATATACAAACAAAAAGTTATTTTATTCTTTCCAGCATTCTGACAAAGTCAAGCCCGGTCACAATTCATGAAATAATAGTTGTTGATGATGGATCTACTCGTGGTGAGATATTTTACTTTTCTTTATAGTAAATATTATGTTATTTGTTTCTAGTAGTTCTCATTATTTGTGTTAAATGCATCTCCACAATAACTTTTCTTTCAGCAAATCCAGTTCTCAATTTAATAGCAGCTGTAATTATTTTCTTAATTCTGATTTATTTTAGGCCATGGATATGGCTTGGCTTCATTCGTTCTCAATCTCCCACTACCAAACCCTGAAAGGGCTTAAGTATCAGAATGTAGTCCAGAGAATGGAATGCGTTGTGTCGTAGTTTACAGCTTGACTGCGATATTTGCACCTTTTAGTTCAACACATCCGACTTCAGCAAGAATTTTTGGAGTACCGAGTTAGCATTCCCTCTTCGATCTCTTCTCCTTAGCCAGTCTGCTCTGCTGCAGCCTGTTATCCAGGATCACAGCGTGGAGGTGTAGAAGGGTCTTGGCAGCTCTGGTTCACTGGCCCTAACGCTAGCAGTCAGCTATGGGTTGCTGACCAGTGCAGCTCATGCGCTCGTGCATGGATATAATAGACCAATATGTATGTATGTTTTTTTCACCTCATGCTGGTATTTATAGCAAATATGCTCAACAAATTGTAGGTCATGACCCTTTTAACACCCATTCTACAAGGTTTGTTAAAATGAAACTGGGCCTAATTGCATCGAGTGAACATACGTACAATGTACATGGCGACGTCACTTCTTGTGTAAACAGCACACACCAGCTGTCAAGTTTGCAAAATTTAATTATCCTCCGACTCATATTTTCCTCGGTAGATCGTTGAAAACATGACGGGTGTGCTACAGAATCCGTGCAGAGTTGATCTTCAAGAGGTAATTCGGTTTGTAACAGTTGAAGGATGTCGACCAGTTAACATTCATGGCAGAATGGAGGCAGTGTATGGTGACATAACTGTGTCGAAGACAACAGTGAAAAACTTGACAACGATGTTTAAAGAAGGACGTGAGATAACGAAAGATCTTCCGAGACCAGGTCAGGTGTATATTAATGCGTCAGAAGATGCCATCGCCAAAATTGATGCAGCAATTCAGATATACTATCGTCGGACCTTACGTTGGCCACACTTTTATCACCATACACTGCCTGCATTCTACGATGAATGTCAACTGGTTTTAGAAACCAAATCACCGCTGGCGGATTTCGTATCACACCCGCTATGTTTTCAACGACCTGACTATAAGTCAGAGGATAATGAAATTTTGCAAACTTGACGGTTGGTATGTACTGTTTACACTAGAAGTGACGTCGTCATGCGCGTTGTACGTATGTTCACTTGGTGCAGTTAGGTCCGATTTAATTTGAACACCCTTTGTATATATGTAACCATGAAAACAATGCCCTTGTAGATGCACAGCCAACTAAGACTAAGTACAAATTATGGGTACATTAGATATGGATAGGAGTCACATTTTGAAGTCTATCAATGATCGCCTGTTGAAGACACAGCAATAGCCGAATCAGCTACATACGAAAAAATTAAGACAATGATAAAAATTGATTTAAAAGACAAATGATGCAAGGAACAATTAGGAATCTGATATAGCAGAAGCATACTGCTCGTTGCCAAGAAGAGATTAATTGACAACATTAAGACTACGAACAGGCCACTGCATACTGAAACATCCATTTAACTAATTAAAAATTGGGCACACAGACTTTTGCTCATATGGGGAGAACAAACATATGGTGGAACATGTTATTCAGGTCTGCCACCTCCACCAGAGGAGCAGAATGACTACATAGCCCTCTCCAATACAATTGCTCAAATACAATTGCACGATAAACTGTACACCGTTGTGAGAAGCCTGAGAAGAAGGTTTATGAAGGAAATAGATTGAGAGAAAATGGCAAAAAAGAAGTAGATAGACAAAGAAGAAGAATATATTATGTTCCTCCATTTAGTTAATACATTTCATCACTTTAATTAAATTATTTATTTTTCTCCGCAGAAGATGGTCAGCTTCTGACTCATCTTCCTGGATTGAAAGTTATCAGGAACGAGCAGTCACATGGTGAGATCACATTTTGCTTTTACATGCTTTCTGCAGTTTCAGCTGGTATTCTGCCATAGTTTCCGCAGGTTGTGTAGCCTCTGCATTGCCATAATAAAAATAAAATTTTTTTAATACAGAATATAATTATTATGCTACTGCCCACCTGAAAGCTAAAATTGTCCACTAGTGGGCACTAGCGTCCAGGTTGAAAGCACTGCTCTAAAGATTCAAGGGTGGACAATGAGTTTGAAATAATTACTCTATGTAAACTCCATATCTCGCTTTAATGGTGACCTTAAAAGCAGACCAATCAGTATAGGCTATGTATCCATTCTTCTTGGTAGGCATAAATAATTCTCTGTGATGCTCGCATAAGACTTACCGAATCAGAACTTCTGAAAGATGTATCTGTTGCATACTCTGTGTTAAGTGGTCAGATGTGATAATATGGAAGACTTCTGGTAAAGTACACTACAACAACCAGAGATTAAGAACAGAAAGTAGGGATAAATACACCTTCAGGAAGAAACCTATTAATATAGCAGGACATTGAAGGAAGCCATGGCTACTAGAATCTCATGGGCAGAAATCAGATTGCGCAAACATGAGGAAATAGGTCGAAAGAACTGGCCACACGTATAATGTATGGGTTCTGGTTATAATTGTAAATGGATGAAAGAGCTGACCTCCGAAAAGCTGAGGACAACTATTAGTGTTTCATTAGTGTTGGTTTATGTTGCTCTTTAATTTACATAATAATTCATAATCTCTTTAGGCAAGCTGCATGGCTGCAAGTCTGTTTCCAGGGATGCCACTTGGAGGCGGAATAGGGTCTTGGTCAGTTACAAGTCACTAACCCTGATGCAAGCAGCCAGCTATGAATCGCTGTCTGCTGTCAGCTTACTAACTTGCATCTTTTTCCTCAATAATATTTCTAACTTCTCTTCTCTGAATGTTCTTCTATTTAAGGTAGAGGTGTCGCCCGCAATCAAGGAGCTGCCATAGCAACGGGAGATGTCATTGTGTTTGTAGATGGTTTAGCAGAAGTAAATGTTAACTGGCTGTCACCTTTATTGTTGAGGCTTATGGAGGTAACAATATTGCTGCATTTTATTTCACTGTTTTTACATATGAACAGTTGTGTAAATAACATTAACCTTTAGCGAGCCCTTGTAACACCCTAGTGGACCAATTCGGCCCACAAAAACGGTGTACGGAAAATTTTGTTTTTTTAACGGAGCTACTTCCGACAGCCATTTTTTACTGCTGAATACGTTACCCATATATACACAATATTTTGCCGGTTAAAGTATCGTATGTTAGATTACAAATGGCTTTTGGACAGTTTTAATTTTGTATACGCCGTTTGGAGCAAGCCGACTTTTTGCGAAAGGTGAAGTAGGTTGTTGGGAAAGATCTTTATCGAGTAGATCTGTTTATTTTGTTTGTTTAAATGAAAGAACTACGTTTGAATTGGAAACTAACAGTTGTGTCGATATTATAAACACAGTATCGATCCAATGTTAGTGGTTTCCATGGTTTTCTAGCGGAGCGACTAGGCCTAGCGGTTGAGTCAAAATTTTTTCTGAGATTTTCATAAATTTTCAACTTCATATTTTTGAATCTCAGAAACTAACAAACACACAACAAAAACAAAAAACACCCACATGTTTGTTATTCAATTGTGTCTCTACACACAAGAAAATCATATTTATTGACAAACAAGCAGAAAAGTTACCAATTTTGAAAGTCGACTACCATAGCGAGAAATTCAGAAATTAATTAGGTCAAATTTTCGCAATTAAAAAAAGGCAGTGTGCTAAAGGTTAAATGACTATGATTACATGTAAATATGCACATTTTGGATCACTTGTTGTTTTACATATTATTAATTGTTGGTCCCATAGTTACACAAATATTTAAACAGCTGTTATGTGTAATTTGTTAAAAGCACTCTACATAAACATAAGTAAGCAGAAGTAAGTTCTTACATATCAGTTGAACATCTGAAAGATTATATTGAAATTTGGATCATTTCAACTTAAAATCAAAGAAAGCTTGCATTTTGACACTTAGCAATGATCTCAATTCATGGAAACATTTTTAATTATGATTTTTTAAATTGTACTATAATAAAATATGAACACAGTCACTTGTTTTCACCATTCCAAAGACGGACAATCAGCAACTATATACCAACTAAAGAATCATTAGCCTTCTTCTTTTACTGCGTTCGTTCTCAATCTCCCATTACCAAGCCTTGAACAGGGCTTTGCAAGTAACAGGATGGTGTCTGGAGAACTGGATGCATTGTGTCGCTAGCTTACAGCTTGACTGTGATATTTTCACCTTTCGGTCTGACCATCTTCGGCAGTAAGCATTTCTTGATTACCAGGTTAGCTTTCCCTCTTGGATCCCTTCTCCTTTGCCAGCCTGCTCTGTTTTGTAAATCATAGCAGAAAAACAACCTAGTTTTTTGCGCTATTGAAGTACTACTCTACAAATCTTTAACCTCAGACTGCTATGTGAGAAGTTTAATGTTTCTTAGTCCTAGTCGACCTGTACTTCTACAGGGGCAGATGCCCCTGTGCAGGTCCCCCTGTGCAGGTCCCAGCTCTGGCCTGAGCTAGATGTAGCCAGGAGGAGGATTTCCTGCTTAGCAGGCTAGGCTTGAGCAGCTTATTACTCTACTGCTTTGGGACAAGTGCCGCAGAGGGTGGTTAACCGATGTGCGAGTCCATCTTAATAGACTCAAACACTAGAGCAAAGTAGACCCGCAGCCGGTTAGGCGCCATCAATGCTGCTCTTAACAAACCACCTAACCGTGGCCAGTGTTATGCTCTGTCACACAGTTAGTTGCCTCTTACGACATGCCGTCTGTGGACAATGTTGCCATTCTTGTTCTTAACTTAACTTAACGTCTTTATACTGGTTTAGAAGACCCTGCAGAGTCTGTATACAACCAGTCACATTTACATCACCTTGCTCTAAAAGCTATGCGCATCCAGTTAATTTTTTCAAATGCATTAACTGTCCCTGCCTCCACTACCTCCCCTGGCAATGCATTCCATGCAGACACCACTCTCTGACTAAAAAAATATTTCCTAATATCTAATCTGGACCTCTCTTTAGTCAGCTTGTAGCTATGCCCTCGTGTTATTGTAGGTGGCTGTATTTTAAAAAACTTGTTTTAGTCTAATTAATCGATTCCTCTGATCATCTTATAAACCTGTATTAAGTCACCACGAATTCTTCTCTCTTCGAGACACTGTAGGCCGGTTTTTCTGAGTCGTTCCTCATAACTGTAATTCTGGAATCCCACTATCATCTTTGTCGCTCTTTTTTGTATTTTTTCTAGCATGTTTATGTCCCCTCTATGATAAGGACTCCACACCTGTACACAGTACTCCAATCTAGGTCTAACTAAAGCTTTATACAGTTTGACGATCACTTCCTTGCTCCTATGTTTAATATTTCTTTTTATCATACCTAACATTGCATTTGCCTTTTTCACTGCTACCTTAAACTACCACTGCTATCTTGTCATACACAAACACCCTGGCTAACCACTCACTTAATGTATACCAGCAACATAAACGTGGTAACTTCAAACAGTTCCCGGCATAGTCGACTCGTGTTTCAATAAAAGATGATGTTATTTGAGAATATATATTTAGAAGTTGGTAGTGACCATGACGCAAGGACATGACAGTCGTGACCTTCACATATATTCTCGACCAGAAGTTTGTTTGTGTGTTGTGTTCGTTGCATCATCAGAGTAGAAAATGTCCTTGATTGAACAACGTACAAATGTCAAATTCTGTGTTTTGCTTAAGAAGTTACTCTCAGAGACAAACATTGCTTAATAAAGCATATGGTGATACCGCAATGAAGAAATCACAAGTATTTGAATGGCACAATCCTCAAACAAAACGGCAGTCTTCTGAATGGAAATCTCCCATATCTCCCTGGACACAGAAATTTCATTTGGACAAGAGCAAAGGAAAAGTTATGTTGGAATTAAAAAAAAATTCTCAGGGTATTGTCCACCATGGTTTCATTCCTGAAGGCCGAGAGGTTAACAAGGAAATGTACGTTGATATCCTCTGTCGTCTAAGGGATGCAATCAGAAAAAAATTACCAGAAAAATGGAGAACAGTTGGATTATGCTGCATGACAATGCGCCAGCACATCAATCCCTACTGATGAAGCAATACCTCGCAAAACACAATGTGATTATCTTGGAACATCCTCTATATTCTCCCAACCTGGCACAGGGTGATTTTTTTTTTTATTCCCTCGACTGAAATCGGCACTGAAAGGACAGCAATTCAGGGATGCTGAGGACGTTATCACCAATGTGACAAGACAGCTGAGAGAAGTGTCAAAGAACTGGTTCCATGAATGTTTTGAGCAGCTGTATGCACGTTGGAAAAAGTGTGTATTTGCTGAAGTGAACTACTTTGAAGGAAATGTAGTGTAGATAATTCTATTGTAACTTATTTTTTATAAAAATCCACTAATTCCTGAAACTTTTTGAAGCTACCTCGTATACCATGTTTTTGTCTATTGCACTAAGTCAGGAGGTGGTAAATTTGTTTAGTGTCTAGGAGCCAGATACAAATTGTAGGAGCCAGTTATAATGCTGGATGAAAAGAATATACAGTGATGGGTGAAACTGCGAGTGACTACAACATTGGTCTTAACATGTTTGGTGTCATGGTGACATTTCTAGGCGACATGGTGCCCGAGATCGTGCCCTGCACTAGGCCATTTGACAAAGTATGACATGACATTCTCAGTGACATTTTGCACCAATAGAGTAAAGGGTACCAACTTGCAAATGTCATTAAAGGTTTATAACCAAATACCACAAGCATCACTGATATACATGGTTTAACATTGCGATCAGAATAGGACGGTGCTGCTGACTATCACCTACCCTGGGGAGATTGGTTTAACATTGTAGTTAGAGTAGGATGGTGCTGCTGGCTATCACACACTCTAGGGAGATTGGTTTAACATTGTAGTTAGAATAGGATAGTGCTGCTGGCTATCACATACTCTAGGGAGATTGATTTAACATTGTAGTTAGTATAGGATGGTGCTGTATGTGTATATATATATATATATATATATATATATATATATTTCTGTGTCACTTTTCAGAGTCCAAAGAGTTTAGTGGCTCCAGTCTTAGACAGTATTGACTATATGACATTTGATTATGTCCCTGTGCCCACATTAGTCAGAGGAGGTAAGTCAGTTAACAAAAAAATAGACATGGTATCTGCAAGTAGCAGATATCGTAGAAATTCATAAGACCTTTCACTCATATTAACATACAGACAATTACACATAAACAAGAAATCGTAAATGACATTGTAAATTAAAATTAGGGAAATTGAAGAAACTGAGGCAGCGAGTTGTAAACAAAGTATGTTTGTTAGTGATAATGATCACAGCGACAAGTATTTTTCTGCACTCTAAAAGGATATATAATGAACAACAGAAAGATTCTTTCCACACACTCTTGTGTCATTTTAGTCTGTCCAACAATCACACTCTTGCACAACTTTCACACGCACCTTCAGGGTGAGGCCCTTCCATTGCACTTTGGATGGACTGGCTTCTGAGGGTGCACAAATCTAGCATAGGTACATACAGATGCACACATACATCCAAGCACTGGTTTATGCGTCTCTATATCGCCCAATTGACTACGGTCTTGGGTGGAATAGGCGCGCCTCCGCCAGTAGAAAGTAGTGAAGCAAACATGTAAAATAGAAAAAAATAAAAAAATGGAAGTAACAGGGAGACCAGATTTGAACCATAGACCTCACAACGGACTTGCACCTTGCCACAAGAGAGATATGAATGGCTGGTTCTTCTTCTTCTTCTTCGTACACTGTCAGACGTCAACTTGAATTTGTTCGAAGAAAGCAGCGATCATCCTGAGGCTATCGACACTGCCATAGAGCTTGTCTATTGTTGGCACTGATGATGGCCACATGTGCTTTCTCTGGTCTTCATATGTTGGACAATTTTGCAGCAGATGTTCAGCTGTCATTTTCCCTGTACCACACGTATATTTGTCAGTAGCACCTATCTTCAGTTAATTGAATAGATGGTACCTCAGTCTGTTGTGGCCTATGCAGAGTCTGAAGACCACGACCTACTCTCTTCTGTTCAACTGGTAATAAGCATCCTTTTTTGTGTAGCCAGTATGTTCTGTTTCCCATTTGATCATGTATCTGGCCCTAATAAACCTTTTAGACTTTTCATAGGTCACACTAGAATCTGGTTGTGGTAACCTTGCACCTTCTTTTGCCAGTCTGTCTGCCTCCTCGTTGCCTTGGATGTTACAGTGGGATGGAACCCACTGTACCACTACTCTTTTGTGTGTGGACTGCTGGCATAGTTGACAGAGTACTGCTCTTAAGTCATTAAGTTCTATATTTTTCTGGCTTTTTAGTGCTGTAACCACAGAAAGGGCATCTGTAAACAGGACAAGCTGGCTTTCATTGCTTACGCCTGTCAGCATTGCTTCTACTGCAGCCTTCAATGCCTCTGCCTCCGCTCTGAAATTCCTAATGGCTGGTTGAATACAGTAACTCATCTTCATCTCTCTATTCTGGCAAGATTCTAGAAAAATGCCTCCCAAAATGGTAGTTCGCAAACTGGTGCCCGTCCATGAGTCCTCAGTCGGTGGACCTCAAATGGTGTCAAGAAACTGGACAAAAAAAATGTAGATGTTCTCTCAGTTGAGTCTTGGCTTTGAACTTTGTTGAAAAAGAAATCCACGATTGTCTCTTGATCAAACATGATACCTGTTATATTTTCATATAAAAATGGATAGAACTCTTTTGTTATTCAACTTTAAATAATGAATCCTGTGAGATTTTAATAAATGATATTTTGCATTCTCTTATAAGTGCAATCATTAAATGGTTGTTGTTGTTTTTTCCCAACTATGAGTAAGTTTTCTCTTATGTGCGCCTTGAACATTAAGTGGCAGTTATAGTAGCTTTCCTCACATCCCGAGCATGCTGATGAAGGTGGACCGTGGCCCTCCAGGTGATTGTACTACGCTTGGCTTCATCTGCGTGTCGCTCACTATTACGGGGATCACATCAATCCACATCTCGTCAACCAGGCTGCCTTGAAAACAGCCTGTTTCCAGGGAACTCTACATGGTAGAGAAATTGTGGTCTTGGTCAGTGTATTGTGCTTGACCCTGACGCGACGTCTTGTCAGTATCATTAAATGTTAAAACAGGTCATAGAATTGACAAAGCATGCGTTTAAACCAGGGTTTAAACACGTTTAGTGGGTTAAAAAAACACAATAATCAATTAATAGGGCATCAGCCCTAACTGTAATGGATAATACCCTGCCAGCCCCTCACATTGAAAAGTTTGGGAAACACTATGCTCGAATAATGGCCAATAATTATTTGTTACAGGCTTTGACTGGGGCCTGCACTACCGCTGGGAGGATATTCCCATTAGGTATCAAGCGAGGTCAAACCCGTTGTCGCCTGTAAGGTGAGGTTATTTTACAAAAGGTATTGAAATTTGTCATGCCTAGTATTAACTCCGAAATGAAAATGGATAATTTTGAAAAAGATTGTCACAATTTGCGATAGGAGAAAGTAAAAAAATAATAACTTTTGGAACAGAACACAGAATAACAGATCACTATATAATTTGCCATATTGATTGGCTTAGGTGATCATTGATCTCTGCATCTCCTTGTCTCTAGGGTTGTTTGTCAGTTCTGTTGTTGACTCGTGGTTTAGCCGTCTACCTTGTGATCAGATGGTGTGGGTTCAACTCCGGACTTCGGACTCTGAGTCCCCTGCATCTCATAGTCGCCCCCTAGTTGTCTTGTCCTTGACCTGCCACTGGGGTCAGGCGGCGCGAGATGAGAGAGAGTGAGGACAAAAAGTAGACCAGTTAATCCTTACTAAAAATAGCGCTAGCAAAATAAATTATGCCATCATTGTCTGCGATGGACGGCGGCCTTTGCCTTTTGTTGACTCTCTTCCATGTCATGATCATCTTTTTTGCCTGCTTCATTCCCATAGTATAAGAGCTGAGAAGGAAGACTAACATTTGGTTAAGCAAAATATACCGATCAGACATGTTAATCAGGGTCAGGCAAAACATACTGGTCAAGATCCTCACCTTGGCTTCCTGGAAACGGGCAATTTTCATTGCGGCATGGCTAATAAGATGAGAGATCGACGTCATCCCCGTATTAGTGAGCGACACGGATGAAGCCAAGCATAGCGCAATCGCCCAGAGGACCCTGGTCCACCTTCATCAGCACGCTCGGGATGTGAGGAAAGGTGCTAAAACCCACCACTTAACGTCCCTTTCAGGGCGCACACAAGAGTAAACCTACTCATTGTAGGCATTCAACAACAACATAACCTAAGAGCTTGTTGCTGGCACCATATCTTACTGTGTTATGAATGATCTCTTTCCTGATTTGTCTGTCTAGCCATTGTTAGTCTGTCTCAAAATATTTACTGTCCATTTCTCAATATTTTCGGTCAACTGCATCTTGGACTTTCCTATCTTCTAACTTAATAAACATAATATCAGATGATTCAAAATAAATGCAGCAAACATCACAATCTATTGCACTTTATAAACTGTGTTATTTATAAAACCTTAATGTATGGTTGATAAACTCCTGAGGTATTGATGTGTAAGATTAAAATACTTATTTAACTTTCTCACCATCTCTTACTTGGATAAAGGTTTTTAAAATGTCAAATTAATGTTTGAGATCTCTAGAGTGTTACCGGGACAAAAAATAGGAGCAAAGAAAACACTGTAACCTGCCAAGCATGCTATAAGAGGTGGCTAAGGAGGGTTGTGCATGAGGCTGGCTAATTTATTCTGTAAAAACTTTAAGCTACAAAAATGTGCAGGTCAACACTTAATGGCTTAGTGTGTATTTGTCGAAGACCTATGCTTCACAGGGAACAGAAAAAGATTTGATTGATTGATTGATTTGCTGAGAAAAGCAGCATAATCCACTAGAGCCATACACAAACAAGTTCAAAGGATAGGTTGCTGGGAGGAAGTCTATTGGACACATGCAGGGAAGAAAATGACAACACTTAGAATGGAGATTACATCAGAAAGAACAAGAAGGGGGAGATGTCAATGCAGAGCTAGGATGTATGGAAGCCTATGTCACTGATTTCTTTTTCCGCCAAAGAAAGTAAGGTACATTGATTGATTGAAAGTATTACAGCAGCTTTGGATGTCAGTCTTTGACCACTAGGAAGTGCGTTCAGATCTTTAGTAAAGCTTAGGTTTTTTTTAATTGGACGTAAAATAAAGACCTAGTCTGTACAGTGTGTGATGACTGCAGGGGAAAGTAACCTTTATTCCCCAGCTCTATAAATCCTCTGGGTGATAGGGATAGAAACAGCAGAGGCAAACCTGGAACAATGTGATAAGTTATAGAGGTCTAGATGAAAATCTTGAACAGACTAATGAAAAGTTACAGAAGGCCCAGTGTAGTGGAGCTTATGTGTTGCTGCTATTAAAGATGCCATCAAGTGTGATGGTCACTATCACTTTGTCAGTCAATAACCAAGGATCTAAGAAGGAGAAGAAAATAGAGTGGTTGAAGAAAAGAAGTTGAGTTAAAAAAAATATGTTTAGTCAGTGATTATCAACATTGTGTTTCATTACATTGCTAAAACAGATTCATCTTGCTATTAAAACATAAGGGGGGGTCTCAGTGGTCTTGAGGTAAGGTGTCCGCCTAGAGTGCTGGAGCTCGCTGGTTCGAATCACGGTGGAGGCCGGGATTTTTTTTACGTGGATCTTCTGGTAAAAATTCCTCAGATCTCTAGGTGGTGAGATCGGACTCCTTTGTTCAGTGTCGAGCACGTTAAAAATACCTTGGCAGTTGGAAATCGAAAAGAGTAGGCTTAACGGCAGCAGCCCGGGCAAAATTCAAAAATTCTAGTTAAAAATCTACCCAAACTATTTGTGAATTCCCCCAGGTCTAGTAAGTCGCAGGAAGTTGTAAAAGACCTATTACGTATAGCTGAAACAATTCGCCTACCTGGCAACAGATATTAACATGCCTGTTTGAATACCAGGATTCCAAGTATACTAAAACATATTTGTTCACGAAGATGAGATGTCTAGGTCGTGATACATAAATAGAGTCTATCATGGAGACAAAGACAACGGTGTAAAACAGATAAAACAAAGAGAACATCCAAGAAGATAGGAAACAGATTTTGAATTAAGGGAAGAATAGAGTTATAAAAGATGTATAAACAGAGAGGAAATATGTTTGCAACAGAGAATTTAAAGGTTAAAGGCAAGAAGAATAAGATAGCGAAAAGTGTAGTTGGTAATACTGATACAGAGTGGATCAGTGCATACATAACAAAAATTTCCAATATGAGATTGAAGATTGAGGCAGTTCCTTCAACTCTGATATGGCTATATGAGACCTCATCAATCAAAGCAGTTATGTGCCTGCCTTTCAATTTTTGCTGCTTTGGAAGGTACAGAAGGAATGGTGTGAATGGATAGCGGACTTTATTGGATTTCGGTCCAACACATCTGACTTGGCATTTTTGGGTACCTGGTTAACCTTCCCTCTTTGATCCCTTCTCCTTAGCCAGTCTGTCCTATTGCAACTTGTTATCTAGGATCACCCTGTGGAGATGAAGAAGGGTCTTGGCAGCTTTGGGTTGCCGATTGCTGCAGCTCATGCACTGCTCATTATCTTGATCCCTCCGCTGCAGTGATGACACAGTGTGTGGGCTAGGTTTCTATCAAGCACACCAATTAAGTTATTGGAAATTTATTATAAAGTCCAAGTACATTGAAAAATATTATTTCAGGATGCAAACTTGCTCTTTAGCAAATCCCTGTAGGGATCATGGCCATTGAGCAGCATGCACATGCGCAATTTAACGTACAAGTCGCTGTCGACTTGCATCGTGGAAGATCGAGGCGTTATAGGTTTTTTTTTGTGGTCACAGGGTGTAAAACCTTCTGAAATGTACAGAAGAATGAAGGTTCAATATGGAGACAGTTAGTCAGGGGGGAGGGTATGAATGGGTAAAGAGATTTCAAAATGGAAGACAACACATCATTAACACTTTCAGTCCCAAACAAAAAAGCAGGTTTGACCCAAGCAAAAAGGGCTACCACTCAGTGTGTTATAAATTAATGCTTGTGATGCTCATGTATATAAAGACATGTGTTGTTATATATGAAAATAAAGGTATGTGGTTGTAGATTACAGGTATGCATAATATAAACATGATTTCATAAAAAAATATATAGTTATGCCAAGTCAAATGTAGGCAGAAAGAAGGATGTGATCAAATTTTGCTATATAAAATTACACTTTTTTTGTTCTGAAACTGCTTGCAATGTCAATATTCTTGTAAAAACTGCAAAAATGTCACAAACAACTATATTCTCATAACATATAATTAATTTGTTGCTATAAAATCAATGGAAAATAATAAATTTCTCAGAATACAAAAGTAGGTCATTAGGCAAAAAAAAAACCATAACATTTCATAACATATCAAGACAGTAGAAGGAACATATATTTGTGATGTTTGTGTGCAAAAATCCATATCTTGTTAGATATGAAAATGATGACAAATGGGTGTAGATAGCTGTTGTTTATAATGTATATATGTTTTCAATTAAAAAAATATTAGTTATGCTACATAACTTGATTATTTAAAAATGATTTCAGTGAAAAATTAATTGTTTGGCATATAAAATTGACAGTGTAAACATGTTTTCATGTATGTTTATGTATTATAAAATTGGTACTCAAAGAAGATGATGATGAGACAATAGTACAAAGTGTCTTACCTTGTTGTTGAACTGCTATATCCATATCCAGAACAAATATCACAAAGCTGCATACAATGATGATCCAAGTAAAAGATGCACACAATAATAATCTAAAGTCCACAACTCAACTAGCTATCAATACTACATGCTATTTCATTTAAACTAATCAGATCAAGCTAGCTGTTTTGCTTATGGAAAGCCAGAAAGCAATTTTTAGGGCAAAGGTGAGGTCTGCCTGTGCAGCCTGAACACACATAGCTAGATCTTCGACGCCCTTTACCGCGCCCTTGGCTGCAGTGAACACAATCTCTGTCCTTCCCAACAAATTCCACAAGATGCCTAGCGCCAACTGTCCTCTCCACTTCTGTTCCTTTCATGGAATGTTTGAAGTTTTTTGATGGACAATTTATCAGTCCATCAGGTGTCAGCTTTGCAGCTTCAATGACCAGATCATTAATTAGCCGCTGTTTGAAATCTTGAAGTGAGAGCTTCTTTTTTCCATTACCTTCCTGGCACAAACTGTAAATAATGTGGGCATTGATCTGGGTTATCTCAATAACCCAATGGTAAATTTTTTTCCACCACTTTCGGCTTTTACGGTTGTGCATGCCATAATAGCCAACCATTTGATCCATCCGATCACAGCCATTCATGCTCATATTGTAGTCATCAACCACTTTCGGCTTTGTTGTTTTATTCCAGGTACCCTTCTCAACAGTTGATACTGTGGCTTTTGTTGAAACAAGTATGCAGGGCTTCTTTGCCTTTTTACTCTTCCAGGCAACGCATAATGTTTTGTTCACTGAGTCCAAAAACCACTTCATCTCTTGGTGTCCAAGCTTCAATGTCTTTATTTCCGGGGGAAAGCCGACGCGGTTGACATTTAGTGTTCCTGTATAATTGTAATTGTGCGAAAGCAGATAATCAATTACAGCCTTGGAAGAATAAAATCTGTCTGCAAAAATATGATGTCCAGGTCTCAACGGCTTCAAAAGAGTGCTGAAAACTTTCACAGCATGTGCGGAGCTGGGATCAACATCCGGATTATAGACAGTATTCTTACCAAAATAAATTTTTAAATTGAATACATAGCCCGTGGCGGAATCACAAAGTCCAAATGTCTTGATGTGGTACTTGTGTGGCTTACTGGCATTGTACTGCTTATACTTGAATCTCCCTTTCCATCCAATAACCATTTCATCAATGCACACATTCTCAAAAGGGTAGAAAGCACTTTGAAATCTTGTCAGTAACAGATCCACAAATGGCTCAATCTTGGCTTGATCTTGTGACTCTGGTTCACAAACATGTAGCATGCTGTGAAAAATACACTGGAAGCGGTTTCTTGAAAACATTTGATGGAACCATGGTGTATAATAATTTCCAACAGTACGCCAGTAGTCTTTCATTTTGGGTCTTGGATCAATGCCCATGGCGATCATCACAGCTGTAAACTTGAGCCATTCATAATGTGTTAGTGGTGTCCATGAAGCAAATGTAGAGTACTTCCTTGGTGGGTTATTGGCTTCAATAACCTTTGCAGCATAAGCATTTATGCTTGCTATTAAAATGCCAACAACAGCATTATCTAGAAAAAATTTAAAAAAATCCAAGGGTGTTTCCATTTGATAGAAAACTGGATTTATATTATTTCTAGTCTGGCGAAAAGTAAAATTTGAGTTGGTCTCGCCAGTTTCTACTGATCGCCAAGCTGATATATGATTATTACCCTCATGTCCATGGGTAACATTGTAATCATTGTTTCTAACAACGTTATGATCCTTCCTCATTTTCTTCCTTCTTGGTTCAGACACAGTCGCTGATGTTGTGGCAATCTGACTTGGTTGTCCTGTGCTCATAGTCGAACTATCACTTTCTGTATCGTCGTTCAGTTCGTTTTCAGACTCCTCGTAGTGATAATCTGACAATTCTCCATCGTCAGAGCTACTGTCATCCATATCGGAATTAGATTGTTGACTTCTCATCTCTTCAAACATCTTTATAGCTTGATCTGCTGTAAAACGACGAGGCCTATTACTAGTATTACCTGAGGTGGGCGTTGCCATTTTAAATACTGTCGAATACACACTGAATATTTGTATAAATAACAGTAAAATTTACCAAACTTTCAACAGCAATGTGAATTTCTTACCTCGCTAGTTTCAAAGCTAGTAAACGGAAGTAAAAAACGATGTCTGGTGTGTATAAAAGTGACAATATAGCGATAGAAACGAAACAAAATGTAAGCGCCGAATAATCGGCCCAAAGAGAAAAAGTGACAGCACAAATGTCCGACTATTCGGCGCCCGGGGCTTATTGTGTTAATGAACCCCGGCGTGGCAACTGACACAATGAAACAGCAGATCGACCAGTTAGTCCGCGCACACATATTATTGATGAAATAGCTGTAGATTTCAACATGAGTCATGGTGCTGCGCACAAAATTGTCCATGATAAACTCGGTAATACAAAAGTGTGTAGCAGATGGGTCCCAAGCAGCTGACAACTAGGTAAGGAAGGCTGTGCAAAATTGGATAAAGGTCACTCAAAAAGATATTTTTCTAGAGGGCATCCACAAGCAAGTGCACAGGTGGACTATCCCGAACAATACACCAAAAAAATGCCTGATTCATACTTTTACCTCAGAAAAATTCCTATGCCTTAATTAGGATTTGAATGCGTGCCACCTAGGTGAAGGAGACCAGCATCACAACCGCTCTGCCACCCGCTCCTCTCTGTGTAACAAAACATAGTATACACTAAGTGTGTAACTACAACTTATGTATAAAATAACAATGACCCTGGCATGCTGTGTGTTTCCAACCTTCAGATCGCCTGCTCTATGTGGCAGTATACTGGCAGTCAGAAGAGATTTTTTCAACTGGCTGGGCAGGTATGACAATAACCCTGGGGCAAAAGACACAGAAGATTTGGGTAAGTTATGAAAGATACATTTGTGTTGCTTGGATGGCCGATGACCTCCATGCATGTTCCGGGGCCTCTTAAGCCTTCTAACTCTTGCCACCCGGTCTGTAAAATACCATTCCACTGTGCTCCTCAGATAACACGCACAATATAAACATCTGAGGAAATCATATACTATGAAAAAACTAGGGGAACTAAGATGCTAGTCCAGTCAGGCAGAACATACTGACCAGGACGTTGTGTCAGGGTCAATACACTGACCAAGACCACAATTTCTCTTCCGTGTAGCATTCCCTGGAAACATGCTATTTTCAAGGCAGCCTGGCTGACGAGATGTGGATCGATGTGATCCCTGTAGTAGTGAGCAGTACGAAGATAAAGCCAAGCATAGCACAACCGAATGGAGGGCTGTGGTCCACCTTCGCCAGCATGCTCGGGATGTGAGTAAAGCTACTACAACCCGTCACTTAACGTCCTTTTCAGGATGCACAAAAGGGTAAACTTACTCATTGTAGACGTTAAACAACAACATGACAAAATTATGTGCTTTAATTTCATTATTCTGTCTCAAATACACTGACCTGATTATCTCCAATGTTCCTAGTTATGCCAGTAAATTGTGAAATATACTTATTGAAGACCACCCTGTATCAAATTTACTTTATACATTATGTGGGATATGCACTGGGCCATATGCCTTTCAAAACAGTGTAACATAATATAGCTTAATAAGAATGTCTGCATATGATCAGTATGCTTACTGCTTCGTTTAAACACATTCACACTGATGTCTGACAATATTTGGCTTGGCTCCATTCGCTCTCAATCTCCCGCTACCAAACCCCGAAATGGCTTAAGTAGCAGAATGTAGTCCAGAGAACGGAACGCGTTGTGTCGTAGTTTACAGCTTGACTGCGATATTTACACCTTTGGGTCCAACACATTCGACTTCAGCAAGCATTTTTGGAGTTTTTCTTGGATCCCTTCTCCTTAGCCAGTCTACCCTGTAGCAGCCTGATATCCAGGATCACCGCGTGGAGGTGTAGAAGGGTCTTGGCAGCTCTGGTTTGCTGACCCTAACGCTAGCAGTCAGCTATGGGTCGCTGACCACTGCAGCTCATGTGCTGCTCAGCATCTTGATACCTGACAACATTTGAAGAAGAATAAGGACTACTTCATTCTACTGTAGACGTCGTAACATGTGAGTAAGGAGTAGTGTTACTAGGGGCTTACAACCTCATCATGTACAGCAGAGTGCTACACGAACCACCATTACAAAAGCATATAAATGCTATGGTACATGCCAATGTTAAAAATCTTCTGTTAAATTTTGAACTGAAGTTATTTTACCAAGGAGACAGAATATGAGTTTTAGATTTCAAGTCCAGCCCTAGACATCTTCATATAAAAAGATCAGGTTCATGTCTCATGACACGATCGAGTCCATATTTGTTTTCCGTCTAGCTATAAATTCAGATATATCCAGCTAGTTAAACTAATTCTGGCTCGAGACCGGCTGAAATGTTTAACCAGTCATTTCGAGCATGGCCTACTCACAGTGAAATGGTGTGGTTTTTAAGAGATTTGATGAACAGTGAGGTTTTCGAGAGGCTCAATGACAGTGAGGTATTCAAGATACCCAATGACAGTGAGCTTTTTCAGAGGCTCAATGAACAGTGAGGTTTTTGAAAGACTTGATAAACAGTGAGGTTTTCGAGAGATTCAATTAACAGTGAGGTTTTTTGAGAGACTTGATACAGTGAAGTTTTTGAGAGACGATGAACAGTGAAGTTTTCGAGAGACTTGATAAACAGTGAAGTTTTTGTTAGGCTCGATGACAGTGAGGTTTTTGAGAGACTTGATGAACAGTCGGCATGATATATGTAGCTTACCAATTTCAGGGAAAATGCCAGGGAGAGCATCATGATCATTGGACATGATATTTGTTGACACTAACAAATGCCTTTGACATCGTCAACCTAAAAGGGCTATGGCGAATCATGGTGACATTTTACTGTCTCAACAGATTCATTACAGCTGTTTGCCAATTTTATGATGGCCTGAGTACTGCGTGAAGGAGAATTGTCTTTGTACCTTTGTGTTCATAAACAGTGTTGAACAAGGTTGTGAACTACCCCTATAATCTTAACTTTGTAGCTATGCTACATGATAATGTACATAGCACTGCTACCGGCATACCTATCACGTACAGGATACATGGTTAGCTACTCAATTAGAGACACCTGAAGTCCTACACAAAGATGAGAGTAGACACCATTTTAGATCTCCTCTTTGCTGACGACTGTGCCCTTAGCACCTAATCAGTTAAAGATATGAAAGCACCCATGAAGATATTTTCTGCGATTTGCACTCATTTTGGTTTGACAATCAAAATAAGAAAACTGATATACTCTTCCAGCCTGCTCCCAAGAAGTTTTATAGTGAACATAACATTATTATACAAAATCAACATCTCCAAGCAGTCCATAGCTTTTCATACCTAGACAGTACCTTCAACCAGAGCAGCCAATATTGATTCTTTGGTCAATAACATAACAGTCAAGGCAAGCGGAAGACTGGGAGCGAATGTTTGGAATAGACATGAAATCATTGTCGTCACCAAGTGGAAAGTGTATAATGCTATATATTCAGCTATTTATTCAGCTATATATATATATAGATAGATAGATAGATAGATAGATAGATAGATAGATAGATAGATAGATAGATAGATAGATAGATAGATAGATAGATAGATAGATAGATAGATAGATAGATAGATAGATAGATAGATAGATAGATAGATAGATAGATAGATAGATAGATAGATAGATAGATAGATAGATAGATAGATAGATAGATAGATAGATAGATAGATAGATAGATAGATAGATAGATAGATAGATAGATAGATAGATAGATAGATAGATAGATAGATAGATAGATAGATAGATAGATAGATAGATAGATAGATAGATAGATAGATAGATAGATAGATAGATAGATAGATAGATAGATAGATAGATAGATAGATAGATTGATAGATTGATAGATAGATAGATAGATAGATAGATAGATAGATAGATAGATAGATAGATAGATAGATAGATAGATAGATAGATAGATAGATAGATAGATAGATAGATAGATAGATAGATAGATAGATAGATAGATAGATAGATAGATAGATAGATAGATAGATAGATAGATAGATAGATAGATAGATAGATAGATAGATAGATAGATAGATAGATAGATAGATAGATAGATAGATAGATAGATAGATAGATAGATAGATAGATAGATAGATAGATAGATAGATAGATAGATAGATAGATAGATAGATAGATAGATAGATAGATAGATTGATTGATTGATTGATTTATATGGGATTGGGATTGGATGTCCACCTTGCTCAAATGTCAATCGAAAGGCTCCCAAAGAGACTTCTGTATAGTGAACTAGATGAAGGTGGTCAATCACAGTGACATCCAAAAAAACATTTCAAGGACGCCCTGAAGGAATCCATACAGTGCTGTAAAATAGACATTGACACCAGGGATGATCTGGCTCAAAATCATTCAACTTGAAAGGGTGCTGTCAAAAAAAGACGTTCAAATCAGTGAGGGTCTCCGTGTTCAGGCAGCCCAGGATAGACTCTCAATCAGGAAGTCTAGAACAGAGGGAATACCAGAGGCAGCTGTGAATTTTGTTTGTCAGTCACGTCATAGAACTTTCTGTACTCGTATTGACTAAATCAGCCACTCATACTCAAGGATGCATGTTGGTGGTCCCCGTTGATGACAATGGATGAATTTATTATTATTATTAATATATTCAGCTATAAATTCAGCCATATATTGCTGATACCATCTATACAAGTTATCTCACTTAATTCTGCTTACATCTCAGAGCTGTCTTTACGAGCCTGGTTGTGTGGAGGCCAGGTGGAAATTGTTCCATGTAGCAAAGTTGGAGTTATCCACTTCAAAGGAGAAGGATTGGGAGTGTCAAAAGTTTCTTTCAATAGTTACATCAGGTGAGTGTGTTATTGTTTGTACTACCCAAAACACAATGTGTTTACATAATGAAGTTGCCTTTGATTGTGATGTTCAACCACTACAATTGTAACCTGGCTACAGTGTCTAGAAAAGAGAAGAATTCCAGGTGGCTTAATGCAGATTTAAAAGATAATCAAAAGAACGGATAAATTAGACTACAACAATATTTCAAAATACAACCATCTACAAGAACTAGAACAATTAACTAAAGAAAGGTCCAGATTAGATATTAGGAAATATTTTTTTAGTTAGAGAGTGGTGAATGCTTTGAATACATTGCCACAGGAAGTAGTGAAGGCAGGGACAATTAATGCATTTAAGAATTGATTGGATGCACATAGCTCTTAGAGCAAGGAAATATAAAGGAAACTGATTGTTTACAGACTCTGCAGAGGCCTAGTACAATAAAGTTTTTAACACGTCATCTCCGACAGCAGCATCTATCTAACTCTCTTTACTTTTGCCTTGTCTACATTTTACAGAAGTGCTCGCCGACTTGCAGATGTCTGGCTGGATGAGTATAAGAGGTTTTTCTATTCTGTGCGTCCTTCAGCCAGGATACAGCCAATCACAGAGTAAGTCAAAGATTTTATAATACAAGAGTTGCTCAGAAAGCAATACCCAACAAATGTTTTCCGTAATCTTCTCCTTCTTCTTCTGCGTTCGTTCTCAATCTCCTGCTACCAAGCACTGAACAGGGCTTTGCAAGTAACAGGATGTAGTCCAGAGAACGGAATGCGTTGTGTCGCTAGTTTACAGTTTTGCTGCGATATTTGCACCTTTCGGTCCAACACATCTGTCTTCATGGAATTCGGTAATCTATTTATTCATAACGTATGAAATTCATGCACATTATAACTGAATATTTCCTTTACACATGCTATTTTTCAACATAAAATCTCTGCGCACTTAACCTTAACGTCTTTATACTGGTTTAGAAAACTCAGCATAGTCTGTATACAAGCAGTTTCATTTGCATTACCTTGCTATAAAAGCTATGCGCATCCAATTTATTCTTAAATGCATTAATTGTCCTTGCCACCACTACTTCCTGTGGCAATGCATTCCAAGCATTCACCACTCTCTGACAAAAAATATTTCCCAATATCTAATCTAGACCTTTCTTTAGTTAATTTGTAGCTATGCCCTCTTGTTCTTGTAGGTGGTTGTATTTTGAAAAACTTGTTATAGTCTAATTTATCCTTTCCTTTAATTATCATATAAACCTGTATTAAGTCACCTGGAATTCTTCTCTTTTCTAGACACTGTAGGCAGGTTTTTTCCTCAACTGTAATTCTAGAATCAGCTTTCTCACTCTTTTTTGTATCCTTTCCAGCATGTTTATATCCTCTCTGTAGTACTCCAATCTAGGTCTAACTAATGCTTTATACAGTTTGACTATCACTTCCTTGCTCCTATGTTTAATATTTTCTTTTTATCATACCTAACATTGCATTTGCCTTTTTTACTGCTACCTGGACTTGCTCACTCACCTTACCTTTATGATCTGGTATAACCCCTAGGTCCCTTTCTATTTCTATCTTTCTAATATTGTTCTCTCCCATTCTGTAATAATTAGATCTACCCATGTGGATAACTGTGCATTTTTCTACATTAAACTCCATTTGCCAGCTTACAGACCATTCTCGAATGTTATCTAAATCCGACCTTAATATATCCATTTCTGCTTTAACTCATTCACTCCCACGAGCCGATACAACGGCTTCCGGTTTTTTCTAGAAAACCCAGAAGCCGGTGTATCGGCTTTTGTTACTGTGTTCACAAAATCACATATTTTCCCATTCCTAGTTCTCCTAAATGTTTTATTTTGGTTATTGGCGGAAGTCCAGATTTTGCACTTTTTCATTCCGGAAGAGTTAGTTTGAGTTTCGTTGAAAAAATGTTTAGTTTCGTAACTAGGAAAATATAATTTTTTTTCGGAGAGCAACTTTGAAGCTATCCCATGCACCTTCAGCCACACCAAATAGAGTTTTTTCAGTACAAGCTCAGGAATAGATAGATTATATTATTGCTAATGGTAGTGATGATGAAGATATTGATCGTTATGATAGTGCTGTTTCAATTTATTTATCTAGTCTTAGTTCTAAGTCGAGCGATGAAAGTAAAACTAAATCTACTGATGAAGGGGCGGTGCCCTCTTTTGTCTCAAGCAATGGTAATAACAGTTCACAAATTCAGTAAAGGTTCAAGATCCGACACAATCATTCTAGTGTGTATAGTATTAATGTGTGTATATATATTTTGAATACAGCAGGAACATTCTTTCCGTGTGCGCGTAAATTGTAAACACTCACGCTGATGTTGATCGGAGCTTTTATTTTTTAGCACGTTTTCAACTTCACGTGCCTTCAGTAAAATGTAAATACTGTGAAAACAACTGCACCAAATTAGGTGCAACTTTCAGAACATCGTCCTTTGAGGATTTCCGTCAATAGAAATTCATTACGTTATTTGTATATTGGTTTAGAGCTGAATAATGTATTGATGAGGGGAACATTTTTGTTCATAATTTTAAAAATAACAAACGATTATGCAACTTTAATTCATCAAACACAAATTGACACCTGCATTTGTAAAATAAATGTATTCCATTCTATTCTAGCCTCAATTGTGAACAGTTTGGTATATAATACGTGTTATTTTAGTGAACGTCTATTGAAGACAAATAGATCGCAACTAAGTGATGCTGTTTTTCAGTTTTACATAAAAATAAAATTGTGTCCAGAGGTCCAAAATATTTGGGAGTGAATGAGTTAAATGAGACATTACTGCATAGTTTTGTGTCATCAGCAAATTTTGTAGTTATGGATCTCATATCAATGTCCAAATCTGGGGATGGCTTGGACAGGTAGTAAAATGACATGGCTCACAACCCGAAGGTGCCGTTACCCCAGGGAAGCAAACCCTTATAAAATGCAGGAGGAAACAGACCCTTACATAAAATGCATGCCGTAGTCGGATGCACTAGGCCGTCAGGCGCAAAAGTAGTGCAACGCACACCGCCTTGTGGAATAGAGAAATAAGGCGAACACAAAAAAATATAAATTTCCAAATCATTTATATATATCAAGAACAGAATTGGTCCCAAAACCGAGCCCTGTGGCACTCCACTTTTTACTTCACACCACTCAGAATACTCCTTATTTATGCCCACTCTCTGCCTTCTTCACGTTAAACAATTTTCAATCCATTTGGCAACTTCCATGTGATTTTAACTTTCAAAATAATCTTTGATAAGGTACTCTATCAAAGGCCTTTGCAATATTTAGATAAATAACGTCCACTGGCTCCCCTTTATCTATCATTTTAGTAACCTCCTCCATGAATTCTAATAGATCTCCCTCTAGTAAACCCATGCTGACTATTTCTGATTAGATTAAATTTGTCTAAATGCATTACAATGTTTTATTTGATTATTGACTCTAACAATTTACAGACTATGCTCGTTAAACTCACTGGTCTATAATTTTCTGGATCTGATTTTTTGCCCTTTTTGAATAAGGGGATCACTCCTGCATCTTTCCAATCCTGTTGAACAATCCCTTTTGTAAGTGATTGAGAACATAATATAGCCAATGGTTTTGCTAGTTGGTCTCTAATTTCAAACAGCAATTTAGGATGAATACTATCTTGACCTGGACATTTATCCACCTTCAACCCCTCCAATTTAAAAAAAAACCCATTTCCTCTGTAATACGGATTGATGTTAATCCCGCTGTATCCATGTCTCTTTGGAAAATATCTATAGGCTTTGCGATCTTGGAGTAGTCCTCTTTTGTGTAGACTGTGCCAAAGTACTGATTGAGTAGATTAGCAGCCTCCCTATTCTCACTTATTATTTTTTCTGTGCTATGAGAGTGCCTACTTTGTCTTTCGTTCTTTGTTTATTTCTAACGTAAGAAAAAAAGCTTTTACTATCAGTCTTGATCCACCGAGCAAGTTTTTGTTTTGGCCCTACATTAGCATAGAACAAGGGTCTGCATACCTTTCCTGTGCCAGCTCATTTCCTGTTCATGAAGTCATGTTTTGGGGCCAAGAGGCTGCAAACAATGCATGAGCTGACAGCAGTCAGTAACTCATAGCTGGCTGCTTGCATCAGGGTTAGCGAACCATAGCTGACCGAGACTCTATTCTGCCTTCCTATGGCGGCCCTAAAAACAGGCTGCACTAGTCACTAGTGTAGTCTGTGGTAAAAGGATAGAGATCGCACTGGGATGGCAAATCACGGTACTCAAAAAAGCCAGCTGAAATCAAATGTCAGGCCAAAAGGCACAGATGTCGCAGCCTCGCTGTAAAATACGACAGCGTTACAACATCCTTTTAAGGACGAGCACTGAAGAAGAAGAAGAAAGAATTTACTGATATGACAAAGATGACTACATCATTTGAACTATAGCCTATATACAGTTCATTCCTTCGTCTGTTCAATGAGAACATTTGTAGGAATGGAGATTGACTTGTTTGTTTATACTAAACATTATTTAAAAAGACTATATACATACCTCAAGACAAGCCCACATTAACAGTGAACCTGTGTCAGGTATTTGACTCTGTGACCGTGACACGGGGAAAGCAGTAAAGCAGCAACCAGATTCAACCAAAGTATCAGGAAATAACAGTCTTGCCATGTATAGGTTTTTATGTTTCATTGTATATGCTTTTATGTCCTTAAATGAGTTATTTATATGTTCTCATGTTTTTTGTTTCTTCTTGTATGGGTTTTAGTTTGTGTCCTTGTATGGATTATTGCGGGTCATTAGTTTGCTTCTGTGTGTCCTTGTATGGTTTAAAAAAAAATGTATTTTCATTTGATCTTCTTATGTGTCTGTGTGGTTCTGGTGTATGTGTTTTCATTGGGTGAAATTGACAGGTTTTTCTTGAAAGCAAGACCTATAAGCAAATATGAAACATGAATTTTGTGTTGTTGTTTGTGTTGTAGCATCACTAGTCAGCGCAAGCTGAAGGAGAAACTCAAGTGTAGGAACTTCAAGTGGTTCCTGGCTTTCATTTATCCACAACTGCAGTGAGTGAAATGTTGGTCTGTTGACAGTTATTAACCCTTTATGCCATAACTCTTGAAACAGAAAATATATATTCATAATAGCTGGGAGATACTTTTGTAACGCGCTCATATACTTTTTGTTTATACATAATATTTAACCCTTTACAGGCCTGACTAATTTAGAAAATTTATGTCCTTCAAATACAAGTGCAGCAACTCTGTTTGTTGAAAAGAGTTTCTACCCAAATAAAATTAATTAATATGCAATAATCTGAGCTAAAAGTATGATCTAAAGATCTTAGGACACATAATCAACAAAATTTTGGACATTAAGTATTTATAATAAAAATATATATTAGTATGGAGCATTAAATATAATAAATATGGTTGAAAAATTTTTTTCACAAATATTTTTGTATCTACAACATCATGTGTATTTCTGTGTTAATCTCTCAATACTATCACATCAGTCGCTTTTTTGTGTCCATGTCAAAGTCTGAATTGAATGGGTTGAATAACCACATGTAATCCAGATGCGTAATCATTGTTCTAAACAAATAATAATAAATTTCTTGGGTCTTTGGCGTCCAAATTTTATTGCATGGAATGAACAACTTTAAGTATTTGCTACACCTTTGAATGTTCACCAATTGAAAATAGCTCTGCATTACTTATTTACTTTCCGTGTCCATAGCACCACGTCATATGGCAGCCTTGAGCAGGTCTTCCATTGTACATGTGTGTGATAGGTTTGGGTATGTCATGAGGTACATTTCTTGATGTGTTGATTTCTGGTTTTTTCTTGTAGAGGTTGCGTTTTTTATGGGAAACTCCTACAGGACTTTAAGTCTATTTTTCTGCAGTTAGTGTTCGTGTCTTGGATCGTTGGTATGTTTGTCTCTCTCAACTTCTGCTGCAACAATTCTTCATCTCCAGGAGGATGCTATACCAAGTATGGGGTATAATTTTTTCAGTAGGCACCCAGTCATGATCCAGGCTGTCTCATTGATGGCATTTTCGACATGCTTGGCCTGTTTCAACTTTTTCCATAATGGTGCTGCGTATTCCACTTCAGAAAAGCAAAAAGCAAGTGCTGATGTCTAGAATATAGATGGCTGTGCTCCCCATGTTGTACCAGTATGTCTGTAGATGATATTCCTCACACAGACTTTCCATTTGGTTTCTTGGTAATGTGCCTTGAAGGACAGTGTGTAGTTTAGTTTTACATCCAGGCATTTAATGACAGCTGTGCATATGCCAGATTGTCACCCATTTTTTAGGTTACTTCAAAACCTGAAATTCTGCAAACTAAATGACAGAACGTAACACATGTTTTAGAAGTCGGTGTTGGTTGACTTGGATAGAAATTTATTTAGAAAATGCAAGAGGAAGCAGACCCTGACATAAAATACATGATGAAGTCGGATGCACTGGGCCAATAGGCGCAAACTAAAAACAGTGCAATGCACACTGCCTTGGGGAATAGAGAAATAAGGCGAACTCCCCCCCCCCAAAAAAAAATACACTCAGTAAAAAGAGTAAGATCGCATCCGATTAATTTTGGTCCTAATGGGATTCTGCACAGACATACAACCGGTGATCAAAAACCAGTTCCTAAAACCTTATTGAAGAACAACTGAACATGTTGCTGAATGAGCCATGTGTGCTGTGGAATACTGATCCAGTGTTATGGTGGCAGAACGACGCAGACACAGTTCCTGTTCTCTGCTCCTGTGCACAATGATATCTTGCTACACCTCCAAATAGCATCCCAAGTGAACTTTTGTGCATCTCAGCTGGCAAGACATTTTCAGACAATAGATCATGTCTTTTAGCAGAGTATGTAGAGAGTCATATTTTTAAAAGTGCATGTTTCATGACTTTTGTAAAATGTTTTAAACATCTAGTGATTAGTTCGTAGCATTCAAATGTTTACAGATATTTGCCCCATTTTTGTAAACATACATAGCCAGCACACAACATGGGGGTGGCTGTGGCGAGGACTGCCTGTAGACCTCAGCCTACCCTCGACTTTTTCCAGCAATCAAAATAAAGTTGTACAACAGTTTAAAAACCACTTTGAAATGTCATATGTTTTTGTTGATTGGTTTATAATTATAGGATATATTGGTAGATGCATTGACTACAAGTTATTATGCCAAATGTTTACTCACTATTCATCACAAAATGAATACTTCGTATTCTTCAGGATATTTAAAGACCTCTGTATTCGGTTGAATACTCAGTAGTCTCGAGATAAGGAGGGCGCGGGTTCGAATCACAGTGGAGATGGGATTTTTTTCACGTGGATATTCTGGTAAAAATTCCCCTGGTCTCTGGGAAATGAGATCGGACTCCCGTGTTCTGTGTTGAGCACGTTAAAAATTCCTTGTCAGTTGGAAATCGAAAAGAGTAGGCTTAAGGGCTGCTGCCAGGACAAAATTCAAGTTAAAAATCTACCCAAAGTTATTTGAATCTTTCCCCAGGTGGTTTGTTAAGAGCAGCCATAGATGGCGCCTAACTGGCTGTGGGTCTACTTAGCTCTAGTGTTGGAGTCTATTAAGATAGACTCGCACATCAGTTAAACCACCCTCCAAGAAACTGATAGTATACAGACTCTGTAGAGTCTTCTAAACCAGTATAGAGACGTTAAGTTAATAGTTAGAAGCACCTAATGACGTACCAATGATGAGTATAAACCTAGACGTATAAAGCTCTTTTTGTATGACAACATCATATATTTATACTTCTTGCTCACAGACCCTTGATTTATGATGAGGTTGCATATGGCCAAATCCAGCAAGGCAACAACTGCATTGATCTTGACCCTGGCCAGCTTCCAATTGTAGCTAAGCTCCGAACATGTGATGGAGTTAAAGATTCACAGGTTGGTTGGTTTTTCTTCCTAATATTAAACACATTCCTAAAACTAGTTTTCTTATCTTTCAGGCGGTGAGCAAGTTTGTTTATTACTTTTGGCTTGGCTTGGTTTCGTTCGTTCTCAATCTCCCGCTACCAAACCCTAAAATGACTTAAGTAGCAAAATGTAGTCCAGAGAACGGAATGCGTTGTGTCGTAGTTTATAGCTTGACTGTGATATTTGCACCTTTCGGTCCAACACATCTGACTTCAGCAAACATTTTTGGAGAACCGGGTTAGCATTCTCTCTTCGATCTCTTCTCCTTAGCTAGTCTGCTCTGTTGCAGCCTGTTATCCAGGATCACGGATGGAGGTGTAGAAGGGTCTAGGCAGCTCTGGGTCGCTGGCCCTGACGCTAGAAGTCAGCTATGGGTCGCTGACTGCTGCAGCTCATGCGCTGCTCAGCGTCCGTTTATTCCTTTTCATTGCTAATGTAAAATTATGTTATTTGATATTTTTAGGCTAGCAATTTTTTTTTTTTTAAATATAAGAGAAATATTTCCTTCCCAATAAATATTTATTCCTTCATGTGAATCCACCTGCTCTTTATTTAGAAGCAAAGAATAGGACTACTGAGCCTTACCGTGTATGACATAAATAGTGAATATAGAGGATTTGTGCGTTAGACTGAGAACTTGGGGTCGAAGATGCAGCAGTGAATGAGCTGACAGCAGTCAATGACTCATAGATGGCTGCTTGCATCAGGGTTGGCAACCCATAACTGACCAAGACCCTATTTTGCCTCTTAGTGGCGGCCCTGAACACAGACTGCAACCATGCAGCCTGGCTAAGAGATTAGGGATCGAAGAGGGAAGACAAAACTGGTCCCAAAAATACCTTGCTGAAATCAGATGTGTTGGACCGAAAGGCACAGATAATGCACTCTTGCTTTAAACTACTAAACAATGTCACATTCCTTTTGAGGATGTTTTTGAAGAAGAAGAAGAAGACTGATAATCTCATAATGTAAAACAAAGGGCTGCATCAATCACTAGTAAGAGATTGCAAAATTGCTAAAAAGGAGAGAGAAAGGATCACCAGGAGGGAAGATAATGAACAGTGAGTATAATGTTGTGTCATGGATGACGGCCTACAATAGAATAGATAAATAGTGCCAGGAGCAGACAGTTGTGAGGAGTAATACTGTCAATACTAGTCAACATGGCTCCGGAAGAATAATAGTTATAAGAAAGTCACATTATTCTTCTTGTCCTTAATTTAATTCTTTGAAGAGCATCGTACCACCAAAGACCGCCACTTAAAGTGACTGTACTTCTTCTTCATCTTCTTCGTTCGTTTTAAATCTCAGACTACTAATCCCCTAAAACGGGCTTTGCAAAGTAGCAGGATGTAGTTCAGAGAATGGAATATGTTATGTTGTAGTTTACAGCTTGTCTGCGATATTTGAACCTTTTGATCCGACACACTCGACTTCAGCAGGAAGTGACTGTACTAAAACACCTTTTTTGTTCCTCACAGAACATAGGGTCACCTGCAACTGGCAGCCACTTATAGTGACTGTACTAAAACACCTTTTTTGTTCCTCACAGAGCATAGGGTCACTTGCAGCTGGCAGCCACTTATAGTGACTGTATTAAAACACCTTTTTTGTTTCTCACAGAGCATAGGGTCACCTAAAGCTGATGACCACTTATAGTGACTGTCCTGAAACACCTTTTCTGTTCCTCACAGAACATAGGGTCACCTACAGCTTTCATGTACTATTACTCATACTGACTTTGACCCATGTAGATCATGAACAGCAAATAACAGAACCACTGCAATCTTCCAATTATGCCAGTAGTCTCAAGGAAAGGTGTTCGCCTCGGGTGCTGGAGGCGCGGGTTCAAATCAAGTTAGAGACTGGTATTTTTTCACATGGGTCATCCGGTAATAATTGTCCCTGATCTCTGAGTAGTGAGATCAGACACCCATGTACAGTGGCATGCACGTTAAAAATCCTTTGACAGTTGGAAATCGAAAAAAGTAGAGAGCCGCTGCCCAGGCAAAATGCAAGTAAAAAATCTACTCAAATTATTCTAGGGATTCTCTCTCCACAGAGAATATGTCACAAAAAGGGGACTGTGTGGCTATAACTATCAGGTTTTGACTATGTTTTAAGCTGAGCGGCATAGATGGCACCACCTGACAGGCTGCAGGTCTACCTTGCTCTAATTTATGTGTCCACCACCACCAATTCCAAAATCACATATTCCAGGGACTATCAACCTAACGGTTGGTAACAGATACTGGGATTCACCTGGCAAGTCACTAGTGGATTTTTGCCTGCCAAAAAAATCTGAAACAAAGGAGGTCACATATCCCGACGACGTCTAACGACACGAGTAGACTGAAGATAGATAGATAAGAGTATATAATTCATTATGATTACACCTACACATCATCATTATTGCAACCGCCACACAACTACTCATCTCATCTTCTGTGGCAGGAGTGGTCATGGAGAAAGAAAGGTGTGATTGTTTCCAGTGGTATGTGCCTGACATCTGACCTCATGAACATGCAAGGCTTTGTGGTAGTACAATTCTGTAAAGATATGGAGAATCAGGTACTCTTATTTGAGTCTTCGTATTATACTGTCACTTTTGTTTTAAATCTTAGTGAAAAGGTAGCCTCTAACATTTACTGTTGTCGGTGATTAAGTGTTAAAGACTTCTTTGGGAGATGACGTGGGCTAGTGGTTAAGTGACACGGCTCACAATCCAAAAGTGCTGCAACGGCCGTTACGCCAGGGTGCAAACCCTTAGAAAATGCAGGAAGAAGCTTACCCTTACATATAATATATGCAGAAGCTGGATGTACTGGGCCAACAGGCGCAAAATAAAAACAAAGTGCAACCCACACTGCCTTGGGGAATAGAAAAGGCAAACGCAAAAAATATTTTTAAAAAAAAGTCTTCATTGTATTAAGACAGCTTGTTTAGAAGGTGAGGTCGCCAGTTCTATTCCTCACTGTCTTTTCTTCCCAAATAGTAAGCCATGTACTCATTTATAGCTGGGTCAACTGGAGCATGGCAGTAACAGGAGTTGAGCCCCATATCTTTACTATGAAAAACTATTGCTCTATCACTAAGCAAATCATGATTTGGTCCCAAATGCTGTCATAGCCAGGAGTGAAATCAAGGATGAGCTCTCAATTCCAATTATGTTCTCCCAAGGCATAGACACCATATTACCTCTGACAGCAAAAGCCTAGATCCTTGTCTTCTTACAGGAAGCTTGTTCCTACTAACAGACGGGGCGAGATGCTAAAAAAACCAGATTGTTGCAGGGTAGATGAAGCCCAAACGTTATAGTTGATCTGTCATGCCATTTGTTGAGCCAATGCTGCATTTAGCTCCCTAAACCAGTTTTTAGGAAAGCCTGATTCCAGTCAGTAGTAGTGTTGTTTTATAACAATGGTTTTTACATAGTGAGGTTGCCAATGCCATACACACCATTCTTTAGTTGCCTTTTATGACATACAATGAAGGAAACAGTTATCCTCGTTTGTCCCCGAAACCAGGGAGGTGAATAATTCATCTAGTAGAAAAAAAACTATGACTTAAAACAATATGCTGCCTTGTAGGTAGGTTGGGGAAAGCCAAATGCTAGAAAGTTAACTAGAAACAAATAATTTGCAGAGAGCAGAAAGGTACAGATATCACAGTCCATCTGTAAAAATGAGACATATCATATTTTAAGCTCATCACCAAAATCACAGATATATATTATGGGGATTGCCTTCCTCACACATGTTACAGAGGCCCGAAAGAAATGAAAGAATAGTTACACTGCAACCTGCCAGGCATGTTCAAGGTGGGGTAGTCATGAGGCTGGCTAACCCTGTTCTGTAGAAACTTTGAGTGAGCCACAAAAACAAAAATAGGGGAAGAGGAAGTTGTTGTTGGAAGCTTATTGTAATGAGTTAATTTAGCTCTTGGCGATGTTTCTTTGGTGGTAGGTTACAGTGGCTCTTCTTGCAGCAGTTGCTCTTCAGTGGCTACCCTCCCATTGTGGAATCACAGGGAACGAGAGAGCTGATACCCAGTCCAAAGCAGGTGGCAGGATGGAGCAACTTATTCACACAGTGTCTTGCAGAGAAGGCAAAAACTATCATGTACAATCAGTATGTCTCAAAATGGAAGAAAGACATGAATGTGAGCAATAGACTTTTGACCCAATTCACCAGCTCCACAGACACCAACAAACCACCATTTCTCACCTAAGAACAGGCCACTGCAGAATAATGGGTCACCTACACCGGCTCAAGATATCACACAAAAGTGATTGTCTATGTGGAACCGGAGTCCAGACCCCTGAACACATTCTACAGGACTGCTCAACATAGAGACCTACAATGCCAAGTCTGGCCAGAGTAGGCCAAGTTGACTCAGAAGAAGCTGTGAGACTGCCACCTGAACCTGGAGAGTTCTATAGCAACGGGATTACAGATACACCATGACCATAAAGCCTGAACGCAGAAGAAGTATCCTTAGGCATACTTAAGAAGGCAGTTGGGAATCCTCCTGGCGACAGTGCAATGCGAAGCTTTTCAGTAAGCTTGCTACTATGGGGATTACATTCATGATCCGTACCTCGTTGGCCAGACTGCTGTGACACATCCTATTTCCAAAGAGCACTGCAAGCAAAAGAGGTTAGGGTTTTGATCAGTATGTTTCACCTGACCCTAATATTACTTTTCGTTCCCGACAAAGTGAAGGCAGGAATTGCATTCCATCTAAGATGTAACTTAACCCTACCACACCTGAGGCCCTGAACCTAACTGTCCCCCATTCCTGGGCTCCAGAGCATTAAAGAGAAAAAACCAACATGATATAGAAAAATGTTAGTTACATGCAAACAAGTGGTTAGAATAAGATGTAACTTGGAGACATTGTAGAAAATAGGTTTACCTTTCATCTAGCGTCAATATTCCACCTTTGTGTGCCAATCGACCCAGAAAAAGGCAAAGAATCTGTCTCGAGTCATAACATTTTGAAATCCGGGAGTAAACCCAACAAAGAGCCCTCATTTGTCCAATAATCCTGATAGCTGGGCTTTATACATGAGTATTCCATATAGATCCTCAGTCCAAGAAAAGCCTTCATCTCATCACTCGAGCTCTCTCTGTCTGTTTCACTTCAACAGAGTCTGAATTAACCAAATTATTGATCACCTATTGGACTGTCATAAGCCTAGACTTACTTTGCTTTCCTGTTGAAGTGCTTGGTTCATCAGCCGCTCGTTTCATTGTCAATTTTCAGAATTTGTTCACGTTAAACCCCACAAAATCAATTCAAACATGGGGGCAGCCATTTGCAATGACTAATCACGAGGATTGACCACGATTGGTTGTGTTTTTTAGATTCTGACACATTTTATTACGTACTACCTAAAGTACCGCAAAACTGGTCCAGCGGTATATCGTCAGTTAAGGAAATTACCGGAAAAAGGCTACAGCGGTCTGGTAGGATTAAAGTTGAGGAATAAATTGTATGCTGAGAAGCCTGAGATAGATCGCTAGCTTATGGGGGAAACAGGTGTAGTTATTTGATAGCACACAAAAAGGGAAGAAATTCTGAATGAATTAATCATGTTTTATGTGAAAAGCACATGGGGGGGGGGGGGGGGGGACTCAGTGGTCTCGAGGTAAGGTCTCTGCCTCGGGTGCTGGAGGTCGCGGGTTCAAATCACAGTGAAGACAGGAATTTTTTTTTTTATGTGGCTCTTCTGGTAAAAATCTACAAAGTTATTTGTACCTTTCCCCAGGTGGTTTGTTAAACGCAGCTATAGATGGCGCCTAACTGGCTGCGGGTCTACTAGCTCTAGTGTTTGAGTCTATTAAGATGAAGTCGCACATCGGTTAAACCACCCTAAAAAAAACTGGTTGTATACAGACTCTGTAAGTCTTCTAAACCAGTATGAATACATTAACTGAGAAAATAATGACAAGATAGGTTTATGATGGCCTGTGTAAAAGCTTATACTAAGGTCTGTTTTGTTACTTTATATTTTGGACAATCCAAATATATTAAAGACTATATAGAGCAGTCAATGAATCAATCAATGTGGAGCTTAAATCTTCAACAAATATAAAGTCATGAAATGTTGACCTGCCAAGCTTTTGTGACTTAAAGTTTCTACAGGATGGGATAGTTAGCAATTCCTAATCACCCTTTGTTCTCTGGCAGGTTATAGTGCTACTATTCAATGTGCTCCTCTTTTGGGTCCTGGTAACATTCAAAAATAGTCTGATGAAAGAATTTGGTTTGCCCAAAACAGCCATTTAATTTTCCTTATGGGGACATTTAGGCATCTGATTAGTGTAGTGGCACAGCACTCGCTTTTAAAGGCAAAGGTGCAGGGTTCAACTCCCGTTACCATGCTTCAGTTGACTCAGCTGTATAGTGGTTTCATTTGTAAATGGGCACCTGACCCACGGTTACGGAAAGAACGGCAGTTAGAAAGGAAGCTGGCCACCCCGCCTCACACAAGCTGTGGATTAGTACAATGAAGTCTCTAACACTTCTTCCCTGATTGCAATTTCTGCTATTGGACATTATTATGGTAACATTTAAGCCACATGATCTAAACATGTGTCCCGTGGTCTCTGTGTATGACAAGGATAAGAATAGCACAACTGCCTCACATAGAACATGTCGTAATAGGCGACTGTGTGACATGGCATAACACCAGCCATGGTTAAGTGGTTTGTAAAGAGCAGCATAGATGGCGCCTAACAAGATGTGGGTCTACTTTTCTGTAGTATTGAGTCTATTAAGATGGACTCGCACATCAGTTAACCACCCTCTGCTGCATTTTTTCCAATGCAGCTGAGTAATAAGCTGCTCGAGCCTAGTCCGCTAAGCAGGAAATCTTCCTTCTGACTACATACAGATCACACCAGAGCTGGAACTTGCACAAGGGCATCTGCCCCTAAAGAAGTACAGGTCGACTAAGATTAAGACCTAAACACCATACATGCTTTTGTCGGTGAGATACAAATGCAAATTATTGTTATTAATTATTTACTTATTTATAATTTTCCTTACTTATGTTTTAAAATATGTATGAAGAGGAGTTAAAAAGTAATTTAAATATATTTATTAACAGAATATGCCATCAGTCAGTCAATCAAAACCCTTCAACAAATATTTGCCAAGTTTTCCTACCATGTGCCATCATTTCTAGCTCCTCCCACGTCTTTCCTGCCATTTTTAGGTTTGTCTCGACTTCCTTTCTCCATGGGTGTTTAGGTCTGTTCCTACTTCTTTTGCCTTGAGTATTCCAGAACAATGACTGCCTAGTAATGCTTTAGTAAGGTTATTTCTTTGTATTCCTTATATTTTCTTAATAAATGTTTACTGTCTACTCTGTATCTTTACTGTTCTTTCTATGTCGACTAACAACTTTATTCCCATCGCTGGGGTAGCTGTGGGCTTTTTAGGCTGAGGACTACAGGCCACTGCTGTCGCTATGGGGTGTGCTGGTTATGTTTTGGTTATTTCACCTCCAACACAAAAACAACATTTGCCTTACAGGAATAGGGTCTTGGTCCACTGACTCTGATACAAGCAGCCTACTATGGCTGGTATCAGCTCGATTAATTACAATTCCATCCGCTTACAATTCACATATCAGGTTAAAATCACAGCGCCCTCGGTTTGACACTAAGCATGTCGTGGGTTTTTTAAATTTTATGACCGTTCCTCCAAGTCGACTCAACTATAAATGGGTACCTGACAAAGTCTGGAAAAATTTCAACACCGCCGCAGGAGCTATAATGTTTGTGTGTTTTTTTCTCTCAGCACTTTCAGCAATGAAAGGGAATGAGCACATATGGTGGAGGCACCCTGGTGCAATGAAGTCAGTTCATTGAGCAATTTGTGATTAAAAATAATTTCAGTCCAAAATACTTATAGAGGTAGAAACATCAGTACATGTATGTTACTGTTTTCATGTTGAACTACTTTTGATCCTATATTTTATACATAGACCAATAACTGATCTCGATAGAGCAAAGATCTTCAACAAATATTTGCCACATTTGCTAGCCATAAGTCCATATTAGTGACCACCTTACAATACCACTTTAAACCTTGTGATATAGACATCATTGATGAAAGTTTGAACTATTCTTATAGAAGCTTTCGCTGTACGCTAGGTTAGAGAGTCATATAAGTGGACGGATTTGATATTGGAGTAAAAAATTTAAAAAATTTACTAAGGTCCAAATTTCCTTTGAGTTCCATGTTCCCACATATCAGTGTATTCATCAATGGAGAGAAGAGATGAACATAAGCAGTAGACCAGACCCAATTCACCGACTCAAAAGAAATCAACAAACCTAATTTCGTCAGAGAACTAGTCGCTTCAGACTACTACAACATTTATACAGACTAAAGATCTTGCACAATGATGAATGCCCAGAGGAACAGGGGGCCAGATTTTTGAACACATTCTACAGGAATGCTCACTCTATAGGGAAATGAGATATCAGATCTGGCCAGAGGGTACGGAACTGAGACAAAAAGCTGTGGGGTAGCCGCTCCAACCTGGTGAAGACTACAGACTTCATTATGGCGACTGGCCTGCGGGTATAGCATGATAGAAGATCCTAAAAAAGTTCCCCAATACCATGAAAGTACCTCATATCTTGGGGAGGGGGGGGGGGGGGGACCTAACATCTGGTCAGGCAAAATATACTGATCAGAAATATTAGTTTGGGTCAGGCAAAACATACTGGTCAAGACCCTCACCTTGGCTTTCTAGTAGCCCTCCCTGGAAACGGGCTATTTTCATGGCAGCCTGGCTAACGAGGTGAGGGATCGATGTGATCCCCACAGTAGTGAGCTCCACGCAGATGAAGCCAAGCATAGCACAACTGCTGGGACGACCCCGATCCACCTTCATCAACACGCATAGTATGTGATGAAAGCAACTACAACCCGCCAATTAACGTCCTTTTCTGGGCGCACAAAAGAGTAAACCTACTTTATGGGTATTCGAAACAACAACAACAACATCATATCTTTTGAATGCGTTATGTGATGTTATGTTTTACAAAAAGCATGAATTTCTTACTTGCAGCTATGGTACCGGCACGATGAGAAAATAGTCCACCAAGAAACAAATCTGTGCCTTGATGGGCGCCAGGGTAACACAGGTCTCCTCATCACTGACTGCATCAAAGACAGCCCCAGCCAGATCTGGCACATCTCCACAGAGAAACCGGCTGACAATCCGGAGCTGGCTTACTTCTACTCAGATAATGATGTTGATGATGGTGACCATGGTGGTGCTCACGATGAAGGTCAACTGTAAAGATGGGAAGTGATACACATTTGCTTTTTAATAGGAGATAATCTAATAAACAGAAGAACTGACAGCCACTGAACAAGTGTTTTGACATTATACCTTTTTTGTTAAAATTTGGAAATCTTTGACCACTTGCTTGTGTTTATGCAGGTGAAAAGAGATCTGATCACCAGAAGTAAATTACCCCATTTAACTGATATTTTTGTCCTTTAGTTTTCTGTTCAGGTGTGGAATATAGCTTGGCTTGGCTTCCTTTCTTTCTCAATCTTCTGCTACCAAACCCTGAAAGGGCTTAAGTAGCAGAATGTAGTCCAGAGAATGTAATACGTTGTGTCGTAGTTTACAGCTTGACTGCGATATTTGCACCTGTCGGTCCAACACATCCGACTTCAGCAAGCATTTTTTGAGTACCGGGTTAGCATTCCCTCTTTGATACCTTCTCCTTAGCCAGTCTGCCCTGTTGCAGCCTGTTATCCAGGATCACAGCGTAGAGGTGTAGAATTGTCTTGGCAGCTATTGTTCGCTGGCCCTGACGCTAGCAGTCAGCTATGGGTCGTTGACCGTTGCAGCTATTGCGCTGCTCAGCATCTTGATCCCAGGTGTGGAATATGAATATATATTCTACTTTCTATGAGGAGATTTGACCATCAGCAGGGTTACCAATTCGAACCAGTGGTTTGGCCTTTCAGCTAGCACTATGTACCTTTCTTAGAATTGAGACTCCCTGATACCTCTTCTGGGCTTCCTCAAGCTATTTGAGGAGACCCCGGCGGACCACTCGGGACACATGTTTAAATCATGTGGTTTAAATGTCCCCATAATAATTTCTTATAACAGAAATTGCAATCGGGGAAGAAGTGTTAGAGACTTCATTGTACTAAGCCACACCTTGTGGGAGGTCGGGTGGCCAGCTCCCTTTCTAACTGCCTTTTATTCCACACCGAGAGAGAGGGACGTGTATCATTATTATTCGTTACATTTGTATGATATTATTGTCACAATGAATATAGCGTGACTAGAGTCAAAGACTCTCCAAGACTTTGCACACCAACCTCATTCAGACAAGCCTGCTGAGCGTGGAGTAGCTTTGTATATTTGAAAGAAAGATCTACAAATAAAACCCAATCTATTATACAGGCAATAAATGAATCTATTATACAGGCAATAAATCAATCTTATACAGGCAATAAATGAATCTATTATACATGCAATAAATGAATATTATACAGGCAATAAATGAATCTATTATACAGGCAATAAATGAATCTATTATACAGGCAATAAATGAATCTATTATACAGGCAATAAATGAATCTATTATACAGGCAATAAATGAATCTATTATACATGCAATAAAAGAATTTATTATACAGGCAATAAATGAATCTATTATACATGCAATAAAAGAATTTATTATACAGGCAATAAATGAATCTATTATACATGCAATAAATGAATCTATTATACAGGCAATAAAAGAGTGAATAACTAATTTTTTCGGGGATTGGAAGTAGAAAAAGAACTTATAAATATGTATTGGAATGCGTTCACAATACATTCTGTGAAATAAGATTTTATGTGATTTGAACATTGTGTAAACATCATACTATATACTTAACAAAGTTATATGTGATACTGTAGTGTACCTGTATTGACTAAATAGCCAAGATACTGTACACATACAGTATCGTATTTCAGCTAAGGTTATAAATAGGTTTGTATTTTAGCTAATGTACTGTATCTAGCAAGGTAATGTAGTACTTCCTGGTTTGGTATTTTCAAGAAAATAATTACACAAAGATAACGCTTATGACAAGGCATGACATACCCCCGACGTCATTATGCCTAGAAATTTTGCTGTGGTGCCTAGCATTTCAGGACTTACTCACACAATTTCTCCCATCGCTCCTTCATATTTTTTTACCTGGCTCTTAGATCCTAATAAATTTGTCACCCCCTGGCTTAAGAGATATACAAGGTTTGATGCTTTTCCCTATGATTATAAAAATACACTATTACACGGCAAACTTGTAATTTATAAGTAACAAAAGTTCACATCAAAATGGTAGAAAGTACAGTACATTGCATACATAGGCCAGTAACATAGATGTTTATTATGACTATCACGACATATGTACTGTAATGTTATATTCTAGGCATATCAATTACTTTGTACTGTATACAAGAGAAATGAGATGCACATGTTGCATGTGGAAAGCTGTTAATTTCGCTGCATCTCGTTCTTTGATTGTGATTTCTGAACTCTATTATAGCCGTATGCGACCATAGATGTATATGCATTTGGAGGTCACCCGAATGGATATTATGTGACATACAGTTGTATTTAGAGATTGTTTTTGTTTGAAACTAGAATGTGGTAAACATTGATAGTTAGAAAATACAGAAACCTTAGCCTGTTGTGCTTCCACAGTACATTTTGCAAGGTTAAAGTACTCTGGTCATGAACAAACCTACAGAAACCTTAGCCTGTTGTGCTTCCACAGTACATTTTGCAAGGTTAAAGTACTCTGGTCATGAACAAACCTACAGAAACCTTAGCGTGTCGTGCTTCCACAGTACATTTTGCAAGTTTAAAGTACTCTGGTCATGAACAAACCTACAGAAACATTAGCCTGTTGTGCTTCCACAGTACATTTTGCAAGTTTAAAGTACTCTGATCATGAACCAGAGCTTGGGCACAGTGCACCAGATGTTTGCAGACCAGACGAAATGAAGGGAATTTGTTGCTGCCCTTAAAGATGCCATCAGATCACTGACTGTGTCCATGTCATTGACCAAGAGTCTAAGAAGAAGAAAGAACTCTGGAGGCCAAATGCTGTAGTTTCTTGTTCAAAAGTGGAATTTAAGACCTGATGGTGGTTCAATGCAGATGAATGTGTTTAAATAAAATATGCTTTGTGAAAAACATTGTGATACAAATTTGTTGTGACAGGAAAATATGCTTGCATTTACAACAAGCCACATCACGCATATATTATATACTTTATTGACCATCGAAAATGAATTTCCATTATTGTTCATATAATTTGTTAGCTTTAAGATAGCATATGTACTTATATACTACATACTTTTAATGATTTATTTTATCTAACATATTTTCCGAACCTCAAGGCCTACTTACTTTTCTTCTTCTTCTTCGTACCCTGTCAGACGCTACTTACTTTCAAAGTCCTTCCTTTCATTCTGTTTGGAGGATAATCCTATAGAAGATGGATGTGTTGGACCGAAAGGTGCAAAAATCGCAGTCAAAACTGTAAACTAGCGATAACGCATTCCGTTCTCCGGGATACATCCTGCTACTTGCAAAGCCCTGTTCAGGACTTAGTAGCGGGAGATAGAGAACGAACACAGAAGATGAATAAGGAGCATAATGCTACAGTTGTTATTTGCCTCTGATTTGTCTTCGGTCATTTAGACGAGTTTCAGTCATGAAACTCTGACTTCAGTACCCATTTTTGCCACTTGGTAAGCAGCCTGTTCTATAACAATTTGCAGTGATGGCTACTATAATAATTTCTTTTACACTATGAGATGTGTAGACCCATGTAGAACTCTCTTTAGTCACTTTTTACAACATGCTAGGTAGGTGAAAGTGAACTTTTTTTTTGCTTTCCTGAATTCACATGTTTTACAAAAGTCATACTGTACTCTTATTGTGTTGAGTCAGAGAATTTCTGATTGTGAGTGTAAAATGGGGGTCAAATACCCTCCTCACTATGGTTCAGAGTTCTGAAATATGGTACTGAAATCATGATGGATCTCTTGGTTTGACGTGTCAGTCTCATCTTCTGAAATCATGTTGTATCTCTTGATTTGGCTTCGTTCGTTCTCAATCTCCCACTACCAAACCTTGAAAGGGCTTAAGTAGCAGAATGTAGTCCAGAGAACGGAATGCGTTGTGTCGTAGTTTACAGCTTGACTGCGATATTTGCACCTGTCGGTCCAACACATCTGACTTCAGCAAGCATTTTTTGAGTACCAGGTTAGCATTCCCTCTTCGATCCTTTCTCCTTAGCCAGTCTGCCATGCTGCAGCCTGTTATCCAGGATCACCACATGGAGGTGTAGAAGGGTCTTGGCAGCTCTGGTTCGCTGGTCCTGACGCTAGCAGTCAGCTATGGGTAGCTGACCACTGCAGCTAATGCGCTGCTCAGCATCTTGATCCCGTATCTCTTGATTTTATGTGTCAGTCTCATCTTCTGAAATCATGATGGATCACTTGGTTTGATGTGTGTCTCATCTTCTGAAATTATGATGGATCACTTGGTCTGATGTGTCAGTCTCATCTTCTGAAATCATGATAGATCACTTGGTTTGATGTGTGAATCTCATCTTCTGAAATCATGTTGGATCTCTTGATTTGATGTGCGAGTCTCATCTTTTGAAATCATTGGATCTCTTGGTTTGATGTGTCAGTCTCATCTTCTGAAATCATGATGGATCACTTGGTTTGATGTGTGAATCTCATCTTCTGAAATCATGTTGGATCTCCTGGTTTGATGTGTGAGTCATCTTCTGAAATCATGTTGGATCTCCTGGTTTGATGTGTGTCTCATCTTCTGAAATCATGTTGGATCTCCTGGTTTGATGTGTGAGTCATCTTCTGAAATCATGTTGGATCTCCTGGTTTGATGTGTGTCTCATCTTCTGAAATCATGTTGGATCTCCTGGTTTGATGTGTGAGTCATCTTCTGAAATCATGTTGGATCTCCTGGTTTGATGTGTGTCTCATCTTCTGAAATCATGATGGATCATTTGGTTTGATGTGTCAGTCTCACACTTGGTTTGATGTGTCAGTCTCATTATCTGAAATCATGATGGATCACTTTTAGGGTATAGAGGTTCGCCAGAAAAAGCACCAGACTATTCTACCTGCTGTTGACCTGGTTAGTCTCATGTAGACTATTTTATGTTGTCATCCAAGCAGACTTTGGGTTGTCCTGGAGTCTTGATCTTTGACTCTGCTTCCCATGGTAGCTGATCTTCGGTCATTCTGCAGACATGGCCAGACCATCGAAGTTGAGATTGCCCCAAGGGCTAGGCTTCTAGATCTTGTCATATTGTCTGATTGCTGTCCTTGTCTCTTTTTGTTATGTGAACCACTTTTATCTCATTTCTGAGACTTAAAGTTGGCTTTTCTGAGTTGCTGTCATTGCCCAGAATAAGTCAAAACTCGTACATATGTGGAGTGGTATATAGCCATCTTAGTTGTATTTTTATTTCTCTCTTGCTGAGGAATCCTCTATCTATGTCATGAACAAGTTTACTAGTTGCTATCCTTTGCATAGTTAACTCTTTTATAGTACCTCCGCTGTGGTTTATAATAACTCCAAGGTGTTTGAACTGCTTAAAGTAATGGCAACCTACCATACTGCACACTTGCCAAGAAACTTTTTACAGCCAAATAGGTGGCTATTGTAAGAAGTGATGTTCTGTAAAGGACATACTACTTACTGGTCTATATCAGATACTGCTCACCCAGCATAATGTGATGTCTCTTCTCTCGAGACCACTATGGTGTTACACATTGCAACTTGGCCAGAATATTCTGCTATTTTGCTGTTGCCAATACTATTTCAGGTATAAAAATATTTTCATATTGTCTTCCAGATTTTCACATTGTTTCATTAACAGAACGCCCAAACTATTTATTTGTAGTTGTGTAAATAAAGTCAGAAAACTTTAGGCTACTCAGGGGCTAGTCAATTGTACACAGAATGGCAACAACAATAGTAGAGATAAGATGTTTTTTGTTTAATCACTTGGAAAGCATACGGGGGCAAGCCAGAAGATAACCTTGTTGTTTGTGTTGTTTGCGAATGCCCGCAATAAGTAGGTTACTCTTTTGTGCTCCCTGAAAAGGACATTAAGTGACGGGTTGCAGTAGCTTTCCTCACATCCCGAGTGTCCTGATGAAGGTGGACCGGAGTCCTCTAGCCGATTGTACTATGCTTGGCTTCATCTGCGTGTTACATACTACTACATGGTCACATCAATTCCTCACAACATTAGCCAGGCTGCCATGTTTTCAGGGATGGCTACTAGGAAGCTGAGGTGAGGATCTTGGCCAGTATGTTTTTCCTGACCCTGACTAACAATCTGATCAGTATATTTTGCCTCATCAGTATATTTTGCCTGATCAGACGTTAGTCTTCCTCCCCCTGAAGGTAACCTTAATATTATATATTATGTTCATAAATGGATGATAGGGTTACTTTTTGACTCCTCCACACATATAAATCAAACAATAGAAATGAAAGGTAATTGAATTTCAGTATAGAATAGCTGCAACGGAAAACAATTTGAATTTATCATGTGTTAAGGTAAGAAAATATACGGCAAAGATATTGAAAATACTGGTGAATAATCTTTGACATTACGGATACAGTAGGCCCCCAAAGTCTGACCACATAGTGTCTGACGATTTTGAATTGTAACCCCACACCCTCCAAACCCATGAGTGTGATCATGTGATGAATACGTCTAGCTGAATTTGGGGCTGTTATCCTACTGCTCTGCATCATCTTTATTCATTCTGAAGATGCAGTAGAGAATGACCTGACCGAAGCCAGTGAGTCGTAGCTGGCTGCTTGCATCAGGGTCGAACGAACCCCAGCTGTCCAAGACCCTATTCTGCTTTTAAGTGGCGGCTGTGGAAACTGGGCCGAAAGACACAAATATTGTAGCCTCGCTGTAAACTACATCCTTTTCAACAACGTCCTTTTTGGGACGAACGCCGAAGAAGATAACTATCGAACATTTTGATAATTTCTGTATGCTTCATCCATTGGAAGGTCTTCCCATAGCCTAAAATGGCGTTGCTCTGCTTCTTCTTCTGTGTTCGTTCTCAATCTCCCACTACCAAGCCCTGAACAGGGCTTTGCAAGTAGCAGGATGTAGTTCAGAGAACGGAATGCATTGTCACTAGTTTACAGCTTGACTGCGATATTTGCACCTTTCGGTCTGACACATCCGTCTTTGTGAGGGGCACTGATCTAATTTACATACTAGAAATGCTGATTTTCTTAACATTATCTTAACTTTATTCAAATGATACAAAAATAGAACAAAAAAAGATGATGTTTTTTTTTGGCTATTTATTAAGTCTGCTGAAGGAATTTAGAGAACTGATAAATAAAGACTGCTAGCTACAGTGTAGTGTAAAGGTTCAAACTCATATCTTCATACTAAGAGATATGTATCCTTATTACAAATGTGTATAATTTACATTTTATCATGGTGTACAAAAATGGCATGTGAATTTAGACAAATTATTTCCCTATTACATCACTGGTATTTCCCTTTTCTTACAATCTATGATAGCATTTTTTTTATTGTGGGCTAAAGTGTTGCTGAATGTAGCAATGCAATATAAATATTATATTTTTGTAATAATTTACTTGCTGTAGTGTGCTATAATCTTGAAATAGAATTCATTTTACATTTGTTTCTTTACATATATTTGGATGATGTTTTCTAACTTGATTTTGAACAAATTCTGATGGTATTCAATTCAATTTTTAAAAACAGCTTTTTTTTAGACTGATTATTTTTTTGACATATTTTTTTATAGACCTGATGTTACCAGACTTATTATTGTTTTAATGTATATTTTTTAAAGCAGACTTTAACAAGATGATTTTTATTTTCAATTTCTTCGTTCATCCTTAAACCAAGATCCCAGTTTCTCTTACAAAGAACACTGTTGTTTGTAAAACTAGAGGGCATAGCTTCAAATTATTTGAAGGCAGGTCCAGATTGGATATTAGAAAACATTTTTTTAGTCAGAGAGTGGTGAATGCTTTGAATGCATTGCCACAGGATGTGGTGGAGGCAGGATCAGTTAATGCATTCAAGAATAGATTGGATGATCAGTAATTTTTAAAGTGGAATAAACTCGTTGTATACAGACGGATGAGTCTTCTAAACCAGTATAATGAATTTAAGTTAATTTAAGTAAAACTGTTTTATCTCTATTCAGTTTTTGTCTCATATCTGTCATGCGAGGCTAGTATTGTTCTCTCTTCCTTCCTGCGGGAGTATGCAGCTTTGTACGATGTGTTCCATGATTGATTCCGACCTAGCGTCTCTCAAGAGAGTCCTGGGTCACACTGAATTTGTCCTCCAGGGGAGATATTTGATATATATTTGTTTTATTTCTTAATAAGAAATGCTAGTGACAGGACAGGTAGAAGGCTTGACTCTCACAGTAAATGGTCCAGAGTAATGGAGGTTCTTAGTTTTTTGGGGGTATTTATATGTCCTGAATGGGGAACAATGAGTAGTAACACTATAGCCCGCTAGTAATGTAAGAAGAGATTAACTGATTCACAATATGGAGCCAACACATTGCCTTGAGACCAATGATGCTGATACAATTGACAACTTTTGAAGAAAAATTCACCTCTTTCAAAATTTCAAGTTAAAAAAAACTTACAAATTTGGTTTATCCCAGAAGTGAAGACTTTGAACTCATAGTTAAGAAAGATTCTGAATGTACCACGTGTGTTCTTTTGTTAAAACATATCAAAGCTTGGTGATTTTGTCAAATAAAATGTGAATTTGCAGCTTCGCATGCCTTTAGTAAAATGTGAATATTGTGAAAATTATTTCACAAAATAAGGTTAAACATATTCCAAATGGATTATCTGTAACAGAAAGCCATTTTTTTGTTGGTTTTTTTTTGGTCCAGTTTTTGAATAATGGAAACCAAATATCACAATCTCTTTTATAATCCGCATGCCCACATACAAGATATGTTTAATCCATTCTATCCATGATCCAGCTGTGAATAGTTTGATATATTCAATGTGGTATGTTAATGAAATATTACTGAAGATAAATAGGTCTCAAGTGAGTCATATTTGGTAGGAATTTTGTGGCGGTAAAAAATTTCAGACTTAATGAGTTAAGGAGAGGTGGACATAAAGCTGGCTATCCCATTCTGTAGAAACTATAAATCATAAGAACAAGAAGAGAAAACTTGTACTCGTATGGTAGAAGAGGAGGGACTAATTCGTCAAGTTGATCCAAGGCTCCCTTATTTTGAAGTAAATATTGAAATCACTGCGCCCTAATTTGATGATTTACTTACCTAATCCACCTAGTTCCCATGTTAAACATCAGAAATCTTCTTAAAATATTGAGTCATTGGCTTGTGGTGCTTTCTCTTGGCACTTCAGGTAGCGCAAATGCTTTCTATCCTGTTCTGTAAGTTCTCCTGCTCTATTCACAGATGCGAAATAGCGATTAAAGTGCTCTGCTTTCTTTGGTCTTCAGTGATTGCTCTATCTCCATCTATCACTGGCTTCGGGATCACTCTCCTGTTTCCCTTGGACAGACTGTCGACCAATGACAAGGCTCTATTTCCATTATGCCTGAGATCTAATTTGGGGCATGTCTCAGCCCATTTTTCACTTTTTGCTTTCTTGACTTTTCAGCTTTACTTTGGCACACACTTTGTTGTACTGTATCTTTGCTTCTAGTGATGGCATTGTTTCAAGGGTTATTCTTGACTGTCAGCTTTACTTTGGCACACACTTTGTTGTACTGCATCTTTGCTTCTAGTGATGGCATTGTTTCAAGGGTTGTTCTTGACTGTCAGCATTACTTTGGCACACACTTTGTTGTACTGCATCTTTGCTTCTAGTGATGGCATTGTTTCAAGGGTTTGTCTTGACTGTCAGCTTTACTTTGGCACACACTTTGTTGTACTGCATCTTTGCTTCTAGTGATGGCATTGTTTCAAGGGTTATTCTTGACTGTCAGCATTACTTTGGCACACACTTTGTTGTACTGCATCTTTGCTTCTAGTGATGGCATTGTTTCAAGGGTTTGTCTTGACTGTCAGCTTTACTTTGGCACACACTTTGTTGTACTGCATCTTTGCTTCTAGTGATGGCATTGTTTCAAGGGTTTGTTCTTGCATTCTTTCTATCATGTATAGCACACTGTATTTCTCTATTCCAGAATGGTCTATATGAGCCAAACAGTACTATTTTTGTATGGGTTTATGGAGTAGAAAGTACAGTAGTAACCCTTGGGATTGATGTATGTGGTGTCGTAATAACACATTTACATAACATACATTTTATTTATATGAATATATATCATTTCAACTGTTAAGTGACCTTATCTGACGACATTTAAAAATCTTATTATGAAATCATTTAGTTTTCTTACATTTGTTGTCTCTTATGTAGAGCTTTTAATGTTTGTGGGGAGTTATAATTGTATGTTTGCGATTGTGAGTTATAATTGTACGTTTGTCAGTATGAGTTATAAATTGTACATTTGTGAGTGTGAGTTGTTGTTTCGAATGCCCACAATGAGTACATTACTCTTATGTGCGTCCTGAAAAGCACGTTAATTGACGGGCTGTAGTAGTTTTCCTCACATCTTGAGGGTGCTGATGGAGGTGGACCGGGGTACTCCAGGAGGTTGTGCTATGCTTGGCTTCATCTGCATGTCGCTCACTACTACGGACATCACGTTGAACCTCACCTTGTTAGCCAGGCTGTTATCCTCGACAACAGCCTGTTTCCAGGACGACCAACGAGGAGGTCAGGTGAGGGTCTTGGCCAGTATCTTTCTCCTGACCCTGGCTAACATTCTCTGATTATTGTGTTTTGCCTGACCAGACGTTAACCTCATCGTCCCGTGAGTGTGAGTTATAATTGTACGTTTGTGAATATGAGTTATAACTACATTTGTGAATTATAATTGTACGTTTGTGAGTATGAGTTATAATTGTATGTTTGTGAGTGTTAGTGTGAGTTGTAATTGCGGATTAAGCCTGACATTTTGAAAATCTTTCTTTTTTTAAACAATTTTATTTATTTATATTTGTTTCTAGGGTAAATTTTTCTTTGGCTGTTTCCTGGGGACTGAGTGGTCTCGGGGTAAGACGTCAGCCTCGGGTGCTGGAGGTCGCGAGTTCAAATCACGGAGACCAGGATTTGTTTCCACATGTACTTTCTGGTATTTCCCCAGATCTCTGGGTAGTGAGATCGGACGCCCGTGTGCAGTGTTACGCATGGTAAAACTTCTTTGGCAGTTGGAAATAGAAAAAAGTAGGCTTAACGGCCGCTGCTCGAGCAAAATTCAAAATTATGTTAAAAAATCAACCAAAACTTTTCCGGGATCCTCGCCGGGGCTACGGAGTTCGTGCATTGTTCTGAGATTTTACAAAAATATGGAGAAGAACAGAGCACCTATGAGTTAAACCGCGTGTAATGATGTTTATTCTTTGACTAAACTAAAACTGGCTGTTCCCATCTTATCTGGCATTTGATTTGAAGCCATGTATTTTCCTTCTCCTAGAAGAATGACTATACTACAACAGGTAGAATCATTCATATATCTTGGAAGCATTATGGACAAGGTCGGAGGTACTGATAAAGATATCAAATTAAGAATACATAGAGCAAGAGAAGCGTTTATTGCTTTTTGGAATTTAGGTAATCAAAAGAAATTGAAGCAGTGCATGAGCTGCAGTGGTCAGCAACCCATAGCTGACTGCTAGCGTCAGGGCCAGCGAACCAGAGCTGCCAAGTCTCTTCTACACCTCCACGTGTTGATCCTAGAGAACAGGCTGCAGCAGGGCAGACTGGCTAATGAGAAGGGATCGAAGAGGGAATGCTAATCCAGTACTCAAAAAAGTCAGATGTGTTGGACCGAAAGGTGCAAATGTCACAGTCAAGCTGTAAACTACGACACAACGCATTCTGTTCACTGGACTACATTCTGCTACTTAAGCCCTTTCAGGGTTTGGTAGAGGGAGATTGAGAACGAACGAAGTCAAGCCAAGCCAAAAGAAATTGTCATTCACAAAAATACAGATCTTCAACACCAATGTCAAGTCCTCCCCATCCTATTGTATGGCTCTGTGATGTGGGAACAAAGAAAAGTTCACCTAAAAAGGTGCAAGTGTTATCAATGAATCCTTGCTCAAAATTGAGGGAATAAAATGGTATGATTTACTTACTTAGTCGCTCCTCTTCTACAGTAAGGTGTAGAGGTTTGACAAAGAGAACGCCACACTGCTCTATCCGCCCTCTTTTTCCTGGCCTCTTTCCAATCCAGCCCTCTATCACTTAGGGACTGTCGTATGTTGTCTTCCCAACGTACCCTGGGACGTCCTCGGGGTCTGCGTCCTTGACTTTTGATCTCCATGACCGCTTTGGTATCCGATCTTCTTCCATTCTACAGACATGGCCAAACCACTGTAGTTGGGACTGCTCCACTCATGTCTGCAGGCGTTGAACTTCAAGATTGCTACGTATTGTCTGGTTACGGATCTTGTCCCTTTTCGTCACCTGAACCGCCTTTCTTAGGTACCTCATTTCTGAAGTTTGTAATTGCTTTTCTTGGGCTGTAGTCATTGCCCATGACTCACATCCATATGTCAGGACAGGCACATATGTCGAGCGGTATACATCCATCTTTGTTTTCCTGCTTATTTCTCTTCTACTGAGGAAACCTCTGTTTATTGCATGGAACAGTCTACCTGCTGCTGCCCTTCGTGCAGTTAACTCCTCTTTGATTCCTCCCCTGCTGTCTATTACCACTCCTAGATATTTAAAGTTGCTGACCTGCTCTAGTGCTCGTGTTCCCAGGGTTATCTGATGTCTCTTTTCATCTCTGGCGATCACCATGGTTTTTGTTTTGGAGTTGCTGATGTGCATTCCTCTCTTCTTCCCAGACCTGCAAGTTGATCTGGAGATGTGCTTCGGTTTTTGTGATCAGAGCCACATCGTCTGCAAATGCTAGTTCCGATATGTAACTTGGTCTCATCTTCCAGTACCCTACTTCATACTTTTTTGTCCGTTCCTTGCAGGCTTTGATGACTTCATCCATGAGGAGTATGAAAAGGTACGGTGATAGAATGTCCCCCTGTCTTACTCCGCTAGTGGTCTAGAACTCTCCTGACTTTTGATTTGATGTCTGCACATAATTTCTGCATGTTTTATAGAAACTCTGTATGGCAGAGATCAGGGGTCCTGGGATGTTTTTCCTTGTCAGGCACTCCCAGAGTTTGTCCCAAGGAACTTTATAAAATGCTTTCTCCAAATCCAAAAAGCAGAGATGCATCTCTTTATCATATTCAAGAGCCTTTTCACTTAGCTGTCTGAGTGTAAAGATCAGGTCTTGAGTACTTCTGTTTGCCCTAAACCCACATTGAGTTTCATCCATATTTGGCTCTGCTAAACCTCTTAATCGCCGTTCTAGAATCCTAGAGTAGACTTTCCCGGGGACACTGAGAAGGGAAATACGTCTGTGATTTTCACATTGTCGATTGTCGCCCTTTTTAAATATTGGTATTATTATTGCAACCTCCCAGTCTCTTGGTATCTTCTTGTGGCGCCAAGCTGCCTTGAGAATCTTCATTAATAGCATCTCTCCTGCCGCTCCCATGTATTTAACCATTTCTGGTGTTATACCATCATGTCCTGCTGCTTTACCTAACTTAATTTTCTCCAATGCTGTCTTTAGTTCTTCCATTGTGATATTATCGTTTCCCTCCATGGCTCCCTCTTCTTGAATTGGGACTGTTACTTCCAGAGCTTGGTTTTCCTCCACTCCAAGGAGATCTGAGAAATATTCTTTCCATCTGTTCATTACCTCTTCTGGGGTGGTCAACAGCGCACCTTGTTTGTTTTTAACAAATTTCAGGGGGCATTCCTTTTCCTTCCTCATGTTCTTTAAGGTCTTGTAGAACAGTTTCTGGTTTTCTCCAGCATTATTTTCCAGTTTCTCTCCAAATTCTTCCCAGGATTTCTGTTTGGCCTTGAGCACAGTCTTTGCTTCCGTTCTAAAATTTACATATTCTTTATATTTCTTTGTTTGTTCTTCTGTATTCCTAGCTTCCATGCCTTTTTCTTTTCTCGTATTATTGTTTTCACTTCTTCTGTCCACCATGGTGTACTCTTTCTCTTCCACCCATCTTTGGTTTGACCGCATGCCTCTGCTGCAGCCTCTTTGAGGATGTCTTTGAATTTTACCCAAAGCATTTCCATATCTTCTTCAGATTCCTCTATCCTTTCTATTGCTGTTGTTATGAGCCCTTGATATCTCCTCTTAACATCTGGTTCTCGTAGTTTGTAAGCCTTAATTTTATTTTCTCCTCGTGTATTATGTTTCATGCTTGCTGATGGGTGTTGCCTAGCTGGATAGTGTTTTTCAATTTCTCTCTTTATTTTAACTAGGTAGTGGTCGCTTCCTATCTCTGGTCCTCTGAACACTCTAGCATCCTTTACATACTTGAAATCAGTTTTCCTCACTATTGCATGGTCAATTATGGATCTTTCATTTCTTGCCGACTCACATCTTGTGTAGGCATGGATACGCTTGTGTGGAAACCTTGTATTTGTAATAACAAGGTTTTGTTCTCTGCAGAATCTTAGCAGTCGTTTTCCATTGTCATTTAAGACATCTTCTCCATACCTACCGATCACTCCATCCCATCTAGAATAGTCGTTTCCAACTCTTGCGTTGAAGTCTCCAAGGAGAAGTATTTCATTATGGCAATCGTCAATGGTCCTTTGAAGGAGCTCATAAAATTCATCTTTTATGTCAGTGCTCTCATCTTCGTTTGGTGCATACAAAGTGACGCTATCCATTTGACTATCCTCCTCTTGTAGACTTAGAACCATCAGTCGTTCTGAAATGAACTTCCATCCTTTAATGTTTGCTTTGCTGTTACCATTCACTATACAACCAACCCCTGCCCTGGCTCGTTCACTCATGGGAACTCCGCTGTAGTATAGCATGTTGCCATCATGGTCCAGAACACCCTGTCCCTTTTTCTTTGTTTCTGTAAGTGCCAGAACCGTCAATTTTGCCCTCTTCATCTCCTCTATTAGTTCATATTCTTTTCCGTTTATACTTCGTACATTCCATGTTCCGTAAATCGTGGTCCTTATTTCTCGCCTGTTCGTCTCCGTTGAGGTCAGTCCGGTTTTCTCTATGTTTTGACTTGTAATCGTTTTTTTAAGACAAACAGGTGATTAGCCTGTTGTGTCTGCATGGTGCAGGGGCTGTTTCCTTACAGCCTCCATGCCTGCCGACCCGTTTTTGTCCACGGCTGCTTATTTATTCGCAGCTAACCTCCAAATTAGGAGGCCTTTCAGCAATCCGCAACCCTGCTGACGCGCCTGGTAGGAGGTAGGTGCCTCCCCCAGGAAAATGGTATGATAAAGTCACTAATATAGAATGGGGTTAAGATGCAGCATTGAATGAGCTGACAACAGCCAGTGACTCATAGCTGGCTACTTGTAAGTAAATGTAAATGAAACTGGTTGTATACAGACTCTGTAGAGTCTTCTAAACCAGTATAAAGACATTATGTTAAGTTACTTGCATCAGAGTCAACAACCTACAGCTGATCAAGACATAATTACACCTCCACGTGGCGGCCCTGGAAACAGGTTGCACTAGTCACTAGTGTAGTCTGGCCAAGGGATAGGAATTGCAGTAAGAAGGTAAACCCGGTACTAAAAAAAAGCCAGCCAGTGTCGGGCTGAAAGTCGCAGTCTTTTTCGGACGAATGTCAAAGAAGAAGACTAATATAGAACTGTGGGGAAGGAACTGGACAGACACCAGTGAGACTAGAAAGAAGGCATAGGTGATGGATAGGACACACATTATGGAAACCAGTTGATAGCATTACAAGGCAGTCACTTCTGGAATCTTCAGGGCAAAAGAGCTAGGGGCAGACCTAAACACTTATGGAGAAGGGAAGTCGAGACAAACCTAAAAATGACATGGAAGGAGCTGGAAAGACTTCACTAGTATTTGTTGAGGATCTTTGCTCTGCATGGAGCTGACGGGTTTTAATTTGATTGATTGATGTCTTCATTTACCAAAACCATTCTGGATTTAGAGCACCAGAGGTGTAGGTAGTTGGTAAGGATTAAGTGAGAGAAAGGAGATTAAAAAATGTAATAGACGAAATATACTGACAGACCCCCACCTTACTTCCTGCAGTTCTCCCTAGAGACAGGCTGTTTCATGGCAGTCTGGCTAATGAGGTGATCCCCATAGTAGTGAGCGACATGTAGATGATGCCAAGTACCGAACAACTGCCTGGAGGACCCTGGTCCACCTTCATGAGCGTGCTCAAGATGTGAGGAAGGCTACTACAACCTGCCACTTAACGCGGTTTTCAGGTCGAACAAGAGAGTTGTTTGTGAATGCCCACAATGAGTAGGTTACTCTTTTGTGCGCCCTGAAAAGGATGTTAAGTGGTGGGTTGTAGTAGTTTTCCTCACATCCCGAGCGTGCTGATGAAGGTTCATCGGGGTTCTCCAGGCAGTTATGCTATGATTGGCTTCATCTGCGTGTCACTCACTACTACAGGGATCACGTCGATACTTCACCTCGTTAGCCAGGCTTTCATGAAAACAGCCAGTTCCAGGGAGGGCTATAAGGAAGCCGAGGTGAGGGTCTTGGCCAGTATGTTTTGCCTGACCAGACATTAGTCTTCCTCCCTGAGTAATCTTACCCATTGTGGGCACTCATCAACAACGTCTGGACGTTACAATAAACAATTAAATGTAACTTACGTAAAAAGATCATTATCATTTGCATTTAGAATATCTTTTATTCAAGAATGACAATGAAACTGATGATGATAAAAATAACATTTACATTGCAAGTAAAGAAAGCAACAAATTTCTGGCTGCTCCATTTTTGTCAGTGCTGGTTTTGTGTGATGGGGCACAACCTAACGTAATAATATACACACATTTACTGTAGTAATATTAATATTAGTTTTGTGTATGCATATAATATAAGCAATATTTCAGAGGGGAAAATCTGTCACAATAATATCCACAGGTAATAACAAAAGATAATCAAGAATAACACTGGGATTTGTCATTTACAACATTTGTAATGAACAGATGTAAAAATCTTTGTACGCTGTCAGGCGTCGACTTAAATTTGTTCAAAGAAAGCAGTGGTCATCTTGAGACTGTCGACACTGCCATAGAGCTTGTCTAGTGATGGCCACATGTGCTTTCTCTGGTCCTCGTATATCGGGTAATTTTCCCAGTACCACAAGGTGCATTTGTCAGTAGCATCTATCTTCAGTTTAGTGAATTGATGGTACCTCAGTCTGTTGTGGCCTGTGCGGAGTCTAAAGACCACCAGCTGCTTTCTTTTGTTTAACTGGCAATAAGTGTCATTTTTGTGTGTCATTTTCAAATAATAACCGGACATAGGTTTTTATGATTTACCTTATAGATAATCCTTCCCGTAACGTATATGTCATTGGGGGCAACACATCTCATTGCATTGTGATTTGTCTGTCTGTCTCTCTTAAGGTTATTACTGTTCATCGCATCTTGGGTGTTTTTATCATTCTTAAACTTGATAAGGTTTGGCAGATCATTTGTTCCTGCCAGTACTCTTTGAGTTTTGTGTGCTTCTACAGCCCACTTTTGACATGACTTCCAAGCGTCATCCTCTTGTTGCTATCTGCCCGATTTAGAATTAAACCCGCAACCTTCAAGTTGCCAGACTGGTCTTATGAGAAATGACAGAGCTGATAGTTGGATTTCAGAATTACAGAAGAAATAATCAGAAAAACCAACCTACAGTGTCTAGAGAAGAGAAGATCGGGGTGACTTAATATATGTTTATAAGATAATCAAAGGAACAAATAAATTTGACTACAACAAGATTTTCAAAATACAACCACCTACAAGAACAAGAGGGCATAGCTACAAATTAACTAAGGAAAGGTCCAGATTAGATATTAGGAAATATTTTTTTAGTCAGAGAGTGGTGAATGCTTGGAATACATTGCCGCAGGAAGTAGAGGGGACAGTGACAATTAACACATTTAAGAATAGAGTGGATGCGCATAGCTTTTAGACTAAGGAAACTGGTTCTATACAGACTCTGCAGAGTCTTCTAAACCAGTATAAAGACATTGAATTAAGAACATAATTTACTTTTCTAAACAAAGTTAGGGGAAAATTTTTGAGACACTACAGGAGCTACAGTGTTCGTGCTCTGAGGTCGGCACTTTGAGCAATGAAGTCGCGCAAAGAAGTCAGTTCTATGAACCATTTTCCCCAGACAGACAGCTAAGACTAATGTGAAAGTGTTGAGGAACACCGCTGATGCACAATAACAGCTTTTGACATACATAAGAAAGAAAAATCCTCTATTTTTGTTAAAGATCAAAGATGAGAATGGTTTAGAGCACACAAGGGCAAGTAAATGTCAGCATCGTCAGTGCCCGTTGCTCCTTTTGGAGTAGAGGCCATTGGCAACCCTCCTCCAGCAAGTTCGATCGTGATCTGCACTCTCTGCCGCTCTACAGTTAAGGTCCAGGGAGTGAAGTTCATTTTCAGTCTCTTCTTCAGGTGTTTCTTGGTCTGCCTATCATCCTCTTCCCACGTGGATTTCATGTCAGGGCCTGTCTGGCGACTTTAATGTTGCCTTCTGTATTGTGTGTTCTATCCTACACCATTTCCTACATTTCATTTGTTGCTCCACTGGTTATTGTTGATACTTCTTTCCATGTCTGCTAGCCTATACCCATTATCTTCCAAGTAAATGTGCAGGACAAAAAAAAAGAGATGACTATGAAAAGAAAGACGGGATCAAGATGCTGAGCTGCAGGGGTCAGCGAACCATAGCTGACTGCTAGCGTCAGGGCCAGCGAACCAGAGCTGCCAAGACCCTTCTACACCTCCACGCGGTGATCCTGGATAACAGGCTTCAAAAGGGCAGACTGGCTAAGGAGAAGGGATAGAAGAGGGAATGCTAACACGGTACTAAAAAATTGCTTGCTGAAGTCGGATGTGTTGGACCGAAAGGTGCAAATATCGCAGCCAAGCTGTAAACTACAACACAACGCATTCCGTTCTCTGGACCACATTCTGCTACTTACCCTTTCATAGTTTGGTAGTGGGAGATTGAGAATGAAGAAGAAGAAGAAGAATACATTGAAAATGACAACCTCAACCACCTATAATAAAAGTCAGTGTACAAAATATGTACATTCAGCAATCCACTACAAAGTACAATTTCATTGTCTTTATTTTTTACCATCAGAATTCTTGATATAAAGTTCAGTGTGTAGAAAACTGGCTTTGCTAATACGTGCCAGGGTCGAAATCATGAATGGACATAACAAAATCAGGGTGCAGTTCATCTCTGGCACGACCTCTCCTCCAGTCGACACAGCTGTAAATGGATACCTAACATGTGAAGGTACAAACAGCAAGGAAGGAAACTTGCTACCCCACCTCACATAGGCTGCGGCTTAGTACATGAAGAGTATCTTCATCCCCGATGGATGTTTTTGTCATGGGACTGACCCTTGCCTTTAAAAACCTACCATAAACAGAAGCATTTTTTGGTTATACCAGGGTATATTCGCAATTTAAAGTAACCAGCATTCAGTTTTTATCATCATTTATGCCCTAACAAGCCTGAAATTTTACACCCTAACATGCCTGAAACCACCAGCGAAAAAGGTGAGGACGCTGATGGCTTTAATGAATAAAGTGAGCCTCTACTCTGAAACAAGTGTTATCACTGAAAGAGATGATTTCTTCAAGGCTTAAGGTGTAATGGATTAAGCATTGCTGAAAAGAACTGGTCTCCGAGCAAACCGTAGACTTATTGTAACAGTATGTAATTGTAGTCAAAGTAAATACAGAAGAATCAGACCACTAAGGATGCTCAAATGTCTATCCTCACTCTGGTCATAAACTATCCTCTGTACACTTTCAAGCACCAACTTGAATATTTGTAAAGAAAGCAGTGGTCAGCCTGAGGTTTTTGGTATCTCCATAGAGCATGTGCTGGTCATGACCATGAGTGCTATCTCTGTTTCTTCTATACTGACAGCACTTTACTGGCAAATGTCCAGCAGTCATTCTATTAGTACTACAGCCACAATCATCGGTAGATTCTATCTTTAATTTTGTTGAGTATACAAGTCTGTTGAGGCCCATGCAAAGTCTGAAGATTGCTAGTTCATTTCTGTTGAGCTGGTAATGTTATCTATTTTTGTGTATGCACGCACTGTTTGACACTTGTTCCTTGTACCTGTTCTTGACAAACCTCCTTGGCTCTTCACAAGTTACCTTTGGTTCAGGTAGGTTTCCACCACCCTCTGACAATCTATCAGCCTCTTCATTGCCTTGGATGTTGTATCACACCTATTTGGAACTGGTGAGATAGTTTACAGAGGATTGGTCTTAGTTCACCTAGGTCAAATCTAATCCTTCAAAAACAAAAATTACAATTTAAAATATTGGTAAAGGTAGTCCTATAGCAGACTCTTCTGTCAGGGATGGAGTGTTAAAGACTTCGCTTTGTACTAGGTCTCCGATTTTTATGAGGTGGGGTACCAGTTCCCTTTCCTTTATTCAACAGTAAGCCAGGTACCAGTTTATGTCTGGACTGGCTGGAGCATGTCAATAGAAGGGATTGAACCTGATACCTTTGCCATGAAAATGCTATGTCATTTCGCTCGAGCAGGTCTTCCATTGTACATGCGTGTGGTAGGTTTGGGCATGTCATTAGGTGCCATTTTGGTCCTGGACAGCTCCACGTTCACAGATATCGTCGTCGCTGTATCTTCATCTCGCCAGGTTTTTTTTTCTGTATCGAGTCAACCCCAGACAGAGGTCTCTTTAAGGTTCTCCGTATTGGATATTGTAGGTGTACTCCTGCAGCTTTATCATGTGTGTCTGCTGTTTGTCTCGCCATTTCTCAATGCAATGCTTTCAGATTTCATAACAGATTACATATAATTAAGTGGTCAGTTTCTGTTCCTGTCTGTGAAATGTAACCGACTCTGACTGAATACTTGTTTAGTGTTAAAGTCTGATCATTTCTCCATCAATTGTTAAGAGAGAGACACATTTTGGTTTGTGTTCTGTCAAGTTATAAATGAAAGAAGTCAGGTTTCCTGAAATGCTGCAACCAACATGTGCTTTCACTGAGAGCATAATATAGTGTTAAATCTTCCAACACAATCAAAAAGAAAACACATCAATTGACAATATTAATAATAACCACAGTGATATTTTAACGATACCAAATAAAGAAGAGAATGGGCATTAAGTAAGCATTAGCCAAGTATGCTAATGAAAATAAAGTAAAAGACAATACTGGGACTATCTTCAGATTCCATGGACATTTTCTCTTTGCCCTACAATTTCATTTTGTCTGCATTTTGCTGAACAGAATGTAAATAATTACAAACATACATCAGTAGAAGTATTCACAAAAGCAAGCAACATAAAATCATGCAGACTAACAGAGGGGGGGGGGGGGGGGGGGGGGTAAATGACTCTAGAGAGCCCAACTATTGGGTTAGCTGGTCTGTTCATGTTACCGTCTCCACAAAACATGTCTAATGGGAATGTGCATTCTGAAATGACCGGCCTGCACTTCAGTAACCACCACTACCCCAATCCCACTCACAATATGTAAATGACATTGATAAACAGTTTATTATTCATTATAATTATATGAGAGCTCAGATGCAAAACCACTTCTAATAGTCTCTTATGTGTCTGACTGTAAGCCTAACTTGCCATGGAAACTACTGAGGATTAGATGGCAGGACATGGTGCCAAATACATATGTTTTAGTGCGATCGAGCATGTCTATTATACACACCATGACAAGCGCAGCACGAATATGCTGAGCAGCGAATGAGCTGCAGCGGTCAGCGACCCATAGCTAACTGCTAGGGTCAGGGCTAGCGAACCAGAGCTGCCAATACCCTTCTACACCTCCACGCAGAGATCCTGGATAACAGGCTGCAAGAGAGCAGACTGGCTAAGGAGAAGGGTTTGAAGAGGGAATGCTAACTCGGTACTAAAAAAATGCTTGCTGAAGTTGGATGTGTTGGACTGAAAGGTGCAAATATCAGTCAACCTGTAAACTATGACACAACGCATTCCTCTGGACTACATTCTGCTACTTAAGCCCTTTTCAGGGTTTGGTAGCAGGAAATTGAGAATGAACAAGCCAATCCATATGTGCAGCACAGCTGAGATTGGCTGGCCATGTGATATGCATGTCGGATCAACGTCTACTGGTACCAAAAAAGTTGCTCTATTGCGAGCTCCAAAATAGCAGGCGATAGTCAGCGGAAACAGTACAAGGACACGCCTACGAAATCACTGAATCAGTGCAGTATTAACCATGATGACTGGGAAAGAATCGTCACCAATCACACAGAATGGCACAGCACATGAGGCATCAATAATAAATGAGGCTATACAGAGACGATTGCTCCACAAGTCTGCTCATATCAACCCGTCGGAAGGGGGTGACCTATTTCCTTGTATTAAATGCGACAGACAATTCCGGGCTCTGATTGGCTTATTTAGCCATCTTCAAACTCATGCAAACAGTAAATGTTGACAAAGTGGTCATCGATTACGATGGACGAACAACCCTACACAACACCTTATCAAGGTTGGAAAGCTTGACTACTCCAACATATTCAGGAACTATGCTGATGGGAGTTTTACTTCTGGCAGGGTTACCCAAGCTGGAAAGGTCCTTGGAGAGGGGCCAGACTAAGGGGTTGAGAAGCAGGTAGAGAGAGCCCTATAGGTGTAGCTGCAGAACCCAACATGGTGGACTCAGTATTAAGAGACAACTGACTTCAGTCAAGAGAGAGAGAGAGATGTCTTTGTCTCTAGTTGCTTCTGCTTCCATCATCCTTTTGTTTTTGAGTTTGCAGTTTGTCACAGCTTGGCATCCCCAGCCTGCAATCGAGCATGTCATGGTGTGTTGACTCTCTGAAGCCTGCTTGGGCATGATTACATGGAGGACCGCTGTTTCCCAGGCAGCAGATTCCCCCCCTCTCCATGCAGCCAGTGTATCCAAGAGAATGATAGGTCAATATTACTTGGCACAGGTGGCGTCGCAGGAGTTATTGCCAGACTGGCAGCAAGTGGTATTTAATCTGGGCTGCAACAATCCATTTTCATTCCATGGGTTTAATGAATTTTTGGCTTGTTCTTTTCTGTTTATCCACATGGTTGACACTAAGATCCAATGGATACTGTACCTCTACCCGTTTGTGACGATCTCACAGGTAACAGGGAATGTCAGATGTACTGGCATGACAGACTCAGATATATGTGCTACGTCCCTGGCAGGACAGGACAATCCTGGAACATTGACATAATGGACTGTCTCCCTTCACGGATACTTGAAAGATGCATCCATAACCTCTCCTTCGATATTATGATGCCTCTAAGACAGCTCACAGTTAAAGGGATTATATCATCTACTTGCCAAAATTTTGTTCCATATAAAACATAGGATGACCACTACAGCTGGCTCCCTCACAGAAAGCCTGTAAAGTACTAACTGTTACATGTACTCTTCCCTTGTTAGTTTCTGTAGCAATTTGTTTTACATGATGGAGTTGCAAGCCCATGCACAATTCTCTCCAGTTACCTTTCTTATGACATGCTTTGAAGGTTACAGTGGCTTTTATTCTTTCCTCTCTCGGGTACCACTTGGGTGTACCGTAACATGAAACAAATATTGTTGGCCAGGTGTAATATTAGTAACACAAGACTGATAAACAATCAAATGCTCCACAATGATAGTGGTTCTCAAGTTTTAGTAGACTTAGAAATCAACAGTATATCTATTCATTGTGGTACCCTTTGCTATAGTGTGGGATCCGGGAAAAGGAGACTAATGTCTGGTCAGGCAAAACATACTGATCAGACAATGTTGGTCTGGGTCAGGTAAACATACTGATCAGACAATGTTGGTCTGGGTCAGGTAAACATACTGATCAGACAATGTTGGTCTGCGTCAGGTAAACATACTGATCAGACAATGTTGGTCTGGGTCAGGTAAACATACTGATCAGACAATGTTGGTCTGGGTCAGGTAAACATACTGATCAGACAATGTTGGTCTGGGTCAGGTAAACATACTGATCAGACAATGTTGGTCTGGGTCAGGTAAACATACTGATCAGACAATGTTGGTCTGGGTCAGGTAAACATACTGATCAGACAATGTTGGTCTGCGTCAGGTAAACATACTGATCAGACAATGTTGGTCTGGGTCAGGTAAACATACTGATCAGACAATGTTGGTCTGGGTCAGGTAAACATACTGATCAGACAATGTTGGTCTGGGTCAGGTAAACATACTGATCAGACAATGTTGGTCTGGGTCAGGTAAACATACTGATCAGACAATGTTGGTCTGGGTCAGGTAAACATACTGATCAGACAATGTTGGTCTGGGTCAGGTAAACATACTGATCAGACAATGTTGGTCTGCGTCAGGTAAACATACTGATCAGACAATGTTGGTCTGGGTCAGGTAAACATACTGATCAGACAATGTTGGTCTGGGTCAGGTAAACATACTGATCAGACAATGTTGGTCTGGGTCAGGTAAACATACTGATCAGACAATGTTGGTCTGTGTCAGGTAAACATACTGATCAGACAATGTTGGTCTGGGTCAGGTAAACATACTGATCAGACAATGTTGGTCTGGGTCAGGTAAACATACTGATCAGACAATGTTGGTCTGGGTCAGGTAAACATACTGATCAGACAATGTTGGTCTGCGTCAGGTAAACATACTGATCAGACAATGTTGGTCTGGGTCAGGTAAACATACTGATCAGACAATGTTGGTCTGGGTCAGGTAAACATACTGATCAGACAATGTTGGTCTGGGTCAGGTAAACATACTGATCAGACAATGTTGGTCTGGGTCAGGTAAACATACTGATCAGACAATGTTGGTCTGGGTCAGGTAAACATACTGATCAGACAATGTTGGTCTGGGTCAGGTAAACATACTGATCAGACAATGTTGGTCTGCGTCAGGTAAACATACTGATCAGACAATGTTGGTCTGGGTCAGGTAAACATACTGATCAGACAATGTTGGTCTGGGTCAGGTAAACATACTGATCAGACAATGTTGGTCTGGGTCAGGTAAACATACTGATCAGACAATGTTGGTCTGTGTCAGGTAAACATACTGATCAGACAATGTTGGTCTGGGTCAGGTAAACATACTGATCAGACAATGTTGGTCTGGGTCAGGTAAACATACTGATCAGATAATGTTGGTCTGGGTCAGGTAAACATACTGATCAGACAATGTTGGTCTGCGTCAGGTAAACATACTGATCAGACAATGTTGGTCTGGGTCAGGTAAACATACTGATCAGACAATGTTGGTCTGGGTCAGGTAAACATACTGATCAGACAATGTTGGTCTGGGTCAGGTAAACATACTGATCAGACAATGTTGGTCTGGGTCAGGTAAACATACTGATCAGACAATGTTGGTCTGCGTCAGGTAAACATACTGATCAGACAATGTTGGTCTGGGTCAGGTAAACATACTGATCAGACAATGTTGGTCTGGGTCAGGTAAACATACTGATCAGACAATGTTGGTCTGGGTCAGGTAAACATACTGATCAGACAATGTTGGTCTGTGTCAGGTAAACATACTGATCAGACAATGTTGGTCTGGGTCAGGTAAACATACTGATCAGACAATGTTGGTCTGGGTCAGGTAAACATACTGATCAGATAATGTTGGTCTGGGTCAGGTAAACATACTGATCAGACAATGTTGGTCTGGGTCAGGTAAACATACTGATCAGACAATGTTGGTCTGCGTCAGGTAAACATACTGATCAGACAATGTTCTTCTGGGTCAGGTAAATATACTGATCAAGACCCCACCACATTTCCATGCAGTTCTTCCTGGAAACAAATTGTTCTTTAAGTCTGGCTAACGAGGTGGGTATCGACGTGATCCCCGTAGTAGTGAGCGTTATGCAGATGAAATCAAGCATGTCACAACCGCCTGGAGGACCTACATCCACCTTTATCAGCACATTCGTGATGTGAAGAAAACCACTGCAACCTGCCACTTAATGCCCTTTTCAGGGTGCACAAAAGAGTGAAGTTACTCATTGTAGACATTCAATAGCAACAGTGTGGGACAGTTTAGAAACGACTGATCTGAGTGGCAGGGAGACTTACTTGCAGCAAAAGACCCGGGTTCAACATGGCTCAGTCTACTCAGCTGTAAATGGGTATCCAGCTTATAGTTAGATAAAAACAAGGAGACTAAGGGAACTGATCCCCACACTACAGAAAAATATGAGACCTCGTTCAATGAAGCCTTCAACACTTCATCCATGACGGCATGTCTTGCTATGGGACGGCCTTGACCTTGTTTTACATATGATATAAATCTGGAACTGTCAAAGACAGATTTGTGGGACTGAAAAGTGCAAATATCGCAGTCAAGCTGTAAACTAGCGACACAATGCACTCCGTTCTCCGGACTATATCCTTCTACTTGCAAAGCTCTGTTCAGGGTTTGGTAGCGGGAGATTGAGAACGAATGCAGAAAGATTACATCTGGAGGAGTGGGCCGAAAGGTTTGGATACCGACCATTTGTCCAACAGAAAATCGCTCAAAACCTCATTATAGCCTAAGCTTTCTTTCAATCTAGGGTGAAGCAAGAACATATCCTGCACACTGTTTGGGACTGCAGGGGCAAGTCGCTTTTATTTATCATCCATATAAAGGCCCCTGCACCCGATGGACACAAACAGTGAGAACAAACATCTGTAACTGTAGTTTAAAATTAAAATAATGAGTTTTGCATCTGAGTTCCTTACATAGATAATTCTAACATTAACTTCCACTATAAATGATGTTGGTAACATGGTAAAATGTACACGAATATCCACAACGAATAACTTGGCGGCTGTTCTCAATATCACTGTCCGTGATGTAACTAGAGACATTGGTGGCAGGACTGTGCCCCTTTGCGGACATTCTGGTTAGGGGACTTTAGTGTATGTCAGTTATGTTACCATCATCTTCATCAGCACAGTCTATGAGGGTGAGAGTTTCAACATTGGTAAAGCAGACTGTTTGAAATGCCATGCTCATGTGATAACCAAATATTGAAGTACCTGGATTGATAAGAATAGAGCCACTGTGACCTTCCAAGAAGGTTGTAAAAGGTGAGTAAAGAAGGTTGTGTATGGGGGACAGTGTGACCTCAGTAAGTAAAACTATTACGATGAAACTCCCGCTGTGGTGGAGTGAAAAGATCAATCAATCCATTGATCAATCACAATCATGTGTCTTGAACTTATTACTAGTTGTGGTATATGCCCATTATCAGTAGGCACATTTGACAGGCAGAGCGGTTAAAGGGCTGTCGCTTGCAGCACAGGGTCTGGATTCAAGACTCACTCATACCATCTCTCCCTTTACCCAACTCTAAAATAGTTAAATTACTGTTCATTTGACAGGCAGAGCGGTTAAAGGGCTGTCGCTTGCAGCACAGGGTCTGGATTCAAGACTCACTCATACCATCTCTCCCTCTACACAACTCTAAAATAGTTAAATTACTGTTCTGAGTTATGGAAGATAATGCAACCTCGTCTCATAAAGGAAGAGGCAGTGCCATAGTACATTGCTGTCAGGGATGAAGTGTTAATGACTTCATTGTAATAGGATTTAGCATTTATGCAGTAGTGTGGGCAATGCCCCCCCCCCAAAAAAAAATAGTAAGCCAGGTACCAATTTACAGCTGGAATGTGTCGATAACTTGAATAGAACCTGGCACCTATGACATGGTCTCCCTCTATTTCCCTTACCATGTGGATTTCAGATCAGAGACTGCTTTGTAATCAAATCAGCTAGTTTCTTTAATGTGTGCCTTCTACACATCTCCCACTTCACTGCTGTCTGTTCAGGTCTTTCCAACAGTTCCCCATCAGTGATCTATCATAATAAGTCAACCATTTTATTCTGTGCAATCATCCATTTATAAATGCCTGCACCTGTTTCATTGTTGTTTTAACCCACCAATATGTAACACATCATGTAACGTATCTGGCAAAGATGGCGCCGTAACTGGCTGCGAGTCTACATTTCTCTACTGTTTTGGATCATTATGGATGCCGCCAGACCACGGATTTGCCTGGAATTCACACTAGTCGACGACTTACACTTGTGTTCACGGATACGTGGAGTTGTTTTCCGTCTGAACTTGTTATTTCGTTCTTTTTTTGTGATTTCTTCCATCCGTTTATCCTGGTCTGGACGCCGGCTGAATGGCGCTACGCTTAAACTAGTTATACCTGTGTCGTTTCTCACGGGTTAGTTCTGCCGGTTCACCTTCACGAATATGGCGTGTGGGAATTTTAGATGCTACTCTGATGAACTGAATACAGCTGGGGAGAGATGCCAGACTCACTCACACGCTGAGTGTTGTCCATACGACCTCTTGTGGTTATCGAAAAAGGCACGACAAACTGCGTTAGATGCCATCCCACCTTTCTACCCTGCGGGTTACATGTTTATGGAAAGCCTTCGTTGGTAATCCTGAGGCAAAATCTGCATCCTATGCTATCTCCAGTCGTCTCGATGAATGTCTTGCCACTGGCAAAAGGTAGCTTAGGCTCTGTGAGTGAGGTTGACAAAAGGCGCAGTTTCTTCCTCACTTTAATCCAAATCTCCGCGCAAGTCGCCCATTTCAGCGGACACAGCAAGAGATACGACTGTCCACACGGCTGAACAAAGAGAGTGGTCTTCATCACTTGTGATGGACAAAACTATCATGTAACACATATACAGTGATATATTCACAGGACAAAGTATGAAGTACTAGTACACATCAGCAAGTCTCCTCTAGCCCAGCGACGAGCAGCCATTTTGTGGGTCAGACCCAATTTAGGGAACCACGTAGCGCAGTGGTTAGCGAGCTGGCTTTGCGTCCGAGTGGTCCTGGGTTCATTCCCCAGTTGAGGCAGAAATGATTTTTCAGACCTTAAATGGGTACAGGTACAGTCCGAGAAGTAAAAAGCAGTGAGGGAAAGGAGATGGCTACCGCCCTCATATAGCTGAACCTTTGAAATGTGGGATCGCTAACACCTCATACCCCTACGGCAGTAATGCTATGGGTCAATTTACTTTAAAAAAAACCCAATTTAAGTATTATTGTATTCTGAATATGATATTTGATGATGTCAGTCAGCTCTTGCACGTTTAACCATGATGTCTTGCATTTCCCATGACATTTAGATTTTATCATTCACAACAGTGTAGATCGCATACAAGTGCGACCCCTTACTAACCTCTTGGGGTTCCAAATGGGGTTGTGAGCCAAAGGTTATGGACCATTGATCTAGTCTTCAAGTCCTCATTATCTCTGATCAACAACTATTTATTAACCATTTATGGCACATTCACAGTACATTGTGTGTGAAGTAATATCATTATACATCAAAGCCTCTAGGTTTCAAGTACTCACTAACCCTAACCGAAACTAACATATAGCATGGCCTACTTGAGATAGGCTGACTCTCACCAGGAAAACCCCTTGAAACGTCACATTTCACCACCAACTAAATAACGGAACTCATATTGTGTCAAAGTTTATAATCAATTCATGCTCCACACAAAGACATAAAACAAATTCATGGTACAAAACTTAACAAATCACTGTTGAGAGTGATCCTTTCACAGAATCCTGCCCTGAAACCAACTACATTTCCATCTTTGTTTCCCGAACACGCTATTATAGTTGCACTGATAGTTGACACATGCAAGTTCTGTTATTTCTTAGTCAGCCGTGGGATGTGACATTTCAAAGGGATTTCTTCATGAGTCAGAAGGCATATATCTACAGTAGGCCGGCCTCTGAGACAACATCACTGAGCCTGTATACTACAAGTCCTCCATAACCCTAACATATAGTGTCGCATTCACAGTACAGAAAATGAGGTAACATCACTGAGCCTCTATCCTACAAGTCCTCCCTAACCCAAACTAACATATAGTGTCGCATTCACAGTACAGAAAATGAGGTAACATCACTGAGCCTGTATACTACAAGTCCTCCCTAACCCTAACATATAGTGTCGCATTCACAGTACAGAAAATGAGGTAACATCACTGAGCCTCTATCCTACAAGTCCTCCCTAACCCAAACTAACATATAGTGTCGCATTCACAGTACAGAAAATGAGGTAACATCACTGAGCCTCTATCCTACAAGTCCTCCCTAACCCAAACTAACATATAGTGTCGCATTCACAGTACAGAAAATGAGGTAACATCACTGAGCCTGTATACTACAAGTCCTCCCTAACCCTAACATATAGTGTCGCATTCACAGTACAGAAAATGAGGTAACATCACTGAGCCTCTATCCTACAAGTCCTCCCTAACCCAAACTAACATATAGTGTCGCATTCACAGTACAGAAAATGAGGTAACATCACTGAGCCTGTATACTACAAGTCCTCCCTAACCCTAACATATAGTGTCGCATTCACAGTACAGAAAATGAGGTAACATCACTGAGCCTCTATCCTACAAGTCCTCCCTAACCCAAACTAACATATAGTGTCGCATTCACAGTACAGAAAATGAGGTAACATCACTGAGCCTGTATACTACAAGTCCTCCCTAACCCTAACATATAGTGTCGCATTCACAGTACAGAAAATGAGGTAACATCACTGAGCCTCTATCCTACAAGTCCTCCCTAACCCAAACTAACATATAGTGTCGCATTCACAGTACAGAAAATGAGGTAACATCACTGAGCCTCTATCCTACAAGTCCTCCCTAACCCAAACTAATGATAGGAGGACGTATACAGAGCAATGCAACAAGAAGTAATCTGATTTTGAGATGCCACAAGAAGACCCTTATGTTTAAGTTAAGCCAAATATATCACAAAGATCTGCATATTGTCTTTACCTCACTAATTCTGTTGATGAAAATGGCACTTCCCAATTTGATTATTTTTAAAGGAAAAATGTGTGTTTATACCGCACTTAAAACAACAAAAAGAGTCTTACTATCAACCCTGACCCTAAAATCATCCAACTAATGCTTCAATAAAGTACTTTTACTAGAAAAGTCATCCTACCATTGTACCAGTGCCAACTGATATAAAGTTACAATAGCAAAGTGTTCATTTGCTGCACACAGGTTTAAAATGCTGTCATAGCCAGGAGCGGAATGGAGGATGAGCTGTAATTAAATGGTCTACAAGAAGGTTGGCGAGTACAGCTATAGTGGAGGGCGGGTGATCAATGGGCCAAGCGGATATCCTAAACGCCGTTAGGGAAATTGGCTAGAAGGAAGATTCGGAAGTTCATCCACTCTACGTCCTTGACTCGACTGGTTGAATTGAGTGTGAAATAAGGGGCAGAAAGGAAGGAACACCACACAGGGATACAAAGATGTCTGGTTAACCAGCACAGAACCGGAACGGTCAGTCACCACGTGCAAGCAGACATACTAAGGATGAGATCTGAGCACGTTTCGCCTTGTGCCAATTGCGATGAAGATGATCAGACAACTAACTAACTAAATGCTCCCAAAACATGTACAATGCTTAACCTCTAACCGTGATGGAAATAAGTTATTTGGGACCGAGGACATCCAAACATATGTATATATATTCCAGGGTTCTCCATCCTCACCTGTACTGCTCCACTATTATTTAATAAAGATTGCCAACAGGTTTAGAACAAACGTTGACATTTGCAGATGACATTCCCACCTACACCACTGACTCTGGTAGACAGGAAGTGGTCAAAGATATACAAGAGACCTTTCAGACAAGCTCAGTGGTGTGGCTAGTCCAGATCAATCCCAAGAAGGCTTGTGTGATGTGGTGCTCTTGAACAACTCCATAGTGAAGGCTGATCTCCATAGCATTACCCTTGAGGGATGTGTCATTGAGAGGTCTCCATAGCATTACCCTTGAGGGATGTGTCATTGAGAGGTCTCCCTAGCATTACCCTTGAGGGATGTGTTATTGAGAGGTCTCCCTAGCATTACCCTTGAGGGATGTCATTGAGAGATCTCCCTAGCATTACCCTTGAGGGATGTGTCATTGAGAGGTCTCCCTAGCATTACCCTTGAGGGATGTGTCATTGAGTGGTCTCCCTAGCATTACCCTTGAGGGATATGTCATTGAGATGTGTGACAGCTTAAAATGTCAGAGTAACAGTAAAACAACCTACATTATGAGAGTGTAGATCAGCTCTGAGGTGACTGTCTGAGACTTCTTAACAAGGGTAGCCACTGTATCTGACTCTCAGGAGGCACTGGAGGTCTGGCTATGGCATGAGTGGATTGCAGACAAAGATCTCAAGCCTTTTGGACTTGTGTGAATCTACTGTCCTGGTCATGCTGGGGTTCATGTCAATGAACAGGCTGATGTCCTTGCCTCAAAGACACCCATAGTAAGGACTTTGGACAGGAATGAAATTCTGGGGTCAATCAATGACAGCATCTTGTATGTTGACACAGCAATTGATGAACTGGCAATCCTGACAGCAGTATTTTGATGTGGGTCAGTAGGAGAAGAAGCCAGATAGGACTTAACAGTGGTATGTAGAGGCAGTGGACTATAGGAACCATCGGTATCCACGCTCTTTGCCATTTGCTTGAGAGAGAGACTGAGAATCTATGGGTTTGCATGGGGTGCAGTTACGTAAACTTTTGACAGAAGAGTGCAGAACACCTAACATAATGAATCCTCCAATAACATTGAAAGTTTAACAAACTTAGGGCCTGTTATTGTTATCTTTTGGTGTACTGGACAGCGATGCAGAAGTAACAGTTGCCGCTTCACTCCATAGTCACCGTTTCCACTTCTTTAAACCTAGTCAGGGATCAAGACGCTGAGCAGCGCATGAGCTACAGTGGTCAGCGACCCATAGCTGACCGCTAGCTTCAGCGCCAGCGAACCAGAGCTGCCAAGACCCTTCTACACCTCCACGCGGAGATCCTGGATAACAGGCTGCAACAGAGCAGACTGGCTAAGGAGAAGGGATCGAAGAGGGAATGCTAACCCGGTACTCAAAAAATGCTTGCTGAAGTTGAATGTGTTGGACCGAAAGGTGCAAATATCTAAGTCAAGCTGTAAACTACGACACAGCGCATACCGTTCTCTGGACTACATTCTGCTACTTAAGCCCTTTCAGAGTTTGGTAGCGGGAGATTGAGAACGAACAAAGCCAAACTTAGTCAGACGGCTCATGAAGCTGTCAGTGACAATCACCTATGATCCCCCCCCGTTCAACCTGCAGCCACCATTTGTATGAAGTCTTGACCTGGCTCAGGTTATAGGATCAGTTATATTTTGTGGGGCAGCAATCAATTCTTGGAATTCGTTGGTACGATCTCGTACGTAATGTCGAGGTCCCTACTAAGACTAACCTCACAATTGTATCAGAAGTCCTGGACTGTCGTCGCCTTTCCATGTTGTCTGACTGAATCAGGAAGTTCCAGCTCACTGGATCCTTCTCAAGGCAGTTCAAAGGGTATCCAACTGGCTGGCTGGCTGGAAAAGGCCACCCCCGAAATGGTAGCTTCAACAGATAGCAACACCCCCCCCCCCCCCCCCCCCCCCCATAGTCGAGGTCTGGCAGAGTACTGTTTTGACTGGTCATGGTGGCGTTCGACGGACACAATGGGCCTCAGATGCCTAGGCGAACTATTATAATAAATTCTCTCCACTTCGTTCAACCTGCAGCCACCATTTGTATCAAGTCTCGGCCCAGCTCAGTTTCATAGCTTCAGTTACATTTTGTGACTCAACTACTGTCCTGTTCTGAAGAATTGAATTCTATCTACTTTGGGCATACCAAAAGTTGGTCAGTCTGTCCTAGTAGATGCTGAAGGGCATGGATAGTGTAGCTGACTGATTGAAAACACTCCTGTAGTGTCCATTCATGTGCCTGACTCTGCTCGACTTCAAAGTTCTGCAGTCTGTGAATTGACTTAACTGTTATTTTACTGGTTTAGAAGGCTCTGCAGAGTCTACAAGCAGTTTTTGTCTACTCCTTGGATTGTTTTTTTCTGTAACCCCCAAGAGATCATATGGGCATCACTCAGCCCGTGAGTGTTGTGTCTGGGCATGTTGTTAGCCAGGCAGAGCCAAATCTCTCCCAGGCGATGTGTTAGTTCATTATTGGCCTGTGTGTACATTTCCTAGCCACACCAAAACTGGCACTATCAACAAACAGGACGAAGGGTGCCAATCTTGTGAAGTTCATGAATCATGGAAATATGACACATGATAATCTAAATTACTATTTCAAATAGCTGATGACCATGATAATCAAAGGGAAAAACACCACAAAATGAACAAAATGGAAAACTGCAACACGTTCCATGGACACAAGTGTAAGTTATACACTAGTGTGAATTTCAGTCAAATCCATGGCCTGGCGACATCCATGATGGACTAAAACACGAGAGCAAAATCAGACCCATAGCCTATTAGGTGCCATCTTTGCCGATTCATCTATTGCAGTGTCGTCATACAACAGGAGGTCAATGATAAGACTTCAAAATGTTACCCCTATCCATCCTGTGTCCATAATGAGGTGCTTGTGTAGCCAAGATATCAGCTCCCTCATTGCCTGAAACACCAGCATGACCAGGGCAGTAGATCCACACCAGCCCCTGGAGATTTGAGGACTCTACAGCTGCTTTCCAATCATTGCCTTCGCCAGCAACCCCTTAACAAAAAGTCTAAAAATTTTGTCCACTCACAGACCGATTGTTCACAGTAAAGACTACAGGCTTTCCTAGTCATCTTTCCACATATCACATAAGAGCTGTCTGCAACATTTACACAATAAGGTCACCTGCTGCAGAGAATCTAGCTAGTTGTAAATGAGTTATAGTCTGAGAAGGCAGGTGGTGAGGAAAGGAAATGCTGACACCTAGTACAATGAAGTCTCTAGCACTCTATCCCTGATGGCAGTGTCTATGACTACATTTATATTTGTTACTGTATGTCAAGAAATCACAGAGTCGCCAATTGCATGTGCACACAAAGAAAGAAATGGACATATCACATTTCTTCCATATTCATGAATCATTTGCATTGTCTTCTTATTCTTCAGGGTTCATTCTAAAATGTTTGTAGACAAACCTCAAGAATGGTTATGCAACTCATGGATTCTGGCTGTATAAATCATTTATATCTAAGCATTGTTAGATCTTGCAGAATGTCGGAGCACGGTCAAAGGCAGTGCAAATTATAAATATTTAACCATCTCATAATCAAGGGGGCATAGCGGACTCGAGGTAAGGTGTCCGCCTCGAGTGCCGGAGGTCGTGAGTTCGAATCAAGGTGGAGGCCTGATTTTTCGCGTGGATTTTCTGGTAAAAATTCCCCTAATCTCTGGGTAGTGAGATCGGACTCCTGTGTTCAGTGTCGAGCACGTTAAAAATACCTTGGCAGTTATAAATCAAAAAGAGTAGGCTTAATGGCAGAACAAAAATTCTAGTTAAAAATCTACCCAAATTATTTGTATCTTCCCCCATGCCTAGTAAGCCGCAGGAAGTTGTAAAATACCTACTACATATAGCTGAGGCACTCGGTTACCTGGCAACAGACATTAACATGCCTGTTTGAATACCAGGATTCCAAGATAATCAGTGTACAAAAATTAGGAAAGATCTGATATTTCATGCCTGAGACAATCTGGTTGTTGTCAAGTGTTATTGATTAAGTTCCATTACAGTCAAGGCAACTACAAACTTTAGGAACCTAAGAAAGGTGATGAAAAAGGACAAGATCTGTAACCAGACAATACGTAACAATCTTGGATCACAACCCCTGCAGACGTGAGTGGAGCAGTCCCAACTGCAGGGGTTTGACCATATCTATAGAATGGAAGTAGATTGGATAACAAGGCGGTCATGGGAGGCAAAAAAGTCAAGGATGCAGACCCCTAGGACGTCCCAAAAAACATTGGGAAGACACTGTGTGACAGTCCCTAAGTGACCAGCGGCTAAATTGGAAAGAGGTCAGGAGAAAAATCGCGGATAGAGTAGTATGGTGTTCTCTCTGACAAACCTCTACACACCAGGGTAGGATAAAGGCCCTAACAGCCTGGCCATCACTCTGATAAACCTCGACACACCAGGGTAGGACGAAGGCCCTAACAGCCTGGCCATCACTCTGACAAACCTCTACACACCAGGGTAGGATGAAGGCCCTAACAGCCTGGCCATCTCTCTGACAAACCTCTACACACTAGGATAGGACGAAGGCCCTAACAGCCTGGCCATCACTCTGACAAACCTCTACACACCAGGGTAGGACAAAGGCCCTAACAGCCTGGCTATCACTCTGACAAACCTCTACACACCAGGGTAGGATGAAGGCCCTAACAGCCTGGCCAGCTCTCTGACAAACCTCTACACACCAGGGTAGGATGAAGGCCCTAACAGCCTGGCCATCTCTCTGACAAACCTCTACACCTCACAGTGGAAGAGGAGTGACTAAGTAAGTAAGTTGTCCATCACAAGTGATGAAGACCACTCTCTTTGTTCAGCCGTGTGGACAGTCGTATCTCTTGCTGTGTCCGCTGAAATGGGTGACTTGCGCGGTGATTTGAATTAAAGTGAGGAAGAAACTGCGCCTTTTGTCAACCTCACTCACAGAGCCTAAGCTACCTTTTGCCAGTGGCAAGACATTCATCGAGACGACTGGAGATAGCATAGGATGCAGATTTTGCCTCAAGGTTACCACCGAAGCCTTTCCGTAAACATGTAACCCGCAGGGTAGAAAGGTGGGATGACATCTAACGCAGTTTGTCGTGCCTTTTCGATAACCACAAGAGGTCGTATGGACAACATTCAGCGTGTGAGTGAGTCTGGCATCTCTCCCCAGCTGTATTCAGCTCATCATAGTAGCATCTAAAATTTCCACACGCCAAATTCGTGAAGGTGAACCGGCAGAACTAACCCGTGAAATACGACACAGGTATAAGCGTAGTTCCATTCAGCCGGCGTCCAGACCTGGATAAACGGATGGAAGAAATCACAAAAAAGAACGAAATAACAAGTCCCGACGGAAAACAACACCACGTTTCCGTGAACACAAGTGTAAGTCGTCGACTAGTGTGAATTCCAGGCAAATCCGTGGTCTGGCGGCATCCATAATGATCCAAAACAGTAGAGAAATGTAGACTCGCAGCCAGTTATGGCGCCATCTTCGCCAGATTTTCACCAAAAATTGAGTAAGTAAGTATATTAAAATCAAAATAGTCATGCCGTTTCTATCATTTTCATTTCCACCTATTTCCCATTTTTAAAAAAACATGAATGCACATCATTTTTGTTGCCATGAACAAGTTTTAATTGTTAGCAGAGACGAAGTTATATACTCAGAGAGTCCAAAAAATGTCAAAAAAGAAGGTCTGAAACAGATTGTTATCAATAGGGTGTATATTTGGTAAGACACGTCATAACGATCATGATGAAGATGATGATACAGGTCACCTTTATGATATCAGTTTGGTTGAAATGGATCTCCAAAACTTTCACCCTTCTGTCCTGATAAAACATTGATAAACTCACCACTTTCTATCCCCATCTCATGATGAATTAATTTTTTTTTCCTTCTGTATCAATGTTTGCTTACTCCTTGCCTTTTTTTGTTTTAAACTCAATACAACAAATGTTGGTGAGATATAAGAAAATATAATTGATAACAGTCCGCTTTGCTTGATAAAACAATTCAGGTGATAATGCTACTGCTGTAACTCATACAAAACAGCTCATCAAAAGCTGAACTAAAAGCATATTATATCAAATAAAATGATAAACATAAATATAAGAGTATGAAGACAACATATCTTTACAAATATTACTATTAAATAACAAAAATATTGGCTAATATTTTCCATGAACAATGAACAAACCTTGCCAAACAACCTTACCAAATAATAAAAACAAATCTACACTATATTTATATTAAATAATTTTAAAAAAACTAGCCAAATAATTATATTGAACAATAAAATATTGAAGTATTTATATAAAGCAGTTTTCAAAAAATGTTGGCAAAAATGTATAATGAACAGTATAAACAAATATTGCCAAATATTTCTACAGAACTAAAAAAATCAAAAACAATTGCTAATTAATACAAGCAACAGGAAATAAACAGCAGTAGCGTCATGCATGTACAGACAAGCTCACACAGTGCAAGGATATAGTTTCCTTGACAACTAATAACTAATATTGTAAGCATGGAACCCAGGAGAAAGTGTGGTACTCAACAACGAGTAATGGACTCTGCTGCTAACCTCCATCAAGCTCTCTCTACAAGATAGTCACAGAACATGATCACAGTTGGGGGAAACAGTTTCTATAATTGGTTTATTTTTTAAATGAGAGCAAGGTAGTGACCATTGACATGCCTGCACACACACACACACACACACACACACGCGCACACACACATGCTGCCAAACTGACCCATAACTCGCTGTCTGCTTATCGGTATTTGATTTTCATGTAAAAATCAAAGTAATAAAAAAAAATATAAATGGGTATGGTCAGATACCGAGACGAAAACACAAACGAAACCTATGTTACGTTCATCAGGGACAACGAACGACAACAATTAATTAACCAACAAATCAAAGAAGAAGGGATTAATACAGAAATGGGGATGTCAATACATAAGGGTGAAAAAAAAGGAATACTTTACTGGGGAAAAAGTCAGATCACTTCTTTCGAGACGGAGGCAGGAACCCAAATGACAGACAAAGGAGGGGATGAGGTGGCCGGGAGGGCGTTAAAAGGTAGGGTAAGCCAGTGGAGGCCAGATACAGAAAGACCACAAGGTGATTCAAGTAGAGAGGAAAGAGGCAGGCAGATAGATGGAGGCAGGTATGAGATGAGGATTCAAGTAAAGGTAAAGTTCTGCCTCAGCCCTGCCATATTTTAATGTTATTATACCCATTTATAATATTTTTTGCACTTTGGTTTTTACATTATATATCTACAGTACCATCGCAGCCTTGTCTTATTCTAATTTCATTTGATTTTCAGTGCTCCAATCAAGTCATTCTGATTGCTGCACATGTACACTGACAGTGTTTCAGGTGTGTGGAAGCATCTTGCTATGTACTTGATGAGTGGTGTAACGTATGCGAACGAATGAGTAAATGTCTCACCCTTGTGAATGAATGACACATGAATGTATTCGTCAGTATGTGATCGCCAAATATTTATGTGGTGCCCAGTCTGAAAAAAATAGGGCCACTGCAACCTGACATGTTGCACATTAAGAAAACCTGATGATAGTATTACAAGAAAGTCTCTGTTCTGGAATCCCCAAAGCAAGAGAGGTGGAGCAGACTAACACACACACACGGAAAAGACACCTCTCGAAACAATTTATCAATTGTCTTCTAGCCCAGAGGGAAGCATAGGCCTTACACAAACAGCCGTTAAACTGTTCTATCGTAAACCAGCAGTGCCAACTCATTCCATGACTTCCCAGTTATCTTAATGTTTGATTCAAGCTATCTCTTCCCCAAATGCCAAGATCTGCCTCTTGCCGTAGGAAATCAAAAACCAAGACTGTCTTGTAATGCCGCCAAGACACAATCTTAGTACATGACCTATCCAGTGCCATCCTCGACCTCGAATGGCTTGTCCTATCGGAATTTTCCCAGTTCTGATTAATAGATCAACATGAAAGTAAACATAATGAAAACAGAAAATTAGGGACATGAAGCAGAATAGAAGGATTTGGCATGTATTGTTGAAGACCTGTGCTCTATAGAGCTGACATGTTTTGATTGACTGAACCTACCACGTGACTACAGAGGGTTGTTCGTTGGCCTTGCAACCTCATCATGGAGCCAGTACGAAAACAAGCAACACTAGTTTACTTCAGTTGAGTTGAAGAATCAACGTCATTGCACACGGTATAACTAATAAGTGCTCTGTTCTTCTCTATATTTTTGGAGAATCTCAGCACAATGCAAGAACTTCGTAGCACCGGCGAGGGTCACATAATAGATTAGGTAGACTTTGAACATAATTTTGAATTTTGCCCAGGCAGTGGCAATTCAGCCTACTCTTTTCGATTTCCAACTGCAGAGGAATTTTTAACATGCGCAACACTGCACACATGCATCCAATCTCTACTAACTAGAGATCCAAGGAAATACTAGGCCACATGAAAAAATCCCGGTCTCCACCAGGATTTGAACCTGCGACCTCCAGCACCCTTAGCTGACGTCTTCCCTCGAGACCACCCAGTCCCCTACAAATGGTTAGATATATACTACGTGTAAAGGAGCCAGCTATAGTGGTGGTCTTATGCCTCACTTGGAGCAGGAAGGTGAACCAATCAAACTTCAAAAGTCTGTTGCTAGTAAACTTGTAATCCCATTCTGTTTTTCCGTCACCATTTGTTTGCAGCTTCACTGCTGTCAGTGGTTACTTTATAAATACTATATTCTAGTCCATTGCATCCTGAAATTGTCAGCATTACAGACGGAGATTTATTCCTAACACAAGGGATTGGGATCAAATTTATTGATTGTTATTTTTAGATCATCTTAAATTGTCTTAAAATTTGTTCTAAATGTATCCTTAGACAATTCTATGGGGCCAAGATGCAGAAGTACATGAGATGATGGCAGTCAGCGACTCATAGCCCTATTCCGCTTCTACGTGGCGGCCCTGGATACGGGCTGCAGTAGCTACTAGTGTAGTTTAGCCAAGGGATAGGGATCGCAGTGAGAAGGCGCAAACCCGGTACTAAAAAATGCCAGTTGAAATCGGATGTGTTGGGCCAAAAAGCGCATATATCGCAGCCTTGCTGTAAACTACGACACAATGTTCTGTTTAAGACAAACGCGAAGAAGAATTCTATTAAACTATTACCATTTAATGATAGCAGACATAGATGTTGTTACAACTAAAAAAAAATTGTTGCGTTATTTTTTAAAGCAAGAAAATCTCTACATTTATGGGCTAGTTTCTTGATGTTCTTTGCAGACCTGTGGGCTAGTGGACAGACACAGATCAACGGCCAACCACTTTGGGAAGTATTGTTCTAGCCCATAAATAATAATTATCAGCATGAATGTTTGCTTCAGTAGAAGCATGCAGCAACAACTGGAGTAGGCGATTTTGTAGGAAATATGGCGGTTGCTGTAGTCAAGAGGTTAAGGCACTCGCCTCTCACAGTGACGAACGGAAACGGTCGGCGATCGAATCCCACAAGTTTCAAGCGACCCCTAGTCTCACGGGAGATAAGACCAGAGTGCCTGCATCTTGAGTTGCCTCCAGTCCATCTCGACCAATACTCTTGCCACTGATCCAAGGTAGCTCGGGATAAGAGTAAGATTGATGACCAGAGCATATTCTTCCTCACTATAATCCTCATACAGCGCACATCACATTATTAAGACAAAACTGTCTGATGTGGCCATCATCGCTTCGCAAAGGGCAATAACTTTTAGGAAACATGTGCCAAAACATGTATATCCTCTTGCAGTGCCAGCTTATTGTAGCCCTTTCCTTGGCAAGATCAGTATGCCAGCCCCTGGAATAACTCCTTTTAAGTCACCTTTTATGGCAGGTATACCAAGGTTCCCAAGACAGCAGCATACCAATATGACTTGACTTCGTTCGTTCTCAATCTACCAAGTCCTGAAAAGGGCTTAATTAGCAGAATGTAGACCAGATAAAACGGAATGCGTTTTAGTTTACAGCTTGACTGCAATATTTGCACCTTTTGGTCCGACACATCCGACTTCAGTAGGCATTCTTTGAGTACTGGGTTAGCCTTCCCTCTTTCATCCCTTCTCCTTAGCCAGTCTGCCCTGTTGCAGTCTGTTATCCAGGATCACCTTGTAGAGGTGTAGAAGGGTCTTGGCAGATCTGATTCGCAGGCCCTGACGCTAGCAGTCAGCTTTGGGTCGCTGACCGCTGCAGCCTATGAGCTGCCGCATACCAATATAACCATGTATGTTATGGATTGGAGCCAGAATGGAAAGTAGTGAGTGTGAAGGGGAAAAAACTAACTTGCTGAAGAACGATGGTAAAGGAATCCAGAGTGCGGGCTTCAAGATAACAGCCCAAAAGTTGGAATAAGAATAGGTGAGGAGCATCCGTTGCAACCTTAGGTTTCAAAGTGAACCAAATAGTTCAAATCAAGTAAGTTGAATCATTGTAGTTCTCTTTCCAATTAAGGGACCTCTGGAACCCATATTGGAGACCAGTAGTAAGATTTATGTCATTATTTCTTATGATTTTGATGTCTCACAGATTTAGTAAGGAATTACACATTTGATCTATTAATTGATGTTGAGAGGAAACATAAACTGTATGAAATGTGCATTGATGTGATTCATTAACCTACAGAATTGGTGTATACCCGTGGGGTTGTGACCTCCTTTAGTCTTCAAAAAAATATTTGTGCGGTTGCTGCAATTGCTTCAAATCCACGCGTCTGCTCTCATAAAGAAGTTGCACATGATTTCAGATTGACAATAAAAAAATATAAATCCAAGAATTTCATGATTCAAGTTCAAATTTAGGTTGTCAAACATTTTGTTCGGCTGAAGATGCAGCACAGTATATTTATTATTATTATATATATATTATAGCTCGCATCTGGGTTAGTGAACCAGAGCTGACCAAGACTCTATTCCACCTTCAAGCAAGGTCCTTGGAGACAGGCTGCACTAGTGTAGTTTGGAGAATAGGGATCACAGTGGGAAGGAAGACAAACCTGGATCTACAAAAGATGCTTAGCTGTGCATGAGCTGAAGTGGTCACCAATCAAAGCTGACTGCTGATGTCAGGGCTAGCGACCCAGAGGTGCCAAGACCCTTCTCTAGCTCCACGTGGTAATCCTGGATAACAAGCTGCAAACAGGGCAGATTGGCTAAGGAGATGGGATTGAAGAGGGAAGGCTAACCCAGAACCCAAAAATGCCACGCTAAAGTCAGATGTATCTGACCGAAAGATGCAAATATCACAGTCAAGCTGTAAACTACTACACAACGCATTTCATTCTCCAAACTACATCCTGTTACTTGCAAAACCCTTTTCAGGGCTTGGTATGAATGAAGAAGAGAAAGAAGAACCTGCAAAACCAGCTGAAACCGGATGTTCCATGCCGAAAGGTGCAGATATCGCAGCCTTGCTGTAAACTACAACATAACATCCTTTTCAGGATAAACACAGAAGAAGATGAAACATCCGTATACAATTCTTTCCTTTCTACTAATACTAGTAGTATTTTTAATGACATGACTGTTTTCTACACGCTATTTCCAGCCAGACTAAACATTTTGCCAGATTTAGCAATTAAATGTAACTAATATCAGTGAATCTCAAACAAATGCCTTTATAAAAATGTACATTTAAATATCATTTTGTACTATTTAAATTATGACATGATAGCATGGGGTCTTCTGAACAAACAAACAAAAAACCTCTAACTTTTGTATTGGACCCACAAAAAAGTTGCGAGCCACCGACCTAGAGGACTCTGATAATTTTTTCTGACCTCACAAATTAGCATATACAGTAAAACCCTATTACAACATGACATGAATATAATGTCACCTTCAATCTGCACCCTTTTTTTGTTTTGTTGTTAATTGCATACAAAACTCTAAAGCTCAGAAGATAAGTATAGATATAAACTCTAAAGAAAATGCACATTTTATCCATATTAACCCTACCAGACCGCTGTACCCATTTTTCGGTAATTTCCTTAACTGCCGTTATACCGCTGGACCTAATTTACGGTACTTTAGGTAGTACGTGAATAAAATGTGTCAGAATCTAAAAATAACCAACCAATCGTGGTCAAACCTCATGATTAGTCATTGCAAATGTCTGCCCCCATGTTTGAATTGAGTTTGTGGGGTTTAACGTAAACAAATTTGGAAAATTGACAATGAAACGAGCGGCTTATGAACCAAGCACTTCAACATGAAAGCAAAGTAAGTCTAGGCTTATGACAGTCCAACAGGTGATCAATAATTTGGTTGATTCAGACTCTGAGGAGTCAGAATTTAATTAAGAATACGTTTCCAGTTAAAGTGAAACAGACAGTGAGAGCTCGAGTGATGAGGAGAATCTTGAACCTTGTAGATCTAGAGCTAGATCGATAGTAAGAGAAGGAGGGCGTGTCCCTCAAACAGCTGATGGGGGAGATCTAGGTGGTGATGAAGGTTGGACAAGGAATTTTGTATCACCAAATACAGATATGAATTTCAATGAGGATGGAGAAGGCCCAGTGAACATTCCTGGGTATATCACAGAGGAGAGTGAACCGATTGACTTTTCATCCTTGTTTTTGGATGATACTTTCTGGCAAAATTTGACAGAGAAAACCAACCTTCGGGCACACCAATTGCATATAGCAAAGCCCAACTCCTACAATGCCAAAAATGTAAAGGATGCCACAGTGGAAGAAATGAAGGCTTTTCTTGGACTGAGGATCTATATGGAATACTTATGTATAAAGCCCAGCTATCAGGATTATTGGACAGATGAGGGCTCTTTGTTGGGTTTACTCCCAGATTTAGAAATGTTATGACTCGAAACAGATTCTTGGCCCTGTGCTGGGTAGATTGGCACACAAAAGGTGGAATATTGACACTAGATGAAAGTTAAACCTATTTTCTACAATGTCTCCAAGTTACATCTTATTCTAACCACTTGTTTGCATGTAACTAACATTTTTCTATATCATGTTGATTTTTTTCTCTTTAATGCTCAGGAGCTTAGGTATGGGGGACAGTTAGGTTCAGGGCCTCAGGTCTGGTAGGGTTAATCCTCCAGTTGAGTATAGAAAATGATAAGTGTGTTAAGGATAATGATAGTTAACTCTTTACAGTGCCACTTGTGGCCATAGACGCAGTACAGTGAATGAGCTGATGGCAGCCAGCGTCTCATAGCTGGCTGCTTCCATCAAGGTCTGCAAACCACGGTTAACCAAGACATATTCTGCCTACAGGTGCAAGCCCTGGAAACAAACTGCACTAGTGAAGTCTGGCTAAGAGACTAGGGATCATAGAGTGAAACGCAAAAATGGTCCCCATAAAACAGTGCTGAAACTATATGTGTCGCACCAAAAGACGCAGATACTGCGACATAACGTCCTTTACAGAACAAATGCCGGAGAAGAAGACAGTTCTATCCCATTGTGGTAGAAGGCATGCAAAATATCAGATGCTGTCTAAAGAAAGCTAAATGTATATTTAACAGCGGGATCAAGATGCTGAGTAGAGCATAAGTTGCAGAGGTCAGCAACCAATAGCTGACTGCTAGCATTAGGGCCAGCGAACCAGAGCTGACTGCTAGCATCAGGGCCAGCGAACACCAGAGCTGCCAAGACCCTTCTACACCTCCATGCAGTGATCCTGGATAACAGGCTAAGGAGAAGGGATCAAAGAGGGATGGTAACCATGTTCTCAAAAAAGACTTCTGAAGTTGGATGTATCAGACCGAAATGTGCAAATATCGCAGTCAAGCTGCAAACTTCGACACAACGCATTCCGTTCTCCGGACTACATCCTACTACATGCAAAGCCCTTTTCAGGGCTTGGCAGCGAGAAATTGAGAACGAATGAAAAAGAAAAAGAAGAATATCTAACAGCCGTGTTTTGCTTTGCTGCTCAATGACAATGTTTAGGAACTACTTAAGTATAGCAGAATTTCCTGCACATTAAGAGCTCTTTCGGTTAAGTTGGTATTTACACTTCTGGCAAATTTTGTAACTTGTGACATTCGACACAATGGAATTAGGACAAGCGCTGAGAAATGATTTACAAGATCCAGTCAATGATCACACATCTGAATTAGACGTGGATATTTGATGCAAGTCTAATTTAGACTCTGGCTCGAACACATAAGAAACTCAATGTGTTGGAGTTATTGATGAGATAATGGAAAAATACAGATACATGCAGGGAGTAAAAAATAATAACAATTTGGCAGTGTTTCCTCCTCCACAATAACAACATTTAACGCTTCAATCTTATTTATATTCTTTATTATGAATACTTTATGTCATATACCACTTAATTATGTGTTTTGGGATCTAATAATCATATATTTTAGCTAACATTGTTTAATATTAATTAATTTATTTTGGAAAACTCACTTTGTTTAATATTAACTTATTATATTAACTTAAAAAAAAATGAAATGTCCTACAGAGTTGTGTCTATTGCCTTGGAATGTAAGACAACATTTAGTAAATTAGCCGGACTGCTAAGGGTTAAAGAAATGATTTTGAAGAAAAAAAATGCAGTAGTGAAATAGAAACCCATGATTACATAAGATATGCTATTGTCTACTTTAAAAAAGCTGACCTGTATTTGGCTTGTTCTCTCAAAACCTATAGAATCTTTGATCAGTGACCTGCAAACGATTTGCTGCGCTTATGTATGTGAAAGCAGGAGCACTTAGGCCGCTGGATAAATAACCAACCAACCGTATGTGAAAGGGATGGCATGTGAAGTGATAAAGTCATTCTTTCGAATATACAAATAAATATTCATTTAACACAGGAACATGGATGTGGCAGTCAAACTGTATAAAGCATTACTTAGACCTGGAGTACTGTGTACAGGTGTGGAGTCCTTATCGTAGAGGGGATATAAACATGCTGGAAAGGATACAATGAAGAGCTATGAAACTGATAGTGGAATTCCAGACTTATAGTTATGAGGAAAGACAGAAGAACCGGCCTGGAGTGTCTAGAAAAGAGAAGAATTGGAGGTGACTTAATACAGTTACAAAGTAATTATAGTTTCAGATTAGATACCAAGAAATATGAGTTTAGTCAGAGAGTGGTGAATTTTTGGAATGCATTACCACAGGAAATAGTGGAGGCAGGGTAAATTAATGCTTTCAACATAGGAGCATGGATGTGGCATTCAAACTGTATGAAGCATTAGTTAGACCTAGATTGGAATACTATGTACAGGTGTGGAGTCCTTATCATAGAGAGGATATAAACATGCTGGAAAGGATACAAAGAGGAGCTACGAAACTGATAGTGGAATTCCAGACTTATAGTTATGAGGAAAGACTGAGAAGAACCAGCCTGGAGTGTCTAGAAAAGAGAAGAATTGGAGGTGACTTAATACAGTTACAAAATAATTAAAGGTCCAAATTAGATACAATTAAATATTTGTTTAGTCAGACAGTGGTGAATTCTTGGAATGCATTACCACAGGAAATAGTGGTGGCAGGATCAATTAATGCTTTCATGAATATATTAGATGCACATAGTTATTTTTAGATCAAGTGAATGTAAAAGAAACTGGTTGTATACAACCTCTGCAGTCTTCTAAACCAGTATAAAGATGTTAAGTTATTTGTTTATCATGTACATTGCATAACACTGAAATGCAGTGTCAGATTTATGTTCTGCAGATTTTATCATAAACAATTGTAAAAGTACTTTTATGTATTTCAGATTTGTTAATTCTTTTTGTGTTTTCATATTAAATTAAGCACATGATTTTCCTACCACTTTTTTTTTCTCTTCTTTGTCCTCTTTCATCTTCAGATCCCAGTTTTTCTTAAAAAAGGTTGCCTCTGTTTGTAAGCCTTACAGCTTTCATCTCAAATGTCTAGCAAGGCCAGTAATGTTCTCTCCCCTGATGTATGATCGTTCAGTTTTGTAGGATGTGTTCCATGGGCTTCCCATATGGACGCCTGTCATGTAGCAATCTTCTGTTTGTTGTAAAGATGACCGTTGAGTTTACTATGTCCTGTCAGTTCTAAGTCTGAAGATGACTTTCTCCTCTCTAGTTAAATCATAGTAGTTTTCTTTTTGGAAGTGGGGGTATTGGTCAGCCTATTTTTCCATGTAAGTAAAGATCCCGTTAACACGTAGGTGTGGCATATTGGGAATATGGCGTTGGGCCCATATTTTTCATGACCAACATCACGACGGCGGCCTTTACTTTCCCAGATTATTCTGGTACCCAATTTTTTAGGCTTGATCCAACCCAATATCCGCTTTGAAATCAGAAAAATCCAACACCAACTAGGGACCGAACCCCGATCGGTTAGGAAGCCAATGCACTGATAACTGCGCCACCTTGGTCCCTGTAGTTAGCTTTAATTATGGCTACTGATTTCACTTTAAGGATAACATGGTTACTTTTTATGTTAAAAAATGCATATGTTATGATAAGGACATACCATTTCTTCACAACTACTTTGACTGATCGCCTGGAAACAGTATGTGCTTGTTAGTCATTGCCAATGCTGACCTCTTCATTTATGGTGATAACAATTGTTTGCAACCCTAATTAATGAAGGGTCTCTGTAACAGCTTAATCCTGCATGTTATTGACAGTGTTTTTGCCACCTTAATTATTATGAAGTTTATCTGTATATTCTATTTTATCCACTTAACCCTTTGATCTCATGACACCAATATACTAGTGTGTGTGTAAATACCCCATTCTCTGAGCCATCCATTGTTTGATCTGACAGATGGACCATTATTTTAAGGCTTGGATTTTAGTGACTTAAACACAGTACACACATTTCCAGAAAAAGGTGACGCGCACATCAGAGCATATTTCGCGATGTTTTTTATAATTTTCTTGAAGGAAAGTAATTTTGAAAAATGGTCTTTCACACTAAAAGACTAACAACAGAACAGGCTGTTGTAAGTAATCTCAAGGATTTAGGTGCTGATAAATTGGACTTAGGTGGTTTTTATTCTGAAAAGGACAAGTGATTATTTGTGTTATGACATGCGATTTTGATTATCATTGATTTTGATAAAGCTAGATCTGTTCCTGTCGCTCGAAAGATCAGACTACAGTTTGCTGGGTATATCCCACAAAATGTATCGTCAAATTTGAAACAATATGGTCTTTAATGAATATATTCTACAATCTACTGGCATAACAAGTAGCAGCATTGGATATGATCAAGTCAGTCAATTTGAGATAGGATAATTAAATTAGAGCAAATAGTATTGCCATAGAAAATAGCTGTCCTCACATGTTTAACTTGTGCATATTTTCTCAGGAGCACAGAGGAAAAGATTTTATGGATAAGGTGTAGAGATTCAAAGGGTTAATGATTTGTTAGCCTGTGACAAAAGTGATGTATTTATTAAAATAAAACTGTAACTTTTTTCAGCCTGGCTGAGCCGAAATCGTAAAGTTGAACTGAAATTGTCCATTTAACACTAGCATTAACCATTGTTGCATAGCAACAAATTCTCATTTGGTAAGAAAGACAATAATATAGCCAAACATCTGCAACACAAGAAGCTACTTTTTCTCCAAACAGCGTGTGTCTCACTTTTTGATAAATCTTTCATCTTTTAATTATAAGTCTTACAATGTTTAGATCATAAATTTCGCTCAATTTGTTAAATATATATGAATTTTATTTCGAATAAAACTTTGATGCACAGAATTCCAGCATTTTGGTCCGGACAGAAAGACACAAATCAGCAAATTTAGCCGAGACATAAATGGGTTAATTACGGCATTACTGAAGGGTTTAAAGTGACATGAGTATCATTGTGAGAAAAAAACCTTACGGAACCTAGTTTTCGTAGGGTTTTACTGTATTTTCTGTTGTTGTCCTCATAATGATTGTATTTTCTTTTCTATCTCAACATAAATATATTGAACATTTACATATTTACTGGCTAACTACCTTCTGAAAATCAAATGCCAAGCCTGTGGACAGTGTCTGATATAAGATTAAGTGGAGCTTTCCCTGTAGTATCTGACGTGACCGGTAGTCTTACTGTCTGCTCAAGCCCATAAACAATCAGAGTGGGTCTTAAGATGCAGAACAGTGATTGAGCTGACAGCAGCCAGCGACTCATAGCTAGCTGCTTGCGTCAGGGTCAACAAGCGAGAGCTGACAAAAACTCTATTCTGCCTACAAGCAGCGGCCCTGGAAACAGGCTGCACTAGTGTTGTCTGGCTAAGAGAATAGGGATCGCAGTTGGAAGGCAAACCTGGTCCCAAAAAAGCCAGCTGAAACTGGATGTGTCGGGCTGTAAACTACGATACAATGTCACAATGTCCTTTTTTAGGATGAATGCCGAAGAAGAAGAAGAAGATACAATCAGAGTTGAGTACTATTCTATCGCACAGCTAACATCATTCAGGTGCCATTGAGTGCTGCGGATGTTGTTGCTGTTGCGCATGCTGATGGTGTGTTGGCTGATGCTGTTGCTGCTGGAGCAAGGTTTGGGAAGGACGTTGCTGGTGATGATGCTGCTGCTGCTGTTGTTGTAGGCGCTGCCGTTCGCCAGAAGAATTGTGTGCATCCAGCATTTCTGTAAATAGATCACAAAAAGAGACACAGCCTTCTGTCTTTAGCCGCTGGAAGAAGGTGATACCTCGCTCACCAGCCTGGCGGACGTGCGTCAGCAGCAGAAGTATTGATGGGGCATGTCGCAAGTTGCCGTAACCCTGGTGACGACCTGCAACCTCCATGAACACGTCCAAAATCACTTGTCTCATGTCCTGAATTTTCACAAAACTGTCCATGTGACGCACCTCTGAAGAGGAAACAAAAAATACATGTGTAGCATCATATGCATGAATCCTTTCTAAAAACTATAACTGACTTGGCTTGATCTAGCCGAATCTCTCCTCTGATAAGGAAACAAAAAATACATGTGTAGCATCATATGCATGAATCATTTCTAAAAACTATAACTGACTTGAAAAAAGAATGACCAAGGCCATACAATGAAGACTCCTGTCCTTTCGATAACAGATGCCTACAAAGGATAATGTGCATAAAGTGGCAGTACACCGTCAGAAATGAAGAACTATGGAAAAGGAGCCAACAACATCCATTGGAACAACAAATTAAGCGAAGAAAATGGGGCCGGATAGGACTTGCGCTATGGAAGGTACAGAATAACATAGCCAGACAGGCTTTTACATGGAATTCTCAGGGGAAAAGAAAGAGAGACAGACCCAAAAATACATGAGTGTGAGAAGGAACTAAGATTATATAATTACACCTGGAGAGAGGTAGAAAGAGTAGCCCAGGATCGTGTATGCTTGCAGGATGTTGTCAGTGGCCTATGCACTGAGAGGAGCAACAGGCTTTGATTAACTGAATATATTTTGTGAGCCAACATGTCAGCTCTATGGAGTAAATCAGTTAAAAGACAAACCTGCATTGACTAATACTGTGGCTTGTAATAGAAGAAGCTCCTCTTTGGTAAGCCCATGTAGAACCATTTGCTCAGACACGGCAGACACCTGCTCCAGGACGTCACTCATTCCTGTGACTGCCCACTGTTGCCTGCCAAGTTGAAACATGTCAAACATTAACAACTTTCACATCTAGAATCAAGAAAGCAAGTTTAATTCCTTCACTTCAATTATGTATTTCTAGTAGCATTGCCCCGACCGGCTGGAGGCGCAGAAGAGGCTGTCCCCACACAGTATGGCTCCAGCAGATGTCAACCTCCTCCTACGCCTTAGAACCATGCCACAGCAATGGGTCATGGATGTGGCCGACCGACGCAACGGGCCTTAGATATCTAAGCGAACATTATTATTAGTAGCATTAGGGATTACTGGAAAAACAAAACCATAATTTTGTATAGAACTTCTTTGATATCCAGAAAATGAATTACTCTGTTTTATTCATGCAACATACATGGAAACCAAAAGAAATAAAAACTACCACCAAAATACAAATCTTTAACTCCAACGTAAAGTCTGTTCTATTGTATGGCTCTAAAGCATAAAGGACAACAAAGGTACTAACAAAAAAGGTACAGGCTTATGTAAATGGTTGCCTACACAGAATACAAGTGTGAAACTGACACGATAGAATCACACATGTGGAACAGGGCAGATAACAGTGGAACATGACATAAGGGAGAATCACTGGATAAGATACAATAGGATATAATACAATACAATATTGTGTATAGGATACACATTACGAAAACCAGTTGATAACATTACGAGACAGTCTCTGTTCTGGAATCAACTAGGCGGGAGGAATTGACGACGACCAAAAAACTCATGGAAAAAGGAGTTGGATGCCAATAACAGGGCGGCACGCAGGACATGGACAGAACTGGCTTGGATGGCTCATGAAAGAAACACTTGGCGTATATTTTTTGAAGACCTGTGCTTCGCATGGAGTGGTCAGGTTTTTTGATTGACTGATCATACATGTGGCATTATCTCTGAAGCTTTCTTTCAAATCAAGTGGACTACTCCACACTCAGCATGTTTAGCCTGTATGAATAGTAGGATAGGGGACGGCATATGCTAGTGGTCAAGTGACACGGCTCACAACTTGAAGGTGCTGGGTTCAATTCCCATCACAACACAGGCTGTTACCCCAGGGAAGCAAACCCTTAGAAAATGCAGGAGGAAGCAAACCCTTACATTAAATGCATGCCAAAGTCAGATGCACTGGGCCAACAGGCTCAAAATAAAAACCGCAGTGCAATGCATACCACTTTGGGGAATTAAGAAATAAAGCGAATGCCAAAAAAAAATAAAAAATTGCGGGATGTGAGACCATGTGTTGAAGAGTCTTCTACACTCAAGGGATCATCCTGCACTGCTAGTTGTCTCTTATGACAAGCTCTCAGTGTAGCTGTGGTTCTATTCTCATCTGTACTGCACACAGAGTTCTCCCCCAAAACCCCATAGGCAATTTGATCTCCAAATCAGGACTGGCCAATACACAGAGACCTACGATGCCAAACCTGGCCAGAGGGAGCCGAGTTTACGCAGAAGCTGCTACCAAAACTTGGAGAAGACTATGGACTTCGTCCTAATGACGTGACTATAGATATCACGTGACCAAAAAGCCTGAACGCAGAAGAAGAAGAAGATAGAGAAACATTAAAATAATTCTTTGCATTTACAATGAAGTCACTGGCTCAGTTTACGACAATTGACTTTTACAGCCTTTGCATGTACCACGTTGTACAATCTGCAAATGTTCAACCTGAAAACATCCCTGAACTACTGCAAAGTCATATTCAGGCTTTGTAGAATGAAGAACTGAAACTCAACACATCACTTGACTGAGCAGCAGAAAGAGCAAAAAGATGATGAGACAGAAAAATCAGCTATGAGCCCATGCAAACGAAGGACTGTCTTGCATCTACAGACAATGTAAATGCAGCTCAACAGTTACGAGACACTGATCTGGACTGGGAGTTGTTGTTGTTTAATGCTCATGACGAGTTGGTTTACTCTTTCATGCACACTGAAAAGGGCGTTAAGTGGTGTGTTGCAGTAGTTTTCCTCACATCCTGAGTCTGCTGATGAAGGTAGACCCTGTTCTGCAGGCTTTGTTCAATTCTTGGCTTCATCTGTGTGACACTCACTACTATGTGGATCATGTCAATCCCCACCTTGTTAACCAGGCTGCCATGAAGCAGCTTGTTTCCAGAGAGAACTGTATGGAAGTGAAGTGGGATCTTGGTCAGTTATTTCACCCGAACCTGACTAACATTGTCTAATTCAGTATGTTCAGACGTTAGTCTTCTCTTCTCTAAGACTTTTGCCTGACCAGATGCTAATCTCCTCTCCTCTAAGACTTTTGCCTAAACAGACATTAGTCTCCACTCCTCTAAGACTTTTGCCTAAACAGACATTAGTCTCCTCTCCACTAAGACTTTTGCCTGACCAGACGCTAATCTCCTCTCCTCTAAGACTTTTGCCTGACCAGACGCTAATCTTCTCTCCTCTAAGACTTTTGCTTGACCAGACATTAGTCTCCTCTCCACTAAGACTTTTGCCTAAACAGACATTAGTCTCCTCTCCTCTAAGACTTTTGCCTGACCAGACGCTAATCTCCTCTCCTCTAAGACTTTTGCCTGACCAGACGCTAATCTCCTCTCCTCTAAGACTTTTGCCTGACCAGACATTAGTCTCCTCTCCACTAAGACTTTTGCCTGACCAGACGCTAATCTCCTCTCCTCTAAGATTTTTGCCTGACCAGACATTAGTCTCCACTCCTTTAGGACTTTTGCCTGACCAGACGCTAATCTCCTCTCCTCTAAGACTTTTGCCTGACCAGACATTAGTCTCCACTCCTTTAGGACTTTTGTCTGACCAGACATTAGTCTCCTCTCCTCTAAGACTTTTGCCTAAACAGACATTAGTCTCCTCTCCTCTAAGACTTTTGCCTAAACAGACATTAGTCTCCTCTCCTCTAAGACTTTTGTTTAAACAGACATTAGTCTCCTCTCCTCTAAGACTTTTGCCTAAACAGACATTAGTCTCCTCTCCTCTAAGACTTTTGCCTAAACAGACATTAGTCTCCACTCCTTTAGGACTTTTGCCTGACCAGATGCTAGTCTCCTCTCCTCTAAGACTAGCAATACAGTTCTACAGTAACAAGAGACATTCATGCCCTGCTGTGTCTATTAACTGATCATCAACAACCATAATTTACTCACTGCATCAGAGAAGAAAGTTTATCCACTAATTTGTTAAAATAGCACATTCAGCTGTCTTCAAAATGACATATGAATCATATGAAAACAATTTAGAAAATGACAGTTTCATTTGTACACTCACTTCAATGTGAAGTCAATGAAACATCAATTACACCAAGTCAAGTTAACACCACGTCAAGTTTTTCATAAGATAAAAGAATATAGTCAAGGAGTTGAGAGCTTGGTCTATAAACAGAAACATACCAAATTCAAATCACAGTGTAACCAGTTTGACTGGGATTTTGTGGTTTTTTAAAAATGCTTCTCTCAGTCGACCCAGCTGTAAATCAGTACCTGATTAAGTAAGGGGATTATTCTGAGTCACTGCAGGATCTACGGAAATTTGCTAAGCTGTCTACACTTTCAGCAATGAAAGAGAACGAGCACATATGGGAGTGCCCAAGTACAACGAAGTCGGTCCTATGAGTCATTTCTATGTTTGTCAATTCAGCAGTCTGAATGTGCTAATAAATCCTGTCAGACAGGAAAACAAAAAAATCAAAGCAACTAACACTGCTTTCCATGTTTCAGTGTTACCAGGACAGACAGAATGCGAAACGAAGACATTTAAAGTATGCTCTGCACTACGTCTTGTGCAAAGTACATCTCCAGGCACAAGATACACTAATGAGAATGCACCCGCATCAACTTCCCCTGATGTCTTACAGTTGCTGGTAGATCAGGTTGAAGGGCAAGAGGGCACTTGGCACATGAGAGATGACTTAAGTTCCCACTGACACTCAATGACATAAGTGGAAAAAAAACTGACACTGCAGTTCTTTTAAAGCCATTGAGCTGCATACCAGACCTTCTTTAGAAAAATGTTAACAAATATTGAATGAAAATCTTTTAAAATTAATTAACCTTTTCCGACTGAACGGCATAAGATTACAACGATTTGATTCCGTTCCAATGGCGTTGCACGCCATCAGCTCTAGGGTCATCGCTTTATCATATTTAAACTACAGGGTTAATGCCATAAATATGGCTGAACATACTGCTCTTTTGATTGTAGAGAGTTCCAGCTTCCGTCATGCACGGTTAGGCGAAGAAAATGGTGATTGTGAAATTTGTTTTAGATTTTGGAAAGGATTTCTTCTGTTTTTCACTTGGATTTGAAAATTCACCCATTTTTTAGATGGGGGAGTTAAGTTTCTCCTACAGATACTTATATATGGAAACATAAGTTATAATTCGATTGGTTAAAAATTTGCATCTAACACTGATGTTTAACTGCTTAGTATAAAGCAAATGTTTAAATATTTAGTCTGACCTAAAGTATGATGGAATATCAGGTGCATGTACAGCTTTAGTTTAATGAAGAGTTTTTTTCCACTAGGAGGATATTTACTTTTTCTAAAGTTGTGACATTCTGCATGATGGAATTAGTTCAAGAACCAAGAAATGATTTTGAAACAGATGACGGTGAAAGTGGTCATGTTTTACAGGGAATAAAGCAACAACTTCAACATGTGAGCTGTGTAAAAACAATAAAAAAAATTATGTGGTACCCTCCAACCATAATAACATTTACTGCAGTGAAATGTCAACAGAAAAAAATTAATATTTCACGGCCAAAGTCGTGAACTAAAGACTGCAGAATATACACCGTTTTATTTAAATATAGACAACCGGACTACCGTAGAAAGACTGAAGTAAAAAAATCTATACAAAAAATCAAGTCTGTTTGTTATGATGATTCGTCACTTCCTTCTTCACAGGTTTGACCAGCGAGAAGTCTTTTTGTGCTAGATTAAAATGAATTTGAAACACTTTATTATCTTCTTTACGCGTATTGGATCCAGCCCATTACTGAGAATGGTGAAGTTAAGTTGTTGCAAAAAATCTTTGATCTTTGTGAGGTTGATTTGTTCGGTTTGTTGATGTAGATGAAATATATACGCTTTTATTGTAAACCAGCAGATATGCCGATCTTATAAAAGAACAGTATCAGTGCTTTGTGGTGATTTCATAGAATTATATTGAGGAGCAACGTTACCTAATCGGTGAGTCTAAATGTTTGTGCTTTGTTTTATAAATTTTCCCCTTCATCTTCTTGTATCTCAGAAACTAACACACACACACAACAAAAACACCAACAAGTTCTTTACTCATTTATGTATCAACACACAATACAATCATATCTATAGACCAACAAATAAAAAAGGTTTCAGGCTCTAAAAGTAAACAACCACAGTAAAACGTGACTGCTAAAAATAATGCCACCTCCACTGATGAAATTGCGTTCAATTTTTAAGGTGGTGTGGTAAAGGTTAAATGACTTGTAATGCTTCATACTAATATATATTTTTATTATGAACACTTCAGTTCATAGATAGTTAAGTATATTTCTTAAGATCTATAAATCATTGCGGGAGCCGCGTAGAGCGCAGTGGTTTTTTTCAGACCGCAATGGTTCAGTCCGGGAAGTGAAAGCGGCGAGGGAGAGGAGATGGCTACCGACCTCACATAGCCGAGCCTTTGAAATGTTCGATCGCTAACACCTTACACCCCTACAGCAGTAATGCTATGGGTTACTTTACTTTACTATAAATCATAATATTAGATCAATTTGTTTAATTTTAATGAATTTTATTTTGAAACAAAATATTTGACGTAAGAAGTTCTAGCAGTTGCCTCTGACTGTAAGACACAAATCGAAAAAAATTAGGCCGGACTGTAAAGATGACAAAAGATCGTACTAAATTTACATAATTTGTAATGATAAATATATAGGGAGAAAGCGCATGAAAATTATATTTGGCTGTACAGTGAAGGAAAAGAACAGAGTAGTAATCTGTACAAATTTATATTTATTAATTCATAACGAAAAACTACCCAAGCATGGACTGGACCCATGCATACACCGACGGCTCTGTAACAAACACAACACAGAACGGAGGGGCAGGGGTATTCCTGAGTCTACCAAATGGTAGAAAAACAACACTGTCAGTGGCAACTGGAAAATTCTCAAGCAATTTCAGAGCGGAGGCAGAGGCACTGAGAGTTGCAGTAGAAGAAATGGTGACATGCAAAAGAAATGAAAGCCATATAGTCCTGCTTACAGATGCCCTGGCCATAGTCACAGCACTAAAAAGCCAGAAAAATGCTGAACTCAATGATTTAAGAGCAGTACTCTGTCAACTATGCCAGCAGTCCGCACCAAAAAGAGTAGCGGTACAGTGGGTTCCATCCCACTGTAACATCCAAGGCAACGAGGAGGCAGACAGACTGGCAAAAGAAGGTGCAAGACTACCACAACCAGATACTAGTGTGACATACGAAGAATCAAAAAGGCTTATTAGAGCTAGATACATGACCAAATGGGAAACAGAACATACTGGCTACACAAAAAACAATGCCTATTACCAGTTGAACAGAAGAGAGCAGGTCGTGGTCTTCAGACTCCGCACTGGCCACAATAGACTGAGGTACCACCCATTCAATAAATTGAAGATAGGTGGCACTGAGAAAATGACGGCTGAACATCTGCTGCAAAACTGCCCGACATACGAGGATCAGAGAAAGCACATGTGGCCATCACCAGTGGCAACACTAGTCAAGCTCTATGGCAGTGTCGACAGCCTCAGGATGACCGCTGCTTTTTTCGAAAAAATAAAGGTTGACGTCTGACAGCATACGATGAAGAAGATATCTAGATATCTAAGAAAATTTATAAGTATAGAAAAGACACTAAGGTAATTAATACCTTTCTAAATGAAAGTCTGGAGCGAATACAAGTGTCCGTCCCTCATACTCCATGGAGCGGAAAGCACAGTTGAGAAGAAGGAGCTCCATCCAGCAGCACTCAATCAGGTGGACTTGATCACTCAGCGTTAGGCAGGTATAATCTACAAGACAGACAAATGTTACTGATGTCTGTTTTATGATGGTCATATCACTTCAATGTTAGGTACAATCTACAAGACAGACAGACAAATGTTACTGATATCTGTTTTATGACAGTCATATTACTTCAATGTCAGTTATAATCTACAAGACAAACATTATTACTTCAATGTCAGGTATAATCTACAAGACAAACAGACATGTGAATGTCAAGAAGCTAGTCACTGTATAAGATGTAAGAAGTGCTGAAGACTTCACTGTAAGAAGTGTTAGAGACTTCACTGTAAGAAGTGTTAGAGACTTTACTGTATGAGGCGTTAGAGACTTCACTGTAAGAAGTGTTAGAGACTTCACTGTAAGAAGTGTTAGAGACTTTACTGTATGATGCGTTAGAGACTTCACTGTAAGAAGTGTTAGAGACTTTACTGTAAGAAGTGTTAGAGACTTCACTGTATGAGGCGTTAAAGACTTCACTGTAAGAAGTGTTAGAGACTTTACTGTAAGAAGTGTTAGAGACTTCACTGTATGAGGCGTTAAAGACTTCACTGTAAGAAGTGTTAGAGACTTTACTGTATGAGGCGTTAGAGACTTCACTGTAAGAAGTGTTAGAGACTTTACTGTAAGAAGTGTTAGAGACTTCACTGTATGAGGCATTAGAGACTTCACTGTATGAGGCGTTAGAGACTTCACTGTAAGAAGTGTTAGCGACTTCACTGTAAGAAGTGTTAGAGACTTCACTGTAAGAAGTGTTCGAGACTTCACTGTAAGAAGTGTTAGAGACTTCACTGTAAGAAGTGTTAGAGACTTCACTGTAAGAAGTGTTAGAGACTTCACTGTAAGAAGTGTTAGAGACTTCACTGTAAGAAGTGTTAGAGACTTTACTGTATGATGCGTTAGAGACTTCACTGTAAGAAGTGTTAGAGACTTTACTGTAAGAAGTGTTAGAGACTTCACTGTATGAGGCGTTAAAGACTTCACTGTAAGAAGTGTTAGAGACTTTACTGTATGAGGCTTTAGAGACTTCACTGTAAGAAGTGTTAGAGACTTTACTGTAAGAAGTGTTAGAGACTTCACTGTATGAGGCATTAGAGACTTCACTGTATGAGGCGTTAGAGACTTCACTGTATGAGGCATTAGAGACTTCACTGTAAGAAGTGTTAGAGTCTTCACTGTAAGAAGCGTTAGAGACTTCACTGTAAGAAGTGTTAGAGACTTCACTGTAAGAAGTGTTAGAGACTTCACTGTAAGAAGTGTTAGAGACTTTACTGTATGAGACGTTAGAGACTTCACTGTAAGAAGTGTTAGAGACTTTACTGTATGAGGCGTTAGAGACTTCACTGTAAGAAGTGTTAGAGACTTCACTGTAAGAAGTGTTAGAGACTTCACTGTAAGAAGTGTTAGAGACTTTACTGTATGAGGCGTTAGAGACTTCACTGTAAGAAGTGTTAGAGACTTTACTGTAAGAAGTGTTAGAGACTTCACTGTATGAGGCGTTAGAGACTTCACTGTATGAGGCATTAGAGACTTCACTGTAAGAAGTGTTAGAGTCTTCACTGTAAGAAGTGTTAGAGACTTCACTGTAAGAAGCGTTCGAGATTTCTATATGAGATGTTAGAGACTACATTCTATGAGATGTATGTGAGAGACTTCCCTGTAAGAAGTGTTAGAGATTTCACTGTAAGAGGCTTTCGAGATTTCTATATGAGATGTTAGAGACCATTCTATGAGATGTATGTGAGAGACTTCATTCTATGAGATGTATGTGTCAGACTTCATTCTATGAGATGTATGTTAGAGACCATTCTATGAGATGTACGTGAGAGACTTCACTGTAAGAAAGATAAATCGGCTTGCAGCCCAGTGTTCACATAGGATCCAGATGTACTAAGTCATTTCAGTCAAATTTGTGACAGATAAGCAGTCTGAAATAACTATACTCTGTGTGGTGAGGATACCTGGGATCCCTAATTTTTCTTTAGTCTGCTTACTCCAAGTGAAGTATAGAGCCACCCCTAGAGCTGACCTCCTTTACAGGAAGCCTGTATCCAAGCAATTGCAGTGGTGGTTTCAGCAGCAATGGTTGTACATGATGAGGTTGCTAATCCCATGCACAACATCTTTAGTCAGAATTCCCGACATGCTTTGAAGTTTACAGTTTATCATATTCTTTTCAACCCGAGCACAACCGAGTGGTCTGCCGGGTCTTTGTGTATGACAAGGACAAGAATAACACTACTGCCTCAGGGAGATGTCGTAAGAGGAGACTAACTTTGTGACATGGCATAACATCAGCCATGGTTAGGTGGTTTGTTTAGAGTAGCATAGATGGCGCCTAACAGGCTGTGGGTATACTTTTCTGTAGTGTTTGAGTCTATTAAGATGGACTGGCACATCGGTCAACCACCCTCCGTAAGCGCCTGTCCCAACGCAGCGGAGTATTAAGCTGCTCAAGCCTAGCCCGCTAAACAGGTAACCCTTTTCCCGGCTACATCCAGCTCATACCATGGCATGTGTCCATGTAGAAGTACAGGTCGATTAAGACTAAGACCACTTCGGTGAACGTATGTCTTGGGAGCACTGAATTACAACTTAAGCGCATCCCCAGTAGCTAATAGATTGTTGAAGTTCCTACCAGGGACATGTTTGGCCCAGTTGATTAGATAGACAAGCTCCCTGTCTGCCAGCTTAATCAGTGTGTTGAGAAGGTGGACTCGTGTGGCTGGCAGGCTATGATTATGATAGCTCTCTAGCACTGGAAGGTCAGCTTTCTGCAGTGCTTCGAGTATAGACACACTCCTTGACCGTTTTGCAGCCTGCAACCATGGTTTAAAATGAAGGATATGTTAATATATATATACATATAGATAAATACATATACATATTAGGCACTTTGATAAAAATTTCAAATTGACTCTACAGCATTACAAATACAACTGTTAGAAAGCCCAAGAAAAAATCCAATGATATATCAACCATGTCTCTATGTCTATCCTGAAAAAAGTTATGATTTTTTTTCTATTTAAAAAATCGCAATAGGGCTATAAGAGAAAAATATAGACTAGGGACTTGGGCAAAGTTGATTCCAAAAAGGAGGTGCAGTTGACAATATATTGATTATCTCAGCTATTCGTGATTGAACACCTGTAAAACCATACATTTTTGTATTCGGGAGAACAAAATTCAACCGATGAAGGTAATTGCATGACTTTTCAAAAAGGCACGGACTAATTAATATTCAAAATGGCGACCTCATTAGCATAATTTTCAACTAAAATAATGTTGTAATATTTGTTTTCTTCATGATACACTACATATGATATATCGTTTTGATCGTCTTTTTGAGAAGAGCATTAATATATTCATTGTTTGCTGTTATTTGATTAAAATGCTTGGAGAATTGTATACAGAACAAATTATTACACAAATTTTACTCGAAAATTTGTTTACAAGGTTAATAAATAAACATGCATAGTTGTTAGAAATTAAAATGAATGTTAAAAATAAAAAGAATATACTTACAGAAGGCCCCCTGGAACATACTTACAAGCTGCAGTTGATTAGTCAAATGTGGTATCTCCAAACATTACTTGTTTTCTTTGTGTTGATGTTAAAACCAAAGTTGATGCACATAGCTGAACATCATTCAATTTTTCAGTACACAAGCTGAAATATCAGGAAATTTGGAAACAACTAATCAATTTAATAAACAGAAAAAAAACAAAACAAATATAACAAGAGGCACATATGATATGCAGTTTAATTCATAAATGGATGTATTTTCCAAACAAGTGTCACAAACAGCAAAACATATGGATTAACAGTCTTTATTGGGTAAGTCTGATATGTTAATTGTTTTTGTCGTGCAGCATTTTGTTATTGCATGTTTCTTTTTCTTTTACTATTTGACAAATTAAGATATATTTATATCATTTATATGTTCTTAATGCTCATGCAATCCCCTTTTCTTCCATATATGACCACATGTAATATAAAACAGTGACATTTTAACTGTAAGACTAGATGAAATCTCCAGAGTGACAAGGAGATGCCTGGCTTCAAAAATGGAAATATTGCTATATCCTCAAAAAGCTAATTTAAAAAAAAAAAAGGACAAATATGGCTATATCAATTACAAAAAGAATTTACAGACAGTCCTTGGAACATACTTACCAGTAAAGATGATTATTCGAACTTGATGTCCCCAAGAGCGAAATCAGCCAACATCGCTGTCACCGGCATTACATAATCCTCTTTTGGAGGAGCTTCACCTGTAGTCCAATACTTCACGCACACACACTTCTGGTCAGGTTTGTTCTTCTTCCCCCGCTCCATTGTAAAGGATGTTACCTTCCCATGGTATACAACATTAACATCAACTTCTTCCACAGACCATACATGAAGAAATGGAATGATTAAATGGAATCATTATTGTCAATGAATAGCTGTAGTTTAGTTTTCACATTATCGTCTATTTCTTTAAAAATTTCCAATTCTAATATTGGTGTATTGTTTAAAATGGTACCCTCAATAATTATTTTATAATTGGCCCTTCTCTTATTATCTGCTTTCCTCATGAGTAATTTCTGCTTAATGTTCCGAGCTGCATCTGTAGCTTTCTTATTGTCAGCCCGCAGCAACCTCATCTTGGCTCCATGATGGACAGCAAAGTGGATCAGGTCAATCTGCTCGGAGTCTGGAAATGTATCCAACCACTCAAGCACATTGTTCTATACCCCTTTTACTTTCCCTCTATGAAACCAAGGGTTGCATTGGGAGCTCTCCGCCATAGAGCGTCCATCATGCCCAGAGTTCTTTCAGAACTCATGTTGTGAACTGGAGCTGAAGCAGTATCCACCAGCATGGTGTCTGTTGGCACTGCTAGAGCCCCAGTCAGATATGGGCACAGTTGAAGTTCCAGCTTCAAGATGAAAGCATTAGCCAAATGTTTTACAGCCAGCCTAAATTTAACTAAATATGACTTATCAACATCAATAAATGTCAGAGTTAAAAATGTATGCTCTGACTCAATGTCACCACTGAATACATCCTGCTTTCTGGAGGTGATAGATGATGGTTTCGCCGCTAACGCTCTCAGGGAATCCAAGCATTTCTTGAAGTAACCTGCTTTTGCCTGCAGAGAAAAATTGCATATGATCAGTGCCAGTAATAAATCGCAAGGCCAGGCAAAACTTGAAAAATTTGTATCAGTAGTTTCTTTAGTAGCAAAATGGTCAACAATATCTGATTGACAAAATTTAGAGCTTGAGTAATATTCTAATGAAACTAATGTATTTACTGTAAAAGTTATTCCAAGTGGTACTTACTGCTTCAAGATTTGAAAGTTGCTTGTCATTCTTGTAAAACAAACACATCCATGGCCCAGTCAGGATTTTGAAGAACAGTCCAAGTGCTTGAAGCTGAGCCTGGATATCGGGGTTCTTCAGATAGTTAAGTATGGTTGCCGCCATTTTTGTGCGACTACACTTTAGCTCGAAGTAATCTTTGAGTTTCTCCCGCAGGACAAAAATGGTGGAAGCCATGTGAAGCAAAACATTCAGTCTGTTCCCCACATATCTCTGGATAGTGCCAAGCGTCAGCTTTTCACCTCTTAGGAAGGTCTCAAATCCTTCTGGGTCACCTGTGCCTTGTTTGTGTCTGGAATGAATAAAAAGCAATTTATTTAAATAAACACTACAATTAAAAACATAAATTCACCTATTGCAAGATTGACATTGGTAACAAATCTGTATTTTTTCTATTTAATTAAGTGTATCTATTAAGCTGCTTAAAAAACTAATTTTTTCAATAAACAATACACACATTGGACATTTAATTTTACCTCATTTTGGAAATGCAGTGAATAAGTTCAGCTGCAATACATCCAGTCCTATGTTGAGTGGCTAGTCCCCATTCTCTGTCTAGGTTGGCAAGTGTTGTTCTGGCAGAAAGTGCAAGTCCATCGAGGGGATAAACATTGCAGTTCAGCTCAAGCAAATCCATGTCAAACTTTTTCTTCATTTCCTCGACAACACAGTGATTAACCGGTGCTCTGTCGGTGATTGTGCTCTTAATGGTTTTAAAAACACTTTTCTTGACATTGACAGCATCAATCTCTGACAGATTACGATACACACAATATGTCTCGATGACATCAAGTAAAACTTGACTGACATGCTTGTAGTAATCACTTGTTGTTCCTCCATGAAGCATACCTATATCCAGGACAAATGTCTGAAATAAAGAGTCTTTCACATTAGTAGTCACATGGACTTCATTGATATGAGATCCTTTTAAACTTGTGGCATTCCATGACAGAGTAGTGCAAGATGACTCATGCAATATGTATCCAGTCTTAATTTGAGACAGAACACCTATTTCATAAGCTATCTATGCTACAGTAGATGGCACAGGTCTGCTTGAAATTTGTTTACCACACAGAAGGAATAACCCATAGTGAAGGATTTCACAACAATGCTGAACACTGACATTACATATCAAACTTTTATACATGCATTTCCTGAATACATGGTCATACGTCTTACCATCTACCTTTACCTGTATAACCTCGTTGTTGATGTCATCTATCTTTTCTTGTAACATGGACATCTGATTCTCATGGGATGCTTCTAGGTAGCTCAAGTTCTTTCTAGCGCGAGCAACCTGACGTTCATGTTGTCTTTTCACTTGTTTCTTGTGCATCTTAGACTGACGCTGGAAAAGAGCAAACTTATTCTGCAATAATTTAAAATCCTTAACTTTCTTTTCAAGCTGTTTCTAGATGCTGTCATGTCTCAACTCATAATCTCGCAGCTTCTCGTTCAATGCATTACTTTTCACCTTCAACTTCTCCAAAGAATTCTTCACCATTTTGTAACTCCTCAAAGCACTCTTGCATTTGGCTTTCGAAGAGCTTAGGCTTCTTACCTTCCTGCGAATGGTCTGATTGACCACCTTTGGAGCAAAACGTGCCAGTTCTTGCGCATGATGTTTTTTCTGATCAAACAAACGCCTGCGCAATGTGACAATGGTCTCTCTCAAATTATTGAGTGTGCGCTGCTTGGTAACACAGTTATGACAATCATAACGAAGTTTCTTTGGGGATGGGGGCCCAACCATTGCAGCTGAAACAGTTGATACATCAGTAGGTGAGGCAATCTCTTGTGTCTGAAATAAAACAACTGTATTAGCGGCATCTTTAAAATATACAGGAAAGGGCTGCTGACAAAGTAGTACAAGTGAGTCCCAGTTGCTGCTCAAATTGTTTTTCTTCAACTTCAGATTTTTTTTCAAGGCATGCAGATCATTGTAGAGCTTTATCTCATCAACACGCTTATCCTGTTCTGCAGATGTGGTTGGAATAAGTGTCTTGATTTTCCATATCAAAGCAGTAATTGAGGGACCTCGTGTTTCCACAAAAAGCTGCACAATGTATCCTTTCTTGAGTGGATACACTGGCCCAAAGCGCGCTAAATGTGCTTTCAGATCAGCAAAACACTTCTTGTTTATTGGTGGGGATGGTGTCCCAATCGTTGCAGTTGACACACTTGATACTTCGGTAGAAGAGGAAATCTCTTGTGGCTGCAACAAAACAACAGTATTAGCCACATCTTTAAAATATATAGGAAATTGCTGCTGAAAAAGATGTACAAGTGAGTCCCAGTGTGTACTCAACTGGTATTTCTTCAACTTGAGCTCTTTTTGCAAGACCTTTAAAGCCCAGCTGAGCTTTACCTCATCTACACACTTATCTTGTTCTATACACGTGGTCGGAACAAGCGCCTTGACTTTACATATCAGAGCAATGATTTTGATATCTCTTGTTTCTCCTATCAGTCGTGCAATGTATCCTTTCCTGAGTGAATACACTGGATCAAAGCATGCCAAATGTGCCTTCAGGTCAACAGCTGACTTCTTGTTTGCCATGATCAGTAGATCTTAGAATTTCTGAAAAAATGTTAAATATAATAATTTTAAAACAAATTTGCAAGACACACAGATTAATGTTTGAAGCAAATATTAGTTTAAGCAATATAAAATCGTATTTAAAGTTATTACTGTACTGAGTTACTTGATTAATTGTAATCAGAACCGCTGATGGTGAAGGACAACAAAAATGGCGAACGTCATGAAATAATCAGTTTGGTGAAATTACTAGCCTCTGCTAAGTTCAAACTACATGACTTAAGTGTCACGATGTAACGTCAAAAATAACAAAAGATACAGATTAGTGGATGCAGAATTTAAATAAATACAAACTATATATCCCAAAACAATTACCGTTCACACTAAATAGCATGCAAACTTACGTGTATTTGTCAATAGCTCAGAAATTCCGAAAGTTAGAAAACAATGTCGTTCACATTTGGTCAGTGGTGAAATGGGTCACTGAACTAGCGTGTTTGACTTTTATACAGGCCAAAAATCACGGGATTGGCCTAGAAATAAAATAATCCGTTAAAGAGTCACGTTAAGAGAGGTCAGTAGCCATTTCACATTTTGAGTGTCAAATACAGCTAAACCGGAACACGTTTCTAAAAATAGAAATAGGTAAATTCCGATGTGCCTTTACATATATATATATATATACACACACATGTACGGCAAAGGGGGGGGGGGTGGGGGGGGGGGGGGGTGGGGGGGTTGGGGGGTGGAGAGATAGAGAGAGATAGGTACGAATGAATATATTCATATGTGTGTGTATTGAATATTGTATATTTTGTGCGCCCTGAAAAGGACATTAAGTGGCGGCTTGTAGTAGCTTTCCTCACATCCCGAGCGTGCTGATGAAGATGGACCATGGTCCTCCAGGCGGTTGTGCTATGCTTAACTTCATCTGCATGGTACTCACTACTACAGGGATCACACCAATCCACATCTCGTCAGCTAGACTGTCTTGAAAACAATCCATTTCCAGGAAACACTACATGGAAGAGAGATTGTGGTCTTGGCCAGTGTATTGTGCCTGACCCTGATGCGACATCCTGGTCAGTTTGTTGTGCCTAACGATAACTGACTGAGAAACACCGATCTCCTACTTCTGTGTTTGTCCTGAAAACTACATTGTGTCATAGTTTACATCGATCTGTGATATCTGTGCTTTTCGGCCCGACATATCTGATTTCAGCTGGCTTTTTATGAGTACTGGGTCTGCCCTTTAACTGTGATCCTATCCCTTGGGTAGACTACATTAGTGCAGCCTGTTTCCAGAACCGCCACGTGGAGGTGAAATAGGGTCTTGATCAGCTGTGGTTTGCTGACCCTGATGCAAGCAGCCAGCTATGAGTCACTGGCTGCTGTCACTCACAAATAGGAATCAGACAAGGAAGGCAAACAAGGACCCAAAAATGTGCCATGCTGAAATCGGATATGGCTGGCAGAAAGGTGCAGATATCGCTGTAAACTACAACACAATGTAATAAAACTTATAGGTAAATGAACTACAAAAGACAGTGAAGTTTATACAAGAGACAACATTGCAGATATAGACAATATTTTAAAGCGAATGAAAGAAGAAGAAAAAGAAACTTATAGGTATGATGAAAGATACAGAAAAACCTGCCTACAGTGTCTAGAAAGGAGAAGAATTTTAGGTGATTTAATACAGGTTTTTAAACAATATTTTTAAAATACAGGTTTATAAGATAATCAATGGAAAGGAAAAATTAGGCTACAACATGTTTTTAAAAACTCAGCCGCTTACAAGAACAAGACGGCACAGCCACAAATTAATTAAAAGAAAAGGTCCAGATTAGATACCAGGATGCTACTGAAGATGGATGTGTCGGACCGAAAGGTGAAAATATCGCAGTCAAACTGTAAACTAGCGACAACGCATTCCATTCTCCGGACTTCATCCTGCTAGTTGCAAAGCCCTGTTCAAAGCTTGGTAGCGGGAGATTGAGAACGAACGCAGAAAAAGACGAAGAAGATACCGGGAACATTGTTTTAGTTAGATTGGTGAATGCTTGAAATACATTGCCATAGGAAATAGTGGAGTCAAGGGCAATTAATGCATTTAAGAATAGATTGGATGCGCATAGGTATTTTTAGATCAAGTGAATATAAATGAAACTGGTTGTATACAGACTCTTCTAAAACCAGTATAAAAATGTTAAGTTAAGTAAGTTAAAACACCCTTTCAGGACGAACAAAGACGAATGCAAGGACAGTAATCATCAAAGACATTGTTTTTGTTGTATTCTTTGTGTCACTATGTAAAACCATTGTAGCTAGTATAAAAGTTCACCTTTAAAGTTGGGGTGCCATTTATGGTGGAATTGATTGCAGATTCAGACGAGTCTGCTCGACAACGCTTGCCCTTCAGAGCAGTTGTGGTACCACTGCTTTTCCTCTCTTTTCTCTGACTTCCTGCAAACATGAAATTCATGGCAAGCGTAAGGCAACAATGAGAATAGTTTGGTTATTTATGCAGTAGCTGATCTAGAGAATGTGCTTACAAGAGTAAGATGCACACAATGTGGAATATGTTAATCTTTCTTCGCTTTTTTAATGACCATTTTCTGACCGCTGAACATCTGCTGCAAAATTGCTCGACATACGAGGACCAGAGAAAGCACATGTGGCCATCACCAGTGGCAACACTAGACAAGCTCTATGGCAGTGTCGACAGCCTCAGGATGACAGCTGCTTTCTTCGAACAAATTAAAGTTGACGTCTGACAGAGTACGAACAAGAAGAAGAAGATAATGATCATTTTCCTTTTTTAGTCAAATCATAGTAGAGTGGTTCGAGGGCTTGCTTCTAAAGATACAGGTAGCAGGTTCAATCTTCGGTTTAGACATGTTTCAGTCTACGAAGTTGTAAATGAGTATCCGACTTACTGTTAGGGAAGGCAATGCAGTGAAAAAGAGAAATGTTTACCCCACCTCAGAAAATGCTGAGACATCATACAATGAAGTCCCCAACACTTCATCCCTGATGGCAGAATGTGATATGGGATTGCCTATTAATTTCGAGGAGGAAGACTAATGTCTGGTCAGGCACAACATACTGATAATGTTGTTGACTAGCCAGTTTTGTCCTATATTAAGCTCATGCATTTTTCATTTTGGCTATCCATGCTATTTTGAGCACCCTCCTGTAGACTTTCAATCTTCTTCTGTAGAGCATGTGTGGGTGACCATGTCTGACATCCATATGTTGCCACTAGGAAGATGCAAGTAGTGGTTTATTAAGAGTAGTTATAGATGGTGCCTAACTGGCTGTGGATCTACTTAGCTCTAGTGTTTGAGTCTATTAAGATCAACTCGCATATCAGTAAAAACCACCCTCCAAGAAACTGGTTGTATACAGACTATGTAGAGTCTTCTAAAACAGTATAAAGAGGTTAAGTTAAGTTACATGTTTTTAATTTTAATTAACCTATGGACATTTTTCTCTTTATTTCATTTTGGCAATCTCAGTTGGTGGTTATAGCCGAGCTGAGAAATTAAAAACTTGTGACTACTTGAACTGTTTGTTTTTCTAGGATAACTTCAGACCTGGTTTTCGTCTTGTCAGTGGCCACTGTCTTAGTTTTGCCTGTGTCTATGAATAGATTTTATTCCTCACAGTGTTGTTTAACCAACAAGATCATCTTTTACAGCCCCTCAGCGCTCTTTGAGAGGGCTGCTGTATAATCTGCATATCTTAGTTCTGATAATTCCTTCACGCTGACAATAAACGGATCAAACTTTTCATACTCTTTGTCATTCTTGACATTTCTCATTATGTTTTCTGCATAGATAAGGAGAGAGTATGCATTCTTGCCTTACTCCGTTATGTATCTCGAACCAGTCCGACGTCTCTCCAGCTATTATCAGTTGAATCAGGAACGTTGCGAACCCCATGTCTGTTCTTAGTTGTCATAGCTTTCCGTGTCGCACAGTTGAAAATCTTGGTATAGTCTATAAAGCAGGTATGTAAGTCAACATTGTACTTTCTGTCCTTTTCAATAACATTTTTCATGTTAAGGATGTGATCTCTCGTGCCTGTGTCCTGACAAAAACCTGCTTGAACCATATTTACTTCCTCTCTGATTTTGTTTTCTAACCTTTTCATGATGATCCGGAAGAGGATTTTGCTAGAATGACTAATTATAGTGTTTTTTTTAGTAGTTATTCCATCGTTTCAGATCTCAGGTCTTTGAGAGTTGGATAAACACAGACCATTTCTATGCTCTTAGCCATGTTGTACTGTTAGTTTTTCTTTCATAGTGTGTGGTAGATCTTGACACTGGTTTCTCCGTCAGCTTGTATGAATTCAGTTGCTATATCATCACATCCCTGTAATTTTCCTTTCTTCAAGCCTAGGATTTCTAGTTGGACCTATCTATTGCAGGTTCCAGCTCCTTGTCAGGGGTCTTAGACACAATGAATTTTTCTCAGCATGAACAGTTATTTCAACATGAGCATCTTATTTTTGTTTAGCATGAATAGTTTAGTTTTACTCAGCACGAACCCTGTGGCAAACCTTTTATGTGTTTCTACAGTTATGGTTCATTGGAGTGGAACCTAGGTTAGAAAGAATAGGATCACTGTGACCTTTCTTGCATGTCATAAAAGGTGACTTAAAAGAGTTGTGCATTGGGTTAGCAATGACATTACATCAAATCATTGCTAATCGGGACGGCGTGGCCTAGTGGTTATGTGGCACGGCTCACAAGCCGAAGGTGCTGGGTTCGATCCCCATCACAGCACCGGCCGTTACCCCAGGGAAGCAAACCCTTAGAAAATGCAGGAGGAAGCAAACCCTTACATAAAATGCATGCTGAAGTCGGATGCACTGGGCTGACAGGCGCAAAATAAAAACCACAGTGCAACGCACACCGCCTTGGGGGATTTGAGAGAGTAAGGCAAAGGCAAAGGAAAAAAAAAAAATCATTGCTAATCAAAGCAATAGTGGTTTATGCAGAGCTTAGTTTTACATGATGATGTTGCCAAAACTTTCCACAACACAACCTTCCTTTGATCCTTTTCTAACCTCTCTTACAAAGAGTTATGGGACCCCACACAGGGGGCATTACAAACCAACAAGGGGAGAGGTGACTAATATCTGGTATGGTAAAACACTGATCAGACTATGTTAGTCAGGATCAGGTGAATATACTGATCAAGACCTCACCTCACTTACATCCAGTTCTCCCTGGAAACAGACAGTCTGAATAATGAGGTGCGAATCGGCGAAATCCGTAGTAACGAGCAAAAATGCATAGGAATCTAAGCTTAGCACAACCGCTTGGATGACCCGTACCCATCTTCATCCGCACACTCGGGATAAGAGGAAAGCTACTGCAACTCATCAATTTACAACCTTTTCAGGGCGCACAAAAGAGTAATCTCACTCAATATGGACATTCAACAACAACAACCTGCCACATAACAACCTTTTCAGGATGCACAAAAGAATAAAGTTGCTCGACAAGGGCATTTAACAACAACAACAAAAGACCAACATAAAGAGATGATATCCACAATGACAACAATAAAGTACACATAGACTGAAGAACATAGACACATAGAACTATTAAAAAAATACCCAGAAAACAAACAACACAAACAGCTGACATTTGTTGCCTACACATTGACCCTGTTCAGAGACTGACTGTTGCTGCTGAGGAGAATGTACAGGCCAGAAATCCCAGATGTATGACAAGAAAACTATTCAAAGATCATTGATATAACACAACAAAAAGATGAGGACAGACACATTCATTAGATACATGCTAGGATATGAGGGAATGGAAAACCTTGTGACAATGGCAGAAGACTGAGAGCAGTGTGGGCAGAAAAATATGGATAAATAAATGACATAGCAAATTGGGTGACAAAACAAATTTACATTTGAAGTGCAGAAATGTTCAAAAGACAGGTAATTGTAGAGGAGAAATTGCTTGTCAAAGCCATGAGTTGTCAGTTTCTGTTAGATTGATAATGGCAAGAACCACAAGTAAGAGAATGGAGATTGAGGTCAAGACTTCGGCTCTGAGGTGGCTCTCAATCCTTGCTTCGGAAGAGTACAGAAGGGATGGCTACGTCAAGCATGGATAGTGGGCATAATGGCCTCAAATCTTTGAGGACCTGTATGAATCTATTGTCCTAGTCATTCTGAGCTGCAGTGGTCAGCGACCCATAGCTGACTGCTAGTGTCAGGGCCAGCGAACCAGAGCTGCCAAGACCCTTCTACACCTCCAGTAGTGATCCTGGATAACAGGCTGCAACAGAGCAGACTGACTAAGGAGAAGGGATTGAAGAGGGAAGGCTAAACTCGGTACTCATAAATGCCTGCTGAAGTCAGATGTGTTGGATCAAAAGGTGCAAATATCACAGTCAAGCTGTAAACGACGACACAACGCATTCCATTCTCCGGACAACATCCTGCTACTTGCAAAGTCCTTTTCAGGGATTGGTAACAGGAGATTGAGAGTGAGCGAAGAAGAACAAACTGGGGTCAGACATGTGATGTGCACTATCCTCAATTGACACAATTTACAGCTAGAGTGACACAATCTCCAGCCAGAGTGACACAATCTCCAGCTAGAGTGGCACAATCTTCAGCTAGAGTGACACAATCTCCAGCTAGAGTGACACAATCTCCAGCTAGAGTGGCACAATCTCCAGCTAGAGTGACACAATCTCCAGCTAGAGTGGCACAATCTCCAGCTAGAGTGACACAATTTCCAGCTAGTGACACAATTTCCAGCTAGAGTGACACAATCTCCAGCTAGTGACACAATTTCCAGCTAGAGTGACACAATCTCCAGCTAGAGTGACACAATCTCCAGCTAGAGTGACACAATTTCCAACTAGAGTGACACAATTTCCAACCACAGGGACAGATCTCCAACCAGAGTGACACAATTTCCAGTTAGTGACACAATTTCCAGCTAGAGTGACACAATCTCCAGCTAGAGTGACACAATCTCCAGCTAGAGTGACACAATTTCCAACTAGAGTGACACAATTTCCAACCACAGGGACAGATCTCCAACCAGAGTGACACAATTTCCAGTTAGTGACACAATTTCCAGCTAGTGACACAATCTCCAGAGTCAAAATTAGTGTGCACATTTCCCCAGTGCAGGCAAGCATTTTGTAAAATCTATCCCAAAACACGACAGAAAAATTCAAGACATTTGGTTCTCAATAATATATAAACAAGATTCAATTGTTTGTTGTATTCATTCAGGTAAAAATAAATTGAGTCTGCTGTGGGACTGAAGGTCAAAAGTTGATGACAGAAACAGGAATAGCTTGGTTAAGGCACCTCAGCAACAACAAAAAAACGAGTTATGTTACACCCACAAGGACTTTACCGTGGGACAATAAATAAATAAAAGCAAAATTAATCACAATTAGCCTATAATTCACCCATTCTGAAATTGTATGCCATTCAATGACCACACAGGTTTCTGTTTGTACAAAAATAATTATAAGTGCCTAGCTATCAGGGTGCAGTTTTGTTGTTTTTTTGTGGGCCCTAAAATGGACCTTGATGCTGGTTTGTGGGTTTTGTGGGCCCTGAAAAGGGCTGTGAGGGGAACAGATTACCAACGATCGCTGAAGCTATGCACATATCTGGACATACACATGTTGTTCGTTCGTAGCTGCACAATTTAAAGAGGAGGCCAAAATTCTGTGATGTCCTGCAGAATATTGTCGGACGGGTCTAACTGACGGACTTTATTCCGATGTCGCCACAGAAACTCACACATGTAGGATTCTATCATGTGTCTGTGTGTTCCGTTTTCACATTTGTTGCGCTCTTTGGCAGCTTTCCACAACCTCTCTATCCGTTGTGTGTTTGTTCCTGTGATAGGGTCAACAAAATGTGCAGAATGATTCACTGTTTTGTGCCTTAAACCAGGCACATTCTGAATGGTACTGTATGCACGCCATTGATCAGACACAACTGTAGTACCAGGACGAATGTTGGCTACGATAATGGGCATTAGTGTTGCCACTGAGCGGTCCGGCACTGGAACCATCAAACACTCAACTTGTTTCACGACAAATGCCACCGAATACCCACTGCTGTGGAAATATACGACCGACGTATTTTTCTGCGTGTGAACACACTTTCATAAATCTCAACCGTCGTATTTGGACCGCCAATTACAGCGGGATTAACAATTAATGAATTTACACAAATTTGATGGCAGCATTGTTGGCAATTCCTAGCTCTGATTTACAGAAAGCAATGCTAGTCATCTCTTTACTCCAACAGTAAATGAAGAGAATAATCTCCCTATAGGACAAACATGTTCCCTCTAACCATGTGACAGAATGAACAGGAATGTCCTGCTGACATGTGGGACATCTCTAACGATCTTGGCGAACTGTGAGAGACAAAGTCATAACATGATTTTTAGCACACAGTTGGACGGTGTGTATAATTCGTCTTTCCTGCAAAAAACAAACACAATTTATTTTCTTGCGTGTCAAGTGTGACAACTGCAAGAAATCCATCTTCCACATTCGGTGTTAGATCTGAAAAAGACATGGACATAGGTTTACCGCGCGAATTGAAGACACGCGAATTGAAAAGTATGGTGCTTCGTGTGGCTACATTCGACTAAATTTGACCTATTATAATCCGTGGGTGAATTAACGCACAAATACTGGGTCTTGTTTTCTTGAAAGGTGATTGTTTGTTTGTTTTGTTCTTGTGTTGCTCCCTCCTTTGCCAACATGTCTGCTGTCTCATTTAGTGGAATGCCAAAATGTAAAAAATATGGGCCTAACACCATATTCTCAAGATGCCAAACCTGCGCTCAGACTGAATTTATTCTTTCCTTTTTATTGTTTTAATCACCTGTGTAAAACAGGTAGTGAAACAAATTTTTCAAAACATAAAGAAAACGGGAGAAGTTTATTTATGTGCTAATGTCCAAGTGATACTTATGTCGGCACAATTTCGTCACAATATTTTTATCCTCTGCCAATCCCAATCCACACGTTTTTTACGTAGGGATCAAAGTAATGAAGTTTTTAATTTACACTATCTTTTGCCGAGTTCTTTGGTGACAAATTCATCTCAAACTAAATCGTGCTCTATTCTTGCAGGGAGAAGATCACTATATATGTGTTTCACCGGTGACTGTCTTCTCACATGATTTATTATTACAGTAAATGTTACTGTATCTTCTTGAGTGTGTTCCTCCGCACATCGTCAATTGTCAGGCATGTAGACGCTGACCAACTCTCAGAGTTACCAGAAAACAGGTTGCACAGCCATATCTGACAAAACATGCCAGTATCTTATTTACAAGGCTTCAGATGGTTTGAAATCAGAGCTTTCCTTCTCTTGAATGAGCTGTCTTCCCGGGCTTTCAAGCCCCAACTGCCCGAAACTACTATTTTTAAGGTGCCAGTGGCTCGCCTTCCGCCCCTTCTCCTGTTAGTCAAAACAGTTCTGCCGCATGAAGGCCAGGAGTTGGACTTTGTTGTCAGAGGCTATATGAGACGCACACCTTGGTGTTGAGAGTTCATCCTCAACCCCACCCACGGCCATGACAACTTTTAGAACACATGACAACTTTTAGCAACTAATGAAGACATACATTATGAAAGCGCTACAATTGTTGGTTATTAACTGTAACATGTTCTTCCTCATATAATTTTTAAATATAAGATATAATCTGAAGACATATTGATCAACTTTGTAAAATTAGATCTCTCAAATTATGCCACCTAAAAAGAGAACATTTACAGAAAGGAGAAAACCTTTGCATATAAATAGAAGGATTTGCATATTTACACAGCTTAACCATTACCATCCACTTGGTTTCACGGCGTGCTTGATAAAATAATGTTTCCATACAGAAAGTTTGTGGGTAGCCAAATGCCTACAACCAGTATTATCCTGTATAAACATCCATGTTAATGCTATAGGAACGGCTTAACATGTAGATTTAAATAGGCATCACTTCCTTCTTGTAAATTTTTCAAATTGGAGATATGCTTGTGGAAATTTATAAAAAATTTGGAAAGGATGTATTCTCTCTTTTTTAAGTCAATTTGAAGATTATTCCATTATTGAGGATGATGAAGTTAAGTTCTTGCAATGAATTTTTCTGAGGTAGGTCTGTTTAGTTTGTTTATGTCAGGTCAGGTCAGGTCATCCCGTAACCGGTGAGGTCGTTGGGGCACACATAAAGACATCCTCACAACTCCACGCCATCCCTCTCTGTCAGAAGCCGCTGCCTGTGACTCTTCTGGTCGGAGACTGGTCCATTCTTTTATGTTGTCTTCCCATCTCTTTTTGGGCCGGCATCTTCGTCGTCTGCCATGCACCTTCCCGTGGAGGATTGTGTTTGCAAGACCATTTGATCTCGATATGTGACCGTACCAAGTGAGTTTCCTTCTTTTGACAGTTGCCAAGAGATCTTCGAAAGGCCCTATTGCCGTCGTAATTCTATTTCAGATTTCCTCGTTTGTAACTCGATCTTTCTACATGATGTTTAAAAGTCTTCGGAAACATCTCATCTCCAAGGCCTGTATCCTTCGTTGAAGGTCAGCTGTAACTGTCCATGTCTCACACGCATAGAGAAATATTGACAGGACCAGTGTACGCATTAATCTGATTTTCGTGCGTAGTGCTAACCGTTTATCTTGCCAGATGTTGTAAAGCCGTGCAAGCGCCGCTATTGTCTGTGCTATTCTGGCCAACACTTCACATTTTGATCCTTCATCACTGACAATCGACCCAAGATATTTAAAACGGTTGCATCTTGCAAATTCTAGGAGTCTGAGGCCCTGGTCATTGGTTTCTTTATTTCCATATGGTCCACATGTTCCCCTCCAGTCGTGGACTGCATCTTCTCCAATTGGAGAAGATTGTTTATGTAGATATAATAAATATGTTTGTAGTGGAAACTAACAGATGTTCCGATCTTGTTAAGAACACTATCAGTGCTTTGTGGCAACTTCATGGATTTACTGAGGAGCAACATTCCCTAATTGGTGAGTCTAATCTAAATGTTTGTACTTTGATAAATTTTCACCTTCATCTTCTTGTATCTCAGAAAATAACACACACACAACAAAAACAGTAATATCAACCAGTTCTATCAACAAATCATATCTATAGACTGACAAATAAAAAGGTTGCAGGCTACCAGTCAACAACAACTTGCTGAAAAATAATGCCGTCACAGATGAAATTTTTAATGGAAATTTCTGGTTAAGCTTGAAGTTCAATGTATAATTTGTCTTCAAATAATAACTGTGCTACAAGTGTACATGTTTGTCACACTATGATACAACTGATGGCTAAATAACATAATTTCACAACAAAATTTGAGAGGACACGAGTCTGAGGAAGAAACAAACATTTGTCAAGCAGCGAAATGTCCATCCAACATTGACAAGCAATTCATAATACAGTGAGATGTGCTACTTTAAATGGCCTACTAGGTTACGGGGACGAAGACGGACAACGCACCAAATTTACCGAGGTGTGGCGCGCAAGCTAATAATAAAACTTAGTCCTCATGCGGCCCTCTACTTGCTTGAGACTACTGACTTATGGTGATGTTTTCTTGGATTTCTTTATAGCTGGACCAAATTTCTTAATTCGATATTTTGAACACAACACAATTTTGCATATGTTGATTCAAGTGAAGGGTGAACCTGCTTATTGTAATTGGGCTCCTGTCCAAGGGATCAGATGTTTATTATCATACAAGCACCACTACTCAATCTCTGTGATTCTCTATTCCTTATCTACAATACTGAATCTCTGTGATTCTCTATCCCTTATCTACAATACTGAATCTCTGTGATTCTCTATCCCTTATCTACAATACTGAATCTCTGTGATTCTCTATCCCTTATCTACAATACTGAATCTCTGTGATTCTCTATCCCTTATCTACAATACTGAATCTCTGTGATTCTCTATCCCTTATCTACACTACTGAATCTCTGTGATTCTCTATCCCTTATCTACAATACTGAATCTCTGTGATTCTCTATCCCTTATCTACACTACTGAATCTCTGTGATTCTCTATCCCTTATCTACAATACTGAATCTCTGTGATTCTCTATCCCTTATCTACAATACTGAATCTCTGTGATTCTCTATCCCTTATCTACAATATTCAAACCCATGTGATCCTCTATCCTCTATCTGCAGTGCATAATCCCTGCAATGTTTCCCCATATCTCTCTGCCATTGTTATTCTTGTATCCTCTCCCAATTACTAAATAATAAGCATCTCTCAATCCCACACCATTCAACCCCACACTCTCTTGTAGGATGAATGATAGCAGACAGCACTCTCATACCCAAACTGTAGTGCTAAAACCAGCCTCTTGTTCTATCATTAATTAGAACTTCAGTTCTGGTATTTTAAAATAAAATCTGAAAGATTTCAGTTCATGAGTCGGTTTTCTATTTTGTCATCAGTGATTCCATGTCAAGACTTTGTGAATCTGCAAATATATTTTTGTTGCTATTTATTAAATCTTGTTTGCGTTTGTTATTACTTCAGGAAAATGTGTCATAATGTTTGTATATATTCAAGTAAAGTATGCAATTCAGTAATAAGCAGACTGACCTTTGTTCATGCCGACCTCATAACATCGACGTAAACGACATGCTTGGCAGCTTTTACGTCTATGCTTGTCTATGGTGCATGTGTTAGTTGCAGGGCAGATATAATCCACTGGACCTGATAGAGAGGCAAGAAAATGAATATCTCAGACAATAAAGCTTGAAGAAATCTGATGTTGCAAGGGCCAAACTTCATAATCTTGGAAGACTTGGAATCCTGGTATTCAAACAGGCATGTTAATTTCTGCTGCCAGGTAGCCGAAAGCTTCGGCTATATGTAGTAGGTATTTTACAACTTCCTGCGGCTCACTAGGCCTGGGGGAAGATACATATAATTTGGGTAGATTTTTAACTAGAATTTTTATCCGGGAAGAGTGGTCCTGAGTTCATTTCTCAGTTGAGGCAGAAATGGTTATTCAGACTGGGAATTTTCCGGGTTGACCCAGCCGCAAATGGGTCCCGGTTTAGTCCGAGAAGTAAAGGTGGCTGGCGTGATGCTGACGACATCATCTACTAAGTGCCGTAAATTACAAAATAATATGGGCCTAACACCATATTTCCAATGCGGCGCATGGCGTGACGGGATCTTCCCCCTTTTTTTAAAAAAAAGTGGCCGTTAAGCCTACTCTTTTCTATTTCTAACTGCCAAGGTATTTTTAACGTGCTCGACACTGAACACGGGTGTCCGATCTCACTACCCAGATATCAGAAAATCGATGTGAAAAAAATCACGGTCTCCATTGTGATTCTTCTTCTTCTTCTGCGTACACAGTCAGACAGTAACCATTATTTTTTCGAAAAAAGCGGCAGTCATCCTGAGGCTCTCGCCACTGCCATAGAGCTTGTCTTGCAGTTCCACTGGTAATGGCCACATCTGCTCTCTCTGATCCTCGTATGTCGGGCAGTTCTGCAGCAGATGTTCAGCCGTCATTTTACCAGTACCGCACGGGCATTCGTCGGTACACCCTATCTTCAATTTGTTGAATAGGTGGTACCTCAGTCTGTTGTGGCCAGTGCGAAGTCTGAAGACAACGACCTGCTCTCTTCGGTTCAACTGGTAATAGGCATCGTTTTTGGTGTAACCAGTATGTTCGGTTTCCCATTTGGTCATGTATCTGGCTTTGATAAGCCGTTTTGACTCTTCGTACGTCATACTGGTATCTGTTTGTGGTAGTCTTGCACCTTCTTTTGCCAGTCTGTCTGCCTCCTCGTTGCCTTGGATGTTGCAGTGTGACGGAACCCACTGTACCACTACCCTTTTTGGTGCGGACTGCTGGCACAGTTTGCAGAGTGCTGCTCTTAAGTCATTAAGCTCAGTGTTTTTCTGGCTTTTTAGCGCTGTGACTACGGCGAGAGCATCTGTCAGCAGGACTATATGGCTCTCATTTTCACTGTGTGTCACCATTTCTTCCACTGCCGCCCTCAGTGCCTCTGCCTCCGCTCTGAAATTGCTTGTGTACTTACCAGTAGCGAATGACAGTGTTATTTTTCTGCCATTTGGTAGGTTCAGGAATGCTCCTGCCCCTCCGTTCTGTGTAGTGTTTGTTACAGAAACGTCGGTGTATGCATGGGTCCAGTCCATGCTTGGGTAGCTTTTCGTTATGAAGCTTAGGGTAGTGTCTCTCCTTTCTTTTTCAGTCTGGCAGTTTTTGTTTGCAATACCTGGTATATTTTCTACCACCTCTGGAAATATATCCTGCCTCCAGGTAGGTTTTCGTACAGTAGTGATGGGTTTTGGTGTTGTTAGTGCGTTTATGGGATCTTCGTGCATCTTTGCTTTGGCTATTTCTGCAAAGTTTCTCCGCTTTAGTTTCCCATTTCCCAAATTGTTTAGTCTCTGGTACATTGGATGGTCCGTCAGTCTTCGGAGTTTCTCTGACTGCAGCTGGGCTCTGCAGTCTCTTCTATCGGTCATGGATTGCAGTTTTGTAATCTTTTCAAGTTCTACAATTGGCGTTGACTTCATGCCACCTGTTATAATTCTCATGGCTTGGTTTTGAAGTTTGTTAACTTTATCGAAGTTTGCCTTCGCTGCTGTTGTCCATGCCGCAATGCCATACTCGAGAACTGGTCTCACTCTTCCAGTGTACAGTTTCTTTAGTATGCCTTCGTCTGCTCCCCAGCTTGTGCCAGCAAGTTTCCTCATGACTGCCATTCTTTCTCTGGCTTTCATTCGGTTTCTCTCAATCTGACTTTTCCATGTCATGCGCCGATCAAATGTGACTCCCAGATAGGTTGGGTTGTCGTTTGGCTGCAGGATTTTGCCATTTAGACTTAATTTGGTACTTTGGGGTTTTAATGAAAGCGAGAATATTGTGCATGTGGTTTTCTCCTCGTTTATTTTGACCAGCCATGAGTTCGCCCACTCTTCCAGCGATGTTAGGGCCGTCTGCATCCGATTTCTTGCTATGGTGAGATTCTTTTCAGAGGTCCACATAGCCAGATCGTCTGCAAACATTGAGCTATGGACTCTTCTTGGTATATTCTCTGTAATGTCGTTTATATATACCAGGAAGAGTGTGGGTGACAATACTCCCCCTTGGGGTACTCCCTGCTCGAGTGTCACCTTTTTGCTCATCTGCCCTTGTACTTGGACTCTGGCCGTTCTTTGTTTGAGGTAGTGGTTGATCCACTTGTACATCTTCCCACAGACATCACTTCTTCTTAGCTTGACTCTAAGTCCGTCCTTCCAGACTTTGTCAAATGCCTTTTCCAGATCCACCCAAACAGCTACTGTGTGTTTCTGTGCCTGGTAGGCATCTTTTATCTCCTGGGCTATGAGGATGACCTGGTCCTCAGTGGATCTGTGCTGTCTAAAGCCGGCTTGCTGTGCAATTAGTATTCGTTTTTCTTCCAGATGCCACATCAGTCTGGTGTTTATCATCCGTTCCATCAGCTTGCCGACACAGCTCAGTAGGCTGATGGGCCTGTATCCATTTGGATCTGTTTTATCCTTTCCTGTTTTTGGTACTGGTACCAGTATTGCGTCTTTCCATGCCTGGGGTACAATACCCCTTTTCCAGCTTTGGTTCAGGACTGATAGTAGTTTCCTCTTCGCTGTTTGGCCCAGCCCCATCAGCATTTCGTTTGTTATCCCGTCTTTTCCGGGAGATTTCCTTTTCTTTAGTGTTCTCATAGCCTCTTCCATTTCGCGCATTGTTAGTTTGGCCATCATGTGCTCTTCGGGAGCCGTATTTATGTTTTCGTGTCCCTTTAGCTCTTCGCTAATGTCTGTATTCTTATCTGCAGGGACCTCGATGTGGTTTGCTCTGGCATAGTGATCGACAAAGGCGTTTGCTGCTTTCTTACCTGTGATCAAGTTCTCGCCCTGCTTGATAGTAATTTGTTTATTTGACGGGGTTTCGTCGTTCATGGCTCTGACTAGCTTCCATGGCTTGTTCCCGTCTTTGTCCAGGTTTAGACTTTCCGTTTTATTTTTCCAGCTTTCTCTTGCTGTTTGCTTGAGAGTGTGTTTGTACTTCGCCGCGGCGGCTTTGAGGGCGATGTTTGCCTCCATGGATTTTTCTCGCTCTGCCATGTTCCTAGCATTTGTTACTGCATCTTCCACTTTCTGCAACTCATCATTCCAGTAGGGCTTATAGTTTTTCCTAGCTCCTCTTGGGATGGTTTCAGTGGCGGCTTGCATTATTGCCTTGCTTAGGCTCTCTACCATGGGCTTCATTTTGGTGTTTCGTGTGTTGATGGTTTCACACAGCCCATCTGTCAGGATTGCAAATCTGTCCCAGTCGGCTCGTTTGTAATTCCAACGTGGGAGCGGTGTTGTTTCCTGTGGGCCTACTTCCATGTCAATGGTTAGCCTGATCGGCCTGTGGTCGCTACCTGCCAGTTGGTTTAGCACCTGGCGGTCTATTTTATGGTGTATGTCCTGTGTGGAGAAGGCCAAATCTGGAGTCGAGGTGGTATGCCATGTTCTTGAATAGAAGCTAGGGCTATCCTCCGGCCTATTGATTAGGGAGAGATTTGCATCTATCTCCCAATCTTCCACTTCGTCACCTCTGCTGTCTGTGTCAGAGTATCCCCATCTCTCCGAGTGGCTGTTGAAATCTCCAACTACTATGCAGTTGGAGTCTCTGACCTCCATACTCGAGAGCGATAGGTCTCTGTTTGGTGGTCCGTACAGATTGAAAATGCGGAGCTTCGTCTCTTGAGCCATTATGTCAACTCCTACAATTTCTGCTTGTCCGGTGTGATTGACAGATACCGCGCTACTCGGTATGCAGTTTCTGGTCAGTATCCGGACCCCTCCTTTGTGACCTTCTCTATCTAGACGGAAGGTCTGATATTCTCTGATTGAGAATTTATGGTTATTGTTGAGGTGCGTTTCCTGGATACATGCCACGTCAATCTTACCTTCATGCAGGTGGTGTGTTAGGGCATTGTGATTCGAACCCGTGACCTCTGGTATTCGAGGCAGACATCTTACCTCGAGACCACTGGGCCCCCCCCAATGTGGTAGGCTAAAAATGTGTTTCTTAATGTCGAGGATAAAGTGTTACAGACTTAATTGTGGTAGATAACAGAAAGCTAGGTACTCATTTACAACTAGGAAGACAGGAGTGCATCAATATCAGGGGTCAAACCCAGAGCCTTTATTGCTAGAAGTAAACAATCTACCATTCTGCTATAGAAACACCCATAAGATCTGGATATCTCTTAAAGTTGTGTACTTTCTTTTTCACACAAAGAACAGCAGTCTTCTTCTTCGTTCATTCTCAGATCAAGGTGCTCGTTTCTCTTACAAAGGACACCATTGTATCTACGGCTGTCCTATCTCCATACAGCATGTCTCAAATCTGTCTCGCGAGACCAGTATTGTTCTCTCTTCCTGCGCATTAGAAAACAAAACTTAAGATTTGATCATCAAAGCAAAAAAAGCCTTTAGAGGGCTTGTCTCAAACAGCAAATGGACATGATCATGTCTGCTCAGCTTCCTGCAGAATATAGAGTTAAAATTGTTCTTCTATCCATCTGTGCTTACTCTCTTTAATCTCAAGATGGATTGTCTGTTGCCTGACTGCCTTCTACAAGTCTATGATTGTTATTAAGCTTCTATCTGTAATTTCTCGAATATTGGTTTCTAATCAAGCAGATTTTGTATGATGATAGGTAGCCAAAAGCCGTTTAATTTCATTCCTGTCTTTTCCCTTGAATCATTTAATTTTCCTTATGGGTTGTCTCAAACCACATGGTTTGAATATATTCCATACATTTATGTATGCTTCCCTTTTCAGTTGGCTTCTTCATATGTTTCTCTCTTCCTATTATTGTTTTTTTATTCATTTGTGTAGCCATAAATTTGTATATGTGTATCTCTTGATATTTATTTGTTCTGTTTTTGTATGATTTGTTCATGTTTCGTCCGTTTTTGTTTGTGTGCAATCATATTGACCATTTCTAGACGGACTAGAGGAATGTTGTGTTTGGTGAAGAAATTCTAAATTACATGTGAAGAATGAGCGGGTGTGTTGTTATGATGAAGCTATCTAGTTTCCGTTGACCACAGGCCCGGTTTTTTGCGATGCATAGCATGTGGCTCATCAGGCTCCCTACTTTGCCAACACAGCTTCCTGCAATGTTTGGCTTGGGTTCGTTCATTCTCAATCTCCAGCTACCAAACCCTGACAGGGCTTAAGTAGCAGGATGTAGTCCAGAGAACGGAATGCGTTGTGTCGTAGTTTACAGCCTGACTGCGATATTTTCACCTTTCGGTCCAACACATCCGACTTCAGCAAGCATTTTTTGAGTACCGAGTTAGCATTCCCTCTTCGATCCCTTCTCCTTAGCCAGTCTGCCCTGCTGCAGCCTGTTATCCAGGATCACCTTGTGGAGGTGTAGAAGGGTCTTGGCAGCTCTGGTTCGCTGGCCCTGATGCTAGCAATGTTTGACTGTTCCCCAAGTTGAAAGTGTTGCTGAAAGGAACCTGATTTGGGTCACATGAAGATATGCAGAATGCGGCAGCCCCGCTACACGCCATTCCCTAAGAGGCCTTCCTGAAACGCTTTCCACAACACTGGGATCGTTAGGAGTAGTGCATGCAGTTCCAAAAAAAGTACTCTGAAGGCAATTAGCGTTTCAGACCTCCAGGTGAGACATTGTATTTTTCTCGGTCAATGGTCGCATACATTTTGAACAGACCTTGTACATGTCAGATTAAGTTAAAAGAAAAAAATAATTATATCTTTAGAAACAATTCAGATTGAAGAATGCTCTATGGCAGTGTCGACAGCCACAGGATGACCGCTGCTTTTTTCAAAAAAATACAGGTTGACGTTTGACAGCGTACGAAGAAGAAGAAGAAAGAAGAAGATTTAAGAATCATAACAAGATAACAAAATATACAACAGAAATAAAGAAAAGAATCTTGCAACTTGAAGTCGGTTCATAGACAATAAAATATATAGGAACAAAGTCGCTGACAACAATATTGCTTTATGAATGAAAATCTTAAACGACTAATAAATAAGAATAAATAACTACTTGCAGCAATTAAAATGCAGTTACAGAGGCGAGTGTAGCACATGCAATGATAAATGTAGATGTCAAAAATGGGAACAAAGTACAAGAAAACATTATGTAAAAGAATTCCTTGTAACTAAATTAAAGAGAAAATTGACAAAATTAATTGAAAACATTGCTAGAAATGAGAATCTGATCATTCTTGTGATGTGATGACTTATAAAGTATAAGAAGCAGGTTCGAGATGGTATAACAAGATGTGAAGGCAAACAAAGAACAAAACAAATCAGATGATGCTGAGGGAATTGATCCTCCCTACCACCAGCCATTTTTTTGGGACAATCACCTTATTTCTCTACTCCTCAAGGCAGTGTGCGTTGCATTGTGTTTTTAATTTGCACCTGTAGGCCCAGTGCATCCAACTTCGACATGGATTTTCTATAAGGGTCTGCTTTTTTCCTACATTTTCTAAGCGTTGCTTCCCTGGGGTAACCTATGGGTTGTGAGCTGTGTCACTTAGCCTCTAGCCCACGCCTTCCCCTACCACCAGACATGAAACATGATGATGATGACATATACAGTACACAGAACCTGCTGCCACCAACCTTGTATACTCCTCTTGAAAAAAGCCTTACATCCTTCACAAGACCACACACCATAATGAAAGCCCGATGCATTGTCATTGCACACCTGACACAGCCTGGACTGTATGCTGCTGCCTGGCACTAGTAAACAGAAAATGGTTGTAAAAATAAGCACATCATGAGTTTCAGCAATCAAACAAATGATAACAGGTCATTAGGCATCAAGGTCCGAGCGGAGAGGACCTACTTTTGGCTTCGTTAAGTGGACATGATCAATATCATTGGCTTGCTAGCATAATATGGCAAGGTCTCTCAACAAGTTTTTTGTGAAATGTCTAATCTAGAGGTTCGGTGAGAAATCTTGATTCAAGAAAATATGTTTTCCCCTCTTAAACTTAGATCGCAGATCAAATGGAGACCAATCAGCCCTGTACATAGGCTACATATTATATTAGCAATAACCAGCCAATAATGACACAAGTATTTGAAATTCAATGGACTAGAACTAAATAATTTGATGACAACATTGTTTGTGACAGTGACACACTTCAAAACAAAATTATTTTCCCTTACAATAAATTGTATTTTTTGAAAACTTTTCATGATTTGTTCTTTGTGTGAGTGCAACATAGAGCTGGCCGTGCCCGGTTGCATGCGACAGTTCCAGAATTATGATACTGATACGGACACTTTTTAAATCACATCTCGCATGTTTCTCAAAATGATGGCTCAGCACATTGTGAGTTTGCTGCATTTCAAAGGAAAAATCTCCACTTTGATAGCTGAACTTGTGTGCCCCCTTTGACTCAAAGAGATAAGCTGGACCTAGTTGAACAGCTAGAAGAATAGGGGCCAGACAGAGACACATATCTGCTGTCTTGCAGACAGGTTGGGGGCTGTCAAGGGACTAAGAAAGGCAAATGTGACAGAAATTCCAGTTGAAATAAAAAATACACAATTTTCACTTGAAAAAGAAGAAAGAAACATTATTTTGGCAAAAAATGCTGCATTATAACTCTGAATACTTTTGTCAATTAAGCCAAGGCACAGATTCTTAATTTATTCCACAAAAATTTATGTCATTTGGCATCACTTTCTTTGACAAGTAGTACTCGGGGAGAAAAGATTAAATAGGTCAGCTGAAGTTTGCCAACCATGTTGTAAAAAGTAAAAGGTTGCACATGGTACTGGCAGTCTCACCATATAAAACAAAATGTTTCAGAAACTGCGCTGAAATAACTTTGAAAGAGAAAAAACTGCCACCACAAATACTTTGGTATAAGAAAAAATGGCACTGCAATTACTTTATTAGAGCAGAAACTGCCACTATTATTACTTTATTAGAGGAGAAACTGCCACTATTATTACTTTATTAGAGCAGAAACTGCCACAACTATTACTTTATTAGAGCAGAAACTGCCACTATTATTACTTTATTAGAGCAGAAACTGCCACTATTATTACTTTATTAGAGCAGAAACTGCCACAACTATTACTTTATTAGAGCAGAAACTACCACTATTATTACTTTATTAGAGCAGAAACTACCACTATTATTACTTTATTAGAGCAGAAACTGCCACTATTATTACTTTATTAGAGCAGAAACTGCCACTATTATTACTTTATTAGAGCAGAAACTGCCACAACTATTACTTTATTAGAGCAGAAACTACCACTATTATTACTTTATTAGAGCAGAAACTGCCACTATTATTACTTTATTAGAGGAGAAACTGCCACTATTATTACTTTATTAGAGGAGAAACTGCCACTATTATTACTTTATTAGAGCAGAAACTGCCACAACTATTACTTTATTAGAGCAGAAACTGCCACAACTATTACTTTATTAGAGCAGAAACTGCCACTATTATTACTTTATTAGAGGAGAAACTGCCACTATTATTACTTTATTAGAGCAGAAACTGCCACTACTATTACTTTATGCCCACCCTCTGCCTTCTTCCCGTTAACAAATTTTCAATCCATTTGCAATTACCCCACCTATTCCATGTGATTTTAACTTTCGAAATAATCTTTGATAAGGTACTCTATCAAAGGCCTTTGCAAAATCTAGATAAATAACATCCACTGGCTCCCCTTTATCTATCATCTTAGTAACCTCCTCCATGAATTCTAATAGATTTGTTAAGCACGATCTCCCTATAGTAAACCCATGCTGACTATTTCTGATTAGATTAAACTTGTCTAAATGGTTACAATGTTTTCTTTGATTATTGACTAAGAATTTACAGACTATACTTGTTAAACACACCGGTCTATAATTTACTGGATCTGATTTTTTGCCCTTTTTGAATAATAGGATCACTCCTGCATCTTTCCAATCACTTTTGCAAGTAATTGAGAACATAATTTAGCCACCATTATTTTTGTTAGTTGGTCTCTAATTTAAAACAGCAATTTTGGATGAATACCATTTTGACCTGAACATTTATTCCCTTTCAACCCTGGGATCTGAGCTCTATTGACCTATTTTGCCGGGCAGTCGACTGACTTCTTAACCGCCTCAGCGCCAATCTGGAGGGTATAACTATTGATCAGTCAGTCTTCACTGACCTCGTTTATGTGGATGACATTGTCCTATTCGGCACAGACAGATCTGTGCTCTTTGGAAATGTTAGACAGTGAAACACCCTCACTTGGTCTGTCTATACTCTGGGCCAAGACCAAAGTTCAGAATCTCATTTTCAACACAGCACCCCAGGGTATCGAAACTCAAGGTCACACTGCAAAGAGCGCCAACGAATTCATCTATCTCGGAAGCATGATATCATCTGATGAGCACAGCGGTCCCAATATGTCAAAGGGGATCGGACCAGCTGTGTCCGCTATGCATGACCTCCGACGTGTATGGAGTAATGGTAAGATCTCCCTTGGGACAAAAATCTGTATCTACCAGTCCTGCGTGGTCCCAGTCCTACTATACGGCTCAGAAACCTGGACAATGCTGAAACATGACATGTCGAGACTGGAAGTCTTGCATACGTGCGTGTCTTGGGCATCCGATGGCATGACTACATCCGCAATGTGGAGGTCTCTGCTAAAACAGGCCTCCACCCAATCTCATAAACACTTGACCGGCACCGAGTTTCTTTGTTTGGTCATGTTGTACAGCTGGACCAGGAAACCACTGCCCACAAGATTCTACACAAGTCGTTCCTCAGCGTCAAAAGTCTTCCCCCGACAGGCTGGAGGCGCAGAATGAGGCTGTCCCTGAACAGTATTGCTCCAGCAAGTAGCAACCTCTTCTTCTGCCCAGGACGAGGCCTGGAACCACGCCACACCTGTGGGTCACGGTTGTCCAAACTGACGCAACGGGCCTCAGATGTCTAAGCGAACATTATTATTATTATCAGGGATCTTGGAGCAGTCTTCTTTTCTTCTTTTGTGTAGACTGTGTCAAAGTATTGATTGAGTAGATTATCTGCCCCCCTATTTTCACTTATTTTTCCCCTGCTATCTATGAGAGGGCCTACTTTGTCTTTCGTTCTTTGATAGAGTAGAAACTGTCACTTCTACTACTTTGTTAGAGAAACTGACACTGCTACTACTTTATGAGATGAGAAACTGTCACTGCTACTACTTTATTAGAGAGGAAACTGTCACTGCTACTACTTTGTTAGAGGAGAAACTGTCACTGCTACTACTTTGTTAGAGGAGAAACTGTCACTGCTACTACTTTATTAGAGGAGAAACGATCACTGCTATTACTTTGTTCAAGGAGAAATTGCCACTGCTATTACTTTGTTAGAGGAGAAACTGTCACTGCTACTACTTTATTAGAGAAGAAACTGTCACGGCTACTACTTTGTTAGAGGAGAAACTGTCACTGCTACTACTTTATTAGAGAAGAAACTGTCACTGCTACTACTTTGTGAGATGAGAAACTGTCACTGCTACTACTTTATTAGAGAAGAAACTGTCACTGCTACTACTTTGTTAGAGGAGAAACTGTCACTGCTATTACTTTGTTAAAGGAGAAATTGCCACTGCTATTACTTTGTTAGAAGAGAAACCATCACTGCTATTACTTTATTAGAGGAGAAACCATCACTGCTATTACTTTATTAGAGGAGAAACCATCACTGCTATTACTTTATTAGAGGAGAAACCATCACTGCTATTACTTTGTTAGAGGAGTCACTGCTACTACTTTATTAGAGGAGAAACCATCACTGCTATTACTTTATCAGAGGTGAAACCATCACTGCTATTACTTTATTAGAGGAGAAACCATCACTACTACTACTTTATTAGAGGTGAAACCATCACTACTATTACTTTATTAGAGGAGAAACCATCACTACTATTACTTTATTAGAGGAGAAACGATCACTGCTATTACTTTGTTAAAGGAGAAATTGCCACTGCTATTACTTTATTAGAGGAGAAACCATCACTGCTATTACTTTGCTAGAGGAGTCACTGCTACTACTTTATTAGAGGAGAAACCATCACTACTATTACTTTATAAGAGGAGAAACGATCACTGCTATTACTTTGTTAAAGGAGAAATTGCCACTGCTATTACTTTGTTAGAAGAGAAACCATCACTACTATTACTTTATTAGAGGAGAAACCATCACTGCTATTACTTTATTAGAGGAGAAACCATCACTACTATTACTTTATTAGAGGTGAAACCATCACTGCTATTACTTTATTAGAGGAGAAACCATCACTGCTATTACTTTATTAGAGGAGAAACCATCACTGCTATTACTTTGCTAGAGGAGTCACTGCTACTACTTTATTAGAGGAGAAACCATCACTGCTATTACTTTATTAGAGGAGAAACCATCACTGCTATTACTTTGATAGAGGCTTCTTTTAAGGTAGAGAGGCTATTGTGGTGGCACTATGTTTCACATAGATTTAAAAGGCAATACAAATTAGGTACTATACTATGTTAGCAATAGCCCGTCAATAATGACTGACGTTTTTAGATGTCAATAAAAATAAAAATTGAAAAGGTTTTTATCATACAACTTTGAAAGAGATAAATAATTCCCACAATGCGGATTTGAATCACATACTTAAGGATTTCACAATTTTCCACCATTAAATATACACACATTTTCTGGATTTGCTGTGCTTAATATGTTTAGAGATTAAGGATTTTAATGCATGTGTCCTGATTGGTACTGTGATGTTGACAGGTTATGGATGATGTTTCATCTCTGCTATTTGCTAGCTAGATCTATTGTGGAGAAATGTTAATCCCATGGAAGAGTTTAATATATTTAGAAAATATTTTTTAAGTCAATTTAAAAGACGCACTTAATTTAATTAAATGATACTTTGCATGTCAATTTGACACAGTTGTCAGCATATAGTATAATTGGTTTTTGTTTTCGGTTCTGCAACAGATATTTGGTTCCAGTTTTGGTACAGTGACTAACAAACGGCAAGAATAACGTTATGGCATATTAATATTATTTAAGTAATTATATATTATTATTATAAATTTATTTTGAATTGGTGGTCATAACAACTGACCACAGATCTCAACACTCTGAGAAACACTGACCTAGTAGCTGCCATTTGGTCAAGTCAATACCTGTGTGGTGTAGGACAAGCTATTTTTAACAAGTTAGCTCTGCTTTGCTAGGTAGCTTTGTTACAATCAATAATATTGTTTATTCACTTCTAGTAATGCATTTTCAAGTACATTTAATGCAAATTATTTCATTCTGGTTATTTGTGGTTCATGAATTATTCATTAACAATAATTATAATAAAATATAAGATAACAGGCTATTTTCATGCACTAACTATGAAATTAACACGGCCCTGGACGGTTGCCATGACCAGGACCTACGAGCCTCCCTCTTCAATTCCACTGTAATGTGTCCACTGTAAGCCCTGCGATGTGCTGTGATGCTGAGACGTGGACACTAAAAAAATCACTAGTGGACAAACTGAGACCTTGGCCTCCTTTTAGTGCTGTTTGGTCAGAATCACTCTCCGAAACTAACGTATGCAAGGTCTCCACAATTCTGACATAAGGCGATTGTCCCTGGTGAATGATGCGGTAATTCATGCAGGCAAGGCAAAACATAGTTGGGCAGGTCACATGTTGCGACAAAACGATGGAGCACAGTGACAGCAGTCTGGTACCCCTGAGGCAAGAAGAGGCAGCGGGGAAAACAATATGTTGGTCATACACCCTTGTTGCACGCTGCAACATTAGCGATGCCTCTAGAAGAGTATTTATCCCGCAGTGGACTTCGGTGGCCCAAGACAGGATCCACTGGAGATGAAGTTGGGACCCGCAACTACTCTGAGGAACGGGTCATCGAGATCAAGATCAAGAACTGTGACATTAACAGTACATCACTTTCCACCTTCTCCATCCGAGCAAATGACTGAGCCTCAAGTATGCTTCTGACTTTTATTTCAATAAGAACAAGGGGTCACCACTACTGTTGATCTGCCTACAAGAAGCAGACCACAAAACCTTGTTGTCAGTCCCATGTTCAAACCTTATTAGTCACCTTTTATGAAATGTATAGTGAGCTTTCACTAATATCCCCAAATCCATGCATGTAATACCAGCATACTAAAATGATAACTATCGAAAAGATACCTAACTGAATACACCAGTTTCACAAAGATCTAAGAACAAATCATTTTGGAGGTACCAAACTCAAATTACAAATTTATAATTAAATGGACAGACAATATAATAATGCACCTGGTGAGTACTGTCAAAATTAAACAGACAAGACAAAAGAAGAATTTTATCAATAATATATTCTGAAACAATATTCCAGCCATTCATGTCTGTAACAGCAGACGACAGAGCTTCAGGGAAAGAGATGGCCAAGGAAAAGGAGGGTTGATTGTTTTAAAGAGGAACACAACAAAGGCTTGGATTCAAACAGATAACACATGAAAGAGGTTGCACCCCACATATAATGACAAAAGTGGACAAATGAGATTATATATTCAACGCAAAAAGTAATAAAAACATTTTTGTGCATGTTTTTATGTTTGAAAATTGTAATGTAATTTCATACCGATACATTCTTGTCGTTACCAGAAGCCATATAATTGTCTTAGTACAGCCTGAGTGTGAAGTGACCTTTCACTGACCTTCAAAATCTGATTTGATGAAATTGACTATCCGGACAATTCCTCAGAATTCACTGCTGATTAGCGACCAGGCAGCAGGTATGTTTCATCACTCTTGCACATCTGCGAAACATATTTCACTCAGCAACTGTCACTGCTTGCACCCTCCCTGGACTGAGAAGAATAACTTCAGCTAGTCAGGTACCGTTTACGCAAGCAATGCCAAACATGCAAGATGCCCTGCTATTCATTCAACTCTGCAGCCACGGCATCATGTTACACAACTAGCCTGGGCTAGAGAACATCTGCGCTTCAGGAACTCTCTGTGGGACAGCGCACTGTTTACCTTTCAAGAGCCAGTGAACGTGAGAGAGTGTATTTTCGACATGGAGAGCGCTACGACAATAACTGCATTCAAGAGCACACTCGTCATGGAAATGGAGGGATTATGATCTGTTGAGGCATCTGCGCCAATCAACCGACAGACCTCTTTATCTTATACTGTGCTGTCACCGGCTTGCGAAACTGTGATGAGATTGTGAAAAACCCCATCGCACCTTTTGTGCTGAACCATGCACCAGGCATTGTGTTTCAGCAGGACAATGCTCGTCCTCATATTGCCAGAGTCATGCATGATGAACTCCATTGCAATCTTGCCCTGGTCAGCAATTTCACCTGACCTGTCATCAACTGAGCATGTCTGGGATGAGCTGAAACGTAGACTTAAGCAACGATAGCAGATTGTACTGTTACTTCGTCAAGAAGTCGTGCAGGAGTGGCAGAACATTCCACAGGATTTACTAAGTTGCTGCATTCGATCCATGAGACGCAGACGTCAAGCCGTGATCAACGCATGTGGTGAACACACGTTGTCCTGAACGTTGTTATTTAAAAAAATGGCCCTATGCTCTCAGACGCTGCGGAGACAATCACACGAGACACAAAAATGTCTTTCCAGTTGTTTCAGTTTCGAATTATGGAATCATACGAAGAGTCAAAACGGCTAATTAGAGCTAGATACATGACCAAATGGGAAACCGAACATACCGGTTACACCAAAAACGATGCCTATTACCAGTTGAACAGAAAAGAGCAGGTCGTGGTCTTCAGACTTCGCACTGGCCACAATAGACTCAGGTACCACCTATTCAACAAATTGAAGATAGGTGGCACCGACGAATGCCCGTGTGGTACCGGCAAAATGACCGCTGAGCATTTGCTGCAAAACTGCCCGACATACGAGGATCAGAGAGAGCAGATGTGGCCATCACCTGTGGCAACACTAGACAAGCTCTATGGCAGTGTCGACAGCCTCAGGATGACCGCCGCTTTTTTCGAAAAAATAATGGTTACTGTCTGACTGCGTACGAAGAAGAAGAAGAAGAAGAATTATGGAATAAAGTGTCTTCTCCCCAAATTTAATTGTTTTTGGATGATAAAGTAAAATTATATGGTGAAAAACATTGCCTAATAAGTTACTTTTTGCGTTGAGTATATCAACTTATGGGGAGAGGAGACTAGAGCCCGATTACGCAACACATTTTATCAAACTATGTTAGTCAGGATCAGGCAAATCATACTATCATATGACGTTTTTTGGAATATTGAGCGTTTGTTCTTACTGTATACTGGCTATTGACATAAGGACTTTTACATAGGCTAATCACATGTGTATTTCTAATGTTGTCCACAGTTGGTATCTATTCACTTGATCGAATGCCTTCTCTTGGTCTACAAAAGCAACTTGTACTGACTGAACGCACTCGATTGTTTTGTCTGCTAGTTGCCTGATTGCAAAGATTGAACACACAGGGAAATAGATGAGTTGGGAGGTCAAGAAATACCTTGTGTAGAATGGCGGAAGAGCTAGTTCAGTCGAGGTCTCGTGGGCAGAGCTGAAGAAGACGACACATAAAAGGAACATATGGAGCGCATCTATTTCAATCATATGTTCTAGGGGAAACCAGGTGAACAAATGATGTTGGTATGAGTTATATATTGAGTAAAAAGAGTTATATTTTGGGTAAAGAGAGTAATATATTGGGTAAAAAGAATTATATATTGGGTAAAGAGAGTAATATATTGGGTAAAGAGAGTAATATATTGGGTAAAGAGAGTTATATATTGGGTAAAGAGAGTTATATATTGGGTAAAGAGAGTTATATATTGGGTAAAGAGAGTTATATATTGGGTAAAGAGAGTTATATATTGGGTAAAGAGAGTTATATATTGGGTAAAGAGAGTTATTTATTGGGTAAAGAGAGTTATATATTGGGTAAAGAGAGTTATATATTGGGTAAAGAGAGTTATTTATTGAGTAAAGAGAGTTATATATTGGGTAAAGAGAGTTATTTATTGAGTAAAGAGAGTTATATATTGGGTAAAGAGAGTTATATATTGGGTAAAGAGAGTTATATATTGGGTAAAGAGTTGAAAGCTGTTGAGTTATGAGTTATATATTGAGTAAAGAGAGTTGAAAGCAAATCTGGTTGGGTTAATTCGTCATGACTGCCAATATTACTCTTCCGAAACAGGTAAAACTTCTTCCACCATTCTAATGGGCCATCAACAAAATGTCCTTACTGGTCCCTCCAACTTCTTGCTTCATGTGAGCTGTTGGGCTGGCACCAATCCCTGTTGCTCGTACATCCAAAAGAAAGTTGTGATGATGCAGATCTGACCCAGCCTCAGGTGTGGTAGAGGTGGCCGCCTGAAGATGTGCAGACCCTCCAGAGCTCTCTCCTGAGCCTCCCAAAGGTAGCACTTGCATGCAGGAGCTTAAGCTAGGAGAGACCATCCGCTCCTCTTCCTTTGGGGACTTGCTGTCAGACGGCTCTCTGAAAAATAAATTATGACGATCTTTAATTTTAAAGTTTTAAAAGTCTTTAATAGTAAACTGTCAATGAATGTCGATTTGCCCTAAAAATCTCAGCTGCTGAGGTAAACTGCTACATTCATCTCAGTTCAGTTCCTTGGTCAGCAGTTGCAGTTACAAAACCATATTTGATAGAAGGCTCCCAACATTTGACATTGCACATGTGGTTTTGAATTTAATAAAAACTAAAACAATTAGTCTTAAAACTATTTTTTGAGTTTTATGCAACAGAACAAATAATATTATGGTGCCAGGTAAACTTGAACAAAAACTATTAGGGGGTTCTCAATTAATTATATGTGTGATAAAGTATCATGCAACCAAAAAGATTGACAGCCAGTGCACTACTGTACTGCACAGTGCCATCTAAATGCGCAGCAAATCATTTGTAAAGTTACTTTATGAAGAATGTTTCTTTACAATCAAGTAAAATAAAATTGATCTTACAACTTGAAATATTTAACCGAGAGTTTCTTCTTTTTTTTCGTTCTCAAACTCTCGCTACCAAGCCCATAAAAGGGCTTTGCAAGTAGCAGGATGTAGTCAGGAGAACGGAATGCGCTGTGTCATAGTTTACAGCTTGACTGCAATATTCGCACATCTCGGTCTGATACATCCGATTTCAGCAGTCATTTTTGGGTGACGCGTTAGCCTTCTGTCTTCGATCTGCTCTCCTTAGCCAGTCTACCCTGTTGCAACCTATCTCTTAACTGAGAGAAATAATTGTTGCTGAAAGTATTCCAAAAATAGTGTATTTAATTTCTTTGTTAAAACCAGAGGAGAAGCTACAAACATTAATTTTTGTTTGTGAATGGGGGTCAGATATGTGTGTTGTAAAGAATATAGTGAATCCATGAAATTGTAGAACACTATTTAAGGAAACACATCCACAAATATTTGTATATTTTCATAAACAAAAAATTAAAAAAATTATTTCCTTTTGCATTTAGACAAAGAATGATAAAGCACACCAACCTTTAAAAACATGTGAAAAACTTGATTTTTTGAAATTTTTAACCCAGAATTAAAAAAATAACCTTAATATGGTATATGGCTGAAGATACAGCACAGTGAATGAGCTGTCAGCAGCCAGCGACTCATAATTGAATGCGTGCATTAGGGTCAGTCAACCAGAGTTGACCAAGAACAAATTTCGCCTCCAAGCAGCGGCCCTGGAAAAATGATACACTAGTATAAGATGGCTAAGGGAAGAGGGATCGCAGTGCGAAGGCAAACCTGGTAACCTAAAAAAAAAAGACAGCTGAAACCAGATATGTTGGGCTAAAAGGCACAGAAATCCCTACAAACTATGATACAAGATGTGACACTTTCTGCTAACAAAAAATATGAAGACTATAGGCCCCCCAGTTTTCTACAGAGACACAACCAGGCCCATTTTTTAATATTGTAACTAACAGATTATGAAACGCAAATTTTAGATTGATTTAATTGACTGTGATCAGAGCTCCAATAGTTTGAAAATTCAGACAAAATACGTGAGATTTGAATAATAAGGTTGTGCACAAAGCAGTGCACAAGACTAATTTGTAATAACAACATTCTTTATGGGAAAAAACCCAGTATACAAATGGTACAGGAAGGGCAAAAACACTATACAAATATGAAAAACCTCTACAACTTGACATCAATGTGCCTCATTACAGTCTGGCTAGAATACAAAGCGATTTCTAGTGGAATCTACACGGAATCAAATTTCCATCCCTAAAACAAAAATATGCTTTGTATACAAACTAGGGCGCACCTGTGAGCCGTATCCTTCATGTATGGGAACTTTGTATTCATTGTCCCTGTACTTCTTCATCCTCTTCTTCGTTCATCCTCAGATCAAGGTCCTGGTTTTCCCTTACTTAGGACACTGTTATTTGTAAGGCTGTTTTAGAGTGTGATTCTGCATGTATTGATCAGCAGTTTCCTTGTTACTTTTCTTTTTCCTACAGATTGATGCCATCCTAACCTTTTGCAGTCTTCTATTACTTTTTGTGTGTGTAATGCTCTAAATGTATAAGACAAATCTAACTAATCACCTAGCTCTGTTTTTGCTGTAACATTGTACTGACATTATTCCATTTATTGCAGATGACTTATTTCATAGGCTTTTCTTTGATACCTGAGCACATTTTTGTAGGCTATTTGAATAATTTCTTTGATTCTATTTCACATTTTTCCTTCTTAGAGCAGGGTTTTCCTTCATTGTCATTTCATGGCAAATGTGGTGCTTCCTTATTTTCTAGTTGAATTAAGGAACATAATATTTTATCTGATCTTTGGGCATGTTTAAATAAAAAAAAACTGTCTGCTCTTAATGATGTTTTTTTACATTCAAATATTCACATCCCATCCTCATTGGTTTGATATTTTTGTAGAATTTGCTCACTCAAGTCTGTCAGCTTGAATGAGCAAAGTTGAACAATTTCTATTAATACGAGGCGTGTTCAATTGAAACTGAACCTAACTGCACCAAGCAAACATACGTACGATGCGCATGAAGTTAATTCTGGTGTAAACAGCACATACCAACCGCCAAGTTTGCAAAATTTCATTATCCTCAGACTCGTAGTTTCCTCAGCAGACTGCTGAAAGCATGGCGGGTGTGATACGGAATCTGTCCAGAGTTGATCAGCGAGCGGTGATTCGGTTTCTAACAGCTGAAGGATGTTGACCAGTTCACATTCATTGCAGAATGCAGTTGCTGAAGTTGTCGTCTTTCCATGACGATTTAGAATATCCGCAACATTTCATATCCATCTAGTTATCAGTCTGCCATAATTGCAAAAACCTGATCACCATGCGTTATAGGTGCACATGAGTAGTTTAAAAGGTTGCATTTTCATTAGGTAGCCGAAACCACTTTATTCTCTTCTGATCAACACATTTAATATATAGTCTTGCTTCAACTATTTTTCGCACCTCTTCATTGTACATTCTGTATCTCCTAGTTACGTTGATTGTTTTCCAGATGCATCTTATCCCACATGACATGTTCTTTCACTCTAGAGATTTTGTTAAAGTAATTTAAGTAAGATAGCAAATATGAACTTCTATATCACAGTAAGGGGAGGAAGACTAACGTCTAGCCAGGCACAACATACTGATCAGACATGTTGTCAGGGTCAGGCAAAATATACTGGCCAAGACCCTCACCTCGGCTTTCTCGTAGCCCTCCATGGAAACGGGCTGGTTTCATGGCAGCCTGGTTAACGAAGTGAGGGATCAACATGATCCCCATAGTAGTGTGAGACACACAGATAAAGCCATTCATAGCACGACCGCCTGGAGGACATCGGTCGATCTTGATCAACACACTCGGGATGTGAGGAAAGCCACTGCAACCCACCACTTAACATCCTACTCACTCATTGTGTGCATTTAAAACAATAACATATCACAGTAAAAAAAACTACGCCAAAACTAATCAAGGGTACAATTTCTTATCTGAAATAAAGAAAAATGAAAAGCTCAGAAATCCAAAAGCTCTAGATGGCCAAATGTTCTATACAGTAAAATTTCTTATTTGATGTTGAGAACAATTAACAGCGCAGAATGCCAAAAGCTTAATGCAACACTTTGAACATCTTACGGTATTGTTGATTCATTTAAAATTACACAATTATAGGAAATGAGTGTAGAAATATTGAAAACAACTTTTTACTTTGCACATTCATTAACTATCTATAACCGGCTGAATAGTTAAAGTTCTTTATTTGTATTCGGCCAAATTGTAATTATTCGGTGAATTTCTAGTTTATATGGGTGTAAAAATGGATACCTGACTCTGTTATGAGTTAGCAAAGCAAGGAACCAGGCACTCTCACCTCATAAGGCTAAAGATCTACCATAACAAAGTCTTCATCGCACCTACCAATATTTCTCTATGGAATGTTACCTTTCTTATTACTTTAAGTAAACTGACTTAGCCACTGCTCTTCTACCATGGGATGTAGAGGTCTGTTATTTCTCTTGTAGCTAATAGTTTAAACAGGGTACAGCATAGTAGGTTAAGACTATGAGCAGGAGTGTGTACAACCAGCAAGCTACATGAACCATTAGTATTTACAATCTTTGCCATTTGCTGAGAGGGACTAAGCACCTATGGGTTTGCCTGAAGTGCAATGATGTAGATTCCTAACAGAATAACAGGGTATGGAGGACAGGAATAAATAATATCCAAAAATTGACTGGCACAGCATAGAGAACACAGCCAGACATTCTCGAACATCAGCACTTGCCTTGTGTTTCTCTGTAGCTAAATATGTTGCGCCAGTTTAGAAAAACTTGCATATGTCAAACATTGATACAGCAAATAAATTAGACATACCGGATAATAACAGGCCACCTAATAAAATCTACTCGAACTGAAACAATGTAACCCTTCATTTCACATCAGAAATAGACAGAGAGAAATAGTTAAATGACCCAAGGCATTCTATGTTTGGACACCAAAGCAGTGCACAAGACTACAATCTCGACAAAGATTCTTACAGCCCCCCCCCTACTGATTAGTCCCAGAGAGTGTTGCAGTGAACAATAGAGTGAACTGGATGAAGCTGCGAGATGTGTCTGGATACTACTTGCATTACGCAACATGGGAGTTACAAAATAAGACTGAGTATCACGATGCAGGAAGAGCTTAGAGATGAAGACCCCTCTCTTTGTTCAGCCGTGTGGACAGTCTTTTCTCTTGCCGTGTCCGCTGAAATGGGTGATTTGCGCTGTGATTTGGATTAAAGTGAGACAGAAACTGCGGCTTTTGTCAACATCATTTTCTGGTCCTGAGCTACCCTTGACAAGTGACAAGATATTTATCGAGACGACTGGAGATATCACAAGATGAAGATTTTTCCTCAGGGTTTACTCCCAATGTCTTTCCCATAAACAGAAATCCTGCAAGACATCGGAGGGGGGGATGACATCTAACGTTGTGTGTCATGCCTTTTCCATAGCCGCAAGAGGTCATAGGGACATAACTCAACATGTGATTAAGTTTGGCAACTCTGCCCTAGCTGGGTTTAGTCCTTCATTGTCGTGTCTAAATTTAACACACCAAAATTGACATTGTTTGATGTTAGGGCAAGAAGGGCACCAATCTTTTCCAACTATGAAACAACAAATGTGGGGATGGCATGTGCTAGTGGTCAAGTGACACGGCTCACAACCAGAAGGTGCTGGATTCGATCCCCATCACAGCACTGGCCGTTACCCCGAGGAAGCAAACCCTTAGAAAATGCAGGAGGAAGCAGACCCTTACATAAAATGCACGCTGAAGTCGGATGCACTGGGCCGACATGAGCAAAATAAAAACCACAGTGCAACGCACACCGCCTTGGGGATTAGAGAAATAAGGCTAATGCAAAAAAACCAAAAAAATAACAAAAGACCCAGACAAATCTGTTGATCTGCCAAAACCTTCTAGACACATGCAATACAGATGACAAGTTGAGGGGAATGACAAGGCCATCCATGTAACCAATCATTGGAAACATGATGTCTGCTGACATAGTGCCCAGGGGACAGTAAGTAAGTAAGTACATGATTGGCTTGCTGGTCCCATTACCAGATTTCCCTATGTGCTTCTTAGGACATGCCTGGTAGGTCACAGTGTTACTGTTCTATGCTCCTATTTGGTGTCCAGTAATACACTGGCGAAATGAATGAAGTACAATTCCTGAAAAAATATGATGCGTTAGTTATTTCATCATTATTCATACTTTTTGCTCCAATGTGAAACACTTGAATTGAATTTTTGAATTTTGTCCGGGTAGCGGATGTTAAGCCTACTCTTTTCGATCTCTAATTGCCAAGAGATTTTTAATGTGCTGGACACTGAACATGGGAGTCTGATCTCACTACCCAGGGATCAGGGGAATTTTTACCAGAAGATCCACATGAAAAAATCCCGATCTCAACCGTGATTCAAACCCGCTATCTGCGGACACCTTACCTCGATACCACTGAGCTCCCTCATTAGTTGTACCTTCCCCCTCTAAACCAAACAGCAAGAGAGAGCTGGAAAAACAAAACCGAAAGCCTCAACCTAGACAAAGAAGGGAAAGCTATGGAAGCTAGTCAGAGCCATGAATGACGAAACCCTTTCAAACAAACAAATTACCGTCAAGCAGGGCGAAAACTTGCTCTCTGGAAAAAAAGACGCAAACGCTTTTGTAGAACACTATGCCAAAGCAAACCACATCGAGGTCCCTGCAGATAGGCATACAGACATTAGTGAAGAGCAAAAGAGGCACGACAACATCAATACGGCACCAGAAGAGCATATGATGGCCAAATTAACAATGAGTGAAATGGAAGAGGCCATGAGAACACTAAAGAAAAGGAAATCTCCCGGAAAAGACGGGATAACAAACGAAATGCTGATGGGGCTGGGCCAAACAGCGAAGAGGAAACTGCTATCGGTCCTGAACCAAAGCTGGAAAAGGGGAATTGTACCCCAGGCATGGAAAGACGCAGTACTTGTACCAGTACCAAAGAAAGGAAACGACAAAACAGATCCAAATGGATACAGGCCTATCAGCCTACTGAGCTGTGTCGGCAAACTGATGAAACGTATGATAAACACCAGACTGATGTGGCATCTGGAAGAAAAACGAATACTAATTCCACAGCAAGCCGGCTTTAGACAGCACAGATCCACTGAGGACCAGGTCATCCTCATAGCCCAGGAAATAGAAGATGCCTACCAGGCACAGAAACACACAGTAGCGGTTTGGGTGGACCTGGAAAAGGCATTTGACAAAGTCTGGAAAGACAGACTTAGAGTCAAGCTAAGGAGAAGTGAAGTTTGTGGGAGAATGTACAAGTGGATCAACCACTACCTCAAACAAAGAATGGCCAGAGTCCAAGTACAAGGGCAGATGAGCAAAAAGGTGACACTCGAGCAGGGAGTACCCCAAGGGGGAGTACTGTCACCCACACTCTTCCTGGAGTATATAAACGACATTACAGAGAATATACCAAGAAGAGTCCATAGCTCAATGTTTGCAGACGATCTGGCTATGTGGACCTCTGAAAAGAATCTCACCATAGCAAGAAATCGGATGCAGCAGGCCCTAACATCGCTGGAAGAGTGGGCGAACTCATGGCTGGTCAGAAAACCACATGTACAATATTCTCGCTTTCAATCAAACCCCAAAACACCAAATTAAGTCTAAATGGCAAATTCCTGCAGCCAAACGACAACCCAAACTATCTGGGAGTCACATTTGATCGGCGCATGACATGGAAAAGTCAGATTGAGAGAAACCGAATGAGAGCCAGAGAAAGAATGGCAATCATGAGGAAACTTGCTGGCACAAGCTGGGTAGCAGACGAAAGTATACTAAAGAAACTGTACACTGGAAGAGTGAGACCAGTTCTCGAGTATGGCATTGCGGCATGGACAACAGCAGCAAAGGCTAACTTCGCTAAAGTTAACAAACTTCAAAACTAAGCCATGAGAGTAAAACATGAGGTATGAAGTCAACGCCAATTGTAGAACTTGAAAAGATTACAAAGCTGCAACCCATGACCGATAGAAGAGACTGCAGAGCCCAGCTGCAGTCAGAGAAACTCCGAAGACTGACTGACCACCCAATGCACCAGAAACTAAACAATTTGGGAAATGGGAAACTAAAGCGGAGAAACTTTGCACAAATAGCCAAAGCAAAGATGCACGAAGATCCCATAAACGCACTAACAACACCAAAGCCCATCACTACTGGACGAAAACCTACCTGGAGGCAGGATATATTTCCAGAGGTGGTAGAAAATATACCAGGTATTGGAAACAAAAACTGCCAGACTGAAAAAGAAAGGAGAGATACTACCCTAAGCTTTATATCAAAAAACTACCCAAGCATGGACTGGACCCATGCATACACCAACGGTTCTGTAACAAACACTACACAGAACGGAGGGGCAGGAGCATTCCTGAACCTACCAAATGGCAGAAAAATAACAGTCATTCGCTACTGGTAAGTACACAAGCAATTTCAGAGTGGAGGCAGAGGCACTGAGGGCGGCAGTGGAAGACATGGTGACACATAAAGAAAATGAAAGCCATATAGTCCTGCTTACAGATGCTCTGGCCATAGTCACAGCGCTAAAAAGCCAGAAAAACACTGAGCTTAATGACTTAAGAGCAGCACTCTGTCAACTATGCCAGCAGTCGGCACCAAAAAGGGTAGTGGTACAGTGGGTCCCATCACACTGCAACATCGAAGGCAACGAGGAGGCAGACAGACTGGCAAAAGAAGGTGCAAGATTACCACAAACAGATACTAGTATGACGTACAAAGAGTCAAAACGGCTTATTAAAGCCAGATACATGACCAAATGGGAAACTGAACATACCTGCTACACCAAAAACGATGCCTATTACCAGTTGAACAGAAGAGAGCAGGTCGTTGTCTTCAGACTTCGCACTGGCCACAATAGACTGAGGTACCACCTATTCAACAAATTGAAGATAGGTGGTACCGACGAATGCCCGTGTGGTACCGAGAAAATGACCGCTGAGCATCTGCTGCAGAACTGCCCGACATACGAGGATCAGAGAGAGCTGATGTGGCCATCACCAGTGGAACCACAAGACAAGCTCTATGGCAGTGTCGACAGCCTCAGGATGACCGCCGCTTTTATAGAAAAAATAATGGTTACTGTCTGACTGCGTACGATGAAGAAGAAGAAGAAGTACCTTCCCCCAGGTCTAGTAAGCCGCAGGAAGTTCTAAAATACCTACTACACATAGCCGAAGTTTTCGGCTACCTGGCAACAGAAATTAAACATGCGTTTGAATACCAGGATCCCAAGTGAAACACTGGTCCCTTTTAAAGGAATTCTATTTCCAAGCATTTGTAATCATTGACCTTTTTGCTCCAATGTGAAACATAGGCCACCACTGCAGCTGGCTCCTTTTAAATGAAGCCTGTATCTGAGCCTTTGCAGTGGCTGATTATAATGGCATTGTTTTTTTCACATGTTTCTACACAACCTTTATTAGTTGCCTCTAATGACATGCTTGGCATGTTACAGTGAACATATGCATGGCATGTTATAGTGAACATATTCATGCCATCCATGGCACCACTCGAGTACTTTAATTTCTTAGGACCAATTATTTTATATTTTTGAAACATGCTGAGCTTGTCACTGCAATGAGTTATAGATTACATTTCTAAAAAAAAACACACGTTATTCAGTAAAATAACGAATATCATAAAAACTAAGAACTGAAGTGGTTAATTATGTAGAAAGAATGGGAAACAACAACAGAGTAATGAAAACAAACACAAAACAAAATAGAAGACAGACCGCGGGAATGGAACAACATCAAAGCAGATGAAATTACACCTTTAAATTACATCTAAAAAAAAACAGGGAATGCAAAATTAGAATGATTAGAGAGAACTACTATGGCAAAGGTTGGACTTAATAATCTCAATGCTTCTAGGTGCTGAATATGGAAAAGAAGGATGTAGCAAAATAAGGAGCAAAAGAACTCTAATTTTAATATTATCACAAGGGCACCTAAATGGCAGAATGGTTAGTGTGTTTGTCTCATGGGGTAAAAACTGAATAGGCATTTAAGCTAGACCTGTCATACTTGAGTGCATGCCCGACGTGTCTGATTTAGGAAAGGCAAGGCAGCGAGAAAAAGTGATTGTTACTGCAGCCAACAAAATCGAAGACTTGGTAAAGTCAAGTCTCAAAGATTTTTATTCCCAGTAACAGTATTGGCACTACAATGACCTGCCCCCCCCCCCCCAATTTGTTTTCCACATGACATTTGCAATAACCTACTACATAACAAAGACATTTGAGACAAATTATTACAAAGCAAAGACATCTGGGACAACCTACTATATAACAAAGGCATTGAGACAAACTACTACACAACAAAGAAATTTAGGACAACCTACTACACATCAAAGACATTTGGGACAACCTACTACACAACAAAGACATTTGGGACAACCTACTACATAACAAAGACATTTGGGACAACCTACTACATAACAAAGACATTTGGGACAACCTACTACACAGAAAAGTCACAGCAAAATGGAAGTACAGGTAAAGGCAACAATTGCTGTCAGGGATGAAGATAACTCTCCATGGACTAGGCTACAGCCTATATGAGGTGGGGCCAGTTCCTTTCCTTACTGTTTATACCTTCCCCAAATCATACGTCAGGTACCCATTTACAGCTGAGTTGAATGGATTGTACCAGGAACGAACCACGCCCTGATTTTTTTTTCTCTGTCCGTCCGTGATTTCGAACCCTGACTCGCTGTAATCACAGTCTTAGCAAGCCAGCTCACTGTCGACTAGGCTACAGCTCATAATGGAAGTACTTGGTACTTCCTCCTCTCCAGAATCTATGGGGGTAGGGGAGGAAAGAGAGAAGGTGTGTGTGTGTGTGTTGTGGAGATTTGTTTCTGTGACGATTGTTTAAATGGGCCAGGTAAAACATACACAAAAAAACAAAGTGAGAATGGGTACCACACATCCTCATAAATAAACTTGGCAATATAACCAGACAGGCGCTGGAGTGGTTGCACTTTAGTGTTGCTTGTCTAGGTTAATACCTCATCTAAATTGCTAACCTAACTAAAACACTACTCCTATAAGAAAACCATATTTCAATTTGGACAAAGATGGTGCAAAGACCTGCTTCAATTCAATACATTTTCACTATTTTTGAAGTAAACCCGTAGTAACTTCTTCATTTTAACAAGTTTCATTCGCTCGGGTTTGAATATATTAGAGCAATCTTTTACACTTCCTAATTTTGTTTACAATGACAGTTTGACGTAAGAGGTAGCTGCTGGAGCAGTCTAATTCCTCTATGGCAGAAGACTCCCAACTCATATAACTGCACATACTCCTTTTTTATACAAGCCAAAAGCATGGCAATTGTTGAGTTGTATTCTGATATTTCAGGAAGCCCTAGAAACAAAAACATAACAAAAATAAAGGAACCAAAAAAAAAACTTTCGAAACAAAAGTCTACAAAGGAACAAAAATAAGCTCTACAAACAAAACCCTATATATGATAAAGAAACAGAGATAGCTCTAGAAACAGAAACCTATCTTAGTCTTAGTCGACCTGTACTTCTACAGGGTATCCACCTTTGTATGGGTCCTAGCTCTGGCATGAGCTGGATGTAGCCAGGAAGAGGATTTCCTGCTTAGCAGACTAGGCTCGAGCAAGCTTATTACTCCGTTGTGTTGGGATAAGTGCAGAGGATGATGGCTAATCGATGTGTGAATCTATCTTAATAGACTAAAAAACTAGAGCAAAGTAGACACACAGCCTGTTAGGCACCATCTATGCCGCTTTTAACAAACCACCTAACCATTGCTTGTGTTATGCCATGCTCTCTGTGGAGCAGTGGTGCTATTCTTGTCCTAAGCATACACAAAGACCCAGGTGGACCAATTGGTTCACACAAAAACCTATAAAGGAAAAAAAACTTTAGAAACAAAACCTTACACAGTTAAAAAAAACAACACAGCTCTAGAAACAAAACCTTACATGACAAATGAACAAAAGAAAGCTCTATGAACAAAACCCTATATATGATAAATGAACAAAAGAAAGCTCTATGAACAAAACACTATTTATGATAATGGAACAAAAGAAAGCACTACAAACAAAACTCTATATATGATAAAGCAGTGCATAACTACGTCTACAAATTGTCTCAAGGACGCTAAGAAATTGCTGATGAAGTCCGATTTGGTCGACCTGTCCAGATTGATACAGAAGCATTTGTGCGGCAGGTAGCGGAAATGATTCAAGTAATGATAGACAGTGTAGCAACTGCAATAGGGTGTTCACATGGTTTATCCTTCAGCATAATGCATGATTGATTGAATTTTACAAAAGTGTACTCACGTCGGGTGCCCAGACAATTGACTTACAAACACAAAATGAACTGATAAAGCGATAGGAAAGATCACAGTTTCAAAGGCAATAGTTTCACATGTAGTTGCTAGGCATATTCACAATCCTCTTTAGCTGCCTTTTATTACATGCATAGGTTACATTGCAACTATTCTTTTTCATTGTGCTGTTATTATCCTTAGATACTCATTAGAGAAATAATCCACGTTTTTAATTTCTGAAAGATTTAAATTTCATAATTCTATTGACAAACTATCCTTTCCCATAAGCTCTTACATGGATAATGTCACAAGCTAATGATACCTGTTGATCAAGGAATTTTTCAGGCCAGACAAACGGTTGTAACAATTAATAACATAGTATAGTGACAAGAGAATCCTAGCTTTGAAATGTGGATATGAAGTTTTGACGGAAGAAATTGTAAGCTAAACTTTTGGTTTACCAATGTATGTTTGAGAGCTTTATATTTTAACACAAATATGCTCCTAGTTATTCAACTCAAAGTGAAGAAATAGGTTTTATTAAAATGCTATTTGTAACAATCAAGAGGCTAAATCTGAATAACCAAAGAGAACAAAGGAGATGAGAATCAAAATAAAACCCGAAAGATTTTCACAGCATTTACAAAGATGGAGGAACAATCTCCACAATTTTGATGCTAAAATTCTAACAGCTAATAGAACTGGCTGTGATATAATTATAAATCACATGGTGAGGAACGAATATGTGCACTTTAACCTCCAAAGCATGCATTAATAGATGATTAAACAGGGCAGTGCATGTGACAGCTTTCAATCAGAAGAAGACAATCATCCTTTTTTGGGAATGTTATGAGAAGAGGTGGCTCTGAGTATGTCGTGACAACGGGGAAGATAGCAGGAAAGAGAGACAGAGGAAGCCCGAGAGAGAAGGTGTTGGACAACCTGAGAGAATGGCATGGACGACAATCAACAACAGAGTTGGTAGTTGGTAGTGATACAGCAGTGAACGTGAATGAAAATGGATGGAGGTCCATGATGACCAACGCCAACCAGCAAGGCACCTGATGATGATGATGAGTACAGAGCTAGCAACCTTATCATGTAATATAAACATCTGCAGAAACCACCACTGCGTGTGCTTTGATACAGGCTTCCAGTGCAGGGTTATATGCAGCAAAGAAAAGATATGAAGAAAAAAATTTGTAATAATATTCCAAATGAAAACAGCACAAGCAAGAAGAGATCAAGTGACAATAATCAGTGGGAACTAGCTGCTGTGGACTCATATATCTTGTAGTAAACAGATTGCAAATTGGATATACAGATATGCGCATGTGTGTCGTAAAAAGAAGCAGCAGAACATGTCTTTATAGTCTGCCGAGTCCTACAGGAGTGAAGAAGGCAAAGAGAGATTCATATCAGAAGCTGTCTGACGTTAAGTGCTACTTGTGTTATTATATGATGTCTGAGCTTTTTACGAAGTAGACTGACCAGTTCTTTTCATTCTCTGAATTGTTTTTATGACAAAAATACAGGGCTCAACTTCCACTACTGTTGTGCTCCAGTCGACCCGGCAGTAAATGGGTACTTGACTTACAGTTAGGGAAGGAAAAGGCAGAAAGGAAGGGAACTGCAATCGCATCTCACACAAGCTGTGGGTTAGTATACTGAAGTCTCTATCAGTTCAATCCTCACCAGTGGTTAAGTCTGCTGAAGGATACGCTTTACTTAAATAAGAGTGACTGGTTTTCAGAGCAATAGTGCCAGCAGATTCATTATTTAATACCACCATCTGGTAGTGATACAGCAGTGAACGTGAATGAGGTGACAGCAGACGGTGACTTATAGCTGGCTGCTTGCATTAGGGTCAATGAGCCATAACTGATCAAGACTATTCCACTTCCAAGAAATGGCCCTGGAAACACACTGTTTGGCTAAAATAATAGGGATCGCATTAGGAAGGCAAACCCTGTCCCAAAAAAAATGAAATGTTGAAATTGGATGTGTCGGGTTGAAAGGCACAAATATTGCAGCCTCGCTGTAAACTACAACACAACATCCTTTTTCAGGAGCAACGCTGAAGAAGAAGAATCAACCACTCAGACAGAGGTTTCCTGTAAGCGGATCAGCAGCAGTGGTAACTCTATGCTTTACATTGCGTCGGTGGATGAAAGGGTGTCTCTGACACTCTCGGGAAGTTGCACCTAATGACAGCACAAGCCTCCCACTTGGCGATAACAAGAAATCTATGCATCCCGCCTCTTTGCGACGCCTTATTGTAAAGGCAGTAAGACAACAGAAGAAGAAGATAAAGTCAAAATGATAATACCGGAGAGGGTCATTACAAAGAAGCAAACCCAAAATGTTTTCTGTTAGAAAATAGGGGGTTCTCAACCAGTGGGGAATTTCTACCCATTTGGGGAATTGTTGCGTGTCAATGAGGAAATCATACATCAGTTTAGTCTGCTAAGTGGAATAGCTAAAACGACACAAAGATGAAGATATCGAGTAATGTATGTACTCCCTGATAAAGCTCTCAGCAGAACACCCAAGGTTGGTCATACAGTGGTAGTCATCCACAGCAATATTGAAGACAATGAAGCTGCAGACAGACTAACAAAGTATGGGGGAGCATCCCCATAAATAGACCTGAGCATCACATACAATGATTCCAAGACCATAATTTAAGCCAATGTCTGGAAAAAATGAGCTGATCCCCAACTTCCAACAAGAAGACAGCTACTTTAATTTAACTAGAGAAGAGCAAGTCATCTTCTTCAGACTGAGAACTGGCCATAACAGACTCAAGGGTCATCTTTACAATAAAATGAGGATTGGGACAGACGACAGATGTCCATGTGGGGAGCATACCATGACTGTGGAACACATCCTACAAAGCTGCATGCTCATGGAAAAAAAGAGAGAGAACAATACTGGCCTCGCTAGACAGATATGAAGCAAAAGCTGTACGGAGATACAACAGCCTTACAAATAAAAGTGTCCTTTGTAGGAGAAACCGGGACCTTCATCTGAGGATGAACGAAGAAGATGAAGTCTGTTAAGTAATTGGTAATTAATTTTTTTGTAAAAGACCATTTCTAAAAAAAAAGTTCTAAAATTCATCAATTTTTTTCTATTGCTATTAAGTTTATAAAACACTATAAAAATAATCCAGGTACCGTAAATGTTCTAATTTGGAAAAAAATAATAGATTTTCAATATTATATGTATATTATTTGGAATGCTTCTTTTGAGTCAGACAATATTAGATAGTGGGAATTACATTCTGACATAAGATGAACAGTGTGCTTGGAATAAGGTTGAAGACCCCTAATCTGAACACTTTGTTCATCAGACATAAACAATGTTGTTGGTTAATGCCCAGAGAAGTGGAGTGTCTGCGGGACCCAACCCAAATGAGAGATATGCTGTATGATGATGAGATCTGAGACAGAATGGCACATTTATAAGATAAATAGATGTGATTGTTAGAAGGATAAACTGTATGGCTATGAGAGAGGTCTGAGACAGACTGCCACATTTGTAAGAAAAAGTGATGTGATTATTTGAGGGATAAAATGTATGGTTATGAGAGAAGTTTGAGACAGACCGCCACACTGTGAGAGAAGTTTGAGACAGATCACCACACTATGAGAGAAGTTTGAGACAGACTGCACACTATGTAAAAAGTCAGACAGACCACCACACTATGAGAGAAGTCTGAGTCAGACCACCACACTTTGAGAGATGTCAGAAAGACTGCCACACTATGTGAGAAGTCAGACAGACCACCACACTATGAGAGAAGTCAGACAGAGCACCACACTATGTGAGAAGTCTGAGACAGACCGCCACACTATGTGAGAAGTCTGAGACAGACCGACCACACTATGAGAGAAGTCAGAGCACCACACTATGTGAGAAGTCTGAGACAGACCGCCACACTATGTGAGAAGTCTGAGACAGACCGCCACACTATGAGAGAAGTCTGAGACAGACCGCCACACTATGTGAGAAGTCAGACAGACCGCCACACTATGAGAGAAGTCTGAGACTGACCGCCACACTATGAAAGAAGTCAGACAGACCACCACACCATGAGAGAAGTCTGAGACAGAATGCCACATTTTTTAGAAATAAATGTGATTATTTGAGACTGAACAAGCAAGAAGAAATAAAATTGGCTGTACAATAAAAATAATCTCAACATAAGAAAAATAAAGATACAAATAAGGTTATTGTGCTCTTTTGCAATTAATTTTTTCTTTGGCACTATGATGTTCTATAGCTCTTTAATAGCATTTTTCTCCGTTCCGAATTCACAGTCTATATCTCATCTCATCCAATCCAGTTAACTATTCACAAATTCCTTTCTCTGCGGTTGCCCACACATTTTACAACGTCACACAAGAATCCATATTTACAGATCTATGAACAAGTAATTATAGCAGTAATTGCTCAAACAGTTACACAATACTAGCACTTAAAAAACAAATATGTAGATAGTACTGGAGGCAGAAATATTTTTCATTCATTTTTTTAATCATTTCCACTCTGATTGATGCCAGTAAGTTTTGTAAAGCACTACAACACCTTCACAAATCTTAGGATCATTTATCTAACTTAGCCACAGTTATTTTACTCTGGGGTATATGTATATGTCTCTTCTTTTTTTCCAAATTGGCTGGCTTGCTAAGACTGCGATTACACTGAGACAGAGTTCGAAATCACGGGTGGACAGACAAAAATCGGGGTGTGGTTCGTTCCTGGTACGACCGCTCCTCAAGTTGACCCAGCTGTAAATGCATACCTGACATATGAGTTGGGGATTGTATAAACAACAAGGAAGGGAACTGGCCACCCCACCTCAGATAGGCTGCGGCTTAGTCCATGAAGAATTATCTTCATCCCCGACGGCAATTGTTGCAATGGGACCTACCTTTACCTTTAATAAGGTGCTTCAAGACGCACAGAAACATCTTTATGTCTTTGTCATTTATCTTTCACCTTTACTGTCTAAATCCTGTCTTCAACTGCTAATAACCTTCACCTGTTAGAGACAAGAGTCCTAACTGTTCTGACACAGACACTGTACACGGATACTAAATTCCAGCTGTCCTATCTCTGATAAGCATTTGTTCTAGCTATTACCTGTTCTCTTATATACAAATTGAATTGTCTGTTTAACGTCATTCATCAGGGTTGACAGATCTGGCTTTATTAAAGCACAGATGTTTTGACCTTGTCAAGTTTGAATTAAACTGATTTTTGTGAAACAATATGTGTCTACAGGCAAGCCCACACCATGAATTAGTTACATGTACTACACGTTTCTGACAATATCAAAAAAAATATAATAATTCCATTAATTTTTTCAAACTAGATTCTTCAGTTCCTTCCAGCATGCAAAATGAGAAGAGCTAAAAACGATTCATTAACTTGTAACTAAACATTTATTTAGCAGAGTGACCTTGTTATGTTGGGGTTTATGGCAAAGAAAGAGCTGACACTAAGAGTTGTTGTTGTTGTTGTTTAATGTCCACAATGAGTAGGATTACTCTTTTGTGCGCCCTAAAACGGATGTTAAATGGCACAGCTTTCCTCACACCCCGAGCGTGCTAATGAAGGTGGATCGGGGTCATCTAGGCGGTTGCGCTATGCTTGTCTTCATCTGTGTGTCGCTCAATACTACAGGGATCACGTCAATCCCTCATCTTGTTAGCCAGGCTGCCATGAAAACAGCCCGTTTCCAGAAAGGGCTATGAGGGAGCCAAGGTGAGGGTCTTGTCCAGTATGTTTTGCCTGAACCTGGTTAACATTTGATCAGTATATTTTGCCTGACCAGACATTAGTCTTCCTTCCCAACACCATGCATTAGAAATCACCAAAAGTGGGGACATTAGATTCAGATAAGTGTGAAGTACTGAAATCAGTCAATTGATCCATGTTAGATCCTTATCTTCTATTTAGCCATGTTTTTTTCAATTGTGTTTACACATTTAAGGTTCAGGTCTGTGGATAAAGGCTTTGGTGGTGGATAGTTCTTCAAGACTCTCATTAAAAAAAGCTTTTTGTGGAGTTTCATTTCCACGAGCCAGTGCTCAGAATGCAGTTGTCTGAGCATATTACACTCTTGTAGGATATGTTTTGCTGCCTGTGCTGCTTGTCCGCATCTATACATGGGTGATAGGACCAATTTTAGTATGTGTAAGTGGTTATTCAGTGTGTGTTGTCCTGTTCTCAATCAGAACTGGATCACTTGATCTACTCAATCAAGGCAGTGATAGTTGTCTCTCATTTGGTTAACTTTACTTATGGCTTGGATTAGGGTTTTCTTCTCCTGGAAGGTGATTGTTTGTTCTTTTTATTCTCATGTTGTTTCCTCTTTTGCTCTCTCATTTCCTGATATGCCGCAGTGTGACGGTATCCATGCAGCACTACTCTTCCTTTGGTTTCCAGTTCGCCCTAGGCTTTTCCAAGCTCTGTAAGTCTATCATTCATGAAGATTTACAGAACTTTCTGTTAGGTGATACAATCAATCAATGCCCATTGCTCCTTTCAGGGCATAGGACATTCACAGTCCTGCTCCAGCAAGTTCAATCTTGAGCTGCCTTCTCTCTCTCCAGTTGAGGTCCACGGACCAAAGTTCATTCACAGTCTCTTCTCCAGGTATTTCTTGGTCTACTTCTCTTTCTCTTCCCCTGCGGATTCCATGTCAGGACATGTCTGACCACATTTGATAGTGCTGTCTGCAGCATGTGTCATATCTAATCCCATTTCCTACCTTAGATTTGTTGCTCTACTGCTTGCTCTTTTTTCATAGGACATCATTCCTCACCATGTTTTGCCAGCCTATACCTATTATCCTTTGTAGGCATTTATTGATAAATGACTGAAGTTTTTTTTCTGTATTACCTTTGTCATTCTCCAAACTTCTGCTCTGTACAGAAGTGCTGACTTGATATTCGAATTAAACAATCTTAATTTGGTTGCTGTTGTTGTTATTGTTTAATACCCACAATGAGTAGGTTTACTCTTTTGAGTACCCTGAAAAGGAAGCTAAGTGGCGGGTTGTAGTAATATTCCTCACATCCGACATGCTGATGAAGGTGGATTACGGTCCTCCAGGCAATTGTGTTATGCTTGGCTTCATCTGCGTGGGGCTCACTTCTTTGGGGATTGCATTGATCTACATCTCGTCAGCCAGGCTGCCTTGAAAACAGCCTGTTTCCGGGGAATGCTACATGGAAGAAATATTGTGGTCTTGGTCAGTGTATTGACTCTGATGCAACATCCTGGTCAGTATGTTGTGACTGACGGAACTAGCGTCTCAGTTCCCCATGTTAATTTAGTATTAGTCTTGTGTTAGATGATATCGTAGTCAATAATTTAGCAGCCTACAGATTGGAGCTCATTATGCACCGATAGTCTAGCTTTATAGGTAGCTGAAGAAAACATCAAAACAGCAAATTGTAAAATTGCAGGAAGCTCCTCATAGACTAGATCAGGGGATTCAGAATTGAACGACAATGAAAAGAAAACAACATCTACAACTCGTACACTTTGAGATTAGTAAGGACATTTTCAATCAAATGCGAGTCGAAATAGTACATATGTCTGAGAGAATGAAACATGAACATGTACAACCAATCAGCTACGGGAGCCATCTGTTTCCATATGTTTCATCATTTGCTGAACAAGACCGATCACCTGGAATATAATGATACTGATTTACTGCTAAAAGTAAAGTTAAGTGGAATGTTTCAGTAGAATTAACCACTGGTTGGAAATTGAGTTTTTGATGACTCCATTGTTCTAAGCCGCAGCCTGTGAGAGGTGGGGTGGCCAGTGCACTTCCTTTTGCTTCATGCGCCAGGTACCCATTTACAGCTGGGTTGACTGGAGAAGTGATCCCCGATTAGAATCACGACCCAGATTTTTTTTAGTCTCCAGGCGTAATCCGAATCGAGGCACGCTGTTATCACAGAAAATAGCGGATTGCTCGATATGAACCGAGCTAAAGCTCCCCTCGATGGGATTTATTGCTACAACTGTTAAAAGCTTAAAAAAACAAATGAGTCATGGGAAACATCGAGAGAGGTCTACAGGCCAACTAAAATCCTAATGACAGTATCAATCAACTCACAAAGAGGGATTTGAGCATCTTTTGCTTAACCCCAAAATCAACATATTAAAAATACCAACATCTGAAGAGAATTCAATTACACCCTACTCCAGAGTGCCAGTCGTGTATGCACCCACATGTAACAGTTGACCACATCTTTGATAGTCCAGCTCTCGATGCTGCTAGGAACATGTTTCCTCTTCAGAGACTGGTTAAATTGAAAACTTTATAATGAATTAAACAACATGCGCAGATGCCACAATCTGACACTGGGCTGAAGGGCAAGAGACTGAAAACTTTATGTGAACTGAACATCTCTAGCATTAAAGTCCTGATGCCATCATGTGACACTGGGCTGAAGGGCAAGAGACTGAAAATTTTATAGTGAACTGAACTTCTCTAGCATTAAAGTCCTGATGCCACAATGGGACACTGGGCTGAGTGGTAAGAGACTGAAAACTTTATAGTGAACTGAACATCTCTAGCATTAAAGTCTTGATGCCACAATGTGACCTAAAAGGCAAGCAACCTAGCATTGTTGGATCAATAGTTTGTTAGTTGCCCATCACAAGGGATGATGGCGGCATCATCCGATAGTTTTGTCTTGATGATGTAACTTGCGCTGTATTTGGATTATAGTGAGGAAGAAACTGGTCCCAAAAATGTAGCCCTGAAACCGGATGTATCATACCAAAAGGTGAAGATACCACAGCTTCGTTGTAAACTATGACACAATGTTTCTTTCAGGATGAGCCCATCACAAGCAATGATGGCGACATCATTCAACAGTTTTGTCTTGATGATGTAACTTGTGCTGTATTTGGATTACAGTGAGGAGAAAATTATGCTGGTTATCAATCTCACTCTCTGGTCCCGAATATCTTGGACCAGTGGCAAGACTATTGGTCAAGATGACTGTAGGTAACTCAGGATGCAGGCACTCTGGTTCCACCTCCCATAAGACCAGAGGTCACTTGAAATCTGTGGGACTCAATTGCCCACAGTTTCCATTCATCGCTTTGAGAGGCGAGTGCCTTAACTTTCTACCACAGCAACCCCAGAGTCCTGAGCTGACAGCAGCCAGCAACTCATAGCTGGCTGCTTGCATCAGGGTCGGCAAACCATAGCTGACCAAGTCCCTATTCTACCTCCAGGTGATTGTCCCGGAAACAGGCTAAGAGAATAGAAATCGCAAAGGGAGGACAAACCTGGTCCCAAAAATGTTGCACTAAAACCTGCTGTATCAGACCAAAAGGTGCAGATACCACAGCTTCGCTGTAAACTACAACACAACGTCACAATGTTCCTTTCAGGATGAACGATGAAGAAGAAGAACTGCTCTAACAGACATCACAGTGTAGAGATAAAGAACAGGACATAGTTTGAAAGCATATTAAAGATCTCCCTTGGCAAGAAAAACTTTTTCTATGTAAGTTTCGCTAGAATATTTCTTCCAATAACTATACAACTAGTAACCTTACAGCGGCTGATTATTTCTGCAGTTGTCCGGTTATTGTTTAGTTGTCAATTTATATTCGTAACGTTATCATTTAATGATTTATTTATATAATTCTGTGCCGTAATGCTTTTTACATGTTCAGTTAATGGGATTTGGTCATATAATGATGGATGTGGCTTTTTCTATTATTTTAAGCTTATTTGTTATGGTAATTTAAGATTTCTAATACATTCTATACAATTCATATGAACTTACTGACAAATATTAAGCATAAATTATAAGCACATAGAAGAACATGTTTATGAAGAGAGGACAGAACTTGTTCGATAAACTCTGGGACGAAGGCAAGTTTGAGATAAGTAAGGAGATTTTCAATCAAACGCGAGTCGAGATAGTACATATGTCTGAGAGAATGAAACATGAACCTGTACAACCAATAAGCTACGAGAGCCTTCTTTTAAATTCAAGAATTTGTCAATCATTCAGCATCTCTGATATGTTTAATAATGCTTAAATAGTTTCCTTCTCGTTGCTCTTAGAACTTAGGGCTATACTCCAACAATTCTTTTGGGTGGTCTTGCACATGAGACGAACTCCTCTGGTAACCTCTTCTACAGTTCTTCGCTACCAGGTATTCTCTGACTTCTCCATCCATCTGTTGTTTACCCATCACGTGTGATGAAGACCACTCTCTTTGTTTAGACGCGTGGACAATATTTTCCTTTTGCTCTGCCCGCTGAAATGGGTGACGGTGATTTGGATTAACGGGAGGAAGATTTGTGCAATATGTCAATCTTACTCTCTCGTCCTGTGCTACATTTGGCCAGTGGCAAGACATTACCAAGACGACTGGAGATAGCACAGGATGCAGATTTTTTCCTCAGGGTTTACTCCCAAAGCCTTTCCCGTAAACACGTATCCCGCAGGGCAGTGTGGGGTGTGACATCCAATGGGTTGGAAATGGATGACCAGGGCTAAATCTCTATGTTCACAACAAATGGTACAGGAAACTGTAAGTTTCATCTATTCCCCTGTAAGTTGCAATCCAGCATATATTTGGTTATATTGCTAGGTTTTCATCTGAGGGTGCGTCCTATCCATCTCTCTATCCCTGCGCCATCCCCACTCTCCAGTTGTTTTGGTTGTTGTCATGTTCTCCAAACACCAAAGTTGACTTAAAAACTTTTAATAAATTATTTTTAATGTATACTTGTGTCTCCTTTATGCTTCATATGAAATATAGAACACCATTGCAGCTGAGTCTTTTGCTGGAAGTTTGTATTAAAAGCCCTTATGTGTGCACTTGCAGTTGATGGTTTCTGTAGCCACTCATTTGGCCGGTTGGGGGTTTCTAGCCCTATTGACTACTATCTTTAGTCATCATTTACAACACACTGGGAATGGTCAAACAAATAGTTTTTTTTCATGTTTTTCTTTCCTGCCCTGAGTGACTATTAGGCAAAAAATGTATACTACTTACCTAATTATTACTATAAACTAATTCACTAATATATGTGGCTGGGAGCGGATTATAAGTTTGGTATAGTTAGAAAACTGATCTAAAAATTAGACTAAATCCGATTCACCCAATTTTTTTAATAGTAAGGGAAATTACTTTTCCAAGCCATAACAATGTTCATTTGTTTTTATATATATTGTAATATATTTGTAGGTTTAATATTTGCTGTAAAGTTGTGTAAAACGGTTTAGCAAGGTAAAAGGCGATTGGTTCACAAAAAAAGTGGAAGTAGCTATGAAAACAAAACTATTAGTATATGTGCATGTTCTTCAATGATTTCTACTCATAACTGATCTACATGGGAATTGTCAAGAAAAAGACATAAAATGCCCTGTTACTGCAGAATTTGGCTATAAAGTAGACATTTAAAAATAATTTTGTTGATAGTTTTTTTCCCGTCACATTGTGATAATTATACTGTGTACAGAATCATATGAGGGATTAAGATGCTGAGCAGGGCATGGGCTACTGTGGTCAGCGACCCAAAGCTGACTGCTAGCATCAGGATCAGTGAACCAGTGCCAAGACCCTTCAACACCTCCACGCGGTGATCATGGATAACAGGCTGCAACAGAGCAGACTGACTAAGGAGAAGGGATCGAACAGGAAAGGTTAACCCGGTATCCAGACAATGCAAGCTGAAATTGAATGTGTCAAATCGAAAGGTGCAAATATCGCTGTGAAGCTGAAAACTATGACACCATGCATTCCATTCTCCGGACAACAATCTGCTACTTGTAAAGCCTTTTTCAGGGTTTGGTAGCATGAGTTTGAGAATGAATAACAATAAAGAAATAAAATATAAATATGCCAATATATTAATTATTTAAACAGCATAATTAATTTTGAATTAACATGGTATATCATTTGAACAAATCTATTGTAAATTTACAAATCTAAAACTGAAATTATAGACACAACTCTAATTGAAAAAAGGAAACAAATTAATCTGGCCGCAGAGTGTTTTTTAATATGGTAGCAATTGAGTTAATAAAAAAGATAGTATTCACTGGCTAGTCCACTTGGGGGTGCAAGCACATATACATATTAAAAGGATTCTATCAGTGGAGACTCAAAAGTCATTGTTGAAGAAAACACACTCAACACAACTACTACAAGCTATACGGGTAAAAACATTGTTATTTCGGATTATCACAAAGCTAAGTATATTTCCACACAATTCTATTATTTTGTATCACCATAATCAATTTATGTAGTTTGCCACCCAGATCACATTATATATATATATATATATATATATATATATATATATATATATATATATATATATATATATATGTGTGTGTGTGATTTTTTCGGGGAATCCACGACGAAGTGGTTAAGCCGCCAGCCTCGTGATCAGGTGGTGTGGGTTCGACTCCGGACTCCGCCGTCTTTTACACGGGTGCTTGATGCGGAGTCCCCTGCATCTCGTAGTTGTCCTCTAGCCGTCTTGTCTTTGACTTGCCACTGGGGACGGGCGGCACGAGACGAGAGAGTGAGGATAAAAAGTAGAGCAGTTAATCCTTACTAAAAATAGCGCTAGCAAAATTAATTATGCCATCATCGTCTACGATGGACGACGGCCTTTGCCTTTTTTATGTGATTTTTAGATTATGTTTTGACCCCTCGCATCTCTGCGTGTGTGTGTGTGATATATATATATACACATATATACAAGGGGCTTGTCATAAGTCTTTAACCTGACCATGAAGTAGTAGGTGAAGAACGTTTAATTTGGCACAGTGCTTATTCCTTCGCAATGTAGTCACCACCTGAATTTATACATTTCTGCCCTCTCTGCGTGACCTTGAAGACCTTCATATCAAAGTAACATATTTTTAAACTAAACCAGTTATCACAAGCCAGTATGACATTTTCATTACTATCAATATGATTTTCTTTCAGCAGTTTTTAAGTTTTGGGAAAAGAAAAGTCTGATGGAGCTAAATCCGGACAATATAGTGGGTGTGGAAGAATTTCAATATTCAAATCGTTGGCTGTTTGTAGCACAAGCCTTGCTTTATGGGAGGGCGAGTTGTCTTGAAGCAAAGGCTGAATTTGAGTGCACACTATCTCTCGTTTTCTGGTCACAGTCTTTCTTAGTTTGGTAAGGAGATCTGCATAATATTGCCCATTAACCATGTTGCAGGTAATCTTTCAATATGACACCTTTGACATCCCCAAAAAAACCCAGTCAGCATCACTTTTCTTGCAGATTTCTGTGCTCTTGGCTTGATATGTGTTGGTGAGCCTTGGGTTTTCCACTGCATGCTGGAAATTTTGGATCCTGGGTCATAATGGTGAACCCAAGTCTCATCTATTGTCACGTAAGTCTGCAACATGTTTTTCGACCGACACATTTTGAGCAACTGGCCACAGCAATCAACTCTCATTGTTTTCTGTTCACATGTCAGCAGGCGCGGGACCCAGCAGGCACATACTTTTCTCATATTCAGTCTGTTGTGTAAAATTCGAAAAACTGTACCTTCATTCAGTTTTGCTGACCTAGATATCTCTGCAATTGTCTTTTCGTATCCTGGTCAATGATTTTCTTCACTCTTGCAGCATTTTCATTGTTGCACTCTGAGGATGGTCTTCCTGATCTTGAAAGATCAGTAACATGGGAACGGCCACACTTAAGCTGCCTACACCAGTTTTTTTACAGAAGCATACCAAGGACAGAATTCCTCAATCACTGGTTCTATCTCCCTGTGTATTTCTATAGGTGTTTTTCCCTGCAACATCAAGAATTTTATCACAGTTCTGGCCTCTGATTTCTCCATTGTTCTGACAAAACGTTAGAGTAGCAGATCCGGTCAATAAGATGTGTTGCGCCATACCAAGTAAACCCGTCGAGGAGAGAAATTCATACTTCTCAAGGCCAGTTGGGGAGCCGCGTAGAGCAGTGGTTAGCGCGCTGGCTTCGCATCTGAGTGGTCCTGGCTTCATTCCCCAGTTGAGGCGGTAATGTTTTTTTCAGACCGCAATGGCATCCGGGTCGACCCAGCCTTAAATGGGTACCGGTTCAATCCGGGAAGTAAAAGCGGCGAGAGAGAGGAGATGGCTACCACCCTCATATAGCCGAGCCTTTGAAATGTAAGATCGCTAACACCTCACACCCCTACGGCAGTAATGCTATGGGTTACTTTGCTTTACTTTTACAAGTCCAGTACAAATTGAATGAGCTATATATGTGCCAAATTTCAACTTTCTCTTTCATAGCCAGGGTAAAGACTTATGACAAGCCCCTTGTGTGTGTGTGTGTATATATATATATATATATATATATATATATATATATATATATATATATATATATATATATATATATACACTTTTACATAGATATGAAGGGTCAAAACAAAACAAAACCCTAAAATGGCATATTCTGCTAATTAAATAATATTTAAGTTAACTTTTGACTGTACGTATGTATGTCCCCCTGATTTAGTCTTGTGTTTATAACTAATTAATAATCGTGATTTTATACTGTAAAATTAGCAAATATTTTATATTCCATATCAAATACAATCAATACATATTCATAAGATGTGCCTGAAATAATTTTATAGCAGAAAATGTATAATTTGGATGTAGTCAAAACAGACTTGCAGCTTAGTTCTTTATGTCTTGCGCCCCAGTGTTGGAGCATAGGCCCATCACTGTATTTAGCTTACTCTTACCAGCTTTTAAGGAAGCCTGATTCCAGTCATTCCTGGTGGGAAAGAATCAGTGGGTCTATGAAGTTAACCCCTGAAACCACTTGAGCGAGACTAACAACAGTGATCGCTAAGTCAAGTATAACAACAACAAAAAATACAACTATTTAAACTTCGAAAAACATACAATAAACAACAGTAAAAAAGATGTAGAGGAATCTTCAGAATTCAACTCCTGTCAGGGTAACGAAAGATCACCATTACAAGAAAGAGACAAGTATATGGATTTGGTCCGCTACACATCCTTGTTTTGCAACATTTGCAGTGCAAAACCATGATCATGGATTAGTTCCTTACACAAGACTAAAGAACTTATGACTTATCATTTAATTTACCTCTGGGACAAAAACAATGATAAATTCTCTGGACATATAGAGAACATATTTAGTACCGTACTTAATTTTCCTTTCCATATTTTTGCATCTTATTTAAATTCTTTTTTTCTACTATTGTAACAATTTTTTTAAAATTGATATTTTCTTCTTTGTTGTCTAATTTAAAATTATGGCACCTATTTCCGTCATCATCCGGGCTTTCTGTCCCGGGCTTCTCGCGCCGCCATTTAATGCTAAAGTTTGAAAATAGAATCGATTAAGAAAAAAATAGCGAAAACATGCTTCTGGCCAACAGATTTCAGTAAATAGCAAATAATATATTGGGAGAGTGAGTCTGGTTTACAAAGCAAAAGTTTTTACAATCACAAACGAAGCAGACTAAACGTATCAATAAGCAGACTAAACGTTTGGATATGCACAAATGGTGGCATGACTCAGACAGACAATGAGGCATGGTTTCTGACACAAATGTCCTTACATGAAGCTGTCTGCAAAGGAGAAGTCAAAATCCATTCCGTATGAAAACAGCAGCTTGGTGTGCTGTGGTCTTAGCTGGCACTTGTGTCTCATGGTCTTTGTCCAGAGAACATGACTACTATCACTCAGTTAATCGAATGTCTAGAATGCTGTTGCTTCTAGACAACATTCACGTAAGAGTCACGGAATACAAAATGGCGCGCCTTTCCTCCCTAGGTCTGCATCGTGCCTGACTACGGGGACACGCAGACTAAAGGAAAACAACAACGATAAAGATTTGCTTTCCAGTCCACAATCATCTTAACATATTACATACACACGAGGCAAACGCGTTCTCGTAAACATATTTGATTGTAAAATTGTAACACATCTCAGTTAAATAATACTAATCTTCACAACATTTGGTGTAGTTAAGGTCTTTAAAATATCCAGGCAATGAATCTGCCAATTAGCAATGAATTTTTGTTTTAGGAAGTTAAATCGAGGCTGGTGGTGCACAGAGTGAAGTGTATGGGCAGTATGACACAGCAGCATGGCGCGAACTCACAGCGTCCCCTTATGTTGACACATCTGGACTAAAGCTAAGTCCAACAATATTTCAAACACGAAACTTGACATTTAACGTATTTCCAACAGTTATCGGTAATTATAAAGCATGAGAACACTTAAAAAGTATTCAGTGTGAAGTCATTTATTTCCCTCTCATTTTCAAGATCCACATGGAAAATATTGTTTAAATGTAAGAGAACATGAGACTAGCCAGACAGATCTGTAAAATGCATATTGTCCCATTTTCCCAGCCCACCACCTCCTTTCCCTTCACTGCCACAGCAGCAAATCAGCATTTTATGCAGTGCGGCAGGCAGGTTGTGTAGAGAGCTGCACACAACTGTGCAGCCACAGCATGTGAGACATGCACCACTCCATGCATCCAGACAGGAGTGGGGAGAAAATCTAGGTTAGTGATATCATCAGTTCAAAGACCTTATTCACTACTCCTTTTATCCTAACAGCAGACCTGCAAAGTACACACATGTAGAACACATTCAGCATGAATGTAACATTTAAAATGTTATGTGTATTTTGACTTTAAACAGCAAAGAATGAGAACTAGAGAGGGAGGAAAGGTGAAAGAAAGAACAGCCATTCTGTAACAGAATTATGAGCATATGCCAGCCATAAAAATCATGAGGCATGGAACTATGGTGAAACACAGTACATCCGCATGTGTAGTAGCAAGCACTACACATCTGTTCCCAATATGTAAGTTAGTTAATAAATAAAGATGTTTAAAAACGGTTTACAACCTTAGGTCAATACACAACATTCAGATTCATAGCTGACTGCTTGTTGCAGTATATATTTATATAATATATAAGAATTAAACGTTCAATTGCTTTTAATAAAGTAAGGCTTTTCTTAGCCAGGACCAGATTCATAGTTCGAAACTTTGGAAACAAAATAATAAATATGATTGACAAGAAATTAAAGTATTGTGTAAAAGTCAAGTAGAAAGAGAGGATTATGCGCTCAAGGTAAGTATATTATTGGCTGGGTGAATAAATAGGTATGTCAACTGCTCAGACACTGAGAACAACAAAAAAGCAGCAATCCCAAAACGCTCTAAATAGACGTTTGATTAAAAATATGCATATAATCTGCAGTGAAAATTCCAGAACAAAGAATAATACAATTTATCGCAACATAAATGCCAGAACAAATAATAATATTATTTATCGCAACATAGATTACAATGACTAGATGTAATCAGGCAGATTTTTCGAGCAAACAGCTGTGAAACATTTGTCTGCCAGTATCAGCAATAATGCCTAGCTGAATCTCATCGACAATCTTCAGAGCAAGTTATTCCCACCTATCTCTCTTATAGATACAACAAAGATGCTTTGAAGTTCTCCACCTGCATTAGGTGAGTAAACATCCGCATGACATTACAAATTACTACTATTAAAATAAGGTGGTACTAATAAATACTTGCAAAATTATAAACAATTACTACCATCAATCTTGTTAACAAGCACTGTGTAAGAGATTAGAAGCAGTGAGTAGAGACCTGTATGGATTATCAATGAACTGTGCAAAAATAGAATAAAAGAAAACAGGTTAATATAGTTGGGTCAGGGAGTGGGGAGGCACATGTGGGTCTAATTTATTAATACTAAGTCATGTTTTGCCTACCTGTTACTTCCCAACTCCTGGTGCATCCAGAAGTAATGAAATCCAAACTAAGTTTAGCCATCCATTCCTGATAAGAAAACTGCTGTACTGGTCAAGCTACAACATTTTCTAGATGGCGGAAAGAAAAAGATCTATCATCCTTAATACGCACAGCAACCCTCCTGAACAATGGACTCCATTATGATATGATTGATAACAGCAGTAGCAGACCAGACATGCACAAGTCCTGTGTTTGTTTTTGTTTTTTCCCCCACTTGTTTAGTGTCTGTGTGAGATTGTTGGCCTATACACCCAGTGCCCCACTCACCAGCAGTGGCTGTCTGTCTGCTGGCTGTGTGTAGTTCATTGATCTGCCGCATGGGGAAACTCTGTCCTTACAATAAATCTAGCAGTGGTAACATGATGTAGATGTGACTTTAAAGTTCATCAAGTCAAGTCTTGGGGATATAGATCAGCAGGTTAATCCAGAACCAGTCTGAGTTTATAGCTCAGTGACATGAAATGTTTTATTTTCCCCACAGTACAAAGGGTTTACTGAAAGCAAAAAATCAGAGGGGAGAGAGCAGGAAGAAAGAGCGAAGCCATAATTCTGGTGAACACACGAATGCAGAGTATTATAGAAAGGACTTAAACACTGAAATGTATAAAATAGAATACGCATATGCATATTTCTTGGCTACCTGACTTATTGTTCAAACGTATTACTGGCCTAAAGCCACTCCAAGCACCCCCACCCCCCAACCACCAGGTGGCGCAGCAACATACAACAACGCACATGCAATGACCCTGTCCCAGAAATGAACCTGGTACAAAGTTAACAGCAGATTTACATTTCCTCTCCCCAATCCCCCCTGGCAGTGCCCTCAAACAGAAAGATTCAAGGAGGGGAGAGTCAAGGAAGGAACAGACTTAAACCAAAGTAGGTCAGTGCACAAAGATAATGCATGTGTGCAGCTGACAGGTGAAATGCATTTCTACTGGACTTGAATGAAAGGCTGGGCGGGAATAGAATGGGACAAAAGTCTCTCCAGTAAAACTAGGATAAAGAAGTCATATTCAGTGATCTAGCAAAGGTCTCAAATTACTTAACTCAGTACAGATTCATTTGGCTGCTACATTTAAGAAAGGATGTAATGGCAAGCATCTATAAACGTTAATGTCACTACTTTACCTCATGTAATGTAAATCTGGTCAAAGGTTTGCTCTAAACAGTAAAATATTTAGTCAGAAATCATTACTTGAAGTGAAGTAGCTGAAAATACTAAAAGACTTTAAACTACATAATATGTCATAATTTGTATGTTCACAATTTGAATAACTTTGTCCAGAATGAGTTTAATTCTAACATACTTTCCACAAGCATAGATTGATGAATCTGTTATAACAAAGTAATAATACACTTTTTTTATCAACAAAAGGTAAGGTGAATGCATTGCCCAATGAGCGATGGAGAGAAGAACGTTGAAGATCTCCATTAAAGACCAAATCTGCAACGCAGACATCAAACGTCTAACTTTCTTCACTGACATCATAGATGTTGCGCTGTTATGAAAACACAGATGGACTAGCCATTTATATATATATATATGATGCTTACTTTATTAAATCAATGCAACAACTTCCACGTCCAATTCTTGCAAATTGGATTGACCATGTCCTCAGAATGGATCCCAATACTATTACTAGAACTTGAGGCTGAAAATGAAACAATGAATGGGTTGACAGCAGCCAGTGTCTCATAGCAAACTGCTTGCATCAGGGTCAGTGACCCATAACTGACCAAGACCCTATTCCGTAACCATGCATTCTGGATAATCGATTAGGGATCAAAGAGGGAAGGCAAACCAGGTTCCAAAATGCCATGCAGAAATTGGATGTGTCGAACCAAAAGACACAGATATCACAGCCACGCATAATATAACATCACAAATGTCCTTTTCAGGACAAACAAAGAAGAAGACTAGAACTGCCACGCTATAGATCCCAGAGGTAATGTGAAAAACAGGTCAACCTAAAACAACGTGGCAAAGAACTACAAAAGCAAAAATCAAAAGTCATGAACCAGAGTTTGGATACCATACAAGGATGGCAGTAGAACAAGTAAAGTGGTGGGAGTTTGTTGGTGACCTGAAAAATGTCATCAGTCATTGAGCAAAGATGTTGTATGCAAATATTTAAAATAATATACTGCTTGCTTAAACAAGGCTGTGAAAGCCAAAACTGTACCATAAAGTTCATTATAAAACCTATAACATTAGGAATGAAACACCAGCACTCAGTTTATTTTCATATAAGGAGTTTCTAACTTAGAATATATTTTCTCCCTAGGGGCCAAGAGATAATAGAGAAGACACTAATGTGGAATATATGGTAACTAGATATATTTCAAAAACTGTACCAAGAATAAATCTATTAATTGACAAGTCACTGAATCAGGGGTCTTTCTAATTTCTCTGTGCTCTCAGAAAAATAAGTTTGAGAACATCTTATAGAGCTGGTCTGTTTAGCCATAAGAAAACTAAATTTAATGACATGTAGATATGTTACATGTAAAGGTTACATCTATACATAAAGTCAAACTGTAGAGTGGAGATAGATAAACAACAAATGTAGCGTTCTAAACATGCCATAAAGGGGTATTAAAGAGGGTTGTTCACAAGACTTGCAACCTCATCATGTAAAACGAATTGCTACAGAAACAACACTGCAAGAGCACAGTGTTTTAGTAGAATGGGCTTCCATATGATAATGTGTCAACTACAGTGGTGGCCCTATGATCCATTAGGAGTGAAATCAGTCAGGTGAAATATACTGATCGACCCCCACCTCACCTCCTCCTTCCCGCTTCTGGAAACAGGCTGTGTCACATCAGGCTGACCAATGAGGTGGGGATCAACACTGTAATCACAATAATGGCGAGTTTACTGGGGATCCTGGCACTACAGTACAGATATAAGTACCCTAGCCACTTTGCCAAGTATGTCTCAAGATGAAAGAAGTGCCACTGCAACCAATTAAAAAGAAACACCTTCAAGAGTTAACTCAGCACAAATAGCTTCTAACAACAATAACTTTTGAAGTGAAATGGAAACGTTTAATTAACATTAGTGATATGAATTACATCAATAATAGTAATAGTATACACTGACATATGATAAAAAGCTCTTATGACAAATGATAAACTTAACGTCTTTAAACTGGTTTAGATACATACATTGTATGTGTGATTGTATATTGTACACACATAAAAAAAACAAAAAACAATAGATGATCTACTGTACAATAAATACATTCATTAGTATTACTAATAATAATATACTATTCGGCATTAGAAAGTTAATTATTTTCTACAAAATTAAATAGGGCCAAAGTATAGCAAAGCCAAAAGTATGCTGGAAATGAAACTGAGGATTTAGCGGAATAAACTGCGCGAGATCTCAAATTTGTCTGCGGTGTGTTGAACAATTCTTATCCTTGATGTCTTCTCGCTATCCCTAACAGTAACAGAGTCATGTACACTAACAGTGCACTACCATATAATTATAACATTCATTAGACTCTACTTGATGAATTTAATTTACTACAATAATAAAAGTAAAACTAAGCTAAAGAAAAACTGACTTACTTTTTATTTGGTGCTGCAAAACAATAATAACAATGTTATTAACATGGTAACAATTTTGTTTCCTTACGCTTGTGTCACATCTTGTTTGAAGTTGTAGAGGACGCTTACGAATGTTCTTTTCTGAAGTGACTTCCAAACTTCTGATTATGTCAAGCAAACGAATTAGCCGGAAGTGTAAATCGTTAAAATATTATTCAGATACGTGATTTCGCAAAATAATTTATCACTCTAATTAAACACACCCAGCGCAATTGCCCGATGTGCCTTGGATTGAGACACACCGGATGATGTGTAAAAAGTCGAGAGGTCAGAGAACACATGGAACGTACAAGCAGATTCTTCTTTTTCTTTTTCGTTCGTTCTCAATCTCCCGCTACCAAGCATTGAAAAGGGCTTTGCAAGTAGCAGGATGTTGTCCGGAGAACGGAATGCATTGTGTTGTGGTTTACAGTTTGGCTGCTATATGTGCACCTTTCGGTCCGACACATCCGACTTCAGCAGGCATTTTATAGTACCGGATTGCCTTCTTTCTTCGATCACTTCTACTTAGCCAGTCTGCTCTATTGCAGCCTGTTATCCAGGATCACCGCGTGAAGGTATATAAGGATCTTGGCAGCTCTGGCTGGCAGACACTGACGCTAGCAATCAGCTATGAAATGATACGTCGGCAAGTGGAGTGAGTCTCTCATGCGAAGATCAAAAAGATGGTTCAAAATATAAATTGATAGACCGTTGAAGTTAGGATTAAGGAATCAACGGGAAATTTGAGTAAATGAAAACACAACCAAATAATCAGTCTCTTTAACCAAGCTTCCCCAGTATACTCGCTCTCTCTCTCTCTCTCTCTCTCTCTCTCTCTCTCTCTCGTATGATCGTTAACATATTATTAGTTATATTGTGGACAGTGCTATCATTGGAACAAACTAGACAGCCGCCCAAGGCCCACACCTGAGAGAGGGGTTGTATTGACCTTTGAGAGATCTGTTTTATACATTTGTTACTCCTTGTCACAAATGCAACTTACAATTTCTGTTTTTTTTAATGTGAATAATAAATACTATAACGATCCTATTCTTCTTCCTCCTCTTCTTCTTCTTCTTCTTCTTCTTCTTCTTCTACTACTTCCTGTTCTTCGTGACTGTCAGACGTCGACTTGAATGTGTTCAAAGAAAGCAGCGGTCATCCTAAGGCTGTCGACACTGCCATAGAGCTTGTCTAGTGTTGGCACTGGTGATGGCCACATGTTCCTTATCTGGTCCTCGTATGTCGGGTAATTGTGTAGCAGATGTTCAGCGGTCATTTTCCCAGTACCACAAGGTGCATTCGTCAGTAGCACCTATCTTCAGTTTATTGAATAGATGGTACCTCAGTCTGTTGTGGCCTGTGCAGAGTCTGAAGACCGCCACCTGCTCTCTTCTGTTCAACTGAAAATAAGCATCATTTTGTGTGTAGTCAGTATGTTCGGTTTCCCATTTGTGCATGTATCTGGCCCTAATAAAACTTTTGGACTCTTCCTAGGTCACTTAAATCTGGTTGTGTTAACCTTCCACTTTCTTTCGCTAATCTGTCTGCTTCATCGTTGTCTTGAATGTTACAATGGGACCCACTGTATTACGACTCTTCTGGTTTTGGACTACTGGCATATTTGACATAGTACTGATTTTAGGTCATTTAGTTCTGTATTTCTCTCTGTCCCATATACTAGCATATACAAATCGTGTAAAAAATGTTCATATTCAGTTTTAAAAAAATAATTTTATGTATAATTTTCATTTGTATTTTTATTTGTATAATTTTGTGATTTTTGTGTGTAGATAATAGCGAAGTCCAATTTTCTTCTTATTTTGCAACGTTTATTGCACGTGGCTCATGTCGTCATTTATCGTCCGCGAAAGCTGGCAGATAGGACTGGTCTTAGGAACAAAAAAAAAACATTTCATCAGAATTGTCAAACTGTATAAAGTATTAGTTAGACCTAGATTGGAGTATTGTGTACAGGTGTGGGGTCCTTATCAAAGAGGGGATATAAACATGCTGAAAAGAATACAAAAAAAGAGCGAAAAAGCTGATAGTGGGATTCCAGAATGACAGTTATGGGCAAAGACTCAGAAAACCCGGTCTACAGTGTCTAGAAGAGAGAAGAATTCGTGGTGACTTAATACAGGTTTATAAGATAATTAGAGGAATGAATACATTTGACTATAACAATTTAAAAAAAAAATACAGCCACCCACAATAACAAAAGGGCATAGCTACAAGTTGACTAAAGAGAGGTCCAGATTAGATATTAGGACATATTGTTTTAGTCAGTGAGTGGTGAATGCTATGAATGCATTGTCAGAGGAAGTAGTGGAGGCAGGGACAGTTAATGCATTTAAGAATAAATTGGATGCGCATAGCTTTTAGAGCAAGGTGATGTAAATTAAACTGGTTGTATACGGACTCTGCAGGGTCTTCTAAACCAGTATAAAGGCGGTAAGTTAAGTTAAGAACTGATAACAGAAAATGGCATGTGTGCAATTTACTTGTGGCAATAAACTACTTCAGGTGTCCATGTACTGGCAAGCGCTTTGTTGGCTCGTTCACTTCTGCGCCAGGTGCAACATACAGATCAAGACCCTACGTCACGTTCATACCACGCCCTGGAAACAGACGGTGTTACATCAGACTGGTTGGGGAGCAAAGACCAACGTCAAAGTCAGATACAACATGCTTACCTGAACCTCACCTCACTTCCACGAAACAACCTGCGTTACAACAGCCTGGTCAACGAGGTGACGTTACGACACTGTGTACCCCATACTGGTGGGTCGATATAGAAGTCTATCATTGCATTACAGTCAGGCGATTGAGGCCCACTTTCTGTACGCCCGGGGCTATAAGAAAAACTTACACGCAATAAAGAGTGATGAATTTCTCACATATAGGTACGGGGTTCAACTCCAGTCAACCCAGCTGTAAATTGGCACCTGACTTACGGTTACAGAAGAAAAAGGCAACAAGGAAGGGAACTGGAAACCCCACCTCACACAAGCTGTGGCTTAGTATATTGAAATCTCTAAGACTTCATTCCCAACCAGCGGTTACGACTACTGAAGGACGTCCTTTAGCTTTGGACAAGAACACATTGATAAACAAACGTGTGGTTCAAATATCATCTTTGTCTAGAAATCAAAGATAGACACGCATATCCCCTTGTGAGCCATGACCGTGTTTGGTCCGTCCTCTTTTGCACCAAGCATCACTTCGCTAAGTAATTATACTACCCAAAGAAGCTGCTTCTGCGCCATTTGACTGACTTGCCTTAATGTCTTCTACCATTGAGTATATATATCTTGTTATGCTCTTCCTTGCGACTTAATAGTTTAAATAGTCAGCCCCATGTCAATCTGCAACATATCAACGACTATTTACTCTTAACTTAAAACTTAACTTAACGTCATTATACTGGTTTAAAAGACTCATCAGAGTCTGTATACAACCAGCTACATTTGCATTACTCTGCTCTAAAAGATATGCGCATCCAATCTATTCTTAAATGCATTAACTGGCTATGCCTGCACTACCTCCTGGGGCAATTCATTCCAAGCATTCACCACCCTCTGACTAAAAAAAAATATTTCCTAATATCTAATCTGGACCTCCCTTTAGTTAATTTGTAGCTGTGCCCTCTTGTTCTTGTTGGTTGTTGTATTTTGAAAAAAAAACAACTTGCTATAGTCTAATTTAACCTTTCCGGTGATTATCATATAAACCTGTAATTAAGTCACCTCGAATTCTTCTTTCTAGACATTGTAAGCCAGTTTTTCTGAGTCTTTCTTCGTAACTGTAATTCTGGAATCACACTATCCGTTTTGTCGATCTTCTTAGTATCTTTTCCAGCACGTTTATATCTCCTTAACAATAAGGACTCCCCGCCTGTACACAATACTTCAATCTAGGTAAAACCAATGCTTTATAAAGTTTGACAATCACTTCCTTTTCCCCATGTTTAAAATTTCTGAACTCAGTAATTCTGGTATTCAATCAGGCATATCAAATGCACGATGCCAGGTTGGACCAACATAGGCTTTACTCGGGGGCATATTTCCCCTATTTTTTGTGCACGTCCGTTTGGGCGTTTAAAGTTGTAGGGCTACCACCTGGATGTTACATGTAGTGTACATCTGCTGTCAGGCATGTGCACCACATTTAGTTTAAACCAGGAGAGACAAATCAGTTTAGGACATAGGCGCCAGGTAAAACACGCAGAAGCCAGACACTATGCTCGGTGAAACGTTACTCGTCGGTTTGTTTAACATATCGGAGGGTATGGGTGAATTGTTCTTGAAAATACGAATTCCAAATGTGCACATTTTAGCTTATTTTCAAACTAATGCGTGCCTATTTCTGATACTCCTTATTTGTGTTATGTCTTCGCTGACGTGTGGCATGGCGTCGGCAGTCTGACCTTGATCGGAACATATTAAATTACGCGCGAAAAGATATTTCATTACCATTGAAACAACTGAAGAGGATATACGCGATGAGGGAAATTGTACGAGTAAATATGCCACTAGTCCTGAAATATCCATTTCTAGGCGCCATGGCGACCTGGTGCTTGGGATTTGTCCTACTCTGGTTTAATTGATTCACTCCGCAGAACCGATATTTTGACTAGCAATTTTTTTTCTTCAAAACTACATAGCTGATATTTTGGCTTGAGCATTACTTATATTTCAAAGTTTACAACAAAAAAAAAAAAAAATGATTCCCAAATTTATAAATGCATCTATACTACTTACCGGGAGTTTTACATTTCAAAACTATATGTGCACATAAGTCCACAATATTCCGCAGTGAATGAGCTAAACCACTTGCTTTCATCACAGCCTTTCTTTCCCAGACAGAAAGCCACGTACTCATTTAGAGCTGGACCGACTGCTGCGTGCCGATAACCGGATTTTAACTCGATATATTTGCCGTGAAAATCGAACGTTTTGCCAACTACGTTAATTAGATGTTCAGTAACAGCCCGAATTGATTCGATTTATTATGTGTTTTACTGCTTCATCAATTTATTATTTTCCTAAAATGCATGTTGTTCTTCTTACTCATTATGTCCTTTGGTAAAGTTCGATCTGTAAGTCCCTCGAGCTGTGGCCAGCTCTCCCGCCTCTGTCATCGACATCACAAGAATCTCGTGATGTCATGTCTATTTTTCTCTCGGCTTGCCCCTGGCTCGCTTGCCAGGTAATATACCCACCTATATCTTCGTATCGTCATTCTAAATTTTCGACAACGTTTGATGCTTCTCTGTAAAGTAAAAGTTTATCCAATAGTAGCTACACTTCTATCAGTGAAAGACGTGTTAGAAACTTCAATATACTAAGCCAGATCTTGTATGAGATAGGGTTGCAGGTTGCCTTTCTTGCTGTCTTAGCTGCCTGGCTTGGCTTGGCTTCGTTCGTTCTCAATCTCCCACTACCAAACCCTGAAAGGGCTTAAGTAGCAGAATGTAGTCAAGAGAACGGAATGCATTGTGTTGTAGTTTACAGATTGACTGCGATATTTGCACCTTTCGGTCCAACACATCCGACTTCAGCAAGCATTTTCTGAGTACCGGGTTAGCATTCCCTCTTCGATCCCTGGAATGTACAAATAATTGTGTCCAGGCAGCAACCATTAAACCTACTCTTTTTGTTCTAACTACCAAGAGATTGTTAACGTGCTCGATACTGAACACGATTCGAACAGCGACCTCTAGAACCCAAGGCGGACACCGTATCTCGAGACCACTGAGTCCTTCAAAATGAACTAATAATAATAATAATAATAATGTTCGCATAGGCGACAAAGGCTCGTTGCGTCGATTAGCCACTACCGTGTCCACCTGCTGAGGCTATGTCCATGCGTAGCGTGTCGACCGAAATCCCTACAGACTCCCCATATAGAGCCGTGTACTCCGCAGCCTTGGTATGAGGGCCGCGAGGAGTGTCTTAGACCAATGTGTGTGTTAAGCTGTCCGTGTCAAACTCCCTGTTTCCACGTGTCTGACTGTGTCCATCTGTTGGTCAGCGTGACACTTGCTGTGCTGAGAATACGAGGTTGGGAGATGTATCGTGTAACCCTGGTGGAGAGAGGAGCGGCAGCAAGAAGTCGGCTTCAGTCCGAGCAGAAATGTTCTTGAGCAGTGATAATCTGGATTGAATTCTGGAATGTTGAACTCCATCATGTACTGGTTTCCCCACGGCCTGAGACAGGCATGCAATGCGGCGAAATACAGCATAACAAACAGGATTACTAATCGAAAGCACTCCAATTCTACAGAATAAAGTCCTTGATACCACATGTTGAAGGAGGTGTGAAATATAATCCGAACAGGAACCACCAAACATCGGAAAACTTGACACAAACGCAAGAGAAAGACAGAGAGAGAGAGAGAGAGAGAGTCGAGAGCGCAGCCCCATAGCGCGGCCATTTTACTTTTAATTTTTAATATTTTTAAAAAGCAACTAACTTCTTTATAATTACCAAATAACCATTCTTTTCATCTAGCACTGAGCGGGCGCATTGTCCTGGACCGCATCAAATCTTTTGGTAAGTCAAGTCACTTGTGGTATGTGTTCTTTACAATGTGGTTGTGTTTTTCTAAAAACCTACTTAACTTACAAAATTCACAGAAAAGCCAGAGTGGGAGTCTAGGGAAATACGTCTAGACTGTTATGGACTACTTTGAGCTAACCTTTTCCGTGGCAATTTCAGAAGACGGTGTTGACTTATAATTGTGTCCGTTTTTTTTCCTGAAAGTACTCTCTAAAATGGCATCTCATCGATGACCTGTGATCCAGTTGTAGTCACTAACAGAAAATCGATATTACACGGCGGGACGCTATCTGACGCAGTTCAACAATGGTACATGTTTCGTACAATGTATCTGTCTTTATGAGGGGATGTCCAATATAAATACACAAACTAGCGAATGACAAGGATGTTCTGAAATTGCAAAAGTTTAAGAATATTAACAATGAATGCAGTAAAGCTGGTAAATGAAATGGAAAATTGATTATAGAACCGACTTCACTGTATCTGGCGTCCCCTTGCGTGTTCAGTCCCGTAAAATGCTGAAAGTGCTGGCGACAGGGCACTAATTCCATTTCTCATGTGGTGCATTCGAATTTTTATCTGACGAAGTCAGGTTTCAATTTACAGTTGGGTCGACTGAGAGATGCGGTCATGCCACGAAAAATAACCACGACACGCCTGATCTGTCAAACTGAACGCAACGTGATTTGAACCTGGCACATTTGGCCTCTAAAGCTAAGCTAACAACCTCTTAACCACACGATCTTCAAATAGTTAAAATGGAACAAAAAACAACTTTTCGTTAGGTGATACAATTAATCAATGCCCATTGCTCCTTTCAGGGCATAGGATATTCACAACCCTGCTCCAGCAAGTTAAATCTTGAGCTGCCTTTTCTGTCTCGCAAATGTCGGTACTGTGTACTGAATATCAATCAATCAATCAATCGATTAGAACTCTTCAGCTCTCTGCGGAGCATAGGTTCTCAACAAATACTTGCCAAGTCTTCGTGTCAAGTACCATCATTTCCAGTTTCTTTTCATCTTTCATGCAGTTTTTAGAATTGTTTCGACTGCCCTTCTCCGTGAATGTTTAGGTCTGCTCCTACTTCTTTTGGCCGGAGGATTTCAGAACAATGTCTGCCTTGTAATTATATCGGCTGGTTTCCGTTATGCGTCTCCTAACCATCATCAAAGCCTTCTCTTTACGCCTAGTTCCACTTAATTTGTCAGGTTCTTTCCCACAATTATATATTAGTGACTCACAGGAGGTAAGACCAGAGTGCCTGCATCCCGAGTTACCTCCAGTCGTCTTGACCAATAGTCTTGCCACTGATTCAAGGTAACTCAGGATAAGAGTAAGATTGATGACCAGCGCATATTCTTCCTCACTATAATCCTCATACAGCTCACATCACATTATTCAGACAAAACCGTCTGATGTTATGGCCATCATCACTTCGAGATGAACAATGACTATATTAGTGACTATCCTACCCCTTTATTTCCTCAATTAGGCGCAAGCATCCATTGATGAAAGATTAGACAAAATTAGTATTGATATGTGTGTGTGTGTGTGCGCGTATAAATATATTTTATATTACACACATACAAACACACACACGCACACACACACACAAGCTGCTGTTGGTCCATCGTAATCGATGACCAAAACACACAAACACACACATATAATATACCCACATGCACCTGTACTGTGTATCGACAATTTCTATTTAATATCTGGCCCTCTGGGCATGCTAAAATTCGCAATGTGGCCCGCTAATTGAAAAGGTTAAACATCTCTGGTTTACGTCAACAGTGTACAGAAGATAGCGTGATAATAGTTAAGCAACTGCAGCTATAGACAATCACCTGAAATACGAAACTGTTAAATGCAAGGTAGGATTGCCGTCATCCAGACAGCACAACTTTGTATCTAGTGATCCTGGCTGTCAGACAGAGTAATAAATGTTTTGGACATCTGACACGAAGGCCTTCCCATTTACTTGTTATACGAGCTTACATCATGAGCTATCGTGAATTCAGAGCAAGAATAACACAGGCTGACATATTTAGGAAACACTCCAGACGAACGGATGGATTTAAAAGGCCACACATAATATATATATTTCTATCTACGAAGCGTGTTCAAATGAAAGTGGACCAAACTGCAACAAGTGAACATACGTACGATGCGCATGATGACGTAAATTCTGCTGTAAATAGCCCATTTCAACCGTCAAGTTTGCAAAATGTCATTTTCTTCCAATTCATAGTTTCCTTAACAGACAGTTGAGAACATGGCGGGTTTTATACGGAATCCGTCCAGAGTTGATCAGCGAGCGGTCATTCGGTTTCTAACAACTAAAGAATGTCGACCAGTTGACATTCATCGCAGAATGCAGGCAGGTTCCTTCCAAGTTAGTATCACATTTAGTTGTTTTTTTTAAAGAAACAATTTGTGACCTAATTACCGACTTGTCTGGCGCTCGTGAATAGTAAATAAGTAAATATATATTTATTTGCTCAACGGGAGATATTTCAGCCTGAAGTCTGTCACGCGATCTCTTTCACTGAGTATGTTTGTGCTTTATTAGTTTATATCTGCGCCATTTGTCTCTGAAGTATCATAATCGTTGTCAGAGCATAAATTATGAGAAATGAATAACGTTAAAATAAATCTGGTGGTCGCTATAGTTGAGAAGTAATGCGTTGGTTTCTCAAGGAACAGATAGCACGAAATGGTGGGTTCTTCAAATTTCGCAAGAATCAGACATTGCGTGTTCTCAAGTTTGGTGGGATCTGGGTCTAAAACCTATCGGAGAGGGTCTATAGACTCGGAGGTCCCGTGTACTTCATGTGCACGTAAACGAACCCTTGGAAGTTGAAAATTTAAAAAAAAGCAGTATGTTAGCCCATGTCCGGGTTAAAATTATACACAAATAACTATATTCCTACAAAATATTGGCCGGCCTGATGGGGAAAAGAATGCGGTCCACTATCATGCAAAGACACAACATACCAATCAGTTTTTTTGTCTGCACACTCGACTGCAAGTCCTCTTTGACGTCCCCCACAGACGTACAATAGGAATGATTAAGTGAAGCAAAAATAGACATGTAATTATATTTCACACAGCGCATTAAGTTGTTGGACAGAGTTAACAGTAAAGACGTTGTTGGACAGAGTTAACAGTAAAGACGTTGTTGGACAGAGTTAACAGTAAAGACGTTGTTGGACAGAGTTAACAGTAAAGACGTTGTTGGACAGAGTTAACAGTAAAGACGTTGTTGGACAGAGTTAACAGTAAAGACGTTGTTGGACAGAGTTAACAGTAAAGACGTTGTTGGACAGAGTTAACAGTAAAGACGTTGTTGGACAGAGTTAACAGTAAAGACGTTGTTGGACAGAGTTAACAGTAAAGACGTTGTTGGACAGAGTTAACAGTAAAGACGTTGTTGGACAGAGTTAACAGTAAAGACGTTGTTGGACAGAGTTAACAGTAAAGACGTTGTTGGACAGAGTTAACAGTAAAGACAGTATCCAAAGGTAGAAAAAATGATAATTATATCGTGCTAAAAATTGTTTATAATAAAAATGTGATATATGACCCACCAAACTAACTAGATAAACCTCCAAGCGATAAGTACAGACACACAGTTTGACAAGGATGACCCAAGAACTCATTAGATAAAATCTCCAAGCGAAAAGTGCAGAAACGCAGTTTGACAAGCATGTTTACGATCGCCTGATGGGGAGGAAGACTAACGTCTGATCATGCAAAATATACTGATCAGACATGTTAGGGGTCAGGCAAAATACACTGATCAGACATGTTAGGGTCAGGCAAAATATACTGATCAGACATGTTAGGGTCAGGCAAAATGTACGGGTCAGGCAAAATGTACTGATCAGACATGTTAGTGTCAGGCAAAATGTACTGATCAGACATGTTAGTGTCAGGCAAAATGTACTGATCAGACATGTTAGTGTCAGGCAAAATGTACTGATCAGACATGTTAGTGTCAGGCAAAATATACTGATTAGACATGTTAGGGTCTGGCAAAATATACTGATCAGACATGTTAGGGTCTGGCAAAACATACTGGCCAAGACCCTCACTTCCTAGTAGTCCTACCTGGAAATGGACTGTTATCACGGCAGCCTGACTTAAGGGATCGACGTGATTCCCATAGTTATGAGTGACACTCAGATGAAACGAAGCATAACACAACCGCAAGGAGGACCCCTGTCCACCTTCATCAGCACTCTCGGGATGTGAGGAAAGCTACTGCAACCCGCCACTTAATGTCCTTTTCAGGGCGCACAAAAGAGTAACCCGCTCATTGTGGGCATTCGCAAATAGGAACCGCGATCACCTGATCCTGTTTTCAATGTTCAGAAGAAACACACTGATCTACCGAGTTTTAAAATGAACAAAAACATATAAGCTTACCAATTATTATATACATTTTTGTGATCGTTCCACCCTGACGAAAATCTTTTTTTCTGTAAATAGGCAGCATTGTGCGTGCGCCCACCTGGAGCTTACCTTTATCAATTATCTGTGGGTGTTTAGTGTTGATTCAAATTCACAGACAATTACATGAACGCTGATGACAAGACATCAATATGATAGACACACAAGTCGTAGACGGTCTGCAAGTATGTCGGCCTCACGAGAGGAGCAAAGTGAAAGCATAGTCTTCTCAAACGCAATTGAGGACAGGCAGTGGCGTTACTAGGATTCGTATTACCCTGTGCAGTAACTTAATAAAATTTGCCACAGACATTACACCATTCTAAGTAATATTTTTTGTAACAATGTTTTTTGGTAATTCTCGACTAAACCAGAACTTTCCTGTCCCGATGAAAAGAAGGTATATCGGGCAGGACTTCACTGAGTGGAAGAAATGCACTGGATATTAGATTTCCTGAGGCAGCGCTTGAGCTGCAGTGGTCAGCCAGCAATAGCTGACTGCTAGCGTCAGGGCCAGCGAACCAGAGCTGCCAAGACCCTTCTACACCTCCACGCGGTGATCCTGGATAACAGGCTGCAACAGAGCAGACCGGCTAAGTAGAAGGGATCGAAAAGGGAATGCTAACCCGGTACTCAAAAAATGCTTGCTGAAGTCGGAAGTGTTGGACCGAAAGGTGCAAATATCGCAGTCAAGCTGTAAATTACGACACAACGCATTTCGTTCTCTGGACTACATTCTGCTACTTAAGCCCTTTCAGGGTTTGGTAGTGGGAGATTGAGAACGAACGAAGCCAAGCCAAGCCAGATTTCCGGAGAACTTAAAGGGCTTACGCATATGATCGGTCAAGATCAGGTCAGAAGATCAATAAATAAAAATAGATTTGAAATAATACACTATTTAAGCTGAAACACTCCATACACATTTTGTTATTTGGGTTGTATCCTCCTCTGATAATGTCACGCGGTGCGATACGCACAGCGCCGCCCTCGCGCGCCCCCCCCCCCTAGTGACGCCACTGGTTATATGCCAGCGAGAGAAGCTTAAGGCATACCGTTTCTAGAGATAGTAGCCACTTTCAGTGTACTGGTTTATTGTTTGATTTATTTGTTCTTGCAGAGGTGTCGTTTCACTTCTTCGTGCTCTTCTTGTCGCCCAGCATGTGGTGGCTCTTCGTGGTACATCTCCACTTTGATAGGTCTGTAACTTTGTCTTGCCAAGTTGTCAGACCCATGTTTAGAGTGCCATCATGACCCACTTACGCGCATCTTTGAACCTCAGCTGGGACGGAAGATGCAGCAGTGAATGGGCTGACAGTAGTCAGCGAACCACAGGTGACTATATGCATCAGGGTCAGCGAACCACAGGTGACTATATGCATCAGGGTCAGCGAACCACAGGTGACTATATGCATCAGGATCAGCGAACCACAGGTGACTATATGCATCAGGGTCAGCGAACCACATGTGACTATATGCATCAGGGTCAGCGAACCACAGGTGACTATATGCATCAGGGTCAGCAAACCACAGGTGACTATATGCATCAGGGTCAGCGAACCACATGTAACTATATGCATCAGGGTCAGCGAACCACAGGTGACTATATGCATCAGGGTCAGCGAACCACAGGTGACTATATGCATCAGGGTCAGCGAACCACAGGTGACCAAGACCATTCTCCACCTGCCAGTGGCGTCCGTAGAAACAGACTGTACTAGTATAGTCTGACGACGAGATTAGCAATCGAAGAGAAAAGGCAAACCCGGTTCCCAAAATGATATGCTGAAATCGAATATGTCGGGCCAAAAGGCGCATTTATCGCAGCCTCGCTGTAAACTACGTCACAAATGTCCTTTTCAGAACAGAAGAAGAAGAACAATATTAGAATGATAGAAAATGTTGGGACCTATGGGTTACAATAGACCATACAGGTAAGGTGAGTGAGCATGTCCAGGTAGCAGTGAAAAAGGTAAATGCAATGTTATGTATGATAAAAAGAAATATTAAACATAGGAGCAAGGAGGAAGTGACAGTCAAACTGTATAAAGCTTTAGTTAGACCTAGATTGGAGTACTCTGTACAGGCGTAGAGTCCTTATCGTAGATGGGATATAAACATGCTGGAAAGGATACAATAAAGAGCGACAAAGCTGATAGTGGAATTCCAGAATGACAGTTATGAGGAAAGACTCAGAAAAACCGGCCCTACAGTGTCTAGAAAAGAGACGAATTCGAGGTGACAATACAGGTTTATAAGATAATCAAAGGAACGAATAAATTACACTATAACAAGTTTTTTTTCCAAATTCAACCACCTACAAGGACAAGGAGTCATAGCTACAAATTAATTAAAGAAAGGTCCAGATTAGATGCTAGAAAATAGTATTTTTTAGTCAGAGAGTGGTGAATGCTTGGAATGCATTGCCACAGAAAGTAGTGGAGGCAGGGACAATTAATGCATTTAAGAATATATTAGAAACATAGCTTTTAGAGAAAGGAAATGTAAACGAAACTGGTTGTTTACAGACCCTACAGAGTCTTCTAAACCAGTATAAAGACGTTAAGTTAAGAACCTCAGCTGTGGTCTGTCGACTGTTATTTTTTTCATCCGTCAACTGTTCATAGAGAATGTCTTTGGAGATGGTATATTCCGTGCGATGAACATGACCAGGCCATCGTAGTGTTCGCTGTCTAAGAAGGGTCTACATGCTTGGAAGACCGGTGCAAGAGTGCACCTCTTCATTTGTCACTCTGTCTCTCTCTGCAATTCCAAGGATGTGTAACAATCTCCGTAGATGGAAGGTGTCACGCCTTTGCTAGTGTTTGGCCTAATTTGCCCAAGTTTGGCTTATTTTTTGGCTTGGCTTCGTTCGTTCTCAATCTCCCGCTATTAAACCCTAAAAGGGCTTAAGTAGCAGAATGTAGTCCAGAGAACGGAATGCGTTCTGTCGTAGTTTACAGCTTGACTGCGATATTTGCACCTTTCGGTCGAACACATCCGACTTCAGCAAGCATTTTTTGAGTACCGTTTGCCAAATATGAAATAAGAGTGTGCCAAACAATAAATTGTCAACATGATTACATCATCATCAAGTGCCTTGCCGATTGACGATCATGGACTTCCACCCATCTTTACCAACTCTCATGTTAATTTGTCGTCCGTGCCATTCTCTCAGGCTGTCCAACATCTTCTCTCTCTGCCTTCCTCTGTCTCTCTTTCCTGCTATCTTTCCCGTTGCCACAACATGCTTCAAACAACCTGTTCTCATAACATGCCAAAAAAGGATGGCAGTCTTGCAATAAGTTGTGTTTGTGCCTCTTCGAGTACTGTATTATTAGTCTTTGTGTTTGTGCCTCTTCGAGTACTGTATTATTAGTCTTTGTGCCTCTTCGAGTACTGTATTATTAGTCTTTGTGCCTCTTTGAGTACTGTATTATTAGTCTCTGTGCCTCTTCGAGTACTGTATTATTAGTCTTTGTGTTTGTGCCTCTTCGAGTACTGTATTATTAGTCTTTGTGCCTCTTCGAGTACTGTATTATTAGTCTTTGTGCCTCTTCGAGTACTGTATTATTAGTCTTTGTGCCTCTTCGAGTACTGTATTATTAGTCTTTGTGCCTCTTCGAGTACTGTATTATTATTCTTTGTGCCTCTTCGAGTACTGTATTATTAGTCTTTGTGTTTGTGCCTCTTCGAGTACTGTATTATTAGTCTTTGTGCCTCTTCGAGTACTGTATTATTAGTCTTTGTGTTTGTGCCTCTTCGAGTACTGTATTATTAGTCTTTGTGTTTGTGCCTCTTCGAGTACTGTATTATTAGTCTTTGTGTTTGTGCCTCTTCGAGTACTGTATTATTAGTCTTTGTGTTTGTGCCTCTTCGAGTACTGTATTATTAGTCTTTGTGCCTCTTCGAGTACTGTATTATTAGTCTTTGTGCCTCTTCGAGTACTGTATTATTAGTCTTTGTGCCTCTTCGAGTACTGTATTATTAGTCTTTGTGCCTCTTCGAGTACTGTATTATTAGTCTTTGTGCCTCTTCGAGTACTGTATTATTAGTCTTTGTGCCTCTTCGAGTACTGTATTATTAGTCTTTGTGCCTCTTCGAGTACTGTATTATTAGTCTTTGTGTTTGTGCCTCTTCGAGTACTGTATTATTAGTCTTTGTGCCTCTTCGAGTTCTGTATTATTAGTCTTTGTGTTTGTGCCTCTTCGAGTACTGTATTATTAGTCTTTGTGTTTGTGCCTCTTCGAGTACTGTATTATTAGTCTTTGTGTTTGTGCCTCTTCGAGTACTGTATTATTAGTCTTTGTGTTTGTGCCTCTTCGAGTACTGTATTATTAGTCTTTGTGTTTGTGCCTCTTCGAGTACTGTATTATTAGTCTTTGTGTTTGTGCCTCTTCGAGTACTGTATTATTAGTCTTTGTGCCTCTTCGAGTACTGTATTATTAGTCTTTGTGCCTCTTCGAGTACTGTATTATTAGTCTTTGTGTTTGTGCCTCTTCGAGTACTGTATTATTAGTCTTTGTGTTTGTGCCTCTTCGAGTACTGTATTATTAGTCTTTGTGCCTCTTCGAGTACTGTATTATTAGTCTTTGTGTTTGTGCCTCTTCGAGTACTGTATTATTAGTCTTTGTGCCTCTTCGAGTACTGTATTATTAGTCTTTGTGTTTGTGCCTCTTTGAGTACTGTATTATTAGTCTTTGTGCCTCTTCGAGTACTGTATTATTAGTCTTTGTGTTTGTGCCTCTTCGAGTACTGTATTATTAGTCTTTGTGTTTGTGCCTCTTCGAGTACTGTATTATTAGTCTTTGTGCCTCTTCGAGTACTGTATTATTAGTCTTTGTGTTTGTGCCTCTTCGAGTACTGTATTATTAGTCTTTGTGCCTCTTCGAGTACTGTATTATTAGTCTTTGTGTTTGTGCCTCTTCGAGTACTGTATTATTAGTCTTTGTGTTTGTGCCTCTTCGAGTACTGTATTATTAGTCTTTGTGCCTCTTCGAGTACTGTATTATTAGTCTTTGTGTTTGTGCCTCTTCGAGTACTGTATTATTAGTCTTTGTGTTTGTGCCTCTTCGAGCACTGTATTATTAGTCTTTGTGCCTCTTCGAGTACTGTATTATTAGTCTTTGTGCCTCTTCGAGTACTGTATTATTAGTCTTTGTGCCTCTTCGAGTACTGTATTATTAGTCTTTGTGTTTGTGCCTCTTTGAGTACTGTATTATTAGTCTTTGTGCCTCTTCGAGTACTGTATTATTAGTCTTTGTGTTTGTGCCTCTTCGAGTACTGTATTATTAGTCTTTGTGTTTGTGCCTCTTCGAGTACTGTATTATTAGTCTTTGTGCCTCTTCGAGTACTGTATTATTAGTCTTTGTGTTTGTGCCTCTTCGAGTACTGTATTATTAGTCTTTGTGCCTCTTCGAGTACTGTATTATTAGTCTTTGTGTTTGTGCCTCTTCGAGTACTGTATTATTAGTCTTTGTGTTTGTGCCTCTTCGAGTACTGTATTATTAGTCTTTGTGCCTCTTCGAGTACTGTATTATTAGTCTTTGTGTTTGTGCCTCTTCGAGTACTGTATTATTAGTCTTTGTGTTTGTGCCTCTTCGAGCACTGTATTATTAGTCTTTGTGCCTCTTCGAGTACTGTATTATTAGTCTTTGTGCCTCTTCGAGTACTGTATTATTAGTCTTTGTGCCTCTTCGAGTACTGTATTATTAGTCTTTGTGCCTCTTCGAGTACTGTATTATTAGTCTTTGTGCCTCTTCGAGTACTGTATTATTAGTCGTTGTGCCTCTTCGAGTACTGTATTATTAGTCTTTGTGTTTGTGCCTCTTTGAGTACTGTATTATTAGTCTTTGTGCCTCTTCGAGTACTGTATTATTAGTCTTTGTGTTTGTGCCTCTTCGAGTACTGTATTATTAGTCTTTGTGCCTCTTCGAGTACTGTATTATTAGTCTTTGTGTTTGTGCCTCTTCGAGTACTGTATTATTAGTCTTTGTGTTTGTGCCTCTTCGAGTACTGTATTATTAGTCTTTGTGCCTCTTCGAGTACTGTATTATTAGTCTTTGTGTTTGTGCCTCTTCGAGTACTGTATTATTAGTCTTTGTGTTTGTGCCTCTTCGAGTACTGTATTATTAGTCTTTGTGTTTGTGCCTCTTCGAGTACTGTATTATTAGTCTTTGTGTTTGTGCCTCTTCGAGTACTGTATTATTAGTCTTTGTGTTTGTGCCTCTTCGAGTACTGTATTATTAGTCTTTGTGTTTGTGCCTCTTCGAGTACTGTATTATTAGTCTTCCTTGCAGTCCGTGGAATCCGCAGCATTCTTCTGTAAAACCACATCTCCGCTTCTTCCAAAGATCTATGCGCTTGCTTGCTGATTGTCCACGATTCTCAGCCATACAACAGTACTAGTTCCACGTAGCATCAAAGGACTCTCTTTCCCAGTTCCAGCGACAATGTTTTGTTGCACAAGATTCCCTTCATGGTCTGGAAGACCGATTTTACTTGGACTATTTTACATTGAATTTCATAATTGCATCTTTAATCTGATGTTATGTATGTGCCCATGTATTTAAACGTGTAAACTTGTCTCCACTCGGCCCCCATTTTGGAGAGACCGGTATCTTGACGACTACCATCACCTCCATTTTCTATTTATTTAAACTGAGGCCTTTGCTTTCACTTAGTTGAACTACCATGTTTAACATTTAAAATGAAAACATGCAGACAAAAACATATGAAAACATGAACAAATTACCTCCCTCCCTCTAAAAAAAATAAAATAAATATATACATATATAAAGAGACAGACATGTACAAAGATATGGAGGAAAGATCCCCTCACTCCCCCCTTCCCCAACCCAATCTAACAACAACAAAAACCCACTTATATGTGTGTATACAAATAGACACTGGTACATATTAATGAACAAACAATTCAAATATTTGAAGTAAGAGAAAGTGCAGGGAAAACAGACAGATCTGAGCGGGGAAGGGAAACCTACGCAAGTTTGGAATGTAATAAAACCTTGCAATTTGAGGCACCCTGTTCTTCCCATGGAGTCGACAACCTTTGTGTACATATTCTAGTGAGTGTGTGTTCTTCCTACACGTCTAGGGCACATGTCTACGTCTGCGTGTGTCCGATTTTTAGGTGTGTGTTTATTTGAGTTCGAGCGACGGCTAATAGGAAGATATGAGATTTCAACAAAAAATAGAACACGTTGAGGCGTCGCATTACAACTCAAGGACTGTGTCTTTGGTTAATGGGGCGGGCCTGGACAAGCTTTGGCAAACACAAAATAAAGACAGAAAAATGTCCATAAAGAAAGGGGAGGGGCAGACTTTTCAACACTCAAACCGCGCAGGTTATCTGTTGAAACGTTGGCTGTGCATCTGACGCGAGCACGTCATGCATTTCGATCTCTAGGCGAACAAAGAACACTAGAAATAGCGGCAAAGTGGAGGAAGGTGCCCAGTCAATATATATATAGTCTGTGCGTGTTCGTCGTGTGTTATTTTGCATTTCCAAAGTAAATTAGGCAGAGGGGCGGGAGGAAGCCGTTAGTGGGCGGCGCAGCTTGAAGAGCCTGACACGGATATTGGTCCCGGTGAACTGGTAAACTTAAGAACAGCTTGCGTGAACGTTTCTACATCAGACTGAAGCTCTCATCTCAATGACAAACCAGCATGGCTTAGTGGTTTGAATTTTCATAATGTGGCAGGCTGTTCTAATAATAGATCGTTAGTGCAGAAATAACTCGTTATTCTCAGCTCGCCTTCGTGCATTCATATAATGCTACGAGGCGGGAAATAAGTCACGGGGACAACACGCGAAAGTGGTGGGAAATTGTAGGTGATGGAAAATAGGAAGACATGATAACGTAATGGAAACAACTCATAAAGTGGTGGAAAATTATAGGTGATGGAAGATAGGAGGAAGACCGGAAAACGTAATGGAAACAACTCAAAGTGGTGGAAAATTATAGGTGATGGAAGATAGGAGGAAGACAGGAAAACGTAATGGAAACAACTCAAAGTGGTGGAAAATTATAGGTGATGAAAGATAGGAGGACAGAAACAAGTAATGGGAACAACTCAAAAAGTGGTGGGAAGTTATAGGTATTGGAAGACAGGAAAAAGTAATTGAAACTGCATGTGAAAATATAGATGCGGGAGGACACAAATGTAGTAGAAGAAGTAGCTGTGGAAGGATACACATTCGTCAATATTTTGGACTTTCCCTGTTCGATTTTTTCATTCGATTTTAGATGTCCATTTGCCGTCAACGGTAACCCCAATGGGACTTGAAATGCATTAAGTTTTTTTTGTTACTCTTGTTTTTCTTTTTGTTTTTGTCATTGTTCTATTGTTCTTCTTGTTATTGTTCTTCTTGTTATTGTTCTTCTTGTTATTGTTCTTCTGGTTATTGTTCTTCTTGTTATTGTTCTTCTTGTTATTGTTCTTGTTATAGTTATTCTTGTTACTGTTCTTGTTCTTCTTGTTATAGTTATTCTTGTTATTGTTCCTCTTGTTCTATTGTTCTTCTTGTTATTGTTCTTGTTCTTCTTGTTATAGTTATTCTTGTTCTTGTTCTTGTTCTTCTTGTTATTGTTCTTGTTCTTCTTGTTATAGTTATTCTTGTTATTGTTCTTCTTGTTATAGTTATTCTTGTTATTGTTCTTCTTGTTATAGTTATTCTTGTTCTTGTTCTTCTTGTTATAGTTATTCTTGTTATTGTTCTTGTTGTTATAGTTGTTATTGTTCTTGTTCTTCTTGTTATAGTTATTCTTGTTATAGTTATTCTTGTTATTGTTCTTGTTCTTCTTGTTATAGTTGTTATTGTTCTTGTTCTTCTTGTTATAGTTATTCTTGTTCTTGTTCTTCTTGTTATAGTTGTTATTGTTATTGTTCTTCTTGTTATAGTTATTCTTGTTCTTCTTGTTATAGTTATTCTTGTTATTGTTATTGTTCTTCTTGTTATAGTTATTCTTGTTCTTGTTCTTCTTGTTATAGTTATTCTTGTTCTTGTTCTTCTTGTTATAGTTGTTATTGTTATTGTTCTTCTTGTTATAGTTATTCTTGTTCTTCTTGTTATAGTTATTCTTGTTATTGTTATTGTTCTTCTTGTTATAGTTATTCTTGTTCTTGTTCTTCTTGTTATAGTTATTCTTGTTATTGTTCTTGTTCTTCTTGTTATAGTTCTTCTTGTTATAGTTATTCTTGTTATTGTTCTTCTTGTTATAGTTATTCTTGTTATTGTTCTTCTTGTTATTGTTCTTGTTCTTCTTTTTGTTCTCGTTATTCTTCTTTTTGTTCTTGTTCTTCTTGTTATGCTTCTTCTTCTTGTTAGCAGTTTTCTATTCTATCTACAAGTGTTGTTTGCGAATGCCCACAATGAGTAGGTTACTCTTTTGTGCGCCCTGAAAAGGACGTTAAGTGGTAGGTTGCAGTAGCTTTCTTCACATCCCGAGCGCGCTAATCAAGGTGTACCGGAGTCCTCCAGGCGGTTGTGCTATGCTTGGCTTCATCTGCGTGTCACTCACTACTACGAGGATCACGTCGATCTCTCACCTCGTTAGCCAGGCTGTGATGAAAACAGCCCGTTTTCATGGAGGGCTAATAGGAAGCCGAGGTGAAGGTCTTGGCCAGTATGTTTTGCCTGACCCCGACTAACATGTCTGATCAGTATATTTTGATTTTCGCAAGCGAAGACAGCATTAGACGTGCTGCGAAATGTGTTCTCTGGTGGCTATAAAGACCAATCAAAGAACGTCATACTCTGTCCCACTCAGGCAACATATGTGGGTTGCCAGCTGTGAAGTTGTCGTGCGTTTTGTTTATACGGATCGACCGCTGTCGCTGTGTCTCCGCCATGATTTTATCTTTGCAATCTGAGCACTTTCGGTGACATTAGCTCGCCAGTTGGTACAGTTCTGTGCAGGAAACTCATAGGAGCTGACAACAATATGCAAGTATTCCAAAAACACGTTCAATGAGTCTATGCATCCTTTCTTCTGCCCTCCTGATGAGCGTCTGCCAGTTATGAGCTGACTGTATAACAGCTACTTGAGGATGCGTCCATCTGCCATACCAACAACATGTCCCGTCCATCGTAGTTGAGTCAATTTCAGAAGTGTATGGATGCTGAACATTAGTATTGCTAAGAATTTCATAGTTAGGCGCTTTGTCCTGCCACCTGCTCCTGAGCACCATACGCAGACAGCTCAGGTGAAAACGATTGAGTTGTCTGGTATATTTACATTGCACTTCCCATGTCTCACAGGCATGCAGCAGAGTAGATAATACAATGAAACAGGAAATATATATCCACAATAGCAGGAAGACGCTTCTTTGCAGCTCTCATAAACTATTTATTTACAGATGAGATTCAAATAATGTGAAATATTGCATTGGCCAGAATTATAGTTACAGTTTCCGAAGGAATTGATTGGGCATGTTAGTGTGTACAGATGAACCATACTGATCGACCGGTCCCCCTTCTCCACCGCACGTCCGTGTCGTGCTCCTTGGAGATAGGCTATGTTACAGCAGTCTGGTCAGCGAGGTGGGGATCAACACTGTAATCCCCATAGTGATAAGCTTACTGTGGAGCCTCGCATTGCATTACATCCAGGAGGCCACAAGCACACCTTCTTAAGTATGCCTCTTTTTTCTTGTCTGTGTGTGTACGTGTTCGTCTTATTTCTCTATTCCCCAAGGCGGTGTGCGTTGCAAAATGTTTTTATTTGGCTCCTGTCGGCCCAGTGCATCCGACTTCGTCACGTATTTTATGGAAAGGTCTGCTGCCTCCTGCATTTTCTAAGTGTTTGCTTCGCCGGTGCTGTTGAATTAATAACTACTTGCAGCAATCAAAATGCATTTACAGAGGAGAGTGTACCACATGACATGAAGAACACAGATGCCAAATGGGAATATAGTACAAGAAAACATTATGTAAAAAAAATTCTTGTCCCTAAAATAAAGAGATAATTGGTACAATTAATTGAAAAAATTTGCTAGAAATGAGGATCTGATCATTTTTGTGGAGAATTTAATCATTGTGGAGAATCTGGTCATTGTGGAGAATTTAATCATTGTGGAGAATCTGATCATTGTGGAGAATTTAATCATTGTGGAGAATCTGTTCATTGTGGAGAATCGGATCATTGTAGAGAATCTGATCATTGTGGAGAATCTGATCATTCTTGTGGAGAATATGATCATTCTTGTGGAGAATATGATCATTGTGGAGAATTTAATCATTGTGGAGAATCTATTCATTGTGGAGAATCTGTTCATTGTGGAGAATCTGATCATTGTGGAGAATTTAATCATTCTGGAGAATCTGATCATTGTGGAGAATTTAATCATTGTGGAGAATCTGTTCATTGTGGAGAATCTGATCATTGTAGAGAATCTGATCATTGTGGAGAATCTGATCATTCTTGTGGAGAATATGATCATTCTTGTGGAGAATATGATCATTCTTGTAGAGAATCTGATCATTGTGGAGAATCTGATCATTGTGGAGAATCTGATCATTGTGGAGAATCTGATCATTGTAGAGAATCTGATCATTGTGGAGAATCTGATCATTGTGGAGAATATGATCATTCTTGTGGAGAATATGATCATTCTTGGGGAGAATATGATCATTCTTGTGGAGAATATGATCATTCTTGTGGAGAATCTGATCATTGTGGAGAATATGATCATTGTGGAGAATATGATCATTGTGGAGAATCTGATCATTCTTGTAGAGAATCTGATCATTCTAGTGGAGAATATGATCATTATAGTAGAGAATATGATCATTCTTGTGGATAATCTGATCATTGTGGAGAATCTTATCATTGTGGAGAACCTGATCATTCTTGTGGAGAATCTGATCATTCTTGTGATGTGATGACTTATAGTGTATGAGAAGCAGGTTCGAGATGGTATAACAAGATGTCAAGGTAAACACAGAAAATTGGAAGTGTCGGAGTGCTAAAAAAACAAAAGAAATCAGATGATGTGGATGGAATTGATCAACCCTACCACCAGACATTTGGCATTCACCTTTTCTCTATTCCCCATGGCGGTGTGCGTTACACTGTGGTTTTTATTTTGCGCCTGTCGACCCTGTGCATCCGACTTCAGCATTCATTTTATGTAAAGGCCTGCTTCCTCCTGCATTTTCTAAGGGGTTGCTTCCCCGGGTTAACGGCCGGTGCTGTGATTGGGTAGCGAACCCAGCAACTTGGGGCTGTGAACCATGTCACTTAACCACTAGCCCACGCCGTCCGCTTTGCCTTGGGGTGTAAGAAGAGCCACTGTAACCCGTCATTCAATAAACATCGTTAAGTTGAATTCACTCTACGAGTGGCTTCCAACAATAACATTAACAACAACAACAACAACAATAACACTAAAAAGAACAATAACACTAACAACAATAACAGTAACAACAATAATACTAACAACAATAATAACACTAATAACAACAATAACATTAACAACAACAATATCACTAACAATAACACTAACAATAACATTAACAACAACAACAATAACACTAACAACAACACACGAAACAGAATAGTGAACAGCTATTTTTCCTCTGACTCAGAAGGAGGGCAGTGCACAACACTATATGCAATGCGTGCTTTTTTTGATAGTCTACCGATTTCGAATTTACTAGACGATTTCCATGTCAATGACCGGGAAGATATATTCTATACCAGTGCGCACGAACTTAATGACGGCTGAACTAAAGGTTTCCAAACTCTTGATTCTCATGACGCCATACCTTGCCAAACAAGACGAGAGGATACTAACGCCTGGCCAGGCAAAACATTCTGATCAGATATGTTATAAGTTCGTATATGTTTTCATGTTTCCTAAGTGCAGATAAATAGTTGTCTACTGATCGCTTTAACTAACAAATATTTCTTCTTGTCAATAAAAGATCAAATTAAAATATCCAAAACTGGGAACAGACCATTGCAAACTGAAATAACTGTCATACGACATTTTCCCCATTGCTAAGGTAGTCGAGGGGTTTTGAAGGCTGAGGACTACAGGCCACTTCGCCACTGCTGTCGTCACGTCGTGTGATGGATATGTTTGTTTATTTCACCCCCAACAGAAAAACAACATATACTATACCGGGGATTCGAACCGCTGCCATCCTTGTCGGCAGGCAGGCCTCGAAACCATTGGGCCACGCGCTCCACTGAAATAACATGTGTTAAAAGCGACGACAACGTGTAGATGAAGCCGTGTTCTTCTAATCTTTCGGCTCCACGACAGGAGCAGTTCCACCATTGCTCTCCAACGAAAATAATGGATTTCATGGCGACGAGAAAAGCGTAAGATGTATTGACAACCGCATGAAAACAATACATATGGTTTTTGAGAGGGAACGAATACGAGATTAGATACATTTGGGATCAAGATGCTGAGCAGCGCATGAGCTGCAGTGGTCAGCGACCCATAGCTGACTGCTAGTGTCAGGGCCAGCGAACCAGAGCTGCCAAGACCCTTCTACACCTCCACGCGGTGATCCTGGATAACAGGCTGCAGCAGGAAAGACTGGCTAACGAGAAGGGATCGAAGAGGGAATGCTAACTCGGTACTCAAAAAATGCTTGCTGAAGTCGGATGTGTTGGACCGAAAGGTGCAAATATCGCAGTCAAGCTGTAAACTACGACACAACGCATTCCGTTTTCTGGACTACATTCTGCTACTTAAGCCCTTTCTGGGTTTGGGAGCGGGAGATTGAGAACGAACGAAGCCAAGCCAGGCAGCCAGATATATTTAATTAATCAATCAATCAATCAATTAATCAATCAAAACCCTTCAACTCCGTGCGGAGCATAGGTCCTTAACAAATACCCATCAAGTCTTCCTGTCATATATAAAGAGCAACTGCAGTCAACGGTCGAGTTCACCTCGAAAACTCGCCTAATCGTGTAAACATCTATGATGCGATCACAGGACAAAGAAGAAGATGTCATCTTTTCGAGTTCTCTCTTTCCTGCCGCTTGTATGTTTTTCTCGACATTTCTTCCCCATGAGTATGTCTGCTTCTACTCTTAACCTAATGATACCATAACAACATAGATTTGCTCTTTGTCGTCCGCTCTTAAATAATCATTTGTATTTCATTAGTAAATCTGGCCGTCTATCACAAACTTCATTCGTCCCCCATACAGTTTACACTATAATTTTATCGGGGAGGTTCATGTTGCCACTCTGATCCTATCTTGGAGCTGACAGACCTGGGGAACATGTTCTACTATTCCCGAGGGTCATGTTGCCACTCTGCTCCTACCGTGGAGCTGACAGACCTGGGGAACATGTTCTACTATTTCTTTGTTCTTCCCAGGCACATGTCTGAGTAACTGACTTATAATTTGTTTAACGGATCATTTTTCAGCCTGTAGAGTTCCTGTTTGTAATGTTGTCGCTTGATCTCTTCATCACAAAGGGTGGCATGCACGTAGCAGGTATTCACAGGTGCTTCGGACAGGCTGTCAAATTCGATGCTTTTATCATTTCATAAAGCCATTATGATTGCTATGGAATTTGCATGGATAACTACTGTGTGTCTGGCACGGTCCCTGTTCGGCTATTGAAGCTGTTTTTAGTGCCACAACCTCAGTTCTGCGGTTAATGGAGAATCTCCCAGTGGCCATTTCGATTTGGATGCACTGTCCATTAATAACATAGTGATTCGTTGGAATATTATTAGCGACACCACTCCTGGTTATTTGTGGCATATCCATAGGTTTAACGACACACGCATGTCTAGCGTTACATCTCTTGGTACTTTGTGAAACATTCATGTTTAGCGACACATCTCTTGGTACTTTGTGAAACATTCATGTTTAGCGACATACTCATGTCTAGCGTTACATCTCTTTGTACTTTGTGAAACATTCATGTTTAGCGACATACTAATGATTAGCGACATCTTTCTTGGTTCTTTATGTCCCATCATGCCCTGGCAGGACATAGTGCCTAACTCTGAAATTCTTAGCAAGACTAACATGTTGAGGATCCATACAGTTCTGCAAAACGCTTAGATAAGATGGACGGGACATGCTGTTCATATGCCTGATGATCCCATCCCCCAAGCAGCTGTTATTCGGCACGCCCAGAACAGGCAGACGCTCATTAGGAGGATAGAAGAGAGACCCCTTTAGAGTGTTTCAGAAAAGCGTCAAAACTGATGTCCCCTCCAGGGAGTTGCCTGCACAGGACCGTTTCACCTAGCGCGTTAGCCTTCCCAAAGATCGAAGAGCGAAACCCCATCGCGGAGGTTCAAAGTAAACCTGCTGCACGAGATGCAGAACGCACAAGGACTCAACAGCCGACTTCTCACACAAATGCCAAGAGTGTGGCAAAAGTCGGCCGTGCCAGGATTGGTCTTTATACCCATATGAGAACACATCTCGGCAGCACAAGTCTGATGCACTGTCGCCATCTTCGATTGTGATGGACAACTATTATTATTATTATTATCATCACTCCACGTCCATGTTAATAAACACACCGGAGCAAGGAGTAATCTTGATCAAGTGGAAAATATTGATCAATAATCCACCCCACGAACCTGTCCGTGCTCCTGAAATCATGCTTTATCACAGCAGCCTGACTAGCGAGTTGGGTATCGACACTATAATCCCCACAGTAATGACTTAACTTAAGAGCATTGTTTTGCACTACACACAGAATGGCAACGGTCCATCTTTTCAAGTACGCCTCGGTTTGTAAGAAGAGCCACCGTAACCCATCACCAAAGAAACGTCATCAACAGTTAAATGAACTCAGTACCAGTGTCTTCCACAGCAACCACAATCCACCGTTTGATAACCGCTGATATCAACTTAGCTAACTAACAGACGTACAGAAAAGTCACCGCGCACCTACTATAACCACATGCCTTCTCGATCTACAGGATCTGTACAGTCTGGACCGTCGCGTCTTCTAGGTCAAGCGTACGTGGTAATGTTCGTGTTTGGCTTCCGCTGAGTTCTCCGTCTGGATCGGTGTGACCTCCACGCCACGCCCTCCTTAGGTGACAGCTGCGTTAAGGTGTCAGAGAGGACCACATGAATCGCATCTTGGAAAACGTCCTAGGGCATTAACTTAACAGTTTATGTACCTTCAAGACTTGGCTGAGTGGTTTCCAAGAGAGGTCCTTGTGTGAGACAGTGAGGACAATAGACTTACTGCTACGCTGAGAGCATGCAGTAACACAGTTCTATCTTAACCCCTTTAGGGTGATACTTGTTGCTGTTATTAGATACTTATGCTTAGTTTTGTCATTTTTTAAAAAGAATTATTCTATACATTTCGCAAATAAACGAAGCGTATTCAAATTAAACCGGATCAAACTGCAACAAGTGAACATACGTACGATGACACCACTTCTGACGTAAACAGCACATACCAACCGTCAAAGATTGCAAAATTTCATTATTCCCCGACTCATAGTTTCCTTAGCAGACCGTTGAATACATGGGTGGGTGTGACACGGAATCCATCCAGAGTTGATTAGTGAGCGGTGATTCGGTTTCTAACAGCTGAAGGATGTCGACCAGTTGACATTAATCGCAGAATCCAGGCAGTGTATGGTGACAAAAGTGTGTCGAAGTCAACAGTGAAGAACTGGACAACAATGTTTAAAGAAGGACGTGAGTTAACGAAAGATCTTTAGAGACGAGGTCATGCGCATATTGTTGTGTTAACTCAAGTCCTTCTTTAAATTTCTTACTTCTTTTACGGCAATCTAGATTGCCGCTTATGATTGAGCCAAGATATGAAAAACTTGTGATATCTTAACTTCTTGCATCTCTGATAACTTTCGGTTTGCATTTTTTGCCTTGTTAGTGCCTATTATCTTGATTTTGCTGATGTTTACGTGTACATTTTGTTAATGACTGTATTATTTAACTGACAGGATCATCTTTTGTGTATTTCTTCAATTATCTAACCGATAATATTGACTCTGTCTGTTTGTTATTTATTTTAATTTTCTATGTTCTGTTTACACCAATCTACAATTCGACGTTTGCTGTTTCATACGTTAGTCGCCTATCTTTCCTAGTATGCCCTGCTGTTTCATATGTTGATGCGCATAATTCCAGTCGGTAGTGGAAAGTTTAGGAATCCTAAGATCGTTGATTTCTTCTTCTTCTTCGTTCTCAATCTCCCGCTACCAAACCATAAAAGGGCTCAAATAGCAGAATGTGGTCCATGGAACGGAATGCGTTGTATCACAGTCTACAGCTTGGCTGCGATATTTGCACCTTTCGGTCCAACACATCCGACTTCAGCAAGCATTTTTTGAGTACCGGGTTAGCATTCCCTCTTCGATCCCTTCTCCTTAGCCAGTCTGCCCTGCTGCAGCCTGTTATCCAAGATCACCGCGTGTAGGTGTAGAAGGGTCTTGGCAGCTATGGTTCGCTGGCCCTGATGCTAGCCGTCAGCTATGGGTCGCTGATCACTGCAGCTCATGCGCTGCTCAGCATCTTGATCCCGATCGTTGATTTGAATTCGACTCACCGCCTATTTTTATTTTTATCCAAAGCTTTAAGATAAAAACCTTTTCATTGATAAAAATATATTTTTGATTGACATCTAAATGCATCTGCCATTTCTGACGATGAAATACTAAATATAGTCAATCCTTTTCTACATACTAATTTGTTTCCTACATGGAGAACATTGTTTAGGAAATGTTCCCGTCGAAAGGGTGAATTTATTCATTTAATTGAACCAAGAAAATACTAACTCTTACATTCAAAAGCCTGAGATTTCACGAAGGATAGAAGCAGGTAGCCACATCTTCAACCGTCTTGAACCTATACTTCAGCAAATAAGAAACGACAACATATCTACAAAAACATGGTTATTCCAGCCATCCTATATAATTACGAGGCATGAAACCTCAGAAAAGAATATTCAGACAAGCTGAAAGTTGCTCAGAGATGAATAAAGCAAAGAACCAAATTTACAAATGCAAAATCAAGCAAATAACCTGCTTCAAAGACATCGTAGCTACCCCCTGTTTTTAGAAAATACGGATGGACATGACATGTTGTGCTACTGTCTGACAACAGAAGGACACGAAAAATGACGTTCTGCTGGTCCTACAACTTTAAGTATTCATGCGACGGAAAGAAAGCCCAAGAAAAGTTCCAGAACCAGCATGTTACTCCAAAATCTGACTCGCTATCTGTGGAGCTATAAAGTGGCAAAGACACTCATAAAACGATCCACGAGGTAAGAATGGAAAAGCTATCACAAATAATACAAGCCAGAAAATGAAAGCATAAACAAACTTGGCAGAGATGGGCACACAAAGATCTTCAGAATCAGAACGGGACATTGTAGACTCAAGGCCTACCTCCACAGAATGGATCTTAAAGACACCGCCACGTGTGATTGCTGAGCACCCAAACAAGTATCAGAACATATCATGTCAGACTGCCCTCCTAAAGCAGATCAAGGAGAGGCAGTCTAGCCCAGGGAAGCGACCATGCTCGAAAAGCTGTGGGGGAACCGTCGAAGACCTTAAAGTCTGCACCGCGAACCTCATCGAGCTAGAAGCACAGCATCAGTTGATCGAAGAAGAGATAAAACTCCAATATAAAAAAAAAACGAAATGTGTTTAACTCTTTCCCTCCAGAATATGTTGAACCTCTGGAAACATTTATTCTTGCATTGTAAACTGCCCCTAACACATACATTTAAGAAAACTTAGTATAAAACAAGTTTAAGCACATCCTATGTATGGCAATTGTTCAAGCCAATACATCAGCCTTACGGTATTGTAGGAAAGTTTGCAAGCCGATATATCGGCTCTACGGAGCGAATCAGTTAAATAACATTTGGTTACCAGACACTCGTTATGTCTGGTTGAATATCAACGTTACATATTAGAGATTGCAGAAACTATCAATACACTTCAAAATAGCCCCTTGATCTTCTTCTTTGCATTCTGTATCCTTCGGCCATACTGTATCTGCAGGCCAGTCGTCATGGTGAAGTCTGTAGTCTCCACCAGGTTGGAGAGGCTGCCCCACAGCTGCTGTCTGAGATCCGCATCCTCTGACATCTGAATTAACTATACAGTGGGCATTCTTGTAGAATGTATTCAAATTCTGGCACCCTATTCCACATAGGCGGGCATTCATCGGTGTGTGAGATCTTTAGTCGATATAGATGTTCTATTAGTCTGCAGTGTCCAGTTCTGAGGCGAAATAAGGTAGTTTGTTGATTTATTTTGAGTTTGTGATTTGGCTCTGGTCTACTGCTTATGTTCATGTCATCGTTTCATTGATGTGTATACTTATTTCTGATGACATTCTTGATCTCTCTGTATGGTACTCGATGATTACATTGTGCCTTTGTACTAACATCGAAATATTCCCTATAAGTTATTAATCCTCGACCACCTCGGTTTTGGTAATGCTGAAACACAATATATGCAGAAACAACGACTGCACGACCATGAATAAAACTGCTTGTATGCAGATTCTCTTCTCGGTAAGGGGGCAAGTTGTAGAGGGTCCCCTATGCCCCAAATGGATCGAACTGGAGATAAGAAAAGACATCAACTTAATAATCTTTCCTCTAGCAGTGCATACGATTTCAAAATTCGAATACCGCAGTATCAGTAATCGTTTCTTGCGATTATGAAAAGACGAAACATTTCAATAAAATATATGTTTCGTCTGCTTTCGTTGCTGACATCAGAATCGATCTTGTACTCATGTGAACTCTCCGTCTGCCTTCCATGACATCTGGATAAAAGACAACGCCCCATCCCTAATCCATTTGTTTTATTAATGGATCGTCAGCTATATTATCTCGCGGTCACAAAATACTGACCTCAGCGCCTACAACCAGTTCTGCCAACAAGATCGATCTTGTGCTAAGATGAACTTTGCACTTTAAGAAATCCCGAACGAAATGTGCAAGCCGGTAATCCGTTTTTTTTTTCATGGTGGTCAGCTGTCTTGTATCAAACACCACATAAGTCATTCCGTTAGATGACCCTACCAAGTAAACCGAGCACTTGGAATATAAATGCCTCAACAGCCATGTGTCGTTAAAGAGATCGGATGAGGTGTGTGTAATCTGCAGGAGGCCGCAACCGCTGTGAATGAGCTGGCAGCAGCTAGTGACTCATAGCTGGCTGCTTGCATCAGGGTCAACGAATCCGAGATGACCAAGACCTTATTACACCTGCAAGTAACGGTCTTTGAAATGGACTGCATCCGTGCAACCAACAAGAGAATAGAGATAGACAATGTAAGGTAAGACTCGTCCAAAAAATTAGCAGAGCTGAAACCAGATTTCTCTGGCTGAAAGAGCGCAGATACCACAGCTTCGATGTACACTGTAACACAACGTTCTTTTCAGGATGGACACATACAAGAAGAAAAAGATGAAGTAGAAAAAGAAGACGAAGAAGATATATACAGTATTTATAACCTTCGCGGTTTGTTGAATTATATAAATTGCGTACTGACCTTCCAGAGAGGAAGATGAGCTATGTGCTCGGATACGTTCGTCCTCAACCTTTATACATCATTGTTGTTATGCCGTTTTAGGTGGTTTTAATTATCGTTGTCGTTTGTCCCCGACTAAGCTCTTTTGCTTGAAACGATAGGCGTTGTTGATATTTCTGTTCCGGCGCGATTTCCAAGTAACACTTGATAATGTGGTTCCCACCTTCCATTTTTAGAACCGCCGAAGTTCGACCGAATTTGTCTTCTCAGAGCAGAAATGTCAGGTTATGTTTAGGACGTTATAACTGAATACATTACGAGCTGTTACCAATATACGGGAATATCATTCCAGAGAGGACACGAGCCGCAGACAGTTTACAGCGTCGGGTTCTCGCGTCAGAGGGACCAGGATCGACCCCCCAGTGTCGACACGCCTCAGTCTCGACACGCCCCAATCTCCCCTCCCCCTTTTCTGCTACAAAACGGAAATGGATGTACAGTTAGTGAAGCCGATGCGGTGAGGAATAGAACAGCCCCCAACCCGCCCCACCTCACTTTAAGCTAAAACCTAGTATGTAGCACAGCGAAAGCTGCTCTACTACATCAGCCCAGGCAAAATTGTCTGCTATGGAACTTCTTCTATCCCTATCGGTACTGACCCCTACTATCTAGTTTCACCCCTTTTCCGGGTCCCAGGAACGCGCCTACCCTCCTAAAACAGTAAATACGCTAATGTCTCTCGACTTGGCATATAAGGCATTATCTTTCTTTCAATTATTAAATCATCCGAAATATTCCCGTTGCACATTACATTACATTCACGTCTCCTTTCATAGGAATGATCTATTTCCGTAACGTGAAATCTAGTCTTTAATTACTCTTTTACATTTTTGCAACTATTTTCAAAAATCTATTATGAATTCCATTATATATTATTTCAATCTTCTCAGAGCTGGCATCTCCTTTAGCTTAGTCGCTTTCATGTTGCTTTGATCAAGTTGTCTAATGGTTGAAATCCTAAATTCAGATCGCCTTGCACTCCAACATGGGTTTCTCCTATGTCAAAGCTGTGCCGACCTATGGCGAGACAAGCTGCGCAGTAGCGCATCCGCGCACAATGTGTATCCGACGTACACGAAATGTTATTTTCCTGGAGTACAACTGCATAAGTAAATTATTAATATGTATTTTGAACAATTCAGAAATGTGTGTCTTATTGTTTTTAATTATAGACAATGCGTCTAGTTCAAATTGGAATATAGTCAATGAAATCGATTCCCTCGTTACGATTCACATTTTTGGTCGTCTCTTGCGTTCTGCCCAATGAGAAATCGAGCTTATTCTCGTTCCGGCATTGGAGCATTGAGCTTGTCCTCAAGTGCCGGTCCCATGCCTGAGAACGTGTTCTATTACGTGCCTATGAGCATTGAACGTGTCTTCATGTGAGTCAGACAGTGTACCTTGTTTATTATGAGGGTTACAATCATCGAATTTGTCCACACGTGAGCCTAGACCATCGAGTTTGAATTTATGCAGACCTAGAGACGCTGAGCTTGTCCTCATATGGGCCTAATACAACAAGTATGTCCTTGTGCGACCAAAGTCCATGAGGAGAATTGAGCTTGTCCTCACGTGGGTCTAGATCATCCAGCGTGTCCTCACGTGGGGCTAGATCATCCAGCGTGTCCTCACGTGGAGCTAGATCATCCAGCGTGTCCTCACGTGGAGCTAGATCATCCAGCGTGTTCTCACGTGGGGCTAGATCATCCAGCGTGTCCTCACGTGGGACTAGATCATCCAGCGTGTCCTCACGTGGGACTAGATCATCCAGCATGTCCTCACGTCGGACTAGATCATCGAGCTTGTCCTCACGTGGGACTAGATCATCGAGCTTGTCCTCACGTGGGTCTAGATCATCCAGCTTGTCCTCACGTGGGTCTAGATCATCGAGCTTGTCCTCACGTGGGTCTAGATCATCCAGCTTGTCCTCACGTGGGTCTAGATCATCGAGCTTGTCCTCACGTGGGTCTAGATCATCGAGCTTGTCCTCACGTGGGTCTAGATCATCCAGCTTGTCCTCACGTGGGACTAGATCATCGAGCTTGTCCTCACGTGGGACTAGATCATCGAGCTTGTCCTCACGTGGGTCTAGATCATCCAGCTTGTCCTCACGTGGGTCTAGATCATCGAGCTTGTCCTCACGTGGGTCTAGATAATCGAGCGCATCCTCGTGTAGGTCTAGGTCACTGATCTTGCTGTCCTCGTGTAGGTCTAGGTCACTGATCTTGCTGTCCTCGTGTAGGTCTAGGTCACTGATCTTGCTGTTCTCGTGTAGGTCTAGGTCACTGATCTTGCAGTCCTCGTGTAGGTCTAGGTCACTGATCTTGCTGTCCTCGTGTAGGTCTAGGTCACTGATCTTGCTGTTCTCGTGTAGGTCTAGGTCACTGATCTTGCTGTCCTCGTGTAGGTCTAGGTCACTGATCTTGCTGTCCTCATGTAGGTCTATGTAACTGATCTTGCTGTCCTCGTGTAGGTCTAGGTCACTGATCTTGCAGTCCTCGTGTAGGTCTAGGTCACTGATCTTGCAGTCCTCATGTAGGTCTATGTAACTGATCTTGCTGTCCTCGTGTAGGTCTAGGTCACTGATCTTGCTGTCCTCATGTAGGTCTAGCCAACAAAGCTTGTTTTCCTGCAGTCGTTTGCACATCGAGAACGTCCTTGTACCCCTGGTCATTTGAGCATGTTTTGTTGCCTCAATTGATTGTGTCTGCTTGCGTCCCTTGGGGCTGCTGGAACTTGGGCCCGTTCTCTCAGACTGAATAGTGGAGGAATATTATGGCGGTAATTTCCATTCGTTAAATGTGTATTCGATGTATGCTGACCTATTCTACAGTTTGGACCTGGACAATTAATTGGGAGAAATAAACAGATCCACTGCGCCTGACAAAAAGTGACTAGAATTGTTGCGAACTGCACGGGTAGCTTCACTACATAAATACAGAAGGCGATGTGTACGCCATCATTGTAATAACAAACACGTTTAAGAGCAATCTACGTACATTGATGCGAACTGCACAAGTAGCCTGGTGCTTCTGGCGGAGCGAACAGAAGGAAATTGATATTGCTACTGAAAGCGAATGCAGATAACAGCTAACGATGTTATCTCATCACGATCGTTCTAGGTGAGACAGAAATACTGGTCGATAATATGTTTTACAAATATATTTGATTTTATATCTTTTATTATCGGAATCACCACTTTCATTGCATTAATACGTTAAAGTTGCATATCAATTGTACCAGCAATAAGAGCAACGTTACTCCCGTACACACTGCTGGCACTGACTGACCATCGTGTCCTATTTAATACCACAGACGGACAGGAAGAACACACACATACAGATGATCCTCCTAATACCAATTGGAAATAGCCAGAAATTGTCAGAAGACACCCATCAGGTTTCAATTGGAGATAGCAAGAAGACATGTATTAGGTTTTAATTGGAGATAGCCATAAATTGCCAGAAGAGATGTATAAGGTTTTAATTGGAGATAGCCAGAAATTGTCAGAAGACATGTATTAGGTTTTAATTGGAGATAGCCAGAAATTGTCAGAAGACATGGATTAGGTTTTAATTGGAGATAGCCAGAAATTGTCAGAAGACATGTATTAGGTTTTAATTGGAAATAGCCAGAAATTGTCAGAAGACATGTATTAGGTTTTAATTGGAGATAGCCAGAAATTGTCAGAAGACATGGATTAGGTTTTAATTGGAGATAGGAAGACGACATGTATTAGGTTTCAATTGGAAATTGCCAGAAGACATGTATTAGGTTCGAATTGGAAATTTCCAGAAGACACTCATCAGGTTTCAATTGGAAATTGCCAGAAGACACTCATCAGGTTTCAATTGGAAATTGCCAGAAGACACTCATCAGGTTTCAATTGGCAATTGCCAGAACACATGTATTAGGTTTTAATTGGACATTGCCAGAAGACATGTATTAGGTTTCAATTGGAAATTGCCAGAAGACATGTATTAGGTTTCAATTAGAAATTGCCAAAAGACATGTGTTAGGTTTCAATTGGAAATTGCCAGAAAATATATATTAGTAAGTAAACTTAAGTTAGCCAGAATGTATGTATTAGAAAACAATTGAACATAATCAGAGAATATGTATCAGATACAAATTGACACGAGTCAGAATGTATGTATGGAAAATAGCCAGAAAATGTAAATTAGATTTGAATAGGAAAACGAGCAGTAACGTGTGTATTGGACACCAATTGAAAATAGTCGGAAAAATGTATAGGACACTAATCGAACATATTAGAAAATATGTATAGGAAACCACTGGAAATGATGCAAACGAACAACAGTGTAATTAAAATATATGTACTGGAAATAGAAAATAGCAAGAAAATATGTATTAGGCACCAATGGCAAATGGTAAGAAAGTATGTATTGGATTCCAAAATCAATAACAAATAAAATATATATTGACACCAAAAATAGCCAGACAATAAGTAATCGTTACCAGTGCATAACTGCAAGTCAATATATGCTGGGCAAAAATACAAACAACAACAACAAACAGCAAGGAAATAAGTATTTGAAACTTAACAATGACCATAAACTATGTCATGAACACGTGGAATAAAGACATAAGATACGCATTATACACAAATAGAAAACACCACAATATACACATTAGACATCAATATCATGGACGATAACCGGAAAACAAGTTTTGGACATCAATGGTAATTAGCCATAAAATACATCAAAGTAAAAAGGCATAAAATGGGTATCGGATTTCAGTTGCAAATATCCAGAACATGAATTTGACACTAGAGACAAAACAAATATAAAATATATTATAGATACCAACGGAAAATATCTAGAAAAAGATGCATAGAATCAGGTCAGGTCAGGTCAGGTCATCCCGTAACCGGTGAGGTCGTTGGGACACACATGAAGACATCCTCATAACTCAACGCCATCCCTCTCTGTCAGATGCCGCTGCCTGTGACTCTTCTGGTCGGAGACTGGTCCATTCTTTTATGTTGTCCTCCCATCTCTTTTTGGGCCGGCCTCTTCGTCGTCTGCCATGCACCTTCCCGTGGAGGATTGTGTTTGCAAGACCATTTGATCTCGATATGTGACCGCACCAAGTGAGTTTCCTTCTTTTGACAATTGCCAAGAGATCTTCGAAAGGCCCTATTGCTGTTGTAATTCTATCTCGTATTTCCTCGTTTGTAACTCGATCTTTGTACGTGACGTTTAAAAGTTTTCGGAAACATCTCATCTCCAAGGCCTGTATCCTTCGTTGGAGGTCAGCTGTAACTGTCCATGTCTCACACGCATAGAGGAATATTGACAGGACCAGTGTACGCATTAATCTGATTTTCGTGCATAGTGCTAACCGTTTATCTTGCAAGATTTTGTTAAGCCGTGCAAGCGCCGCTATTGTCTGTGCTATTCTGGCCAACACTTCATATTTTGATCCTTCATCACTGACAATCGACCCAAGATATTTAAAACGGTCAACCACTTCGAGTTGCTGACCTTTAGCTTTTATCTTGCTATTGAAGCCCGTAGCGTTGTTGGTCATTAATTTTGTCTTTCCAGCGTTTATCTCCATACGATAGTCAACAGCTGTTTCATCGAGCCTTCTGACCCATTCCTGGAGTTCTGCTTCCGAACCCGCCAATATCATCTGCAAAACGAAGGTTGGTAATCGTTCGGTCCCCTATCTTGACAGTACCAATGTGACCTCCAAGTGCCTCACTCATAATTCCTTCAAGGAATATATTGAAAAGAGTTGGAGAGAGTGTACACCCCTGTCTCGCATCAACTGATGTGCGAAACCAGTCTCCTCGCCTCCCATTCACAAGAACTGAACTAGACGCCTTGTTATACAGGTGTTCAAGGACCGTTATCATATTTCCGTTGATATTATACATCCTCATGGTTGTCCAAAGCGCTTTATGCCATACCCTATCAAACGCCTTCTTAAAATCCATAAACACATGATACAGTGTTTGCTGCTGTTCTAGATATTTCTCGCTTAGCAGTCTTAAATTAAATATCTGTTCTGTAGTGCTTCTTCCCTGTCTGAACCCTGTTCGCTCCTCGGCAATAATGTTCTCTGCTTAGGGTTTCAATCGGTCGAGGATTAATCTAAGCATGACCTTGCTAGGGTGGCTAATGAGGCTTATTGTTCTGTAATTTTGGCACAGCTTTAGGTTCCCAGACTTATGTAGCGGTATAACTATAGATTTCGTCCATAAGTCCGGCCAGTTTCCTGTCGCCCATATTTTGTTACAGATGTGTATCAGGCCTTCCACCCCTACCTCGCCGCCTGCTTGTAAGAGCTCTGCTGGTTAATTGTCCACGCCGGCCGCCTTCCCTCTTCTCAATGTCTTTACCGCTGCAATTATCTCTTCCTTTGTTATCAGTTGGTTATCCTCTATATTGGTTGGTGTTGGGGGGGGGGGGGGAAATGTTTTCTCAGGTTTGTATCGCCCTTCATAGTTATATAGCTCGGAACAGTACTCTGTCCATCTTGCCAGTACGTTATTTCCCTCAATGAGACATTTGCCGTTTTTATCATGGATCATTAGGTTTCTGCTTTGTCTTGGTGTTACCAGTTCTTTGACCACATTACATAGAATATCGAAAGAAAATTTTAAAACGTACTTAGAATACCGTCAGTAAATAAACAGAAAAAGGCACCTAGAATTTCAATGGAAAACAGAAAAAAATACTCAAAATAACAATGGAAAATACAGAAAACATGTTCTGAACAGCAACACCTAAAAACCAGAGAATTGGCTTTCAACACAATCTATAAAATGACCAGAATGGACAAGTAAATACGCTGCACGCCAACTGAAAATAGCAAGATAATAGATATTGAACATCAAATAAGCCATAATAATTGTGTTGAACGAGAGGAAAACAGGAATAACATACTGCCATTCTCCGTTGTAAATTGACAATTTCTAATAAATTTATTGGCTTTACTTTAATCATATTTATGTGGAACCCATTTACATTAATATAATCTTTTATTGAAGATATGGGTCCGGATATTGTGAAGATATAATCTTAAATTGACTATCCTTTTACTGCATTTCTACAAATATGGAAAATACGGCAGGTTCGATTTCTTTGCCATATTTATTTGGAAGCAATCATTAGTTTACAAAAATAATAATTTGATAAGCAAAATAAAACAAAGAATAAACATATACTGGTTTGACTAAAACCTACCACTGTTTTCAAATGACTTTCTAATTTCAAATGTATCAATGCGTTATACATGATTATGTAACTGAACAAACACATTTTGTCTTGTTATGAATAACCTTCCGATGTTCTTTGTTAGACGCAAATAATTGGACTTGAGTCAGTATACACTTTTGCTCTGATTCTGGCAACCAATTTACTTAGCTGACACATTCTTCGATACCAACATACTTTTGTGACTTTACTTACTTAAAACTATTTAACTTTATTTGTATTTCCACCGACAAGTACGTGCAGGTCTACGCTGAATTTATGGAGAGGAAGATTAACGTCTGGTCAGGCAAAATATACTGATCAGACAGGTTAGTCAGAGTCAGGCAAACATACGGGCCAAGACCCTCACCTAGGCTTCCACGTAGCCCTTCCTAGAAGCGGACTGTTTTCATGGCAGTCTGACTAACGAGGTGAGGGATCGACGTGATCTCCATAGTAGTGAGCGACACGCAGAAGAAGCCAATCATAGCACAACCGCCTGGAGAAATCTGGTCCACCTTCATCAGCACGCTCGGGATGTGAGGAAAGCTACTGCAACCCGCTACTTTACGTCCTTTTCAGGGCGCACACAAGAGTAAACCTACTCATTGTGGGCATTCGCAAACAACAACAACAATAACAACAACGCTGAATGCAGCTCCTAGTATGCACAGAGCTGAGTTCGCCCATTGACAGCGGGACGCACGTCCCAAGCCGTTTTGCAAAACAGAAACACGGTGGAACTGACGGACGCGAGGCTCTCTCCAGACGCCGTGGGCTGGTGGAACTGGTGGAGGTGGTACGTCAGGGTTTTGGTACCAGCTCAGCATTGCACCGTGCTGAGGGTCTCCAACCTAGCATTGCACTGTGCTAAGGGTTCTCAACTCAGCATTGTACCGTGCTGAGGGGTCCTCAACTCAGCATTATTGCACTGTGCTGAGTATATTCAACTCAGCATTGCACTCTGCTGAGGGTCCTCAACTCAGTATTGCACTGTGCTGAGGGTCTGCAATTCGACATTGCACTGTGCTTAGGGTCTGCAATTCGACATTGCACTGCGCTGGGGTGCTGAGGGTCCCCAACTCAGCATCGCACCGTGCTGAGGTTATTTCACAGCAAATCAGCATTGCACCGAGAAATGTGTGCCTAACTGAGCATTGCATTGTGGCGAGGGTCCCCAACTCAGCATTGCACTACGAGAAAAGTGTCTCTGCCTGATTGTAAAACTCAAACATGAAAGGGGGGGGGGGGTGTCAAGATGCTGACCAGCTCATGAGCTGCAGTCGTCAGCGACTCATAGCTGACTACTAGTGTCAGGGCCAGCGAACCAAAGCTGCCAAGATCTTTCTACACCTCCACGCGGTGATCTTGGATAACATGCTGCAGCAGGGCAGACTGGTTAAGGAGAAGGGATCGAAGAGGGAATGCTAACCCGATACTCAAAAAATGCTTGCTGAAGTCGGATGTGTTGGACCGAAAGGTGCAAATATCGCAGTCAAGATGTAAACTACGACACAACGCATTTCGTTCTCTGGACTACATTCTGTTACTTAAGCCCTTTCAGTGTTTGGTAGTGGGAGATTGAGAATGAACGAAGCCAAGCCAAGCCAAACATGAAGGAACTGATGATGGTGGAGAAAGCAAGCCCGACATTGACCCTTCAATAATAGTTTTGACTCGGCCCTCGACATTGCACAGCGTTGAATGCGTCACCTCCACTCTGTGGTCACGAAAGGCCCAGATACATTTCTGGTTTCTGATCAGGGTAGGAAGGAAATCCACAAGACCTCTAGCTCTATAAGCTAGTCTCCACTAGATAATCACTCAGCGAAGCTGATTACTAATAATAAGAGGTAGACGAAATGGCAAACAAATGAAGTGTCAGAATGCACGGGCACTAGGATTATCGTCATGCATAATTATCAATTTTTAAAATGAACGAATAGTTGCCCATAACAAGAAAGCAAAGATGGCGACATCATCAGACTATTGCAGCGAAATATGTCTGTCATCTGATGGTTGTAAGACCATTATTATCAGCGCTAAAAGAAATGCTAACATACCAGATAATGATAAAAAGGAAGGTTGATATGTCTACTAAAGACTATCACTACAGTGTTTATTACCATTTCTGTGGTTTACCTACACAATTTACAGGACTGAGGAATAAAGGTCGCTGTCTTTTCAGTCGGCAAGCACTGTACATACTAGGTTTTTATTTTACTCAGATTTAAAAAAAACAAAAAAAAACAATCTTCCTGAGGATTTGAACGCATGTTCTCGTGATCAAAGACAGACATTCAACCCGTACGGACAACCGCATCTCAGTACAAATAAGTAAGGAGCAAAGATCCGGTTTGCAAGCATTGTGGCATATTGGGAAGCATATTAAAGGCTAATATTTACTTGACCAGCGGTGATCTTGGGGTGATCTAACCAACATCATGCCAGTCGTTTTTACTTTCCAAACATGTTCTACTAAGACCCCATTTTCGAGACTGGGTAGACTTCGGAGCCGTTTGCGATCACAAAAATATCCTTTACCAATTGGAGATAGTTGTTCGGCGTTCCTCGTGAAGAAGACGTTGTACCTCGTATTTCGGCCTGATTTACCCGATTTCAGCTAGGTTTTTTTGTGTGTGGATACTGGGTTTACCTTCCACTGCAATCCACATTCGCTTACCCAGACTATACTAGCGCAGTCTGTTTTCAGGGCCGTCGTTTGGAGGCGGAATATGGTCAGTGAACCAGAGCTGACCAAGATGCAAACAGCCAATTATGAGTCGCTAACTGGGTGTCGTCTGGGCGGGCTGGTTGCAGATCGAGAGAACATTATTTTTTAATTTTCTTTTGTGTTTGTGTTAATACGTATGATTTCCGAATTCGTATAACACGTGTTGTCTGCTATCGGTCTTGCTTGAATATATAAATATATAAAGCACCACGGTCAGTGCAATGACATCAATCTAGGTTCAGTTCTCAACTGGAGGGGGGGGGGGGGGGGGTTCATAGTTGCAGCACAGGGAGTGAGCTTTGATAATAAAGCTTGGAGTTGTATGTGGTCTAGCATTATGGATACAGATCTTCTGAGCAAGGGGAAACAGGTTCAAAACTCATATTAAGACATAGGTTTCTTTTTAATATCGGGGGGGGGGGGGGGGGGGGAGAAATAAAAACCTGGCATGCACACTGCATGTTGACTGCAGAGGCAAACGGCATTTATTCCTCGGCCATGAAAATCCTCTGGTGTATCCCAATAATGGGAATTTAAATAGCAACGGTATGCTTTTTAAAGCTAAAGACAACGACAAAGTTAGTCGGTTAGCTTCTAATGCCAAAGTGGATGAAGTGTTAGGACTTCATTATGTTAAAACTTCATGAGGCGTGTGATAGATATTCCTTCCCCGTGATCATGCATTTTATTTTCTAATTTTGAGCTTTGACTGGTAACAGCTGAGTAAATTGGAACTTGCCGAGACCGTGTTAAAAACCCTGTTATGGCAATCTCAAATGTTCTAATTTAGTCAGTTCAAATAGCCTAATTTTTCTGCTCAAACTCTCTTATTTACCATACCAGATCAGATGTCATGACGTTCTGTGTTATAGAGGCGACAAACATAATTACATACGTGTTGTCTTAATACATTGCAGATATATAGCAGAACATATATAGGGCATTTTTTTCAATTGTTCACCTACAGTTAGAGAGAGATAGATAGAGAGAGAGAGATAGAGAGATAGAGAGATAGAGAGAGATAGATAGAGAGAGATAGATAGAGAGAGATAGAGAGAGAGAGAGATAGAGAGAGAGAGGGCGAGCACGAAAAAGATTTATTGAGAGCATGATCAAGAGGAAAAGAGACGACAAGGATAGTAGAGGACATAGAGCGAGAGAGAGAGAGAGAGATAGATAGATAGAGAGAGAGAGAGAGAGAGAGAGATAGAGTTAAAGCGCGAGAGAGAGAAAAAGATTTATTGAGAGCATGATCGAGCCACCAAGAGACTTGACAAGGATATTGGAGAACAGAAAAAGAGAGAGGGAGTGAAAGAGAGTGAAAAGGTTTATTGAGAGTATGATAGAAAGGCAAAGAAACAGCAATAATTGTGTGGGACAGAGAGAGAGAGAGAGAGAGAGAGAGAGAGAGAGATTCATTGAGAGCATTATCGAGTGGCAAAGAGACTTGACAAGGATAGTGGTGTACAGAGAAAGAGAGAGAGAAAGACGTTTATTCAGTACAGTAGAAAGGCAAAGATAATTGGCAAGAATTGTGCGGGAGAGAGAGAGAGAGAGAGAGAGAGAGAGAGGGGAAGAGAGATTGAGACAGAGAGAGAATACACTTCGGCTTATGTCGTATATTATGCAGGCCAGGTTTTCATTTTACTTTATTTCATTTTTAAATGATAATAAAACACTACGTGATCACTAAAAGAACTCGTACCTGTGTTCTGACTAGGAGACGGTATATCCTAACCTCTTGACCACTCACTCGTTAAACAATCATAATTGATGGTAGGGTGACTACGCACAGGCAGCATTGGCATGTTGCTATAGTTTGGTATTAGTTTACAAAGTACATAAAATAAATTGTGCTTTATGAAACACAGAGTAAAAATAAAAAAATATATGGTACACCCATCTCGCCTATGATAAATATATACAACAAAAACTACAATAAATATGTTGAACAAATCCAGATGCAACATTCTTTTTTAATTGATTCAATTGACGTGCTCAGATTTAGAATCTGAAATCATGTATTAAAAATAAGAAGATGCCGACATTCAGTTAAAAAACAATAACTTAACTTAACGTCTTTATACTGGTTTAGAAGACTCAGCAGAGTCAGTATACAAACAGTTTCTTTGAGGGTTGTTTAACCGATGTGCGAGTCCATCTTAGTAGACTGAAACACTAGAGCAAAGTAGACATCCAGCCTGTTAGGCGCCGTCTATATTGCACTTACCATACCACTTAATCGTGGCCGGTGTTATGCCATGTCACACAGTCGCCTCTTACGACATGCTCTCTGTGGGGCAGTGGTGCTATTCTTGTCTTTGTCATACACAAAGGCCCCGGCAGACCACTGGGTACCAATAACATGTTAAGCAATCTGCACTCAAGTTGCAAAAAGAAAACAGACAAATTGAATTATTTACTTTTAACGTGTTCGTATTTTGTACCATATGAGACATCCGTGCTTATGGCAACAGCATATGCACAGCAGTCTGGCCAACTAGGTGAGGAACGACAAAGTAATCCTGTTAGTGGTGAGCTTTCCGGTGAAGACTTGCATTGCACTACAGCCAGGTCCACCTTCGGAAGTATGGTTCGTGATTTAAGATATATCACTTTAACCCACTACCAAAGACACGTAGTAAAGCGTTAACACGAGTAGCTTACAACGACAGCCATATGCTCGGAATGTTACAGTGGTTCTACAGCTTCCACCCCGGTTAGACCATGTAGTACAAAATAAAATCGGCGCGTGGGAGTTGCTATGAATCTGTACCCGAACTGTGCTTAAAAAACAGTCTAAATTTTTAATAAATAATGCAAACATCATCATTGCAATATCGACAGGTCTACGTAGGTAGAGGTTAGACAGAAGTTGACACTACGGTCCTCCATGTTTATACGTTTTGGCACAGAGCCTATAGCCTTTTGTTATAGATTTAGCAACATATAAACTTATTTTACCGCGGGACGGGCATACGTAGAACAACGATCGCATGACTGCTAGTGGTGAAAGCCGAAAGTAGGCCCTTGGTATTATTACGCATGTCGGGAGCGTAAGATTGATACAAGAATTGGGTTTTGGAATATTAGGGTCCTGGGTGAGGTAGGCAAACTAAAACAGAGCAGTGAAGACAGAACGTGAGAAACGTTAGGCTATTCTGGAAGAGAGGACGGACAACACAGTGAAGGTGTGGTCCTTATCTTAGCGAAAGGAATGGAGAGAACATTGTGGGAATAGAAACCGGTCAATAATAAACTGATAGGAGCGAGAATACGAGAAAGAGCGAGAATACGAGAAAGAGCGAGAATACGAGAAAGAGCGAGAATACGAGAAAGAGCGAGAATACGAGAAAGAGGGGGAATACGAGAAAGAGCGAGAATACGAGAAAGAGCGAGAATACGAGAAAGAGCGAGAATACGAGAAAGAGCGAGAATACGTGAAAGATTGAACAACATGACATATCACAAGTATGTGTACCAATAAAGAACACTGATAATAGGTAAAAGATGAATTTAAGGCCACAAAGGACAACACAAGAAGAATAAAATCTACAATATCTTCTACATTGGAAGATCTGGAAGATAACATTGTACTATTTGCACACTCAAACCAGCAGATGCTTAGTTAAGCATATTCAAAACACCAAAAGCAGAATAAACAATGCCAGAATAGGATTCGTTAGCTTAAAACAAATTTTGGAGGTCCTGGTGCAGCACAAACATCAGATTATGGATATACACTTTTTGTGTTTCTCGATGCTGTCGGAGAGTAACAGGAAAAGAGATGCCCAAATTGTCATCTTTCTACCAGTAGCGAAGCGTTAGAATAGTCAGGATAAAATGAACTATCCCAAACGGGTTTGAAGAATTCCAGAAGACATCTCTTTGCATAAAACAAACAAACAAACAAACAAAAACTGTCATACGACATTTTTTCCATTGCTGGAGTAGTCGAGGGGTTTTGAAGGCTGAGGACTACAGACCGCCTCGCTACTGTTGTCGTCACGTCATGGCTGGCTATGTTTGTTTATTTCACCCCAAACAGAAAAAACAACATATGGCATACCGGGGATTCGAACCGCTGCCCTCCTTGTCGACAGGCAGGTCTCAAAACCATTCGGCCACACGCTCCTCATGCATAAAACAGGACTGAAATAAACTTTAAATTGTAATGGCCATTTTTGTTTAAGCGTAGTGACATGTTAGCAAACTCACGAAGCGACAAAGTGAATTTATTAGTTACTATTGGAAAGGTATGCTGAGCAATCACAGTCCAGTCTAACACAACGTAGGAATCAGGAAAATTGGTAGCTAGGTGACGGTCATTACGGCGCTACTTTTTTCTCACAGCCAACTAGCCACAAATTAGGCCGGGCTTCCCTGACGGTAAATATTACATTCTAAGCTCTCAGAGTGTGTTTCAAATGTTATTTCATCGCAGTTTTGTTTTTGCGATTTGATCATGTGTTAAAGGAGAGGGTGATATATTTTTTTTTTCAGAAATGAAACAAAGATGCTTAGAACTGTCTTACAGGAAAACGTAGACAACTGTGCAGAAGTACGTCGACAGCATGGGTTTCAACTACCTCATTCAGCACAACACAAAGTACTTTTCAACCTCTTTTTTTTTACATCGTTAAGTGTGCCACTTCATATTCCTGACTCAATTTACCCTACAATTATCATCACGCTAATGGTTTGAACACACCATGTCTATGAAAGATTCATATAATTTTCTGGCAGAACACCATAACCAGCCAAGGACTGCTTGCCTGAAGCAAATAAGTACACAACACCATAACCGCTAGAATCTGGAACTGACTCGGCCATGTCCTAAGAAGAGCACTTAACACTATCACCAGAATCGCCATGGTATAAGCCCCGGAGGAACCGCGATTGAGAGGCCGATCTAAGACAGTATGGGTTAAGAACAGTCGAAACCAACATGGAAAGTATGAAGCAGAGCTGAGACACAGTACGATCATGACTGCAAACCACATGAACTGGGGAAGTTTGTTACTGTCCTTTGCTATCCAGCAGGCGCAATAGTAACTAGGCGAATTTGTCAGTCATCGGCCAAGGATCCAAGAGCAAGCCACAGCAAATGGAATTTCGTATTAAATTTACCACCTTACAAAATATATAAATAATAGTAAAGCGAAGATGGCATTTAACTATTTAACAACAATTTGCAAAAATACATTTTTAGAAAAAAGTTATTTTATTATCATTTTTACAAATGACAATAACAACAAAAGTGACAAGAATGAAGCTTTTCACGATGAATAGCTTTCTTGGCAATCCAATTAATATTAAAATACTTGTCCAAATAAACGTAAACGCAAATGAAACTAAAAGGCAGCCAGAAAGCACATACATGAATGAGAGAACGTACACTGTGATGTTTCTGACGGTAACCAGACTGTTAACTTATAAGTTCATCAACCAAGAAATGGGATATAAACTAATGATTTAAAAACAAATTATAATTTACAAAATTAACGAATTTATTAAATAAAAAAATAAACATGATCAAAAGTAAAGAGAGCAAGAAAGGAAGAAATGACAAAACACAATAATTCCCGCAACATGATATACTGAAAACCTTTATACGTCAACAAATAACAGTTATAAATCATCAGCTATCTCAGTAAATAAAAAGAGTTGCTAAAATACGATCTCTCAACTAAAACTTAGTTAATTAAATTAGGTAAAACAAGACACAGTAGCAACGCCAGAGATATTAAACAGCTAATAAGTTAGCAAAGTCAAGCTAAATTAAATTTCATTTCTATAATTACTTAAATTTATTTTACATGTTGTAATTAAAATCAGCACATCAAATTCAAATGTGTTCATCTCAAGATGTATGTACAGGAAATAACAAATAACATTTCATAAATATAACAAATAGCATTTCATAAAAATAACAAATAGCATTTCATAAATATAACAAATAACATTTAATAAATATAACAAATAGCATTTCATAAAAATAACAAATAGCATTTCATAAATATAACAAATAACATTTCATAAATATAACAAATAACATTTCATAAATATAACAAATAGCATTTCATAAATATAACAAATAGCATTTCATAAGTATAACAAAATTTGGGCAAAAAAACAAAAATGCAATAAGTAAATATAAAATTAACGGACTTGATTATCAGATCAAGATGAGCGCGTCAACAACAACAAAATAATTTAAAAAACAAAACAAAACAACTTTAAAATAAAAATGAATGCAAACTTATTAAATGTGTAGGCATACACATTACACCCAAGCATTCCATGCTTAGACCCCGAAATTGTTTCGCAATTTGAGGAACAAAAGATTTGCTACTAATAATCTTGTATTTGACCTTTCATAACCAAGGCGACGACCAAGCTAAGTACCCTGATGTGTTCAATGTTAATCTCAAGAGGAGTTAACTTTGTTTTCATTTGTAATGTTATTTTGCCCCAATGAAGACCCTGTCCGTCGCAACCTTAATGCCTGCCCTTGTTACGACGCGGCATCCGAGCAATACGCGTTAATTTTTTTGTACACCCCTAATAATAATCAAAAATTAATCATGTAATATCAAACGGAAGGTAGTGCACACAATGTATCCACTAAACACATTCAGATTTAACAAAATATTAGTTGGCAAAACACAAACAACAGGTGGGAAATATATGCCTTTAGTAAAGAACAAAGTTATCATGTAAGAAATGAATACGCTATTTTATTATAAATTTCGAAGTGCAACAACTAGAAAAAGTTAACTGCCGAAGACGGATGTGTCGGACTGAAAGGTGCAAATATCGCAGTCAAGATGTAAACTAGCGACGCATCGCATTCTTTTATCCGGACTACATCCTGCTACTTACAAAGCCATGTTCAGGGTTAAGTAGCCGTAGATTGAAAACGAACGCAGAAGAAGAAGAAGACGAAGACGAAGAAGAAGAAGAAGAAGAAGAAGAAGAAGAAGAAACAGTTACTACATAAATAAACATGTGAATACTGCACTCTCCGTAAGACAAAGTAAGAACAGTATATAAATCCGATCATATATTTTTTTTAAAGTGTAAACATATTTGGCTAACATATCCAGGCTATTGAAGATGTAATCAGTGGGCGTAAATTTCCAGAGAAAAATGCAATGATTGAAGTTTATGACATAATTCCCCGCTAGGCCTATCCATTTCTGGCTGCTAACAATGCTGAATGGATAGCTGCACCATAATTCGAAAATGTAATGCCGTTTGGCCGAAGGGTGAGAGCGATAACGCCGATGAATCTATATCAACAAAAAGCAGTGAAATAACCAGAGAACAATTGTATTAACAATAAGCCAACACCCCTCCACCCTCAAAGAACCTTAAAAAGTAAATACATTATTAATTCCAAACACATTGTAAATGGTGGATAAAGTTGGTTGTACAATGTACCAGCAAACTCATCGTAGAAAACACATTAATACAACATATAAATTAACAGGAACACATCATTAAAGCACATAATACTTTTAAACACGTTTCTAGTAAGAGACCAGCTCTAGTGATGGAACCAGACTTCCTTTGTAAACGAAATAAGGTCAAGAACAGTAGATAAATTCACCAGTCAACGAAAAATGCAAAATAGTAAAATAAAGACATTATATTGTTTTATTTTCTGCGGTTACATATACGGGGGGAAAAAAAAGCAAACACGTAAGACGAAATGTGTATCTAAATGTAGGGGTAAACAAATAGTAACTTTATATACTCTATACTCACACACAACAAGCTGACCAACTATTCTTGAGTTAATCAACAGTATACACCTTAAACAAATGATGATCTAATTCTACTATTTATTTATTAATGTATTTAAAGCAAAGACAGTAGACTAACATATAATTATAACTCAACAAATAGAGTTAGCAATATACACGTAATAATAGCTATAACTAACAAAGCGATGCAAACTAATTTCGAAAAAAACTCGCTAGGCCACTGTTAGAAACTACAGAAAATGTGAAAGTAAAAATAAAAGAAATGAGGACCATAGAATTAACATGATATATAGAATAAGCAAAATAGTATTAACTAATTACTAGATTATCTATATTTTTACTTTGCAAAAACTAGAATAAGGAAAGTAAAACACAGAGTTAATACAAATGGATAAGATAGAATTATTAATATAATACATACAATTAGCACAACTAACTTTCAAATGATTCTATATATGACTGCTCAAACATATTTAATAAGCACAATAAACCACATAATTAGCGAAATAGGATATTTAATTATCAATTTATTGCCTATATTATAAATGTTATATATATATATATATATATATATATATATATATATATATATACATATATATATATTTATATATATATATATATATATATATATATATATATATATATATATATATGTATATATATAAAATCAATTTTTAGTTCATGTAATTTGCAATTTCGCATCTCTTATGCAGTAACAAATCATTAAATTGATAACACTACAAAATATTGATTGATGAATTAATTGCAAATGTGAACTTATAAATAAATAATAAATACATTAAAAAACAATTAAAGAAGTAAATTTCATAAAATAAATATATAAGAATAAGATCTGTAGCAAGCATAATTGTGAAACAGATATTCATCCGTAACGATTAAAGACAAAAATTAATATACCAAGTTACAAACTACTTATTTTGACTAACAAATTAAACATAATTGGTTTTCAAGCTAGCTGGGCCAAATATCTTTGAAATAGGGAATATTTTAATTCATTAAACAATTCCCTAATTTATCAAAACTCTTCATAAATAAGTCAACCATCTCACTAATAAATCAACCACCAAATTAATAAATCAACCATTTTATTAATTAATTTTACCCTCGTATTAATAAACCAAACATTACACTAATAGATAAATCATTTTACTAAACAACCAACAAATCACCGCATCATGTAACTGAGCAAAATCATAATATTTTATAAATAAAAGAGATGGCGAATTTCAGTAAATTAAAAGCAAAAAGTTAAACTATTTTAGAGCACACAGCTAATAATGACACGCAGTAAAGATCACCCCACTAATGTTTCGATCATCTCGTAAAACAATAAACAATCTCAGTAATAAATCAAACGTTAACTATGCAAACAGCCATATACACAAAAACCAATCATCTAACTAACCAGTCAACCATCTCATTATTCAAGCAATTGATCAATCCTTTCACTAAAATGTCAACCATTTCACTGTTAAATCAACCAAGTCACTAATAAATCAATTATCTCAATCATCAATAAACTATTTCATCAATCAATCAACCATCTAGCTAATCAATCAACCATTTCACTAAACAAAAACCACGTAACTATCAAACCAACGATGCTATTAACAAATTAACCATATAATTAAACAACCAACCTCCCCACTAATTAATCAACTATTTCATTAACCAATTAAGCACACCACTAACCAATCAACTATCCCACTAACCAATAAACTATTTCACTAACCAAATAAGCCCACTACTAATCAATCATCCATCCCACTAACCAATCAACCACTTCACTAACCAATTAACCACACCACTAGCCAATCAACTGTTTCACTTTTCAAGCAGCCATCTTTTTATTCATTTAGTCATCTAATTAAACAATCGTCCCTTTCACTTACATATCAACCATCTAACTAACAAATCAAGTATCTAACTAACCAACTAACCATCTAACTAACAAATAAACTATCTAAATATCAACTATCAAACTAACCAATCAACTATCAAACAAACCAATCAACGATCTAACTAACAAATCAACTTTCTAAATAATCAACTATCAGACTAACCAATCAACTATTTAACTAGCCAATCAACCATCTAACTAACAAATCAAGTGTTTATCTAACTAATCAACGATCTAAATAACAAATCAACTAAATATTCAATGAACTATCAAACTAACCAATCAACTTCATAACTAACAAATCAACTATCTAAATAGTCAATCAACTAAAGAATTAATCAATCAAATATGAAAATAACCAATCAACCCCCTAACTAATAAATCAACCGTCTAAATACTCAACTATCAAACTAACCAATCAGCTCCATAACTAACAAATCAACTATCTAAATACTCAATCAACTATCAAACTAACCAATCAACTATCAAACTAACCAATCAACTATCAAACTAACCAATCAACCCACTAACAAATCAACTATCTATATACTCGATCAACTATCAAACTAACCAATCAACTTTCAAACTATCCAATCAGTCACCTCACTAACAGATCAACTATCTTAATACTTGATCCACTATCTCACTTACCAATTAACTATCAAACTAACCAATCCACTATATCATTAACCTATCAACTATCTAACTAATAAATCAACTATCTAACTAATCAATCAACCATTTCACTAATTTATCAACCATCTATCAAATGAAGCAGCTAACTAGCTAATCGCCGATTTAACTAACAAACCAATTATTTATTTAATCAATCATCTCACCAACCAATCAACCACCACAATAACCAACCAACTATCTACCAATTAACAATCAAACTAAATAATCAACCATTCCATTAACCAATCATCCATTTATTTCATAAATCCACCATCTCAACAATCAAACAACCACCTCACCATTTAACTAAGCCCAATCATAATATTTTATAAAAGAGATGGATTTATGTAAATTAATAAATAAATGAAGTTAAAATAAATCTCCGCCTAACGCACAAAATATTTTAGACTACATAGTCAATAATGAAATGCAGATTGCCCTAACTTAATAGAAGGTAGAACCACTCTGTCACATGCAAATAAATATGAATCCACGCCTAAACACTTATAAATAAGTATTGCGCGTCACCGGAACAGCTCAGTGTGCTAAAACAACAAAACAGAAAAGCTACTAAACTAGAGTACCCAAAAGTTTAGGCAGCGTCACATATACAACTCATAATTTTGGATATATACCTTTAACTGTAATTTAGTAGATAAATTCTTTATCGTTGTTCGCTCTGAAATAAACACTTCAATATCCTTCGTTCGCTTGCTGGTGTGTCTAAGGCTATTCTCGTCAGCATGCAATTTATCCTTCATAACATTAACACGTAATTCCCAACAAATGTTAATATTATTAAAACTACCAATATTGCACGATAAATAGTTAATCGCGGTAAAACTTATCTTGTTCTTTTTCAGGTCTCAGTGAAAGCTGGAATAACTTAATTATTCCCGTATCATATCTTGTTTTGACAGCTCCCTTTCACACAGACATATGGTCTGTGTAACTGAGCTGTAGAGTATTCTACCTTTTAGAAGTTGCAAAACAAACAAACAAACACATACACACAACAGCATTAGGTTTCACGGCATAATCACAATAAGCGAACACAACAATGAAAATAACTACGAAACTCTTGTAAGAAACAAAAACAATTTCTCACAACTCTAACAGGAAATTTCAAATATTACACGCTATCGGACCCCGCCCCCTCCCCTGTCCTAATTGATTTACCTGTCTGAGACGCAGCGCTTTATCATCGAACAAATAACTCTGCTCCCGAATGTATTACACCGCTGTTCGTGAAGCCCATAAACAGTTGACATAACTAACCAACCTCATCAGTCTCAAGCAGGTCCGACTAACCCGGTTGTGGTTTCTGCACGACCCACTTTTCTCGGGTGGAGGAGCACGAAGAGAATCACACCACTGGCCTACACACCGAGCTCGTAATCTCCGCCTCCAGCTACACAGCACATGCCCTGACTCAAATCTACTAGACGTGTCGAAAGTGTGTCATTCGTCAGAGGTGTACAACATTTTCGTTGAGCGACCCACTGACGTGTAACTTCATTTTAAAGATGAAAACTTCCACGTTATTGATTTAGAGGTTCAAATATGATATTTCAGAGAGGGCTACCTTTTTCTTCTTTAGGCGGCATAATTGACAAGCTGGGAGGGGGGGGGGGGGGGCGCGATTTGGGGCGGCAGATATAAACGTAAAGAGCTTAATTAGAAAGGCAATTGTGACATTACTGACACTGAACAGCAATAAGAGAAATCAAGATTCACACCAAAGTCGGTGCTGCTGTATATAGCGGAAAAGCGTAGACACCTACGAAGAATAATGAGCATAAAGTGGCAGGTACATAGTGAGGAATTGAAGACCTTTTTGGAAGAAGCCAACAATATCCACTGAGCAACAAATTAAGAGAAGAGAATTGGGCTCCCTGAGGGTGGCACCATCCAATATAGGTAGACAGGCTCTCACATGGAATACGTAGGGGATAAGAAAGAGAGGTAGACCTAAAATACACGGAGAAGAGCACGCGAGAGGGAACTGCGATTAATCCGTTACACCTGGAATGAGGCAGACAAAGTATCCCAGGTGTGTATGCTGGAGAAATGTGGGCAATTTCATGTGTACCGAGAGGACTGACGGGATGGGATTGAATATAATATTTCGATAAAATGACTTACATAGAAGCTCCTCTTAAGCTAGTGGGTGAGGTATATTTTTGGTTTTCATGTGGCTTATGGTTGGCTTGGCTTGGCTTCGTTGGTTCTCAATCCCCAGCTAAAAAACACTGAAAAGGGCTTAAATAGCAAAATGTAGCCCAGAGAACGGAATGCAATGTGTCTTAGTTTACAGCTTGACGGCGATATTTGCACCTTTCGGTCCAACACATCCAACTCCAGCAAGCATTTTTTGAGTACCGGGTAAGCATTCCCAATTCGATCCCTTCTCCTTAGTCAGTCTGCCCTGCTGTAGCCTGTTTTTCAGGATCACCGCGTGGAGGTGTAGAAAGGTCTTGGCAGCTCTGGTTCGTTGGCACTGCCGCCAGCAGTCAACTATGGGTCGCTGACCACTGCAGCTCATGCGCTGCTCGGTTTATAGTTAATATAGGATCAAAGCTGCTAGGAGCTAAAGATCAACTGCAGTCAACGGCCGAGTTCATCGCGGAAACTCGTATGATAGTGTAAACATATATGATGCGATCACAAGAAGAAGAAGAAGTTAATTTAGGATGAGGCACTCTGCCCCATGCCAACCATCTTTTCAACCATGGGGTGTAGCGGTTTAAAAAAAAATTCTTGTGGGTTATTGTTATTACAAGATGGGATAGCTGGTCCCATGCTCAACCCTCGTTAGTCGTCTCTTACGACACACATGTGTTTAGGATCTTGGCGGCAGGTTAAAAAATGTAGGAGCAAGGCATACTAGCGGGGTACTTTGCGCCTTAATTCACCCCAAACAGAGTTCCACGGGTTCCCATTGTGCGTATTTGCATCTGATGACATTCCATTTCGGGTTAAGGGGAGGACAGGTCGAAATAATTTTATGTTATATAAATATGTAGACTTAGATCAAGATGGAAGTGTAGAAAAGATGGTTATATTCAGTTTTGCGAAAGGATAGGATTAATGTTAGGTTTGGGTTTATGGTTAGGTTTTGGGTTAAGGTTGGTTTAGGTTTAGGGTTATGGTTAGATTTAGGGTTACGATTAGATAATAGCTGTCCCTCGTTGTCGATGAGGACCGCCGACATCATCCTTGTCACAGATTTCCCTGTTGGGTGTGGGTGCGCATGTGGCTGAACAGGCCAATGCGAGCACGAAAACATCTGCTACATATCGGGCACACGAGGTTTGTAGAAGGGGATGGTGTTCCCGCTGCTCGGGATTTCCGCGTCTCGGTCGTCTTCACCGGCAGCTACACCCGATTTGACTGCGCTTCTCCAGTCAGATCTGTTTTGCGCATGACATTCCCAGGTGTCGATGTCTACCTGGCAACTTTTTAGTGAGTCCTTCAGACCGTCTTTAAAACGTTTCTTTGGGCGCCCTCTCTCGCGCCATCCCTCTCTCAGCTCGCCGTAGAGAAGCTTCTTTGGGAGCCGCTCGTCTGACATACGGACGAGGTGTCCGGCCCATCCTAGTCGTGCTTTTTCTAGCAGTGCATGAATGCTGGGCATGTTAGCCCTCGAGAGAACCTCGATGTCAGTGACACGATCTTGCCATCGGATGTGGAATATTCGCCTCAGGCAACCTGTGTGGAAGTGGTTTAACCTTCTTGCATGTCCAGAGTATACAGTCCAGCTTTCGCAAGCGTATAGTAGGGTTGGAATGATGGTTGCACGGTAGACTTTGAGTTTGGTCTTGACGCTGATACCACGACGTGCCCAGACCATCGAGCGCATTCTACCAAAGGCTGTGCTGGCCTTTGCTATTCTGCTTGCCACCTCATCGTCTAGGCTGACAGATCTCGACAGCGTGCTGCCCAGATATGTGAATTTGTCTACGGCATTCAACGTCTGCCCGCTGACTGTAGTCTCTGGTTTTGTGTACGGCATGCCTGGTGCTGGTTGGTACATGACCTCTGTTTTTTGGCATTTATGGTAAGGCCAAAATTGGTTCATGCGGCAGAGAACTAGTCCATTCCAACCTGCATGTTCAGTTCTGAGCTGCTCATTAGAGCGCAGTCGTCAGCTGATTAAATAACATGGTTGTTATTACATTGATAATGTCATGCTGCTGTAGAAACTAGATGCCCCTCTCCTTATCATGTTCCAACGTTGACAGATTCAAGAAATTCATTGCTAAGGCGGCAGAAATAAACGGGAGCAGAAATTCTCGTCCATTCTCGCAGAATGTTTGACCACCACCAACAGTTAAAAAGTAGGACTATTCTCTGACGTCACTATATCAAAATTCGGTGCAAAACTAAAAACATATTTCTTTCGTTTGCTGTGAATTAAGACGCAAATACAAAGTGCAAGGATGAAAAGGTTATACCATGATGAAGGAATTTGTACAACACTGGTCCTGAAATGCTAAGCGCAACATGGCAGAATTTATAGGCGCCATGGCACCCGGGATTTTATCATGCCCTGTCTTACGACATGCCGGGAAAGTTAAATTGCTACTATACTATGCTACAATTCCAGGCTCCGGTAACACGCATACGATATATCAATATACTTAATATTCCTTAACACCGCCCGGCACCCAAAAATGGAACCTCGGCCCCAAGAGTTGCGCATCGCTGTAAGTCAGTCAAACAATGCTTGTGTTTGGTTGTTACGTGTTTGCGCTGAAATATAAGCTCAGGCTAAAAATAACACCACGTGACTAATTGAATAGAAGTGGCGGTGACAAAGGTCAAAGTTTATAGATATAAGTGATTGAAAACGTTACCGTTGGGGAACTGTTTGGCTCAAGTGACCATCAAATCATCCGTTGGGATCTTATTGCAGGGAAAGAAGTAAACATAAACACGCGAACATACGACTACTCTAAGGCAGATGTTAAGAGGATGAAAGAGGCATCGAACCACATAATCTGGAAAGATATTGTCGTAGGAACAGTTGTTGAACAGGAGTGGGAGAGTTTTAAAACAGTTCTTGAAACGCTAAAAGAGGAATGTGTTCCATGTAGGGAGGTAAAACCCAAACGTAAAAAGTGGATAACTAGATTTGTAGTGAAATGTTGAAGAGCAAAAAATAAAGCATGGAAAAAATATATAGAGGCAGGTAAATCAAAAGAAACATATTTAAAATATTTGGACAAGCATAACATATCTCAGAAAGCGAATAAAACAGCAAAAATAGACTTTGAAAAAAAACTTGCTCAGAGGATCAAGACTGACAGTAAAAGCTTCTTCTCTTATGTTAGAAATAAACAAAGAACGAAAGACAAAGTAGGCCCTCTCATAGATAATACGGGGAAAATAATAAGTGAGAATAGGGAGGCAGCTAATCTGCTCAATCAGTACTTTGGCACAGTCTTCACAAAAGAGGACTGCTCCAAGATCCCAGAGCCTATATATATTTTTCAAAGAGACATGGATACAGCGGGATTAAGATCAATCTGTATTATAGAGGAAATGGTTTTTAAAAAATTGGAGGGGTTGAAAGTGAATAAATGTCCAGGTCAAGATGGTATTCATCCAAAATTGCTGTATGAAATTAGAGACCAACTAGCAAAACCATTGGCTATATTATGTTCTCAATCACTGACAAAAGGGATTGTTCAACGGGATTGGAAAGATGCAGGAGTGATCCCCTTATTCAAAAAAGGCAAAAAATCAGATCCAGCAAATTATAGACCGGTGAGTTTAACGAGCATAGTCTGTAAATTGTTAGAGTCAATAATCAAAGAAAACATTGTAATGCATTTAGACAAATTTAATCTAATTAGAAATAGTCAGCATGGGTTTACTAGAGGGAGATCATGCTTAACAAATCTATTAGAATTCATGGAGGAGGTTACTAAAATCATAGTTAAAGGGGAGCCAGTGGATGTTATTTATCTAGACTTTGCAAAGGCCTTTGATAGAGTACCTCATCAAAGATTATTTCGAAAGTTAAAATCACATGGAATAGGTGGGGAAGTTGCCAAATGGATTGAAAATTGGTTAACGGGAAGAAGGCAGAGGAAGGGCATAAATAAGGAGTACTATGAGTGGTGTGAAGTGAAAAGTGGTGTGCCACAGGGCTCGGTTTTGGGACCAATTTGTTCTTGATAGATATAAATGATTTGGACATTGATATGAGATCCATGATTGCAAAATTTGCTGATGACACAAAACTATGCAGTAGTGTCTCATCTAAAGCGGAAGTGGATATATTGATGTCGGATTTAGATAAAATTCGAGAATGGTCTGTAAGCTGGCAAATGGAGTTTAATGTAGATAAATGTACAGTCATCCACATGAGTAGATCCAATATGGAACATAATTACATAATGAGAGAAAACAATATTAGAAAGATAGATAAGGAAAGGGACCTAGGGGTTATAATAGATCATACAGGAAAGGTGAGTGAGCAAGTTAAGGTAGCAGTGAAAAAGGCAAATGCAATGTTAGGTATGATAAAAAGAAATATTGAACATAGGAGCAAGGAAGTGATCGTCAAACTGTATAAAGCTTTAGTTAGACCTAGATTGGAGTACTGTGTACAGGTGTGGAGTCCTTATCATAGAGGGGACATAAACATGCTAGAAAGAATACAAAAAAGAGCGACAAAGATGATAGTGGGATTCCAGAATTTCAGTTATGAGGAACGACTCAGAAAAACCGGCCTACAGTGTCTCGAAGAGAGAAGAATTCGTGGTGACTTAATACAGGTTTATAAGATGATCAGAGGAATCGATAAATTAGACTATAACATTTTTTTTAAAATACAGCCACCTACAATAACAAGAGGGCATAGCTACAAGCTGACTAAAGAGAGGTCCAGGTTAGATATTAGGAAATATTTTTTTAAGTCAGAGAGTGGTATCTGCTTGGAATGCATTGCCAGGGGAGGTAGTAGAGGCAGGGACCGTTAATGCATTTAAGAATAAACTGGATGCGCATAGCTTTTAGAGCAAGGTGATGTAAATGTAACTGGTTGTATACAGACTCTGCAGGGTCTTCTAAATCAGTATAAAAACGTTAAGTTAAGTTAAGTCCAGTCGTCTATTCCATTCTAGAGTGATACCGACCAAAAGCACTCGAATGTATATTGGTATCTGATTCTGTTAGGAATGACAGACAATCGATTAAGGGTACTTTACAGGAGACGAGATCTTGTATAATGACTCCCCTAACGATTCATATCCGACGACGGTGTCCGTTTCACGCAAATGAAAATGTTACTTAACTTACAATTGGGTAAGACCATGAGGAATCCAGTGGTCTCGATGTAAGGTGTTCGCAGCGTGTGCTGGAGGGCGCGGGTTCAAATCACGGTGGAGACTGGGATTTTTTCTCGTACATCATCCGGTAAATATTTTCCCTAATCTTTGAGTAGTGAGATCATACACCCATGTGCAGTGGCGCACACGTTAAAAATCCCTTCGCAGTTGGAAATCGAAAAGAGCAGGCTTAACGGCCTACTTGGTCAAAATTCAAGTTAAAAATCTACTCAAATTATTCTAATGATTCTCGCCCCACAGAGAATATGTCGCAAAAAGGAGACTGCGTGGCTATAACATCAGGTCTTAGTTGTGTGGTTAGCGGAGCGGCAATGATGGCGTCTGACAGGATGCGGGTCTACCTTGATATAATTTACGTTTCAACCATTACCAGTCCCAAAAATAGGCGATCTTATATTCCAGGGGCTACCAACCTAACGGTTCGTAAGAGATACTGGGATTGACATAGCAAGTTACAAGCTGATTTTCGCCTGGATAAGATATGATATAAAGGATGCACATCTCACCACAACGTCTAACGACAGAAGTTGACTGAAGATAGATTGATAGATAAAATGAAGAAAGGAGTCAGAGTGGATCTTTGGGTCTCTGGATCTACAGGGGACGAATGAATACACACGCCGTAAAGATGTGATTTTAATTAGTTGTAGGAGAAGAAGACTAACGTCTAGTCACAATATACTGATCAGACATGTTAGTCAGGGTCAGGCAAAACATACTGGCCAAGACCTTCACCTCGGCTTCCTAGTAGCTTCCTTGGAAACTGGCTGTTTTCATGGCAGCCGTCCTAACGAGGTGAAAAATCGACGTGATCCATGTAGTAGTGATCGACATGTAGATGAAGCCAAGCATAGCACAACTGCCTCGGGCGCCCCGATTTACCGTCATCAGCACGCTCGGGATGTGAGGACAGCTTCTGCTACCCGCCGCTTAACGTCCTTTTCAGGGCGCACAAAAGAGTAACCTACTCATTATGGTTAGGGTTAGGGTTAGCCGGGGTCTTTGTGTATGACAAGGACAAGAACAACACAACTGCCTCACAGAGAGCATGTCGTAAGAGGTGACTAACTGTGTGACATGGCACATAACACCGGCCAAGTGGTTAAGGTGGTTTGTATGGAGCAGTATAGATGGCGCCTAACATGCTACTTTGCTCTAGTGTTTGAGTCTATTGACATGGACTCGCACATCCGATATACTGATGTGTTTCTGTCTGTAACTATGTAGTCCAATGCATGTCGAGACTGGGAGTTGAACTCACACCTTTGCCACAAGAAGCAGAAGCCGTATCAACTGTGCTACCCAGTCAGTATGGGTGCGAAACTACATCATCACCATCAAGCGCTGTCTTCATAGAGGATGTTGACGATAATGGATATCCATCACCATCAAGTGCTGTCTCCACAGAGGGGTTGACGATAATGGATATCCATCAACATCAAGTGCTGTCTCCACAGAGGGGTTGACGATAATGGATATCCATCACCATCAAGTGCTGTCTCCACAGAGGGGTTGACGATAATGGATATCCTCCATCATCATCATCAAGCGCTGTCACCACAGATGATATTGACGATAAAGGATATCCATCATCATCAAGTGCTGTCTCCACAGAGGGGGTTGGCGATAATGGATATCCATGATCATCATCAAGCACTGTCACCACAAATGATGTTGACGATAATGGATATCCATCATCATCAAGTGCTGTCTCCACAGAGGGGGTTGACACTAATTGATCTCCAGGTGTCTGTGTCCGTGGCAGTTCGGTAAGATTGTGTCCCGACTACATTATGTTTAATGTCTGGCCACCTGTACTTCTGCTCTGCTCCCCTTCACTCTTACCTCCAGTAAAACCTTCAACAGACTATCACGTCTCATGAGATAACCAAATAAAAATATAGTTTTTCTGCTTTTTTATTTCCTAGCGAAACGTCTTCTCCACTTTGAGTTGTTCCAAGACCTCACTATCTTTCCAAGACAATCGTTCCACATTTGCTTCTGTAAAACTCAGCAGTCACTCCTATTCACGGATCAGTGAATTTTGGTGCTGCTTTAGACCACTTGACTATCTCTCTTCGGGAGGAAGACTAACGTCTGGTCAGGCACAACGTACTGATCAGACATGTTAGTCAGGGTCACGCAAAATATACTGACCAAGACCAGCGGATTCTCGTTGCCCTCCCTGGAAACGGGCTGTTTTCATGGCAGTTTGTCTAACGGGGTGATAGATCGACGTGATCCCCGTAGTAATGAGCGACACGCAGATGAAGCCACGCATAGCACAACTGACTGGAGGAACCCAGTCCCCCTTCATCAGCACGCTCGGGATGTGAGGAAAGCTGCTGCAACCCACCACTTAACGTCCTTTTCAGGGAGCACAAAAGAGTAAACTTACTCTTTATGGGCATTCTTCTTCTTCATCGTACGCAGTCAGACGTCAACCTTAATTTTTTCGAAAAAAGCAGCGGTCATCCTGAGGCTGTCGACACTGCCATAGAGCTTGTCTAGTGTTTCCACTGGTGATGGCCACATCTGCTTTCTCTGATCCTCGTATGTCGGGCAGTTTTGCAGCAGATGTTCAGCCGTCATTTTCCCGGTACCACACGATCATTCGTCAGTGCCACCTATCTTCAATTTATTGAATAGGTGGTACCTCAGTCTATTGTGGCCAGTGCGAATTCTGAAGACCACGACCTGCTCTCTTCTGTTCAACTGGTAATAGGCATCATTTTTGGTGTAGCCAGTATGTTCTGTTTTCCATTTGGTCATGGGCATTCGAAACAACAATACTCCTCTCCCTCTTTCTTTCTCTCTTCTCTCAGAGCGTAGGGATTGAGTTCGATGACTGCCAGTTGTAACATATTACTCCTCACTTCCAGTTCAGAAAGGCTAATCAACTTGGACAGAAATCGATAAAACTAAATAATAAATAAATATCACTAAGCTGTTTGTTCCCAATGTTGAGGAATAAAGACCGCTTGCTACTGCAGTCGCCGCGCGATGGTTCAGACTACGTTTTGATTTTAACTTCGATATTTTAAACAAAACCAACAAACTATGCCATACTAATCTTCTTTATCGTCTTCTTCTTCTTCGTTCGTTCGTTCTCAATCTCCCGCTACCGAGCCCAAACAAGAGCTTTGCTAGTAACAGGATGTTGTCCGGAGAACGGAGTGCGCTGTATCGCAGTTTACAGCTTGAGAACGGAGTGCGCTGTGTCGCAGTTTACAGCTTGAGAACGGAGTGCGCTGTGTCGCAGTTTACAGCTTGAGAACGGAGTGCGCTGTGTCGCAGTATACAGCTTGAGAACGGAGTGCGCTGTGTCGCAGTATACAGCTTGAGAACGGAGTGCGCTGTGTCGCAGTTTACAGCTTGAGAACGGAGTGCGTTGTGTCGCAATTTACAGCTTTAATACAATATTTGCACCTTTCGGTCCAACACATCCGACTTCAGCAGGGCCATACAAATGATTTGAACACATATTATTCGGTCAAAGTCCGACATTCTGACAGCTTGACTAAGTTATCCCCATGGAACTGATCACCACGCATCAAATTAAGGCTGAGATCTAGTAGGACAATATCTGACACTTTATCTTTGACGGGAATGTCTGCTTTAGGACTTAAATCTTATTAGGGGAATGTCTGCTTTAGGACAAGTCTTATTACGGGAATGTCTGCTTTATGACTTAAATCTTATTACGGAAATGTCTGCATTAGGACTAAAATCTTATTACTGGAATGTCTGCTTTAGGACTTAAATCTTATTACAGGAATGTCTGCTTTAGGACATACATTTTATTACGGGATGGTTTGCTTTAGGACTTACATTTTATTACGGGAATGTCTGCTTTAGGACATAAATCTTATTACGGGAATGTCTGCTTTAGGACTTAAATCTTATTAATGTCTGCTTTATGACTTCAATCTTATTACAGGAATGTCTGCTTTAGAACTTAAGTCTTATTACGCGAAAGATAGGTATGTGTGGGAGATGGGCTAGTTAGTTCCTTTCTTTGTTGCAGGTACATTTTTAAGCTGGGTAGACTGGACCGTCACCCGAGTTATGTTCTGGGTGTAGCGTGCTAAGCATGTCGCTAAAGACGAGCTAAAGAAAGTTGTGCAAAGGCCTAGCGATCTCATTAGTCCTGACTGTGTCGCGACAAGGAATACGCGAACCCCTGTCAATTTGCCGAGAGAGACGAAAGCTTATAGCAACATAACTTATATAAGCGACATCACGAATGTATATATCTATTATCTCAAAAATTCAGTTGGACTTAGAAGAACGACAGATGTTAAATACGCTCAATTTAATTCACAAAGCAGCACAGTCAAGATTATGTTGGCAATTCGTCATAGTCCTTCCGTGATAACACGGTGGGGCGGCAAAACTACAGCGCAAAGAAATCATCACATTTTACAGTCCGACCAGACCGCCTCTTAGTTTAAGGTCAGACTGTCGTAACCCAGAGTTATTGTGACCCAACATGGCGGGGACTGTTCTGTCGAGACAGTAGGAATGATGGAAGCAGAAAGAGGGTGGAAGGTAAGGCGCGCGGGAGGCTCCAGACTGGATAAGCCACATCCCGGAGGTTCTTTGGCCAATCAGATCTGGCCTGGGCTAAAACGCACGTGGGCAGTGGCATTTAAGGACGGTTATGGGAAAAAAAAAGTGACGCTGATAGCGAGCTGGCATTTTGCCAGACGCTCAGAATCAGGGCCCGTCAGGTCACATAAAAATGTTGCTGGCGAACACACGCTCTGGCAGACACTAACATCGAGCCCTAGCTAGCAGTAAGCCAATAGTGCTCTGTGTAAGGCGCCCCAGAAACACTAGACAGGATTTTAGAGCACGTTCAGAACAGAGCAGTGGGCATTATATGGATAGGATTTGGTTATTAACCGTTAGAGAGACGGAACCCAGTGGCGTGCCCATCGCAAAGGTGGGCGTTTCAAGTAAAATGTTTGGTTATTAACTGAGAGGAAATGCAGTGGTGTACATACCATGCCCTCTATGTGGGCGTCAAATGGAGGAAGCTTCGTTGATTAACCAAGAGGAAACCCAGGGAGTGCATGCTAACTTGGTGGGCGTTGCATGGAGTGGGTGAAAGATAGAAGAAACTCAACAATGTTCCTGTTAGATAGGTGGATCGATGCTTGGAGACTGGTTATTAACGGAGAAGAAGGAGTGGAAACCAAGTGGTGCACATAACACTTACGTGGACTTTGCTTTGACAAGGTTTGGTCATAAATTGCCACACAATAAAAAACAACAACCCATCTAGTGGCATTTCTACCACACAGATGTGCATTCCGTCGAATTCTTTTTATTATTAATGAGTCCTGGATTAATATTCATTGTTGTTCTGTTTCTAAGAGTCGACGTCACTGCACTCCGGGCATACCGATAGGTGCTCAGTCTCTCTCAGCAAATGGCGAAGGGTATGGATGCTGATGGTCCCTGTAGCTCGCTGGTCGTACGCTCTCCTGCTCCGTCCTCTCATGCGCCATACTCCGCTCGAACCCCGTATAATGTCGAAACTTTGCAGTCTGCTTCATCTATTGAAGTCCTCATCTAGCAGTCGGTCATTGATTGATTCTAACTTTTATGACTACAGGGCGATGACCACTTCCACCAGGTTATTTTTAAATTCTATTTGCTTTATTCCTACCACGTCCAGCGTGCAGAGTGTCAAGTCTGGGGTAGAGGTACTATGCCTTCTTCTGGAGTAGAAGGTTGGAATGGGGTGGGGGTTGTTATTAGGGTTATTTAATAGGGTTATATTGTTGTCATCACATTGTGGCATACCAAGAAATGAGACAGGAGATATGTTGGCAAAGGAGGGAACGGCACGAGATAAAAACCAACACACAATCACCTTCCAAGAAAAGAAGACCTATTTCCAAGCCTTAGAAAAAGTCGACCAAACAAGAGATAACTATCACTGTCTTGATCGAGCTGAGCAAGTGATCCTGTTCCGCTTGAAAACGGGACATTACAGACTGAATAGTCACTTACACCGGCTAAAATTGACCCCATCGATAATGTGTATGTGCGGTTCAGGCATCATAGACATTCAAACATATCCTGCAAGACTGCTACATGCTTAGCCAATTGTGTTCTGTGCACTTGTCCAGAAAGATGAATCCACAGAAAACTGTTTGGAAGCCTAAAAAAACAAGTCTCCACTACAGCAACCTTTATCCAGAAAAACTGGGCTGCACGTGCAGACGTAACAAGATCAAGCATGGCGAACAAGCAGAAGAAGTTTAATCAGCTTCCCTGAACGGATAGCTAGTTAATAGTGTTGATGTCCCTGTGGCTTTCTTACATACTCCCTGCATAAACTGGAAATATATCTGGCTTCTTCCCGACCACAGAAAGCAGCGTGATGCATTTGCCGATATGCAATGTCGAATGCCGAGCTAAAACAATTTTTGAGGAGCCCCTGACCATCTCCACCAACATACTGTGCATCGAGAGGTCAGTTTCGATGTCGTTGCATTGTTTAAAGAATGTTTGGTTATCTATTGGTAAGAAATATAAATTTGGAGTACCTCGGTTCAATTATAAGCAACAATGGAGATTGTCTGAAGGAAGTCAGAGGAAGAATAGCTATGGTAATGCAGAAATTGAATACAATGAGAAACGTATGGCATAACACAGATAATAAAATGACGAACATAGAAATCCAGCGAACTTGCATCTTCCCGGTGGCAACGTACGGACCTGAAATGTGGACCACCACACAGACACTTAAGAAAAGGATTGAATCTTTTGAACTAAAATGCTACAGTAGGTTGCTCAGAATACCATGGATAGCGAAAAGTAAAAATATAGATATCCTAAAACAACTGGATATCGAGAAAAAACATTGGTTAGTAAACAATATCGTGTCCTGAAAGCTAAAATATTTTGGCAACATCAAACCCCATAATGGTCTGGAGAGGACGATATTGGAGGGTAAGGTGCTTCGGAAGAGGGGCAAAGGCAGACCGAGGAGAAGATAGACACAAGACATCATGGAAGTCATGAAGATGACAGCAACAGAGGCGGGAGTTCTGGCTAGAGACCGAGAGTCTTACAGATCGGCTTTTACGAGAGCGACATTCTGCAAAGGACTTGCTACAAGATGATCATGTACAAATATGAATCACGGTGGCGTGTCTACCATACATGTCGGCATTGCTTAGAGAAATTGTAGTTGTCCCCCAACTAATAATATTTGGTACAAGTAATTAGCTTAACTTGTGTAGACATAATTGGAAATAGGAGTAAGAAAATAGAGTAACTCTGACACAATATCAGTAAGAAACCTAACAATTTAACCAGTTGTACTCTGGATTGGAACCCGTAAAAAAGGAGGAGGGAGATTACAGAAGAGAAAAACAGGACAAGTGGATGTCAAGGATGGAGCTGTAGAATTAGATTATAGCACGTTTTTTTCTTCAAAATACAATCACCAATAAGAACGCGAGGGCATAGCTAGAAATTAACTAAAGAAAGATCCAGATAAGATATTAGCAAATATTGTTGTAGTCAGAGAATGGTGAATATTTGTAATTCATTGCCACAGGAAGTAGTGGAGGCTGAGACAGTTAATACATTTAAGAATAGATTCTGTGTGCATAGCTTTTAGAGCAAGGAAATGTAAATTAAACTGGTTGTATACAGACTCTGCATGTTGTATGCAGAGTCTGCATAGTCTTCTAAATCAGTATTAAGACGTTAGGTTAAGGCAGCCCCCAAAATTAACGGCGAAGAGAATCCGCTTAAAGTCCAATTTTCCAATGACAGCTAGAAGGAAAACAAGACGGGACATTGGACTTTGAGGAATAGAATAAGAATTACATTAAATTTATAGAAAATTGAAAACATGAATTGACAAATCTTATTTTGTAATAAAATACGCCTTCTAGAAGATAGATAGACAGACACATACTTAAAGGATTTTGACAAGTGTCCCAACTATAGTGCATCCCCATACTCGAGAGCTTACTGCGGAGTCTCACATTGCACTACAGCCAGGAGAACCACGGCCCACCTAATGAAATACGTCTTGGGATATGAGAAGAGCAACTATTACAAGCCTCTAAAGGATATCGTCAAGTGTATCTAACACAAATACGAGTGACTTTAGCAACAACAATAACAACAACAACAACCCATATATAAGTCCAGACATCAGCGCTTCAGTCCAAAAAAACAGAAAAAAAAAAAAAAAGTCAAGTCAATGGAAGTAACGGCGCTAAAGACACGATACAGAAAAATGGATGGAAAATATTTAAGCTACACATGCTGCATATAAAATAAGATAATACACTTCAAAGGCCCTCTGGTCATGACTGGACATATGACAAGATATGAACTGGGATAGGATGGTATAAGATGGGGTAATATGAGGCTAAATGTGATGGGATACTATAAGATGAAATGAAATGGGATGGGATGGTATAAGATGGGGTAATATGAGGCTATAAGATGAAATGAAATGGGATGGGATGGTATAAGATGGGGTAATATGAGGCTATAAGATGAAATGAAATGGGATAAGATTGGACGAGATGGGATACGATGCGATTACATTAGATGGGTTGAGATAAAATGAGATAAAATAATGAAATGATATGGAATAATGTGAGTTTAAATGAGATGGGATGAGATGGGAAACGATGAGATGAAATGAGAAATGACGAGAAAAGATGGGATGAGATAATAAAATACAAAACCCAATAGACTACTATTTATCTTTTAGGATTACAAAGAATCAGGTTCAAGCTTACTGCCATGTGACATCCTTTGTGGCCAATCCTGGTCTGATTATATGTACATACTGCTAAAGACGACATTATTAAATTGAAGTGTACCACAAAGGAGGTCCACATGCCCCTAATTCAGTCATCTCAAAGGAGTGGGAGATCAGAAGCTTCAAGTTTCAACCATTTAAATCATCATAAAAATATTGTAGGTCGAATTTTTTAATTTACTAAATAATAATGACAATTAAAATAGCCAGAAATAGTAAACATAATTAACAACGATAAAAATGGTTAACAGCAAGCTTCGTCAAAGCAAACAGGTCAGGTCATCTCGTAAGCGGTGAGGTCGTTCGGGCACACATGGAGGCATCCTCACAACCCCCGGTCACCCTTCTCTGTCAACGGCCGCTGCCTGTGCCTTCTCTGGTCGGAGATTAGTCTATTCTTTTATGTAGTCCTCCCAACACTTTTTCCTCTTAGTCGTCTGCCTTGCACCTTTCCGTGGAAGATCGTATTTGCAAGACCATTTGATCTCGATATGTGACCGTAGCAAGCGAGCATTAATCTGATTTTCGTGCATAGTGCTAACCGTTTATCTTGCTAGATTTTGTTAAGCGGTACAAGCGCCGATTTCGTCTGTGCTATTCTGGCCAACACCTCACATTTTGATCCTTCATCACTGACAATCGACACCAGATATTTAAAACAAACAACAAGAACAATATTAAATAATAATATAACTGTTAGTAATACTACAAAAAAAATACTTAAATCAATAAAAACAAATATTACAAACAGTCTTAGTTTTGTCTTAGTTCAACCCGTTCTTCGTCAAGGGGTGGTCACCGTTGACAAACTCAGGGGTCTTAACTCAGGTTGCAGTTGTTTCTGTAGTCTGTTGTGGGGTCGTGTATGTCGTAATTGTCTAGTGAATCTCGCCAGCCGCCCCCGATGTATCTTTTTGTCGCGCGGAACCACATGGCGGTTATGGTACTCCATCTTTCGTCTTGTCGTCTAGCTATATGGCCTGCCCAGAGGTGTTTTGAGTGGTAGACGTACTGTAGGACATCCTTGATGTGTGACATTCTCCGGATTACAAACAGTTCATAATATAAAATAGTTCACAATAAACACAATAATTTATTATATTACAGGTAGTAATAACAAATTGGTAATAACAATAATAATGTAGATATTACTATTAACAATAATATTATACATGTATTACAATATAAACATTTAATACAAAATAGTTAAAAATAAATAAATATCTTGTTCATAATTTTGTCTTAAATGTGTTCATTTTATTAAAAAACTAGTTCGTGAAACTAAATAAAAATCGTTAAAAAAATAATAATGTTATAAAGAAAGAATTAGTGAATTCTAATAATTAATAAGTTAATAATAATAGCATATATATATATAAATATATATATATATATATATGTTTATATATATATATTAATACAAATCTGTAAAATATTTTAACATAAATACGTGGAATCTGCGACGCCTTTACCTATTTGTCTTTATCCACTACAAATAATTGAAACGAGTAGCTGGTAGAGAGAAATGTTGGATTAAACCAAAAAAAAAAAAAAAAAAAAAAAAAAAAATGTTCATTCAAAAATAGCTTCCACCATCCTGTTATTCTATCAGAATTCGCTGGTAAAGTACGCCACTTTCAACCTGAGGCGCAGTCCTTTCAATCAGATTAGGGCGTACATAAACATAACAAACGAACAACAAGATCTGAGGTTAATGAGAAGCTTTGACAAGAGTTTAGTCCTGAAATGGGCTGAGTTCCAAAGGGAGCTGTTATTGTCCTGCCTCTCCGCTTCTCTACCACCCCCCCTCCACAAATTACTTTGTTTATTCTGTCCTTTACGGTAGCAGTTGACCAAATTCCAGGAAAGGTCAGTGACCGCTCAAAGCCGTGTGAGCGGTCGGGTCAAGTCAAGGCCAGGGTAGAAAACTCGGTCGAGGAGTGTTACTCAACAGCCTAATTCGGTTTTCACTAGTAAGGTTACCGAGGCAAACATAATATGTTTCTGGATATGCATGTCGTACGAGGAGAGCATGAAAGCTATTGTATGGTGTTGGGACCTCACCATGTAAAAACAATTGCTATAATACCGCACTGCCAGTGACAGGAGTAAGACAAGCCTTAAAGCTGGTTAAGGGAGTCAATTACAGTGTTGGATCTATGCTTCATCGAATGACTAGAAGCAGGCTATCCTGAATGCTGGTTATGGAAGCCAAGTGCAGTGTTGGATCTATGCTTCAACAAGCGGAGCGACGGGTTAAGTTAAATTATCTGTGGTCAAGTTATCTAGACTTAAGTTAAGTTTTCTTGGGTTCAGTGAAGCTATTTGGAGTAAAGTTAAGTTTTGTGAGGTTAAGTTAAGTTAAGTTTTCTGAAGTTCAGTTAAGTTATCTGGGGTTAAGTTAAGTTTTCTGAGGTTAAGTTAGATTTTCTGGGGTTCAGTGAAGTTATCTTGGATTAAGTTAAGTAATATGTGGTTAAGTAAAGTTATCTGGAGATAAGGTACGTATTCTGGCGTTCAGTGATGTTATCTGGGGTCAAGTTATAGGCGCTTATAGCTAGTCTTCGTGGCGTACCTGTGTTGAAGTCCTCTTCAGTGCTATTTGTTTTTTCCGCAATGCACCAGAGTTTAGGCCTAGACGTCAACTAACTTTAGAAGACACACGCCATGATATAACCAAAGACACTCTAGTTTAAATGAACGTACGTGCACCGTAACAAACAACATGATCATTAACTGGGTCCACTGACCTCATGGCCAGGGTGGAGGCCGCCAGGCCGTGTTTTGGAGCCTGATGTATATTTAGTTTCGCTGCAGGTAGTAAAATTACGAATGAATCACTCGGGATCAAGACGCTGAGCAGTGCATGAGCTGCAGTGGTCAACGACCCATAGCTGACTGCTAGCGCCAGGGCCAGCGATCCAGACCTCCCAAGACCCTTCTACACCTCCACGCGGTGATCCTGGATAACAGGCTGCAGCAGGGCAGACTAGCTAAGGAGAAGGGATCGAAGAGGGAATGCTAACCCGGTACTAAAAAGATGCTTGCTGAAGTCGGATGTGTTGGACCGAAAGGTGCAAATATCGCTGTCAAGCTGTAAACTACGACACAACGCATTCCGTTCTCTGGACTACATTCTGCTACTTAAGCCCTTTCAGTGTTTGGTAGCGAGAGATTGAGAACGAACGCAGAAGAAGAAGAAGAAGAATGAGTCCCTCTATTATTTCCTGTACGCATCCACAGCCTGCGGATTGTTTTTAAAAAAATTGACTAATCCAATCATGTGATAATCGAATCCCATGATTCTCGTTTACGGTGCGAGAAGGTGCGGCGTTCAAATCCCGGACGAGACCTAATAGTTTTTTTCGTTTTAATTTGTTGTTTAAATCTGATCAATACAACAGTCAGATTTGTTTCTGTTGTTTAATTTTCTGTTAAAATAGGTTGCAACAGGGCAGACTGGCTAAGGATAGGGAATAGAAGAGGGAAGGCTAATCCGGTCCCCAAAAATGCCTGCTGAAGTCGGATGTGTCGGACTGAAAGGTGCAAAACTTGCAGCAAAGATGTAAACGACGACACAACACATTCCATTCACCGGACAACATCTTGCTACTTCCAAAGTCATTTTCAGGGCTTGATAACGGGAGATTGAGAACGAACGAACGACGAAGGAATAGAATATGTGCATTCCAAATAATATGCGCAGATGGAGCCATGAATAGCAAAACCTCTCGGAGGACCCCGACCCACCTTTATCAGCACTTTCAGGATGTAAGAAAAACTACTGCAACCCGCGACTTAACGTCCTTTTCTGGACGCACAAAAAAACTAATCTTACTCACCGTGGGCATTCATCAACAACATCATCATAATACTATATCCACGTTTACATATTATTTTTTATAGTGCTTTACAAACTGCATAACAATGGTAGACCCTATTTATCACCCTGTCCCCAAAACACAAAGATATTTATCAAGATAAATAGAGAGCCCCTGAGAGTAGATACTCCTCAACCCACCTATCTTGAGTTATATTTGTAAATATATAACATTTAGGCAACACGTCAATAAACGAAAAAACGAAAAAAAAAAGAAAAGAAACAAAAAGACAGCAGGAAGTTGGCCATCCTGAAAAGATTAAGCAGAACCAGATGGGGAGCTAGCGAGAAAATACTTAACAAAGTTTACAAAGTGTGTACGACGACATTTGGAATATGGATACAAAGTTAGAAGAAGTGGATATCATTATAATAGAGAGAAGATAGAGATGGCTGGGGCATGTCACGAGAGGGAGTCCGGGCATGCTTGCAAATGCAGCACTTGTGTGGACACATGGAGAGTAAAGGAAAGAAAGGCAGGCCAAGAACTACTTGGAGACGCAAAATGGTGAATTAGATGTGCTGCGCATCTCTGGCATGAGGTACTGCGCGACAGATTGCCCAAGGCAGAAAAGGATGGACAGTGCTTGTAGAAGCCTCATGTGAAACAGGGCATAAAGAGACTTGGTAGAGAGAGAAATAAGGATTGTCAGCGTTGGAGTGGATGCTTCGGAGAGATGGTCAGAGAGCAAGGGCGGTAGACGGAGGAGGGTACGAGAAAGTGCGATTTAGGGAGAAGGAAATGATCAGAGAGAGATGGAGCGAGTCAGAGAGATGGAGCGAGTAAGAGAGAATGCAACAGAAAAGGGGAGTCCGTTAGAGAGATGATCAGATAAAGATTAAGCGTGTGGGTTAGAAATTATCCTTCATTCAGATAGAGAAAGAGGCATTAGATTTAGGCTCGTTGAAAAAGAGAGAATGCATTAGAAAGAGTGAAATTATCAGATGATGGAGTTTGTTAGAGAAAGAGTGTAAGAGAAAGATGGTTTGTGTTGGACAGATGGTCAGAGAAAGATGGACTGTATTGGACAGATGGTCAGAGACAGATGGATTGTGTTGGACAGAAAGTTAGAGAAGATGACGTGGATTAGATAGAGAATCGGAGAAAAAGGGAGGGCTGTAGAGATAGATAGATAGATAGTCAGAGAAAGAGGGTCGGTGAATGCGTGTGTGCTGTAGGTAGAGAGAGAGAGAGAGAGAGGGAGAAAGAGAGTGAGGGTGGGTCAGAGTAAGAGCGAGTGTGTAGAGACGGAGAAAGAGAGCGAGGTCAGAGAAAAAGCCAGTGCTTTAGAGATATTGAGACGGTCAGAGAAAGATATGGTGTGTTTGAAAGAGAATCAGGGAAAGCGTGATTGCTGTAGAGAGAGAGAGAGAGAGAGAGAGAGAGACAGACAGAGAAAGATAGAGAGAGAGCGAGAGAGTAAGAGCGAGTCAGAGTAAGAGGGAGTGTATAGGGAGAGAGAGCGGGGCATAGAAAGATGAGCACTGAGAGAGAGAGAGAGAGAAAGAGAGAACGGGTCAGAGAAAGATTGAGGGCAGAAGAAAAAGGGAATGAGAGAGTATACTAGATTCAAATAGAGAGTATCTTTGACTCAAGTAGAGAGTATCCTAGATCAAAGAGTATCCTATACTTAAATAGAGAGCATCATAGGCTCAAATAGAGAGTATCATAGGCTAAAATAGAGAGTATCCTAGACTTAAATAGAGAGAATCATAGGCTCAAATAGAGAGTATACTGGACTCAAATAGAGAGTATCCTAGACTCAAATAGAGAGTATCCTAGACTCAAATAGAGAGTATCCTAGGCTCAAATAGAGAGTATCCTAGACTCAAATAGAGAGTATCATAGCCTCAAATAGAGAGTATCATAGGCTCAAATAGAGAGTATCATAGGCTCAAATAGAGAGTATCCTAGACTCAAAAAGAGAGTATCCTAGACTCAAATAGAGAGTATCATAGGCTCAAATAGAGAGTATCATAGGCTCAAATAGAGAGTATCATAGATTCAAATAGAGAGTATCACAAGCTCAAATAGAGAGTATCCTAGACTCAAATAGAGAGTATCATAGGCTCAAATAGAGAGTATCATAGACTCAAATAGAGAGTATCATAGGCTCAAATAGAGAGTATCATAAGCTCAAATAGAGAGTATCATAGGCTCAAATAGAGAGTATCATATGCTCAAATAGAGAGTATCTTATACTCAAATAGAGAGTACATTAGACAAATAGAGAGTATCATAGGCTCAAATAAAGAGTATCCTAGACTCAAATAGAGAGTATCATAGGTTCAAATAGAGAGTATCATAGGCTCAAATAGAGAGTATCATAGGCTCAAATAGAGAGTATCTTATACTCAAATAGAGAGTACATTAGACAAATAGAGAGTATCCTATACTCCAATAGAGAGTATCATAGACTCAAATAGAGAGTATCATCGGCTCAAATAAAGAGTCTCCTAGACTCAAATAGAGAGTATCCTATACTCAAATAGAGAGTATCATAGGCTCATATAGAGAGTATCCTAGACTTATATAGAGATTGCCAAATAGGGAATGTACAATAGACAATGATAGATTTCGAGAAAGAATTAAATGAACAAACAAAAACGTGTTACTTTGGCCTACTTACTCTTTGAAAATTTCCACAGGGCGGCATACAGTCTCCGAGGTAGGCCCCCTTTGGCTGGCTATTCTGCTGTTTCGATAGAAGTCATGGCTGTTGGCACTATTGCTACCGCTGAGATCGCTGCTGTTGCTGTTGTTGTGGTTGTTGTTGTGGCTACCTTTGGCAGTGTGACCATGAGTACTCCTTTCGTTAGCACCACTAGTGAACGGTCGGTGCTGGTGATGGTGCAGGCCCGGAGAAGAATCAGGAGAAGGCTCTAGAGCCTGGTGGTGATTGTAGTGCTGGTGCTCCTGATGGTAGTGAACTTGCTGCCGCCAAGGGCCTGGACTCTCCCGTGATTGGGTAAGCAACTTCATAATGGACACAGCATTATCTAGATCCGTGTCGTCCATTTCTGTCATGGTATATTTCTACGGGTAAATATTTCACACGCCACGAACTTCGCCTCCATCTTCCATGCTGATATCTAGAATTTTTCAAAAATCTGAAGGTTGAAGTGCCATTGCACCTTTTGGGCACGGTCTAACGAGTCAACACGTGTTTATGTCTAATAGGATAATCATATTCCTTGGATCAGATCTTAAGCGTTCACTGCTAGGATATTATACAGACATTCTTAAAAATGGGATTCTTTTTCTATTAGTTTTATACAATTTGTCTAAAGATAAATTATAACATTTTCTTCCTAAGTACTGATACCAAAAAAGAGCCGATTACCAGGAGGAAACACGATGATATGCACGCTATTACATATCGATGCTAGAATTGGATTCGAATACGTCTTCAGAGATTTTGATACGATCATCAAAACTACCATGCTGTAGAACACAAGAAGGAAGGAAAAAGCGAGGCCCACCTTGGCGGAGAAATATAGCACATTAAAGGTAAAAGTAGTCGAGGGCACCGATTTTGGGGATGCGTTGTAGGGGCCTAATTTAATGAGGTCATCACTGTTCGAGATCTTCAAAGTACGAGATCTTTACTGTGCGCGATCTTCACTGTGCGAGATTTTTAGAGTAAGAAATCTTCGCTGTACGAGATCTTCACTGTACGAGATCTTTACAGTACGAAATCTTCACAGCACGAGGTTTTCATTGTACGAGATCTTCACTGCACGAGATTTTGCTGTACGAGATCTTCACAGTACGAGATCTTCACAGTAGGAAATCTTCATCGTACCCGGTCCTCATTGTATGGGCTCTCAGCTTTTTCGGAAGTTTCGCGCCCAGTTCCCTCTCTCGTCGCCCTGCATTCCCAGGCTGCGAGTCGGACACTTACGTACAGCTGGGTGGACTGGAGCAAGTCGAGACGGGGTATTGCATATGGTCCTTTTTGTCGGGAAAGTAAGTGCTCTAATCGTACTGCTACTTGGCTACTCCATATAATATGTAATAAAAATTCCTAACCAGAACTGGATTACGTGCAAAAAATAGCTATAGAACGAACAAAGTGAGGGAAGTTTGTTGCTGGACTTTAAAAAAACGTATAATCCTACAATAGTCATTGACGATTTTGTCAGTCGCCGACAAAGAATTAAAGAAGAGTTTGACACCAAACATTCGGCATACGATTACTAAGCATCTCTTGTTTTTCTTAAGGTACAAAAACATCATTAGGCATACACATCTATAGCGTTGCAGGTAGGGTCACTAAAAGGGTTCTGGTGGTTGAGGGGAAGGGCGAGGTGGAATGGCTTCCTAAAAACGTTGCAATGACGTTTTAGACGAGATGTTAGTCAGGATCAGGCAAAACATACTGATCAGATATGTTAGTCAGAGTCCGGCAAAACATACTGATCAGACATATTAGTCAGGGTCAGGCAAAAAATACTAATCAGACATGTTAGTCAGTGTCAGGCAAAACATACTAATCAGATATGTTAGTCAGAGTCCGGCAAAACATACTGATCAGACATATTAGTCAGGGTCAGGCAAAATATTCTGATCAGACATGTAAAGGTCAAGCAAAATATACTAATCAGACATATTAGTCTTGGTCAGGCAAAACTTACTGATCAGACATGTTAGTCAAACTAGGCAGAACATACTGATCAAATATGTTAGTTTTAGTCAGGGTCAGGCAAAATATGCTGATCAGACATGTTAGTCTGGGTGAGGCAAGATATTTTGATCATTTACGTTAGTCAGGGTCAGGCAAAATATACTGATCAAACATGCTAGGGTCAGGCAAAATATACTGATCAGACATGTTAGGGTCAGGCAAAATATACTGATCAAACATGTGAGTCAGGGTCAGGCTAAACAAACTGATCTGACATGTTAGTCAGGGTCAGGCAAAATATACTAATCAGACATGTTAGTCAGGGTCAGGTAAAGTATACTGATCAGAATTGTTAGTCAGGGTCAGGCTAACGAGGTGAGGGGTCGACGTGACCCATGCAATAGTGAGCGACACGCAGATGAATCCAAGAATAGCACAACCGCCTGGAGGATCGCGGTCTACCTTCATCAGCACGCTCAGGATGTGAGGAAAGCTACTACAACCCGCCACTTAACGCATTTCTTGGGACGCATAAAAGAGTAAACTTACTCATTGTGGGCATTCAACAACAATAACAACAACAACAACAACAGCAGCAGCAACAGCAGCAGCAGCAACAACAAGAACAGCAACAACAACAACAACAGCAGCAACAACAACAACAGCAACAACAAGAACAGCGTTCTAAACTTGAGATATATCCGTGGCAATTCTTTGCAAGCTGGGACAAAGTAGTTTACGTTCTTTCATATTGGTATTTGAGCAGGGTTGAGGAGGGGAGGGGGGAGGGGGCGTAAGGTCATCATAATCGTAGAATTATTACCCATTCCCCCTCCACCTCGCTGTCTCCGCAATTATTTTCATGAAATAACAGCCAGAGCTAACATAATAACCGAGTGCCCCGCGAATATATGCAATATCCCAAGCATGTCGTGGAAGGAGACTAAGAATGGCTGTGCTTGGGGCAATTGTAAAATCAAATGCTATTGAAACTGCAACTTGGATACATTCCATTGTGTGAAGGTGGCAGCTGGTGGCTCTATGCTTCACTAGGAGCGAAAAGCTAAATCAATGAATCCATCAAATCATATCTTACGACAGTAGTTTAAAAGCAAGTGACTTTCTCACAGAGAATAACGGTTCATGAAGCTGATATGGTTATTGGTGTTGCTGTTTAATGCACACAATGAGTAAGTTTACTCTTTTGTGCGTCCTAAAAACTACGTTAAGTGGAGGGTTATACTAGCTTTCCTCATATCCCCAGCCTGCTGATGAAGGTAGATCGCGGTCTTCCAGGCGTTTGTGCTATGCTTGGCTTCATCTGGATGACGCTCACTATTACGGGGATCACATCGATCCACATCTCGTCAGCCATATTGTTTTGAAAACAGCCTGTTTACAGGAAACGCTACACGAAGAAATATAGTGCTCTTGGTCAGTATATTGTGCTTGACCAAAACGCGACATCTTGGTCAGTATATTGTGCTTGACCAAAACGCGACATCTTGCTCAGTATATTGTGCTTGACCAAAACGCGACATCTTGCTCAGTATATTGTGCTTGACCAAAACGCGACATCTTGCTCAGTATATTGTGCTTGACCAAAACGCGACATCTTGGTCAGTATATTGTGCTTGACCAAAACGCGACATCTTGCTCAGTATATTGTGCTTGACCAAAACGCGACATCTTGCTCAGTATATTGTGCTTGACCAAAACGCGACATCTTGGTCAGTATATTGTGCTTGACCAAAACGCGACATCTTGCTCAGTATATTGTGCTTGACCAAAACGCGACATCTTGCTCAGTATATTGTGCTTGACCAAAACGCGACATCTTGCTCAGTATGTTTTGCGTGACCGGACTAGCGTCTCAGTTGCCTTGGCTGATAAGGTAAGCTTGTTCAAACCATATTATACAGAGCGAGTGTGAGAACAGGAGACAATACAGATTCATCATAAAATGAAATTTAATGAAAATTCCTACAATTGTGCATAGTAAGCCAACATAGATGTTGGCTATTTCATTTTGTGTTCAAAGTATTTTCCTTTTGATGAAACACAAGTCTTTAGAGAATTGCATGATTGGTCGGTTGATTGTGCTTTGGTTGAGTTCATTCCAAGCGTTCTTCTTCTTCTTCTTCTGCGTACACAGTCAGACAGTAACCATTATTTTTTCGAAAAAAGCGGCGGTCATCCTGAGGCTCTCGCCACTGCCATAGAGCTTGTCTTGCAGTTCCACTGGTAATGGCCACATCTGCTCTCTCTGATCCTCGTATGTCGGGCAGTTCTGCAGCAGATGTTCATTGGTCATTTTACCAGTACCGCACGGGCATTCGTCGGTACACCCTATCTTCAATTTGTTGAATAATTCCAAGCGTTCAAACTTCGTTGTTTTAACTTAGTGACATTTGATACCTTCGGACGACACACTTTTTTCAGATATTAGGACCCAAATTGTAGTAAAAATGATTTAGGTAGCGACTATTCTGTGGCCATATTGCTGGGACGTATAAAAGCGGAAGTCTCCCGTTCAAGAAATACGTGCCGCGTGTCTTTCTGTTAGAAAGAACATTTTATAATAAAAAGATGTTTGACATTTAAACAAGAAAGGGTTTAGCAACAGATGTAGACATGTTCCGGGAATGCTAACCCGGTACTCAAAAAATGCTTGCTGAAGTCGGATGTGTTGGACCAAAAGGTGCAAATATCGCAGTCAAGCTGTAAACTACGACACAACGCATTCCGTTCTCTGGACTACATTCTGCTACTAAGGCCCTCTCATGGTTTGGTAGCGGGAGATTGAGAACGAACGCAGAAGAAGAAGAAGAAGAAGAAGAAGAAGAAGAAGAAGAAGAAGCAGAAGAAGAAGAAGAAGAAGACATGTTCATTACATTTCGTCCCCCTATAACCATTTTATATTGAATTTGTCTTGTCTCACATTTTCCTAATTTGTATATTGAATGCACAATTTTAAAAAAATTTACATAGAATACGTTTTTCTACTTGTAACCGTCATGATAGTTAATGTGTGCTGTATTTAGCTCGTGACAAAAAATTTTTTAGCTCGTAAAACATGTTGTCTTTATAACAGTGCTGACGATAAACTGATTCATACCACTTCTACCGATGTTAATTCTCAACTGTCCATCTACATTTCCATGGAATGGAGATAGGGTGGGGACAGAGGATGAGGAAGTGGTGTACATGCTTGGTTGATGGATTCACGTGAAGTCGTCATATGTGGGGGTAAAGTGGCGACTGGCGCGAGGCACTACAACACGAGGTTATACGCGGAATTTATTGCGTCGAATGCCCAAAATGAGTAAAAGAAGATGTGTGAAAGTTCGTATGAAATAGATGTCCGGCCTGAAAGGCGGGAGGGGGTGGGGGTGGGTGGGGGGGGAAGAGGTTGGTTATGATCTAATTCGTCTTCAACATGACTCTCTGGCGCGAGACAGTACACTTTGGGGCACTACACGAGATATTATGATAGTCGCTAGCAGAGTTCTGAATCTGAAACAAGCATGGACGAGTTGAGATCACAAGGGGGTAGCGGATGAGACGGAAGAGACGGGCTATTTGAGGTAGTAGAGAAGAGATAGGATAGGAAGTGATGACGGTTTAGGGGATCAAGATGCTGAGCAGCGCGTGAGCTGCAGTGGTCAGCGACCCATAGCTGTCTGCTAGTGTCAGGGCCAGCGAACCAGAGCTGCCAAGACCCTTCTACACCTCCCCGCGGTGATCCTGGATAACAGGCTGCAGCAGGGCAGACTGGCTAAGGAGAAAGGATCGAAGAGGGAATGCTTATCCGGTACTAAAAAAATGCTTGCTGAAGTCGGATGTGTTAGACCGAAAGGTGCAAATATCGCAGCCAAGCTGTAAACTACGACACAACGCATTCCGTTCTGTGACTAAATTCTGCTACTTAAGCCCTTTCATGGTTTGGTAGTGGGAGATTGAAAACAAACGAAGAAGAAGAAGATGTCGGTTTAGATGGGTGAAGGATTGAGGGGTTTCACGATTTGCGGATTGATGGGTGGGGGTGGACTGCACTGGTGGTATGGTGGAACGCTAGGGAAGGAAGAGAGCCTTTCATTCCTAAAGTGCTGTTATTTCTATTATGTTAAAAATATTTTCACTGACTGATAGATACGCTGCTCGCATCTGCTAGCCTTCTATTAAAGCAAAGAGTTCAGACATATACACTTATCATATTCAGCGCCTGCATGTTTCCGGGCATGAATACAGTGTAGAATAGTAACACTGTAATAGAAATAAAATAAAAGTGAATTGCCCATCGCAAGCGAAGATGTCGACACCATCAGACGGTTGTTGTCTTGATGATGGTACGTGCGCTGTAATTGGATAATAGTGTGGAATGAACTGCGCTGGTCATCAACCTCACTCTCTGGTTCCGAGCTACCTTGGGCCAGTGGCAAGATGATGTCAAGACGACTGAGAGTAATTTAGGATACATGCACTCATCCCACCTCCTTTGAGACCAGGAGTCGCTTGAAACCTGCGGTACTCTAACTCACGACTTTTCCGTTCATCGCTTAGAGATGCGAGTGCCTAATCTCTCGACCAAAGCGACTCATGTAACCTTCCTGTTATCATGCAAATAGTTACTAAGATAGTGCGGCCCATTGGACCGGCTCCCGCCCCATGCATAAACTGTAAGCCACAAGAAGAAGAAAAGTAAGACTTATACACCTCATGGTATTATAGCGACACAAGACAACCCCACAAATATACTCGTAACAATGAGAAATTGTATGAATTTGAATGAGTAGGCCATCACCAGTGGCAACACTAGACAAGCTCTATGGCAGTGTCGACAGCCTCACGATGACTGCTGCTTTTTTCGAAATAATACAGGTTGACGTTCGACAGCGTTCGAAGAAGAAGAAGAATGAGTAGACAACTTGTTTCTATTTTTGTCTGTACGAAACGGTACTGTTCAATTTACGAGGTCTGTCATCAGGGGTAAGAGATATCAAAGCACTGAGGAATGGAACTGAGATTCCATTAAAAATTATTGTGCTCCAAAAAGAAGGGTTAAGAGCTTCTTCTTTCCTCCCTCCCTCCCTCATTTATCTCTCTCTTTTTCTTTCTTTCTTTCTTTCTTTCTTTCTTTCTTTCTTTCTTTCTTTCTTTCTTTCTTTCTTTCTGCTAACCATCCATTCTTCGCTTTCTTAATAAAAACAAGTTTGACCATTGCACAGGTAACATGTTTTGCCACATCTGTCTCAGAATTTCGTAATTTAAAAAAATAAAATTTCATATTTTTGTGTGGGGTAAAGGAGCACAAGGTTGGTCTACAGTCCTAACATACCGAGTTGGACGGGTTGTGTTCAGCTGGACTGGGCATGTCGGAGATTCATATATGTATAATGCATTATTTATATTCTGAGACGATGACGGAAAAGGTTATGTAGAGTTGTAATACGGGTGTCAAAGTTCATGGTATGAACGTTAATGCCATCAAATTTGCTGATGACCAAGCGATAGTGGGAGGGTCAGAAACAATGTTGCAAAAGCTGATTGGCAGGAAAATAAACAAACCGAAGAGAAAGACTATTAATATATATATATATGTATTAATAACTACTATATTGTCTCAAAACTCAAGACTAACTGAAATAACGGTTATGAGTTAGAGAGTTGACGGGCAGATGCTCTGTCCGTGTTTGCTTGTAAAATGAAGAGTTCAACATGAAGGCCAGCCGGCTGAGCTCTTTGAGATAAGAACCGCGAACGACAGAGGATAACTCTTATGACTATTTCTCTAACAACAATAGAATTCATTGAAAAATGACAAAACAACTTGATGATCTTCATTTTGCCGCCACAATCGGACGTCAAATACTTGATGAGAAGTTACATCAATGTGAATACAGAGATTATGAAAATAAATACGACAATCAGATATTGTTGGGAGACACACTCATACAAGATGTTGAATCATTCATATGTTAGATAGCCGTATAGGCAAAATAGGAGGTGCAGATAAAGATATCAAAATTAGAATACAATAGGCGGGAGAATCTTTCATTGTGTTTGTGAAGTTGTGAAAATTAACAAGATTTGAATTCCACAACAAAATGTAAAATATACAACTCCAATGTGAAGTCCGTTCCATTGAATGACTCTAAAACATAACGCACATCAAAAACAAACAACAAGTTACATACTGTCATAAATGGGTGCTTGCTCAGAATAGAGGAATTGAAATGGTATGACAAGGTTGGAAAGCACTAAGTGTAACAAAAGGTAAGAGAAATGGAGGCAGTTCAAAACACATACGTAGATTAGAGCTCACATCAAACCTGTCTTTCACATGGCGTTTAAACGTGTATTTATGTATATATTTAAAAATATAAAAAATAAATAAATATATATATATATATATATATATATATTCCAGACAAAGACTCGAATCCTTCGAGTCAAAATGTTACAGAAAGATCCTCAGAATACCCTGGACAGAGAAAAAGACAAATGTAGACATTCAGCAAGAGTTGAGCATAGATGAGAACTGGTTTATCAATTCTATTTTGAGTAGAAAATGCAAATACTTTGATCACATCAAGAGACACAGCGGTCTTGAGAGAACAGTGATGGGAGGTATGGTGCCAGGTAAAAGAGGAAGGGGTAGACCAAGAAAGACGATGGCACCAAGATATCCAGGAATGCTTAGGTATGACTGTGACGGAGGCTGGAGGTTTGGCAAGGAAACGAGTTTCTTTCAGACAGACTGTGATGGGAGCGACGTTCTATAAAGGACATGCTACAATGATGATGATGTATACACACACACACACACACTTCTGAAGACAAATGTTGAGGAGACACGGGGAAAGACTGACTCTGTTCATTAGCTGAATAAATGCGGTGAAAAGAAAAATCCCGAATCTCACAAAGCCACTGTCATCAAACTGAATGGGAATATATTACAGAAAGTAGAGTATTTTTTACATACTTAGACAGCAAAATGGAATGGGACGGAGACACAACAATTGAAACCATCTTTCGACTCGCCTTAATCGCATTTCCATATACGATTAACAAATATCTGGAAATAATAGACACTGAGAAAATAGAGAAAATACATCAAACTAAAGATATTCAACTTCGACACGATAGCAGTATTCACTTGTGTATGTAGTAAATGATCAAAGCTTTTGAAAATGTACTGAATGCATTTGAAAATTGTTATTGAATGCCCACAATGAGTAAAATTACTCTTTTGTGTGCCTTTTAAAGGGCATTAAGCGGCGGGTTGCAAAAGCTTTCTTCACATCCCGTGCGTGCTGATGAAGGTGGACATGATAACTTCAGACGGTTGCGCTATGCTTGGCTTTGTCTGCGTGTCGCTCACTACTACGGGGATCACGTCGATCTCCCACCTTGCAAGCCATGCTGCCATGAAAAACAGCCAGTATACAGTTAGACCTACGTGGAAGTGAGGTGGATGTCATATTTGAAAATAAATATCTTAGAAAAAAATTAAAGATTGGTTGAAAAGAATTTAAGATAGATAAACAAATAAGATTAGAGACCAAGCAGGGATATGATTCTACTATCATGATGAAAAGCACGTTGGGCGTACATCGGATATGGCCTTAGAATGAACAGCAACAGACTCGCAGTCCAAGCGATTAAGGGAAGAGAAAGTAGCACTGGAAAGAGGGGCACACCAAGAGAGACGCTGCGCATGACATTCACTTGAGAGGCCGCCATGATAGGCCTCTAAAAGATAAAGGAAACACAGACCGTGATATCACACCGATCTACCTGGAAAGCATTCAGGCCTTATGTGCCGTGTTTGACGCAGAAAGAACATACCTAAACATATATGTACACACATATACACATATATACAGAACGAATCAAGAGTGTGTAAAACCAGTCAGCTTCTTAAATTCTAAAAAAAACTTTTGCCATTTCCTGAAAAGAGACTGCGTACCTATGGGTCAACCAGCAGCATAGAGATGTCGGTTCTGCATAACATAATCATAAGATAGTACGGGGACGGCGTGGGCTAGTGGTAAAGTGACATGACTCATAACCAGAGGGTGCTGGGTTTGATCCTCATCACATCACCTCCTGTTATCCCGGGGAAGCAGACCCTTACATAAAATGCATGCTGAAGTCGGGTGCACTGGGCCGACAGGCGCAAAATAAAAACCACAGTGCAACGCACACGGCCTTGAGGATTAGAGAAATAAGATGAACGCAAATAATAAATAAAAATAAAAAAAATTAGATAGTACAATTCAAAAGAAAAATATAATAGGCCATACAATACAACAATATAATACAACATAAATACAAGAACAATACAATACAACATAAATACAAGAACAATATAATACAACATAAACACAAGAACAATACAATACAACATAAATCCAAGAACAATATATTGGACCATAAATACAAGAACAATATAATACAACATAAATACAATAACAGTTTAATACAATATCAATACAAGAACAAAATAATTGACAACAAATACAAGAACAATATAATGGACCATACATTCAAGAACAATATAAAAGACATAATAACAATAAAATGCACAATTATAATGTCATCAGGCCGTTAAAACTATATTATCCCCTTGTCTCACGCTGGAGATATGCTTTTATCTGGAGTACCACATCACTATTGTAATATAAAAGTAATATTTAACATAACTTGAAATCAATTGTTATATATGTGAATATTTGAATTTGCGTTATTTAAATACGCGTAAGACGAGAATATAACTTTATATTTGCGTGGTTTCCGGACATTTATTAATGCGTGTAAGTCGAGAATATAACTATATATTTGAGTAGTTTCCGGACATTTTACATGATCTCATTCCACAATCAGGACATGATTTTAGCATTAGGGAAACCAGAGCTGTCGAAGACGCATGTGTCGGACTGAAAAGTGCAAATATCACAGTTAAGCTGTAAACTAGCGACTCAACGGATTCCGTTCTCCAGACTACATCCTGCTACTTGTAAAGCCTTGTTCGAGACTTGGTAGCGGGAGATTGAGAACGAACGCAGAAGAAGAAGAAGAAGCAGAAAGGAAACCAGACGTCTAACAGTCTCAAAGAGCCTCTTAAAAATGCATACGTTCTTTCCATTTGCTGTAATTTTACTAATATTTCAATAATAATGTAACATCTAATTAACGTCACTAAATTACCAGTTCAACACCGACAAATGAATTCAAATTATTTCATGCTCAACTTTCTTTAGTCGCATTTTACGACCTGTTTGGATAGTTACGCTTGTTCTATTCTTTCAAATCAGGTATCACTCAGGTGTCGGCTGATTCCTTGAGGCCAACGATAATTCATTGCGGCCCATAATTTAGTCGTCACACGACTATTAAAAAAAATCCACGCACACATTAGATTTAACATTTTTCATTTTAAATAAAAATATGATTAATCTGGCACATGATGAAAAAACAAAACAAATGTTATACAATTTATTGTGAATATTTTTGCTTATAGTAAGTTTAAAAAAAAAGTATAAACGATTGCAAAATTATTTCGAAATCTATATTTGCATTGCAGACACCCAATTAATATTTTGTGCAAAAAACCCACAGCCCCTCCACCCCCCCCCCACCCCCAGCAACGCAGACCCGAACACAGCTCCACGCGGACTCACCGACACAACTCTACGCGGACTCACCGACACAACTCTACGCGGACTCACCGACACAACTCTACGCGGACTCACCGACACAGCTCTACGCGGACTCACCGACACAACTCTACGCGGACCCACCAACACAACTAATGCGGACCCACCAACACAACTCTTCGCACACAGCAAACAAAACGCTTCGCACACAGCCCACAAAACTCTTCGCACACAGCCCACAAAACTCTTCGCACACAGCCCACAAAACTCTTCGCACACAGCCCACAAAAACTCTTCGCACACAGCCCCCAAAACTCTTCGCACACACCCCACAAACTCTTTGCACACAGTCCACAAAGCTCTTTACACACAGCCCACAATACTCGTTGCGCACAGCCTACAAAACTCGTCGCACACAGCCCACAAAACTCTTCGCACACAGCCCACAAACCCTTCGCACACAGCCGACAAAACTCTTGGCACACAGCCCACACAACTTTTTGCCAACAGCCAACAAAACTCTTCGCACACACCCCACAAAACTCTTTGCACACAACCCAAAAACGTTTCGCACACAGCCCACAAAACTTTTTTCACACAGCCCCCAAAACTTTTCGCACATAGCCCACAAAACTGTTTGCACGCAGCCTTCAAAACTTTGCAAACCACCCCCTCCCCTATAGCTCTTCGCACCCACCCTTACAAAACTCTTTGCACACTCAATACTCTAAAAACTCTTTCCACACCCCATCCCCCATAACTCATCGCCCACACCCACACAAAACTCTTTGCACACCCCCTCCCCCATAACTCAGCGCCCACACCCACACAAACCTCTACGCACACACCCCTCCCCCATAACTCATCGCCCACACTCACACAAAACTCTTTGCACACCCCCCTCCCACATAACTCATCGCCCACACCCACACAAAACTCTTTGCACACCCCCCTCCCCCATAACTCATCGCCCACACCCACACAAAACTCTTTGCACACCCCCTCCCCCATAACTCATCGCCCACACCCACACAAAACTCTTTGCACACCCCCCTCCCCCATAACTCATCGCCCACACCCACACAAAACTCTACGCACACCCCCCCTACAGAGTTCTTCGCGGACCCTATCTGATGTATCGCGAGCCCGCACAGACTTATTCATTCACAGTGTCCCACGGGACTCATCTCTTATCCCCCCTCTCCACCCCCTTTCTACAGCAATCTTCGTGAACCCCCACAAACTCTTGGGCAGCACCCTTACATAACTCTTTGCGGCCCGCATCCGATTGGTTGCGGAACCTCATCTGGTGGATCCCCAAGACTCTTCTTGGTGCTATACCCTAAGCCTACTCGCACAGCGACATTCAGCGAAATATATCGTCCACCAACCAGAGCCTGCAGTACGAACAAATAAACCAAACATAAAAGACACAAAGAAGTTTAAAATACAAGCTTCTATTATAGCCAGTAACAGCAGAGTTACGACATCTCGAAATATAAAGGTATTTGTCAGAGACTGGTCATTCACAAATAGGATGGACGTACATATTTAAAGAAACTAAATATAAAATGACCAGTATTCATCATTTTAAACTAAGCGTGGTGTTACATCCGCTGAGATCCACCGTAGTAATAGAACAGAGGAATAAAGGACCTTTGTCGTGACAGTGTGACCGCTAGATTGTTATTTTAATACTGATTTTGAAAAAAAAAAGACTAGGCCTTATGGGGGCTCGAACCCTTGTCCTGATACTATCAAAAGATTATGCTAGCCACTCCGCTATACGAATGTAGAGTGGCAACACTCAAACAGTAATTAAACAAATTAATTAATTAAAAGTATTTCAACCAATCAAATAACGTAAATTCAAATCAGACAATTAGTAAAAATAATTCCAATTAATTAATCAAAGTAAATCAACAAATAAATAAAGTTTTTAACATAAATCAAAATATATAATAATTAAATAAAAGTACCAAATTCAATTAAAATCATTACACACATTTTAAAAATCAATTACAATAATTCAACCAGTGAATTAATTTCCAAAAAAGTAGTGAAAACAGATAATGATCACGTAGGTGTTTGAGCATTCTATGTACAGTCTATGGGTGAAAACAGAATGGTTATATGGGCGTTAACAGAATGGTTAAATGGGCGTTAACAGAATGGTTATATATATGCGTTAACAGAATGGTTATATGGGCGTTAACAGAATGGTTATATGGGCGTTAACAGAATGGTTATATGGGCGTTAACAGAATGGTTATATGGGTGTTAACATAATGGTTAAATGGGCGTTAACAGAATGGTTATATGAGCGTTAACAAAATGGTTATATGGGCGTTAACAGAATGTTTATATGGGCGTTAACAGAATGGTTATATGGGCGTTCGGACATTCCATGTACAGTCAATGGGTGAAAACAACAGAACCGATTCAAATTCACAAAGACAGGAAGTTTTGAAGAGACCTGGTCGCCAACGCAAGTCACACACCAGTAAAGAGACATTGATGTAAAAATTGAAAGATCTAGGGGCTTCTTACGGAGAGGAAAGAATAGGACCACTGCGCTCGACTTTATTTTTTTTTACTAAACTCGCCACAACAATTAGTGGAGTATGGTTCAACCTTCCATTTTGTTTGACCCTAACCAGCTTATATGAATTTATGAATCCATTTGTTTGCAGTGTCGTTTAATTGACAATCGTATTTAAGTACAGTAAAGTTACCAGGTCAACTACAAACTTCCATTGTTGCCACCTGTCTCGACCTTTCATGACTTAAACATTGTCCCAATTGTACAAAATTGGTCGTGAGAAGCGAGCAAGTTGGGATATGAACGTGAACATGAAATCAACTGCCACAAAAAACATTCACAATTTCACACAACTCCTTCGACGCAGGCTTCTTTATAAAAGACCAACTGTAGTGGCGCCCTATTCTCCAACTGGAGTGAAAAGAGATACATGATTTTGGATAAGAAAGTGAAACATTGAAAACGCTATTAATAAAATTATGAAAACAAATTTTGTGTTCTTCAGCACAAGTTTGCCGTTGATTTCGCCTTTAGCCGTCGTATAGCACAGCGCTACTGAAATGTGGGTTCGCGTTCAGCAGCTGAAAATGCAATAACTATAAATATGTGCTTTAAACAGAATAAAAGATCAATGAAACTTAAGATGGTCTAAAAAAAAATTAATTCAAGGACAGATTCTGAAATGATAATATTTACCTAAAAAAATTAAATAAGACCGAAGTGTTGATTTGATATGGTTTTATAAAATTTTTTTGGGACAAAGGTTATCATTTCTGAATCTCTCCTTTCATGTATTTTTTAAAGTCCATAGTGAGCGATAACGCAGTGGTTTGTGTACTGACGTCCCAGCCGAACAATCAGGCATGGCGTGAAGCGAGATGTTGACTTTATAAGCTTCGTTAATATTAATTATGTTTGTTTATGATAAAAGCAGAATGAACAAAGCTAAAATAACGTTTGCTAGCTTAAACAACGCTTGGAGGTCTTCGCAGCGCAACAGACACATACACCAAACTAAGAATACACAAGAGTAGTGTACTTTCTGTGCTTCTGTTTGGCACTGAGTCTTGGAGAGTAACATAAAAAGAAATGTCCAAATTGTCATCTTTCTATACAACCTGTCTAAGAAACGAATCCTATAATTTTCCGAGGGAACTGCCCCACCAACCGAGAACTGATTGTTCGGAGAGATCAAGCGGAACTTCATCACCAATAGAGAACTGATTGCTCGGAGACATCAAGACATCAAGCGGAACTTCATCTCCAACAGAGAAGTGATTGTCCGGAGACATCAAGCGGAACTTCCACACCAACCGAGAACTGATTGCCCAGAGACATCAAGCAGAACTTCATCACCAACAAAGAACTGATTGCCCGGAGAGATCAAGCAGAACTTCATCACCAACAAAGAACTGATTGCCCGAAGACATCAAGCAGAACTTCATCACCAACAAAGAACTGATTGCCCGGAGACATCAAGCAGAACGTCATCACCAACAAAGAACTGATTGCCCGGAGACATCAAGCAGAACTTCATCACCAACAAAGAACTGATTGTCTGGAGACATCAAGCAGAACTTCATCACCAACAAAGAACTGATTGTCTGGAGACATCAAGCAGAACTTCATCACCAACAGAGAACTGATTGTCTGGAGACATCAAGTGGAACTTCATCACCAAACGAGAACTGATTGTCCGGAAACATCTAATGGAACTTCATAGTGAACCGAGAACTGATTGCCCGGTGACATCAAGCGGAATGTCATCACCAACCGAGAACTGATTGCCCGGAGACATAAAGCGGAACTTCATCACCAACCGAGAACTGATTGCCCGGAGACATCAAGCGGAACTTCATCACCAACCGAGAACTGATTGCCCGTAGACATCAAGCGGAACTTCATCACCAACCGAGAACTGATTGCCCGGAGACATCAAGCGGAACTTCATCGCCAACCGAGAACTGATTGTCGGAAGGCATCAAAAGACATGCATCATCATCATCAAGCGCATGCTGGCTAGCGTTGACGATCATGCACCTCCATGTCTTCTCATCACGTGCGTCTGCTATCAGTTCTGCCGTTGATCTTATCCCGTACTTTTCCTTCAAGCTGTTCAATATTGTCTCTTCGCCTCCCTCTGTTCCTCTTCCCTGCGATTGTCACAGTGTGCTTCAACCAATGTCTCGTTATGACACTCGAGATTTTTGTCATAAGCTTGTCTTTGTGTCTGTCCCGCCTCAAGAACCATGCTATACGATTTGTTTGCAGTCAATGGCACTTTCAACATTTTTCTGTTAACCCATATTTACGTTGTCTCCAATGATCTCTGTATTTGCCTGCTGATTGTCAATGACTCGCTGCCATGTGCCAGTACTGGTTCCATATAGCATCCAAGAACTCTTACTTATCCAGTGGTAGCGTTTTTTTTGCACAATATTCCCCTCATTCTCCAGAAGTCTGATTTTGCCTTGGCTATTGTGTTCTTAATTTCATAAGTGTATCTCCCATGATAAATGATGTTGGTGCCCAAGACATGCACGCCACTACAACTGGTCGACGCTGGAATCGGATCGGCCAGGCCCTAAGAAGAGAGCCTGGCACCAGCTTTATTATCGTCGTGGTATGGAACCCAGACGAGAGGCGAAAAAGACGCAGCTCACAACAACGAGGCGAAGAACCACAGAAATCGACATGAAAACCATGAATACACCGTACGAAAGATGGCTGCAGACCGGCTGAAATGAAAGGAGTTTGTTGCTGTCCTTAAATACGTCAGCAGGAGTGATGGTCACTGACCGCTTTGACGAACTTTGACCAAAGATCTAAGTACGTAAGTTGATATGATAATAAAAGTTGGTTCACATTTCATAAACTAATCAATACATTCTCTATGGAAAAATGTATTCAACACATACATGACCCTTCCTCCTGCACAAATCCATGCGTTCCAACTCTGCCCACGTCTTCCGCATTTCTTGTATGTTTGTCGTGAGCTCTCTTGTCCATACGTGGTTTAGTCGCCCTCTACATCTCTTGGCTTGTGGGTTCCTTAACAAAGACTACCTCGTAATACTATGAATTGGTTTGCTAAATGTATGTCATATTCAAGATGCTGAGCAGGGCATAAGCTGCAGTGTACAGTGACTCAAAACTGACTGCTAGCGTCAACGTCAGTGAACCAGAGCTGCCAAGACCCTTCTACACCTCCACGCGAAGATCCTGGATAAGAGGCTGCAACAGGGCAAACTGGATAAGGAAGAGAGAAGGCTAATTCGATACCTAAAAATGCCTGCTGAAGTTGAAAATGCAAGTATCACAGCCCAGCTGTACACTACGACACAAGCTTTCTATTCTCATGACAATACCCTGCTGCTTGCAAAGTCCTTTTCAGGGCTTAGTATCGGGAGTTTGGCTTGGCTTCGTTCGTTCTCAATCTCCCGCTACCAAACCCTGAAAGGGCTTAAGTAGCAGAAAGTAGTCCAGAGAACGGAATGCGTTGTGTCGTAGTTTACAGCTTGACTGGGATTTTTGCACCTTTCGATCCAACACATCCGACTTCAGCAATAATTTTTTGAGTACCGGGTTAGCATTCCCTCTTCGATCTGCCCTGCTGCAGCCTGTTATCCAGGATCACCGCGTGGAGGTGTAGAAGGGTCTTGGCAGCTCTGGTTCGCTGGCCCTTACGCTAGCAGTCAGCTATGGGTCGCTGACCACTGCAGCTCATGCGCTACTTAGCATCTTGATCCCGTACTGCGAGTTTGAGAACGAACGAAGAAGATGTAGAAGAAGATATTCAATATCTGCGACATGTTATCTTCACGCTTCACTAATATCGTCCTGGTTATTACCCACAAATCCGCTAGAGTGATCTTAACATGTCATTATGATCTTTCCACTCTGTGCACGTATTCATATATATATATCGTTGACACACTTTTGGAACTTACATCTGCTTAAATTTCTCGTAGCTTTGCCAGGGGATCCGAAAGGCTATAAGAAAAATGTTACACTTAGTGGTGCATGAATATAAAATGCTGTGTTAGGGAGAATGTTGAATTTTCTGGTCATCGAACCGCAGAGTTGTACATACAACCACGACCGCCAGCCCGTGACAATAAATCAAAACCTTCCCAGCTCACCGTTGAGTATAGGTTTTCAACAAATATATATCAAGTAATACAATATTGATATTCACCTATCTGACAGCTGACTTACAGCGGAGCATACACGTCTTGGAGATTAGATGTTTCCGAAGACTTCTAGACGTCACATACAAAGCGCAAGTTACAAATGAGGAAATACGAGGAAAAAAAACTACAGGAAGAGCGACTGTAGAAGACATCTTGGCAATAATGATCACAATGATGGTTTGGTACGGCCACATATCGAAATCAAACGGGCTTGAAAATACGATCCTACACGGAAAGTGCAAGGCGGACGACGAGGAGGTCGTCTCAAAATGAGGGGGGAGGTGGGGACAACATAAAATAGTAAACAAATCTCCGACCAGAGAAAGCACAGGCAGAGGCCGATGTCAGAGAGGGGTGGCGTAGCCTTGTAGGGTATCTTCACGGGTGCCCCAACGACGTCAACGGTTACGGGATGACCTAATACTTATCTATTGACGAATGTTTGTAGCTTAAAGTTTATATACGACGGGGTAGTCAGACACATGCACAACCGTCCTTGGTCACCTCTTACGACGTGCCTGGCATGTTACAGCGTTGCTATCAACTACGCCCATTTCTGACCCTGGGAAGGATTGAGTGAAAAAGTAAATACATATATATTAATGGGCAATATTATACTATCCCTCAACCTTGTTCATTTTTTACTTTTCAATTCTGTTTTGCAGAGAAATATTTTTTCAGTAAAACTGTACATGGCGAACAATTAAATTGTTTAAAATATAAATCCAAGTTATAAACCGTTAATAAATTCAAAGCATTAATAAATAGTTTTATAAATAAATACAAACACAAATACATATATTAAAAATAAACATTTTCTTCTTCATTGGTGTTCGTGACGAAATAAAAGCAAATATAAATTACTGCAAACTAATATATATATATATATATATATATATATATATATATATATATATATATATATATATATATATATACAAAATATAAACATTAATAAATACATATCAATTTAAATAAATTTAACCATAAATAAATATGTACTTATATAAATTCATACATAAAAATACGTACTAATATAAATGCACACATAATAAAATATACTTACACATAAATACGTATATAATAATGTTAATAAATAAATACAAGCAAAAATTAATACATAATAAAAAGAATTGAAACAAAAATAAATAAATATACACTAGCACAAATAAATTCAAACATAAAAAATACATTTTAATATAAATACATACATAAATAAATACTAAAAATATTTTTAAAATGCATATACACGTAAATAAGTATATACTTTTATAAATAATTAAATATAGACATAAATATGTATACATTATTATATATAAATACAAACATAAATAAATATTTATAAATATAAATACATAAAACAAATATAATTTAATACATACTAACATAACAAAATATATTCAGCATAAATAAATACACATTAATGTGAATAAAAAATAACAATACAGATGCAAATAAATACATAGTAATATAGGTAAAGAAATTCAAACATAAATAAATACATAGTAATATAAATAGCAAATACGTACATAAATAAAAACACACAAATTTGCACATATAGAAAAATAAATAAATACACATCTATGTTTATAAACACTGATACAAATAAATACAAACATAAATAAATACATACTAATATTACAAAATGCAAACATAAATAAATACATACTGATGTAAATACATATACACATATAAATACATATTAACAAACATAAATACAAACACAATTTATACATACTGACATAATTAAATACAAACATAATTAATACATACTAACAAACATAAATACAAACACAATTAAAACATACTGAGATAAATAATAAATTATGAACATACATAAATACATACTAATATAAATACAAGAATACATAAATAAATACTAATATAAATAAATTAATAAGAACATTAATAACTGCATGTTAATGTAAGTTGAAACATAAATAAATAAATGCATATAATAATATAGAAACGTAAATACATATACAATTAATAAATACATAATTATTTTTAGAAATAGATTCAAATATTAGTAAATACATACTTATATAAGGAAATAGAAACAATATGTGCAAAATGAATAGGTATGTATCAGCAAGTACACATGTGCATTATTTTATTTGGGCATTCATTTATATGTACATTCATTTATGCTTTCACAAATAAATGTATGTCACCATTCACCTCACAAAGTGTAACTCCCACCATCTCACGGGAATTTTTTCACCTCACATAACACACAAAAAACTTTGTTTTAAAATTGTGCAATAAAGAATTTTTAAAAAAACTTTAAAAAAAAACTCATTTAGCTATGCATTCCAAGCATTCACCACTATGTGACTAAAAAAATATTTACTAATATCTAATCTGGTCCTCTCTTTAGTCAGCTTGTATCTGTGCCCTCTTGTTATTGTGGGTGGCTTCATAAAAAAACAAACTTGTTATAGTCTAATTTATCCATTCCTCTGATCATCTTATAAACCTGTATTGTCACCACGAATTCTTCTCTCTTCTAGACACTGTAGACCGGTTGGTTTTCTGAGTCTTTCCTCATAACTGTAATTCTGGAATCCCACTATCAGCTTTGTCGCTCTTTGTTGTATTCTTTCCAGCATGTTTATATCCCCTCTTTGATAAGGACTGTACACAATACTCCAATCTAGGTCTAACTAATGCTTTATACAGTTTGACTATCACTTCCTTGCTCCTATGTTTAATATTTCTTTTTATCATATATAACATTGCATTTACCTTTTTCACTGCTACCTTAACTTGCTCACTCGCCTTACCTGTATGATCTATTATAACCCCTAGGTCCCTTTCCTTATCTATCTTTCTAATATTGTTCTCTTCCATTCTGTAATTATGTTCCATATTGGATCTACCCTTGTGGATGACGACTGTACATTTATCTACATTAAACTCCATTTTCCAGACCATTCTCGAATTTTATCTAAATCCGACCTCAATATATCCACTTCTGCTTTAGATGACACACTACTGCATAGTTTTGTGTCATCAGCAAATTTTGCAATCATTGATCCCATATCAATGTCCAAATCATTTATACATATCAAGAACAAAATTGGTCCCAAAACCGAGTCCTGTGGCACTCCACTTTTCACTTCACACCACTCAGAGTCAGGTCAGGTCAGGTCATCCCGTAACCGGTGAGGTCGTTGGGGCACACGTGAAGACATCCTCACCGTTTATCTTGCCAGATTTTGTTAAGCCGTGTAAGCGCTGCTATTGTCTGTGCTATTCTGGCCAGCACTTCACATTTTGATCCTTCATCACTGACAATCGACCAAAGATATTTAAAACGGCCAACCACTTCGAGTTCCTGACCGTTAGCTTTTATGTTGCTGTTGAAGCCCGTAGCGTTGTTGGTCATTAATTTTGTCTTTCCAGCGTTTATCTCCATACCATAGTCAAGAGCTGTTTCATCGAGCCTTCTGACCCATTCCTAGAGTTCTGCTTCTGAGCCCGCCAACCCGTCGATATCATCTGCAAAACGAAGGTAAGTAATCGTTCGGCCCCCTCACTTGACAGTACCAACGTGACCTCCAAGTGCCTCACTCATAATTCCTTCAAGGAATTTATTGAAAAGAGTTGGAGAGAGTGTACATCCCTGGCTCACACCAACTGATGTGCGAAACCAGTCTCCTCGCCTCCCATTCACAAGGACTGCACTAGACGCCTTGTTATACAGGTGTTCAAGGACCGTTATCATATTTCCGTTGATATTATACATCCTCATGGTTGTCCAAAGCGCTTTATACCATACCCTATCAAACACATTCTTAAAATCCGCAAACACACGATACAGTATTTGCTGCTGTTCTAGATATTTCTCTCTTAGCAGCCTTAAATTAAATACCTGTTCTGTAGTGCTTCTTCCCTGTCTGAACCCTGCTTGCTCCTCGGCAATGATGTTCTCTGCTTGGGGTTTCAATCGGTCGAGGATTAATTTAAGCATGACCTTGCTAGGGTGGCTAATGAGGCTTATTGTTCTGTAATTTTGGCACAGCTTTAGGTTTCCAGACTTATGTAACGGTATAACTATTGATTTCGTCCATAAGTCCGGCCAGTTTCCTGTCGCCCATATTTTGTTACAGATGTGTGTCAGGCCTTCCACCACTACCTCTCCACCTGCTTGTAAGAGCTCTGCTTCTATATTGTCCACGCCGGCCGCCTTCCCTCTTCTCAATGTCTTTACCGCTGCAATTACCTCTTCCTTCGTTATCAGTTGGTTATCCTCTATATTTGTTGGTGTTGGGGGGAATGTTTTCTCAGGTTTGTGTCGCCCTTCATAGTTATATAACTCGGAACAGTACTCTGTCCATCTTGCCAGTACGTCATTTTCCTCAATGAGACACTTGCCGTTTTGATCATGGATCATAAGGTTCCTGCTTTGTCTTGGTGTTACCAGTTCTTTAACCACCTTGCATGCTCCTTTAGCATCATTTCTGTTTAGTCTCTCTTCGATGTTTGCGCATTGCTCACATATCCACGCTTCTTTCGCCTCTCTCATCTTTTGCTGTATGGCTTTCTTGACCTCTTTATAACTGCCGACCTCCTCCGGTGGGTGATTGTGTTTTTTCAGTGACCTTCTTTTAGGGTAGTCCTTATTTATGCACACCTTCTGCATTTTTCCCGTTAAGCAATTTTCAATCCATTAGGCAACTTCCGCACCTATTCCATGTGATTTTAACTTTCGAAATAATCTTTGATGAGGTACTCTTTCAAAGGCCTTTGCAAAATCTAGATAAATAACGTCCACTGGCTCCCCTATATCTATCATTTTGGTAACCTCCTCCATGAATTCTAATAGATTTGTTAAGCATGATCTCCCTCTAGTAACCAATGTTGACTATTTCTAATTAGATTAAATTTGTCTAAATGCATTACAATGTTTTCTTTGATTATTGACTCTAACAATTTACATACTATGCTCGTTAAACTCACCGGTCTATAATTCGCTGGATCTGATTTTTTGCCCTTTTTGAATAAGGGAATTCACGTCGAACCTCACCTCACGTCGACAACAGCCGGTTTCCAGGACGACCAACGAGGAAGTCAGGTGAGGGTCTTGGCTAGCATATTTCTCCTGACCCTGGCTAACGTTCTCCAATCATGTGTTTTCCTTGACCAGACGTTAGCCTAATCGTCCCATCATTGAAATCGTAAATGGCGACACACGAATGTCGTTTAATGGGACAATACAGTGTTAGAGAAACAAAGACGGCATAAAGGGATCAACGTGTTCCGATATGCTCTAGGGGGTTACCTAAGGTGTGGTCATATGCTCCCACTGCAGTCAAAAGGTTGAGTCATTCTATCAAGTATTGAATGTTCTATAAAGTGGAGTCAGACAATAAACTTAATATGGTTAATTCTGTCAATAACAAATATTTATACTACCGTTTGACCTCCGCTTCTACATACTATTAATTTAGGCTTCCAATTTATTTGGGCCCGAAAGTTAAACAAAGAATAGTTGCACTGTACTTTTTCAGGTAATTCGAAATAGGCGATCAAGTGGAGAGGGAAATAGACGATCAAGTGGAGAGGGAAATAGACGATCAAGTGGAGAGGGAAATAGGCGATCAAGTGGAGAGGGCAATAGGCGATCAAGTGGAGAGGGAAATAGGCGATCAAGTGGAGAGGGAAATAGACGATCAAGGGGAGAGTGAAATGAGGCTGGCTACCCCATGCTTAAGAACCTATTTAAAATCAAATTATCTTATCTGGTAAACTCCGTAGAACCCATATATTGACTTACTATTGTCCTTACAATGCTACAGAGCTGATATTTTGACTTACTAATGTTCTTACAATGCCATGAAGCTGATATTTTGACTTACTAATGTTGTTACAACGCTACAGAACTGATATATTGGCTTACTAATGTTCTTACAACGCTACAGAACTGATATTTTGGCGTACTAATGTTGTTACAACGCTACAGAGCTGATATATTGGCTGACTAATTTTCTTACAATGCTACCCAGCTGATATATTGCCCTACTAATGTTGTTACAACGCTACAAAGCTGATATATTGGCTTATTAATGTTCTTACAATGCCATAAAGCTGATATATTGGCTTACTAATGTTGTTACAACGCTACAGAGCCGATTTATGCGCTTGAATAATGACCATACTTTGAAAATGTCCTAATAACTATTCTGGAATTGATAATTATATTTAATAAACGGCATAAGTTGAAAGAAAACTAACTATCTGTACTTTCTACCGGGAATTTACATTCAAAAAAAGTAAATGTGTCCAGAAGTCCAAACATTTCGCAGTGAAAGAGTTTAAACAACAGCGAACAGCTCTGTGTTTATTTACTCACATTGTCTGAGGTTCACCGAGATGATTACAAAACTGTAAGCCGCAATTAAAATAACAAATAAAACGTCAAAATTTCAGGTGAGAATATGAGCGATAAATAGTGGTAGTCAATCAAAACCTTTTCAGCCCCTGGTGTAGCATAGGTCTTCAAATAAACACAGGCCAAGTTATTTAATGTTGACTTGCCAGAATCTGATGACGTTTTTATGGCTTAACGTTTTACAGTGTGGGGTAACTAGCACCATGTACTACCGTTCTTAGTCGCCTCTTACAACATGCCTGGCAGGTTACTGTTACTATTCTTTGCATCTCTTTTAGGCCCCGGTAATGTTCGGATGCACTGTACTTGTCATTTTATTCATAATTTCAAAGGAACTGGTAGGCTGATGGGTTAAGATACTGGTCTCTTGACGGGTCCAAAACCTCGGCATTGTAGGGCTTTTTCTAGCAAGGCGAGATAAAAACCTAGCATGCACACTGCACTCCAATAACGCAGATAAGCTGCCTTTATTCCTCTTCTATATAAACTCTCTCAGTGGACACTAGTAATGAAAATAAATACTGCAAATATAACATTTAAACAACAAAAATTATGTTAATAAATATTAAATACAAAGTCTGATCCACAAAAGGCACTCGCTCATAAAAAGCAATGAAATATAGTGCACTGTCAAGGCAAGAATAGTAGTAGTAGTAGTAGTAGTAGTAGTAGTAGTAGTAATAGTAGCAGCAGTAGTAGTAGTAGTAGTAATGGTAGTAATAGTATTATTAATAGCAGTAGTAATAGTAGTAGTGATAGCTGTAGTAATAGTAGCAGCTGCAGTAATAGTAGTAGTAGTAGTAGTAAATAACTTATGTTTAGTTTTAATTTTCATCCAATAAAGATGATAGCGTATAAACATCACGCGATTGAGAGAATAATAATTTCAGACGTAAATAATGACACAATAAAATGTCTGTCAGTATTTCATGTGCACAAATGGAGAAAAACAAACACTTACATTGCTACCAGACGTGATTTGTCAGAGGCTATGGCTAAAATAAGCTGATAAATCAAACTAGCTAACAGGTTAAAGATCTTAACGGATTAAGAACTGCTGCATATCTTAACACTAGCCGATCTGAAGTGTGCACGGTTAATCCTTTTAGGGTAAAAGACTCTATACCTCATGATGTTTGTATACTCTACCGTCCCCACATACCAAAAGCTTGCTAAATGAGTAGTTTAAATTGATGCTCTATATATAATTTCTCACATTTGGCATAGGGCAATGAAACGGAGCAAGTAATTCGTTTACTTAAAGGATCGAAAGAAGTAGAATAATTTGACGGTGATAAACAATTAATAATCTTATTGGATTTATACTAAGCACATTTGCCTTCGAACAAAACTTAAGCCAGCTACGCATAATAAACAGTAAATAAAACAAAGCACTAACAGGGTAAGTCAAATAATATATCGTAGGTTAGTCCAAAATACAAACAGATAACGAAGCCGTTCGGGATCCGACTGCGTGTGTAATCACTGGGTGAATTGGCTGGTTCGTGTAAACGAACCAACATCTACTCGAAGCAACAAAACTGATTGCTAGCCGACGACCAAGAATAAACAGATCCCCCGCGGACTCACTTTTCAAGTTTGCCGGTTCACCAATACTTGAGCCAAAAGTCGATGTGGAATCTCAAGTTACCTCGAATACCCCAAGCACTTCTCCTGTATAAATTACTCCGCCGGTTCGGGGGTCATTAAGATGACCTTCGACTGAGCAACTGGGTCGTACTGACCTGACAATTACTGCATGTCGGATCCAACTGCAGCTTGCGGCATTTAAAAAACAAAAAAACCAGAATGGAACAGCTGTGGCCAAGTGGCAGACACCTGCTTACTCTTTGGTTGTACGTGAGGCGTTGTGCGTTCAAATCCTGTCTGTCTGCCTGGCGTAAATTATCATAACGGCATTGAATATGGCGAAACAACTATTAACAGAAGCAAGCTAACATGGCCGTAGATATGATTGCATAATTGTGGGGGTGGGGGCTTAATAAATTAAAAATGTATTACTATTTATAAACATATTTTAAATATAAAAAGTGCTGAATCCTCTGCTGGAGGAGGGTTTTAACTGATAAACCCTCCTTTATCGACAGCAATGTGGACAAAAATCACTCTGAAAACGCACAACATGTCGAGCAACAAAGAAGAAGGAACACTGACTAACAATGCGAAGATTCAAGCACGCAATACGCACCGATGACAGCATGGCTACGCCGGCAGACAGAGACGCGCTAAGGGGAATCTACCAACTAAAAATATCTCTAGCGTGTTTCGACGATTTCGGCCCCCTACACTAAACAAACTCATTTGGCTTGCTAACCTTATCTGTGCGACTCTTTTTCGTAGAATGTCTTCAAATAGCCTCATTTATTACCACAATAAAGGTTGTGATCTGACTCAGGCTTTTGTAGACGACGATAGTTTATCCATCAAATAAGCATTTCTCTTCACAAACCTTGTAGTCTAATTCTTCTCTGAGCTACATACAGTTTATCCACCAAATAAGCATTTCTCTTCACAAACCTTGTAGTCTAAATCTTCTCTGAGCTACATACAGTTTATCCCTCAAATAAGCATTTCTCTTCCCAATCCTTGTAGTCTAATTCTTCTCTGAGCTACATACAGTTTATCCCTCAAATAAGCATTTCTCTTCACAAACCTTGTAGTCTAATTCTTCTCTGAGCTACATACAGTTTATCTATCAAATAAGGATTTCTCTTCATAAATCTTGTGGTCCAATTCTTCTCTGAGTTTCTGAGTTACATACAGTTTATCCCTCAAATAAGGATTTCTCTTCACACACCTTGTAGTCTAATTCTTCTCTGAGCTACATACAGTTTATCCCTCAAATAAGCATTTCTCTTCACAAACATTGTAGTTTAATTCTTCTCTGAGCTACATACAGTTTATCCCTGAAATAAGCATTTCTCTTCACAAACCTTGTAGTCTAATTCTTCTCTGAGCTACATACAGTTTATCCCTCAAATAAGGATTTCTCTTCACAAACCTTGTACAAGAAGATACATAGTAGAAACATGTAAGGATATAGAAAACCTACAACAACAAGGCAGAGAAAGAGGTGCATTCAAGGCAATAAGAACACTGACAAGGGAATTCCGTCCGGTTCCACATGTCATAAATGACAAAGAGGATAACACATTAACAGAAACTAAAGACATACTGAATAGATGGAGAGAGTACTGCAGAACCATGTATGGAGATAGCACAAAGCGCTCAGTTACAATCCTACCAAAGGATGAGAAAGAACCTGAACCAACATTGGAAGAAGTACGGTCTGCAATTAAAAGCCTGAAAAAGGGAAAGTCCCCAGGATGCGATGATATCCCAGCAGAGCTAATACAAGCAGGATGAGAGGCATGTGCTCGAGTCTATCACAAGCTGTGTAAACAGATATGGCACAGTGCAGAGTAGCCAGAAGCATGGAATAAATCAATTTATATTCACCTCCCCCAAAAAAGGAACCTGAAGCTGTGCACGAACGACCGAACTATCGCACTGATCAGCCATGCTAGTAAGATACTCTTGCGAATCCTATTAAGAAGGATAGAGAAAAGGTTTGAATCTGAAATTCACGTAGTCCAGGCAGGTTTTAAGAAAGACAGAGGGACCCGGGACCACATATTCAATTTAAGGAATATCTATTAAAAATGTAGAGAGTTTAATGTAGACCTGTACACATGTTTCATTGATTACACTAAGGCCTTCGAAACGGTAAAACATTAAAATCTGTGGAGAATCATGAAGGAAATGGGGTTTCCTTTGCATATTGTCCATCTCATTGAAACATTATACGAAGATCAACAAGCCGCTGTCCGAGTATCTGGGCAAACATCAGATTGGTTTGCAGTACAAAATGGAGTCCAATAGGGATATATCCTCTCACCTTAGCTGTACAACATATATGCGGAATGTATAATGAGAAATATACGAGAAGATGAGAACATTGAAAGTTTTGACCCATTTACGATTGGGGGAGGGGGGGGGGGGGGGGGTACGAGATTCCAAAGTTACGATACGCAGATGACACAGTGATACTATCAAGAAGTTCGGAAGGGCTAGGGCAGCTACTTTCAGCCGTTAATAGACATAGTAAAGATCAAAATCTGTTCATAAACATAAACAAAACAAAGATAAGGACCACCGATAAAACACAATGTCAGCATAAATTCACAGTGGCTGGTGAGGAAATAGATCAGGTTACAGATTTTGAGTATCTGGGCTCCAGAATTGACAAAAATGGTGACTGCTCGAAAGAAATCAGAAAAAGATTAGCTATGGCAATGCAAAGACTGAACATCCTAAAGAAATTATGGCAGGGCACCAACAAAACGATAAAAGTAAAAGTCTTGAGAGCCTGTGCTTTTCCTGTGGCAGCTTATGGCTGTGAAGCATGGGCGATTACCAAAACTTCTAGACAAAGAATCGAATCCTTCGAGTCAAAATGTTACAGAAAGATCCTCAGAATACCTTGGAAAGAGAAAAGAACAAATGTAGACATTCGGCAAGAATTGAGCATAGAGGAGAACTGGTTTATCAATTCCATTTTAGCTAGAAAATGCAAATTCTTTGGTCACATCAAGAGACACAACGGTCTTGAGAGAACGGTGATGGAAGGTATGGTGCCAGGCAAAAGAGGAAGGGGTAAACCAAGAAGACGATGGCACCAAGATATACAGGAATGCCTGAGTATGACAATGGCGGAAGCTGGTGTTTTGGCAAGGGAACGAGTTTCTTTCAGACAGACTGTGAAGGGAGCGACGTTCTACAAATGACATGCTACATGATGAGCCTTGTAGTCTAATTCTTCTCTGAGATACATACAGTTTATCCCTCAAATTAGCATTTCTGTTCACAAACCTTGTAGTCTAATTCTTATCTGAGCTACATACATTTTATCCCTCAAATAAGCATTTCTCTTCACAAACCTTGTAGTCTAATTCTTCTCTGAGCTACATACAGTTTATCCCTCAAATAAGCATTTCTCTTCACGAACCTTGTAGTCTAATTCTTCTCTGAGCTACATACAGTTTATCCCTCAAATAAGCATTTCTCTTCACAAACCTTGTAGTCTAATTCTTCTCTGTGCTACATACAGTTTATCCCTCAAATAAGCATTTCTCTTCACAGACCTTGTAGTCTAATTCTTCTCTGAGCTACATACATTTTATCCCTCAAATAAGCATTTCTCTTCACAAACCTTGTAGTCTAATTCTTCTCTGAGCTACATACAGTTTATCCCTCAAATAAGCATTTCTCTTCACAAACCTTGTAGTCTAATTCTTCTCTGTGCTACATACAGTTTATCCCTCAAATAAGCATTTCTCTTCACAAACCTTGTAGTCTAATTCTTTTCTGAGCTACATACAGTTTATTCCTCAAATTAGCATTTCTCTTCACAAACCTTGTAGTCTAATTCTTCTCTGAGCTACATACAGTTTATCCCTCAAATAAGCATTTCTCTTCATAAACCTTGTAGTCTAATTGTTCTCTGAGCTACATACAGTTTATCCCTCAAATAAGCATTCCTCTTCACAAACATTGTAGTCTAATTCTTCTCTGTGCTACATACAGTTTATCCCTCAAATAAGCATTTCTCTTCACAGACCTTGTAGTCTAATTCTTCTCTGAGCTACATACATTTTATCCCTCAAATAAGCATTTCTCTTCACAAACCTTGTAGTCTAATTCTTCTCTGAGCTACATACAGTTTATCCCTCAAATAAGCATTTCTCTTCACAAACCTTGTAGTCTAATTCTTCTCTGTGCTACATACAGTTTATCCCTCAAATAAGCATTTCTCTTCACAAACCTTGTAGTCTAATTCTTTTCTGAGCTACATACAGTTTATTCCTCAAATTAGCATTTCTCTTCACAAACCTTGTAGTCTAATTCTTCTCTGAGCTACATACAGTTTATCCCTCAAATAAGCATTTCTCTTCATAAACCTTGTAGTCTAATTGTTCTCTGAGCTACATACAGTTTATCCCTCAAATAAGCATTCCTCTTCACAAACATTGTAGTCTAATTCTCATCTGAGCTACATACAGTTTGTTCCTCAAAAAAGCAATGTTCATATGATGTCTTTTGATAAAGCGTGTGGCACGTCTCAGGCTCAGTTGGTCGACATTCAATTTCGTTTACAATCCATCAAATGCGTTGAAGGAAGATAAGCTATAAATCCCCAAACCCCCCCCCCCCCCCCCCACCTCTCAGAACGCCTAGCTGTTCTGCTTGTCCTCCCCACAGGGGCATATGTCTGTGTGTGACTGATGTTTAATTCATTGAGCTAATCGTATTAAAGTCCGTAGTGATCAGCTCGCAGCCGTGAGTATATTTCTCCTCAATCATGTAGATGGAGTGGGCTGGGTTAGAGGGGGGGGGGGGAATTATTTGTTTTTTATTTTTATATATATTTTTTTTGTATTAAAGGGTTTGGTAGGTAATGAGAGGGGGGAGGGGAGAAGGGGCAGTAGGTGAGGGAAGAGGAGAAAATGCCTAACGAATCAGTTAGTGACATGGCTTAAAACCCAAGCTGGCAGGGTTTGGAAACTCGAAACTGCTGCAAGGTTGTACCTACATTGAAAGTTACCCAAAAAATGAATGATGAAGTCAGATGCACTGGATCATTAGCCACACAGCGCAGTACACACACAAAAATCGTGTTTGAGAAAGAAAAATAAAATACAAACGCATCTGCTCATTAAAGCCCCCCCCCCCCCCCGCCCCCCCCCACCACCCACACACACCCCCACAAAATAACACCTCCCTACACAATTACATTTGATAGCTATTCGTATTGAATTGTATAGTTCTTCCATATCAATTGGGGAGGAAGACTAACGTCTGGTCAGGCAAAATGTACTGATAAGACATGTTAGTGAGGGTCAGGCAAAATATACTGATCAGACATGTTAGTGAGGTTCAGGCAAAATATACTGATTAGACGTGTTAGTCAGGATCAGGCAAAATACACTGATCAGACATGTTAGTCAGGGTCAGACAAAATATACTGATCAGACATGTTAGTGAGGGTCAGGCAAAACATACTGGCCAAGACCTTCACCTCAGCTTCCAAGTAGCCCTCCCTGGACACGGGCTGTTTTCATGGCAGCCTGGCTAACGAGATGAGGGATCGACGTGATCCCCATAGTAGTGAGCGTCACACAGAGAAAGCAAGCATAAGACAATCGCCTGGGGGACCGCAGTCCACCATCAGCACGCTCGGGATGTGAGGAAAGCTACTTCAACCTGCGACATGACATCCTTTGCAGGGCGCAAAAAAGAGCAAACTTACTCATTGTGGGCATTCGAAATAGTAACAACATCCATATCAAACAGCGGATGACAAAGGAGCATGGTTTGATGTGGGGCCACCTCGCCCTCTCCCCATAAACACTTTCATAGTGCAAAACATAAATCAACTTATCTACAAAGCTGTCCTTGAGGGATACATGCCTTTCAACGGGGCATATGTTGCGGACCAGCCAAAGCCGCAAAAACGTAACTGTCACAACCGGCATCTCGTATGGCAGAACCGCGTGGGAGACGAGGAAAATAGTTATCATTGCATTAGAGAGAGAGAGAGAGAGAGAGAGAGAGAGAGAGAGAGAGAGAGAGAGAGAGAGAGAGAGGGAGAGACAGAGAGAGAGAAAGAGAGAGAGATATACAAGATTAGCATCCGTGGACTGAGCAAAATAAAACAAACACAAACAGGTACAGTGCAGATACCATTATGCGAATCAGTTATATCATCATTGGCTCTTTCCGTCTTATCAGACGATAGCAATTGTGCTTTGAATAAAAAAAAAGGTATGCAACTACAGTCCATGACGGTAACGAATGTGACTCAAAAGACCAATCCAGGCAGAGAAGCGTCTTCCACAGTGTGTGCAAGGAAAGTTCGGACCGTTTGCGGCATCGCATGTTGTGGCGCGTCTTCTCAAACTCTGAGTCTTTAGCCTATCAGCAATCAGTTTCTCCTTTGTCTGTATTCCAGGCTTAATCCTGTCCCTCTATATAGCACGATCCATGGCGTCCTGTTCAATTATATATCCGGGTCACAAATAGGAAAATGCAACACGGATTGAAGAGCTGGTCCAAGAATGTTCTTTGTGAGTGGCACGCCTGATCTTGACTTTATTTAGGACCACATATGAAAATATAACACATCAAACATCATTCAACTAACGAATAACACGAATCAATAAAAGAAACTGCCCAATCTCTTGGCTGGATCAAGGGATATAACGACAGTTATGTAAGACTTGAATGCGAATAAACAATTTAAAGAAGTTTAGTATCACACTCAGCAATACATATCAGGTACTGGAAAACTAGACCTAAAGGTGTGGCCTTGATGAAAAATGGAAACAACTACACAAGGTCTTGAGAACAATGTGCGAGAAATTTTGGTTGAAAAGGAAGGTCAACAGAAAGCATGGACAACGGCTACAAGTATCGAAACTTTTAAGAGAAACGAACCAAAAAAAAAAAAAGAAAAAGTGTCTTCACTAAACAGCAAAACTGAAACCATCAAAGACTACTCAGAGGTAAATAAAGAAGTTGAAAAAGCATTAAGGTAGACAAGAGAAAACTACAATGATAAGTCTGGCCACAGAAGCCAAACAGCTACAGCTAGTGGAAACTTGGAAGGTATGTAGGACGTTACCAGAAAACTTTTAGAAAAGTGTTTTCTTTCTACGTATACCGTTAAGCGCGTGGGGAGCTTAATTAAGTAGTATGTCCTGCGCCAAGTGCGTTGCGTCGGTCAATGTGAGCCCGTGTCGTTGCACAATCACTCTAATGTCCTATATTCACCTGCCTCGCGTCCGACCCCTTGTCCTATAGCAAGTAGATAATCTAGCAGCTACCAGTTGAAGCTGATGAGGGTTATTCTCATGGGCTGACTAAACCACGTATTATGTAACTGGAAGTGTATTCTGTACAGACGTAGTGCCGACTTTGAGGAAAGTACCAAAAAGAAATAATGTCAGTAAAAGATAGAACTAACATGAAATAAGATCAGTAAAAGATAAACTGATAAGAAAGAAGATCAGTAAAATATAAACTGACAAGACAGATGATCAGTGAAAGATAAACTCACAAGAAATAAGACCAAACTAACAAGAAAGAGGACCAAACTGACATAGAAGAGCAAACTGACAAGAAAGAAGACCAAACTGACAAGAAAAAACCAAAACTGACATGAAAGAAGACCAAACTGACAAGAAAGAAGACCAAACTGACAAGAAGACCAGACAAGAAAGACGACCAAACTGACAAGAAAGGAGACAAAACTGACAAGAAAGACGACCAAACTGACAAGAAAGGAGACAAAACTGTCAAAGAAGAGCAAACTGACAAGAAAGAATACCAAACTGACAAAGAAGAGCAAACTGACAAGAACGAGCAAACTGACAAAGAAGACCAGACTGACAAGAAAGAACACCAAACTGACAAAGAACACCAAACTGACAAGAAAGAATACCAAACTGACAAAGAAGAGCAAACTGACAAGAACGAGCAAACTGACAAAGAAGACCAGACTGACAAGAAAGAACACCAAACTGACAAGAAAGACGACCAAACTGACAAGAAAGAAGACCAAACTGACAAGAAAGAAGACCAAACTGACAAAGAAAGACGACCAAAATGACAGGAAAGAACACCAAACTGACAAGAAGACCAGACAAGAAAGACGACCAAACTGACAAGAAAGAAGACCAAACTGACAAGAAAGAAGACCAAACTGACAAGAAAGAAGACCAAACTGACAAGAAAGAAGACCAAACTGACAAGAAAGAAGACCAAACTGACAAGAAAGAACACCAAACTGACAAGAAGACCAGACAAGAAAGACGACCAAACTGACAAGAAAGACGACCAAAATGACAAGAAAGAAGACCAAACAGACAAGAAAGAAGCCCAAACTCACAAGAAAGAAGACCAAACTGACAAGAAAGAAGACCAAACTCACAAGAAAGAAGACCAAAGTGACAAGAAAGAAGACCAGCAAAAAATCAACTATTAAGAACGATAACAAATCTTGAAGACCAGAATTCAAGATTAGCGAACTATTTTTAAGAGCTACCAGCCAACCCATTTAACATTTTACCTACTGAAAGGGACCTCAAAGTTCATTGTAAAATATAGAAAGGTTCAAGAAAAGTAATTAGCCTTCTAAAGAATGGAAAAGCTACACAGTCTGAGTGGATACCAGCTGAAACTATTAAAGCAGACACTGAAAATATACGGAATACAGAAAGTATAAAAAAAATCGCGTCGAAAAGGATACTGGTTATACTACAAAAGAAAGACAATCTATAGAATGTAAAAATTACAGAGTAAAAAATGCTTTTGTCAGTGCCAGGTAAAATGTTAAGTAGAGTTACACTTCAAAGACTAAAAAAAGAAAGAAAAAAAAAGCTTTGGATGTCAAGTTAAGAGACGAACAGGTAGGTTTAAGACAAAATAAATCAAGTGCAGAACAAACAGCTACATATGGAATACACTCAAGTCCGTATATTTAATTTGTTGACTACAAAAAAGCCTCTTGCAGCTTGGACAGTGGCACATTCTAGAAACTACTAAGACAGCACATAATTTTGCAGAAGCGTATAACCATAATCGAGCAGATGTAGTAGAATATGCACGAGGAGAACTCACACAATCATGTCCCATGAGATATTGAGTTCTTTGGGGATGTCTTAGGAAGAAAATCTGTTTATGAGAGAGATGGTATCCCCAGGACCTTATGGTTAGAAGACCTGGACTGCACAAACTTGCAGTACATGCAGACACATCCATACAATAGCCGACACGCCCTTACATAACGTAAAAGATTATGTCTGAGGTTGAAAGGACCGTTGCTGTCGCTAAAAATAAGAGTATTAACTAGCCAACGACTTTGCAGACGACATATTCATCCAATCTCACAGTAAACTCCAAAATCTGAAGAGCACAGCCATACTAGACATTACGTCACAGCAATTGCATCTAAAGACACACTCAGGAAACTCAACATTTACAATTTAATGCGATTAAAAACACAGTTGGCATCAGATAGAGAGGAACTTGGTTGGATGATGTAGTTTCACATATAGAGGGTGCATTTTAACACGGCATATGCTGCAAATATGTATGTAACAATCAGAATTGATAGTTTGTCCATCACAAGTGATGAAGGCCACTCTCTTTGTTCAGCCGCGTGGACAGTCGTATCTCTTGCTGTGTCCGCTGAAATGGGTGACTTGCGCGGAGATTTGGATTAAAGTGAGGAAGAAACTGCGCCTTTTGTCAACCTCACTCACAGAGCCTAAGCTACCTTTTGCCAGTGGTAAGACATTCATCGAGACGACTGGAGATAGCATAGGATGCAGATCTTGCCTCAGGGTTACCACCGAAGCCTTTCCGTAAACATGTAACCCGCAGGGTAGAAAGGTGGGAAGGCATCTAACGCAGTTTGTCGTGCCTTTTCGATAACCACAAGAGGTCGTATGGACAACACTCGGCGTGTGAGTGGCATCTCTCCCAGCTGTATTCAGTTCATCATAGTAGCATCTAAAATTCCCACACGCCAAATTCGTGAAGGTGAACCGGCAGAACTAACCCGTGAGATACGACACAGGTATAACTAGTTTAAGCGTAGCGCCATTCAGCCGGCGTCCTGACCAGGATAAACGGATGGAAGAAATCACAAAAAAAGAACGAAATAACAAGTCTAGACGGAAAACAATTCCACGTATCCGTGAACACAAGTGTAAGTCGTCGACTAGTGTGAATTCCAGGCAAATCTGTGGTCTGGCGGCATCCATAATGATCCAAAACAGTAGAGAAATGTAGACTCGCAGCCAGTTACGGCGCCATCTTTGCCAGAATACAAAAGACTATAGACCCTTTGTCATGTTGATAACCAAATTAAACTGACCAGAATGCATACCACAATAAGGATCTCTAACTCCTTTAAAAAAAAAAGTGTTTGCCTCTCTGTATTCTACTGGCGGTGGCAGGCCGCTTTCCATACCAGGACCGCAGCCTTTTAAGCGATATCAGGACGTATTAACCAGTGCTTGGATGTGTGTGTGCGTCTGTATGCACCTATGCTAGTCAGGGCGATCTAACAGGTCAACCCAAGCTAAGTGCAATGGCAGAGCCTCACCCTGACGGCAAGTATGAAAGTTGTGTTAGAGTGTGAAAGTTGTGTTAGAGTGTGAAAGTTGTGTTAGAGTGTGAACGTTGTGTTAGAGTGTGAAAGTTGTGTTAGAGTGTGAACGTTGTGTTAGTGTGTGAACGTTGTGGTATTAGAGTGTGAACGTTGTGGTGTTAGAGTGTGAACGTTGTGGTGTTAGAGTGTGAACATTGTGTTAGAGTGTAAAAGTTGTGTTAGAGCGTGAAAGTTGTGGTGTTAGAGTGTGAAAGTTGTGTTAGAGTGTGAAAGTTGTCGTGTTAGAATGTGAAAGTTGTGTTAGAGTGTGAAAGTTGTGGTGTTAGAGTGTGGTTGTTGGACAGGGTTAAATGTCACAGTGTAAGGTAAGAAGAGAGGTACATCTTCAATGATCTCTATTATCTCCAATATGAGGTAAGAAGAGAGGTTATTCTTCAATGATCTCTATTATCTCCAATGTGAGGTCAGTCTTTTTATATGGAGCCTTTCCAGGATAGATGGCACGGAGTATTTATTTTTTCCATATCGGGACAACCTCGTATCTTTAATTTGTTATGAAAACGTTTCTGTTCTGAAAGAATACAACCAGAAATGAGGATTTCCAATTCAAAATGAAAGCTGCAGTTTATAACAGCGACAAGGAAGACGGGATACAATTGCTAAGTTAAAGAAATCTGTGGAAGGACAGCAGAATGTGTTTTGTTTTTCCATGCAAATAAATGTTCAGAAAATACTGTTTGTACCAGTGACAATATTAGTTGAGCAATTGTCAACAGTTCGAAACCATTTTTCAATAGATAATTTATCAAGGAGTGTTTGTTTCTTCTTCTTCTTCTTCTTCTTCTTCTTCGTACGCAGTCAGACAGTAACCATTATTTTTTCGAAAAAAGCGGCGGTCATCCTGAGGCTCTCGCCACTGCCATAGAGCTTGTCTTGCAGTTCCACTGGTGATGGCCACATCTGCTCTCTATGATCCTCGTATGTCGGGCAGTTCTGCAGCAGATGTTCAGCGGTCATTTTACCGGTACCGCACGGGCATTCGTCGGTACCACCTATCTTCAATTTGTTGAATAGGTGGTACCTCAGTCTATTGTGGCCAGTGCGAAGTCTGAAGACAACGACCTGCTCTCTTCGGTTCAACTGGTAATAGGCATCGTTTTTGGTGTAACCAGTATGTTCGGTTTCCCATTTGGTCAAGTATCTGGCTTTGATAAGCCGTTTTGACTCTTCGTACATCATACTAGTATCTGTTTGTGGTAGTCTTGCACCTTCTTTTGCCAGTCTGTCTGCCTTCTCGTTGCCTTGGATGTTGCAGTGTGATGGGACCCACTGTATCACTACCCTTTTTGGTGCGGACTGCTGGCACAGTTTGCAGAGTGCTGCTCTTAAGTCATTAAGCTCAGTGTTTTTCTGGCTTTTTAGCGCTGTGACTACGGCGAGAGCATCTGTAAGCAGGACTATATGGCTTTCATTTTCTTTGTGTGTCACCATTTCTTCCACTCCGCTCTGAAATTGCTTGTGTACTTACCAGTAGCGAATGACAGTGTTATTTGTCTGCCATTTGGTAGGTTCAGAAATGCTCCTGCCCCTCCGTTCTGCGTAGTGTTTGTTACAGAACCGTCGGTGTATGCATGGGTCCAGTCCATGCTTGGGTAGCTTTTCGATATAAAGCTTAGGGTAGTATCTCTCCTTTCTTTTTCAGTCTGGCAGTTTTTGTTTCCAATACCTGGTATATTTTCTACCACCTCTGGAAATATATCCTGCCTCCAGGTAGGTTTTCGTACAGTAGTGATGGGTTTTGGTGTTGTTAGTGCGTTTATGGGATCTTCGTGCATCTTTGCTTTGGCTATTTCTGCAAAGTTTCTCCGCTTTAGTTTCCCATTTCCCAAATTGTTTAGTCTCTGGTGCATTGGATGGTCAGTCAGTCTTCGGAGTTTCTCTGACTGCAGCTGGGCTCTGCAGTCTCTTCTATCGGTCATGGATTGCAGTTTTGTAATCTTTTCAAGTTCTACAATTGGCGTTGACTTCATGCCTCCTGTTATAACTCTCATGGCTTGGTTTTGAAGTTGACTAACTTTATCGAAGTTCGCCTTTGCTGCTGTTGTCCATGCCGCAATGCCATACTCGAGAACTGGTCTCACTCTTCCAGTGTACAGTTTCTTTAGTATGCCTTCGTCTGCTCCCCAGCTTGTGCCAGCAAGTTTCCTCATGATTGCCATTCTTTCTCTGGCTCTCATTCGGTTTCTCTCGATCTGACTTTTCCATGTCATGCGCCGATCAAATGTGACTCCCAGATAGGTTGGGTTGTCGTTTGGCTGCAGGAATTTGCCATTTAAACTTATTTTGGTATTTTGGGGTTTTATTGAAAGCGAGAATATTGTGCATGTGGTTTTCTCCTCGTTTATTTTGACCAGCCATGAGTTCGCCCACTCTTCCAGCGATGTTAGGGCCTGCTGCATCCGATTTCTTGCTATGGTGAGATTCTTTTCAGAGGTCCACATAGCCAGATCGTCTGCAAACATTGAGCTATGGACTCTTCTTGGTATATTCTCTGTAATGTCGTTTATATATACCATGAAGAGTGTGGGTGACAGTACTCCCCCTTGGGGTACTCCCTGCTCGAGTGTCACCTTTTTGCTCATCTGCCCTTGTACTTGGACTCTGGCCGTTCTTTGTTTGAGGTAGTGGTTGATCCACTTGTACATTTTCCCACAAACATCACTTCTTCTTAGCTTGACTCTAAGTCCGTCTTTCCAGACTTTGTCAAATGCCTTTTCCAGATCCACCCAAACAGCTACTGTGTGTTTCTGTGCCTGGTAGGCATCTTCTATTTCCTGGGCTATGAGGATGACCTGGTCCTCAGTGGATCTGTGCTGTCTAAAGCCGGCTTGCTGTGGAATTAGTATTCGTTTTTCTTCCAGATGCCACATCAGTCTGGTGTTTATCATACGTTCCATCAGCTTGCCGACACAGCTCAGTAGGCTGATGGGCCGGTATCCATTTGGATCTGTTTTGTCCTTTCCTGTTTTTGATACTGGTACCAGTACTGCGTCTTTCCATGCCTGGGGTACAATTCCCCTTTTCCAGCTTTGGTTCAGGACCGATAGCAGTTTCCTCTTCACTGTTTGGCCCAGCCCCATCAGCATTTCGTTTGTTATCCCGTCTTTTCCGGGAGATTTCCTTTTCTTTAATGTTCTCATAGCCTCTTCCATTTCGCTCATTGTTAATTTGGCCATCATGTGCTCTTCAGGTGCCGTATTGATGTTGTCGTGCCCCTTTAGCTCTTCACTAATATCTGTATGCCTATCTGCAGGGATGTGGTTTGCCTCGATGTGGTTTGCTCTGGCATTGTGATCGACAAAAGCGTTTGCGGCTTTCTTACCGGTGAGCAAGTTTTCGCCCTGCTTGATAGTAATTTGTTTATTTGACGGGGTTTCGTCGTTCATGGCTCTGACTAGCTTCCATAGCTTGTTCCCTTCTTTGTCCAGGTTTAGGCTTTCCGTTTTGTTTTTCCAGCTTTCTCTTGCTGTTTGCTTGAGAGTGTATTTGTATTTCGCCGTGGCGGCTTTGAGGGCGATGTTTGCCTCCATAGATTGTTCTCGCTCTGCCATGTTCCTAGCATTTGTTACTGCATCTTCCGCTTTCTGCAACTCATCATTCCAGTAGGGCTTATAGTTTTTCCTAGCTCCTCTTGGGATGGTTTCAGTGGCGGCTTGCATTATTGCCTTGCTTAGGCTTTCCACCATGGGCTTCATTTTGTTGTTTCGTGTGTTGATGGTTTCACACAGCCCATCTGTCAGGATTGCAAATCTGTCCCAGTCGGCTCGTTTGTAATTCCAACGTGGGAGCGGTTTTGTTTCCTGTGGGCCTACTTCCATATCAATATCTAGCCTGATCGGCCTGTGGTCGCTACCTGCTAGTTGGTTTAGCACCTGGCGGTCTATTTTATGGTGTATGTCCTGTGTGGAGAAGGCCAAATCTGGAGACGAGGTGGTACGCCATGTTCTAGAACAGAAACTAGGGCTATCCTCCGGCCTATTGATTAGGGAGAGATTTGTATCTATCTCCCAATCTTCCACTTCGTCACCTCTGCTGTCTGTGTCAGAGTATCCCCATCTCTCCGAGTGGCTGTTGAAATCTCCAACTACTATGCAGTTGGAGTCTCTGACCTCCATACTCGAGATCGATAGGTCTCTAGAGTGTTTGTTTAAATGACGTGTTTTGTCCTGATAAAAGCAAGCTGAGCAGGAAAGTTTATCTGGCACAACTGTCAGAAGCCGCACAGAAGATGTCAAAGAAAGCTTAAAAGATCGCGCGTTAAATTTAGTTACATTCACTTATAACGTTATATTAGTCAAAAAGACACATCGCAATTGAAATATCTATATTAGGGATATTGACAAATTCTTCAACATCACAAAGTTAGCGTTTCAACTATAAGTGGCACATTTGCAAGCTAGGACATTTTCAAAGTATTGCATCTCGGTTTTAAAGATTTTCGATTTAGTGGAATAAAAACATTCAGAGCTGGTTGGCAAAATTTAATCCAACCTGTCAGATTTCAATATAAGTCATCTTGATGTGTCGTTCTTTCACGGTATTGTAGACCAAGAAAACGTGTACAGAAGCGAGTTTCAAGAATGCCCTAAAGACGGCCATTTTAATAATAGCAATATGCATTATTACTGTGATCTAAGCGGGTTAAGCCGAGGGAAAATACAGAAGCCATCTTTTGACCAAGAAACTGAAACCGAACCTGTCATGAGTAAGAAGGGTTACCTATTCAAAGAATGTGCGAACTATGTGGATCTGCCAGATTGCGTTTTAGCTGACATGACTTTGCTGGCATGTCAAGGTTATTCAGAACACACTGAGATACTAACATTAACTAATAGTAATATTTACAACCAGTTCGTTGGACGTTTAAAAGGTTTGGCATCACTACAACAGAAGGTGAAAGTATTTTTCAATGCATATAAATGTCGGACCCAATTTATCTTCGCCAGACATTCAAATGGCAATAATTGACTTGTAAGATAAGGATATTCTAAAATCTAAGTGGAAGGATTCGAGGATACTTGATTTCTTAACAACTTATTTTCCGAAGAATAGAATCGAATGATCACACAAATTGCTTGGTAGAATGTATACATGTAAATAATTTCTTTCCAAAATGTAGTGGATTAAATTCAGAACAAGAAGACGAACATATGGAAAACATACTTCGCATTGCAATTAACCAAACACCACCAGCTTTGGTCAGGCTAGTGTCGACCCCAATACATCTTCTGCGGGTATGTAAATGGAAAGTATCGACTTGCAGAAGAATAGTATTTTAAAATCAATGTGGAGAGACTTGCAGATATTGGACTTCTATTACTTCACCAGATTTAGACAAACTTGCGCAGGAAGTTCCAGCAAAATCCTCTTATTAAATTTGTAAGCTACTCATAATTTATTTATAATTTCCCACCCCTCCTTCACCACTTTCTCTCTGTCTCTCACATTCTACCCTCCTCAATATCCACTTTCACTCAATAATATTAATTCTACATTATTCTAGCCTGTGCATGCAATTATTAATGTATAAAAAGGGTTTCAATAGGTGATAGTTTTTGGCCCTACACACACACACACACACATATATGCCCACCCCTGCTCCAGACGTTCTTCTGGAAACATGAGAAGGCGGATGGGAGCTACAGATCAAAACAACGTTCCCAACTGTAATTAGGTCAATAGGAGCTGCAAGCACGGCCGAGATCTTCACTAGAACTCATCTGACGTTGTGAAAATCACGGAAACTCATCTGACGGTGTAAACATAACGGAAACTCGTTTGTCGGTGCATACATCACGGAAACTCGTCTGGCGGTACATACATCAAAGAAACTTGTCTGACGGTGCATACATCACAGAAACTCGTCTGACGGTGCATACATCACAGAAACTCGTCTGGCGGCACACACATCAAAGAAACTCGTCTGACGGTGCATACATCACATTAACTCGTCTGACGGTGAATACATCACAGAAACTCGTCTGACGGTGCATACATCATATAAACTCGCCTGACGGTGCATACATCACAGAAACTCGTATGCCGGTGTAAACATCACGAGAACTCGTCTGACGGTGTAAACATCACGAGAACTCGTCTGATGGTGTAAACATCACGAGAACTCGTCTGATGGTGTACACATCACGAGAACTCGTCTGATGGTGTAAACATCACGAGAACTCGTCTGATGGTGTAAACATCACGAGAACTCGCCTGATGGTGTAAACATCACGAGAACTCGTCTGATGGTGTAAACATCACGAGAACTCGTCTGACGGTGTAAACATCACGAGAACTCGTCTGACGGTGTAAACATTACGAGAACTCGTCTGACGGTGTAAACATTACGAGAACTCGTCTGACGGTGTAAACATCACGAGAACTCGTCTGGCAGTGTAAACATCACGAGAAATCGTCTGATGGTGTAAACATCACGAGAACTCGTCTGATGGTGTAAACATCACGAGAACTCGTCTGATGGAAAAACATCACGAGAACTCGTCTGATGGTGTAAACATCACGAGAACTCGTCTGATGGTGTAAACATCACGAGAACTCGTCAGACGGTGTAAACATTACGAGATTTCGTCTGATGGTCTAAACATCACGAGAACTCGTCTGGCGGTGTAAACATCAAAGAAATGACCTACCGTATTCATTATAAAGAACTCGTGTTATGCTTTTAATGACACGAACAAGGAAGCACGCATGAATACTCAATTGTGAGGTACGACGGAAAGAAAGTTCATGTACATGAGTACATGACGCCACCACTGTCAGACGTTACACTTGAATGATCGAAGTCAGCTGGTGCACTATTCGTAATGCATATATTGGAAACTATTAGAGCGGTACATGGGTTGAACAGAAGACGACAACTGCAACTTTCAAAGAATACGTCAATTACGATTATAGAGGGATCTTCATGAGACGAGCAACCTCCTAATGTAAAACACTTGCCACGAAAAGCCACTGCTAGTTACCACATTCAGAATTCTCGTTTGGGAGCCGTCTGTAGTGGTAGCACCATGCTTCCCATGGAATGGAAAGCGAAAGCTGAAGAACATGACATTTCTTTTTGCAAAGTATCTTTGAAGTTGATTTTTAATAGTTTTTAATGAGATGCACATGTTGTCCTGTCTTAAAGTTGTTGCAACGAAACCCATGTACCGACACATAGAAACATGAAAGCTATAGATCTGTTATAATCACCAACATATGCTGTTGATTGATTAATTGATTGATTCGGTGATCGATACGTATTTTCATTTTCAGTGATAAATAACAGGCTGACAGAAAACAGACTTTGACATAAAGAGACTATTACAAAAATTGTAACACAAGAAACACTGTGAGAAACACAGTTTCTGGTATAAACAGACTGACACACATTTTACATAAACAGACTGACACACATTTTACATTAACAGACTGACACACATTTTACATAAACAGACTGACACACCCATTTTACATAAACAGACTGACACACATTTTACATAAACAGATTGACACGCCCATTTTACATAAACAGACTGACACACATTTCACATAAACAGACTGACACCCATTTTACATAAAAACACTGACACACATTGTATACAAAAAGACCGACAAAAACATGTGGCATAACATAGCTGTGATAAACAGAATGTGACAGATAATGACTTTGACAAACTCAGACTATAACACCGTACGTGTGAAGACGACATTAGTCATAAAAAAGGCAGCGACAAAAAGACACTCCACCATTTGTGTGATGACGACATTAATCATAAAACAGGCAGCGACAAAAGATACTCCACCGTTTGTGTGATGACTACATTAATCATAAAACAGGCAGCGACAAAAAGACACTCCACCATTTGTGTGATGACGACATTAATCATAAAACAGGCAGCGACAAAAGGACACTCAACCGTTTGTGTGATGACGACATTAATCATAAAACAGGCAGTGACAAAACGAGTGAAAAAAAATCCAACAAATGCAAATACGATAAGAAGTGTTTCATTGATGATGGTGGGACGGCGGGGGCTAGTGGTTAAAGTGACACGGCTTAGGACCCGAAGGTGCTGGGTTCGATCCCCATCACAGCACCGGCCGTTACCCCGAGGAAGCAAACCTTTAGAAAATGAATACTGAAGTCGGATGCACTGGGCCGACAGGCACAAAATAAAAACCACAGTGCAACGCACACCGCCTTAGGGAATAGAAAAATAAGGCGGACGTTAAAAACAAAAACAAAACAAAATTGATGATCATCATGTGACGTGTCTGCTCTCATTACATCCGCTCTGTAAGAATCTCAAACTTTGGCCGGTTCTCCATCTTTAATGTCGTGTGTCCATCTTCTCTGCCTCGTTTTACAGGTGCCAAACCGTCAAGAATAGTTTCTATTCATGTAAACCATTGAGGCATTTTATATGGTCGAAGTAGTTGAGGATCCTGTGCGTAATTCTGTTTACGTGTCAATTTGGTTCTGTATCCAGCTCATTTACAACCTATGTTTTTGTGTCTTATTCGTTATCCATGATATTCTGATAACTTTCCTGTTGCATTTTAGCTCGAAGGATTCCATTTTCGTCTGTAGTATTTGTGCGATGGTCCATCTTTCATTTCCGTATGTTGTCCAATGATTTTTATTGCTGATTGTTTATTAGTGTTCTGCCAAATGTTCTTCGTGTTATTTAACCGATGTTTATGCCATGGCAAATCGCATTCTGCAGTGAAGGCTTTGAACGTCAAGAAAAGAAAGTTCTGGTTGAATCGAGATTTACAAGTACAAAAATATGACAAAGAATTGTATGTGGTCTGTTACGAGAGTAGATCCATAGGGGGAGGGGCGGGGAAAATACCATGAGTTACGGCACTGGATGACACTAACCCTAGTGATGACACTGGTGACAGGCCCTAGTGACGCCACTGGTAATAAGGCTTAGTGACGCCACTGGTAACAGGCATTAATGACACCACTGGTAACACGCCCTAATGACACCAGTGGTAACAGGCCCTAGTGACGTCACTGGTAATAAGGCTTAGTGACGCCACTGGTAACAGGCATTAATGACACCACTGGTAACAGGCCCTAATGACACCAGTGGTAAACGGCCCTAGTGACGTCACTGGTAACAGGCCCTAATGACAGCACTGGTAACAGGCCCTAGTTACGCGCCTGGTAACAGATCTTAGTGACTCCACTGGTAACAGCCGAGCATACCTCACACTACAAACAAATTGAGATCTAGCACAGTGAAGCCGCTAACACCCCTCCCCGATGGCAGTGTCTGCTACAGTTATCAATCAAAAACTTTTCAGTTCTACGTGAGGCCTGTGTCTTCAAGAAATCCACTACAAGTCGACCTGTGGAAGGCCACGTTTTACTAGAGTAACAACTACCTCTCCCTGGAAACAGGCTGTTTACAGGCAGTCTGGCTGACGAGATGTGAATCGACGTGATCTCCGTGATAATTAGCGCCACGAACATCAAGTCAAGCATTGCACAACCGCCTTAATGACCGTGGTTCACCTTCATTAGCACACTCAAGATGGGATGAAAGCTACTACAACCACCACTTAACGTCCTTTTCAAGACGCACAAAAGAGTCAACTTACTCATTGTGGGCATTAAACAACAACAACAACAACAACAACAACAACAACAACAACAACAACAACAACAACAACTATCAATGCCTTGATCGAGCAGAACAAATGATCGTCTTCTGCAGGAGAACAAGACATAATAGATTTAATAGCCACGTATACAGGACTAACATTAGCCCTATCCTGAATGTGTATGCGCGGGCACGCAAGCAGACAGCCGAACATATCTTACAAGACTGGGATATACTTAGCAACTGTGTACTGAGCTCTGGAGCACAGACACGAACATCTACACACATATATTTAGGAGCCTTGAATAACTCTCCACTACAGCAATCTTGGTCTAGAGAACTGGACATCATGTGCAAACATAATAAAACATGGCAATCGAAAAATAGAAGAAGAAGAAGAAGAAAGAAGGAAGAAGAAGAAGAACAAGAAGAAGAAAAAAGAACAAGAAGAAAAAGAAGAACAAAAAGAAGAACAACAAGAACAAGAAGAAGAACTAGTTTATTCAGTTGACTTGTCCACATATTTTCACGTTGCTGTTGCTTAAAGTTTCTACAAGATAGGGTAGCCACCCCCATGCCCACGCCTGCTGAGTCGCCTCCTATGACATGTCTGGCAGGGTAAAGGTTGCTCCGTAGCAGACACTGCAGTCGGGGATGAAGCGTTACAGACTTCCTTGTATGAGGCCACATTATTTTTTAGGTGCACAAGAAAAGTGAAGAACCCGTTAACTTGTCAGAGTCACATATTGGGACAATGGTATTAGGGCCCATATTTTTCTTGACCAACGGCAGACTAGGAGTGATGTGGTCAACATTCCTCAGGCCGCCGTTACTTTCCCAAATGATTATGGTGCTCAATTTTTTAGGCTGGGTCGACTCCAGGATCCGTTTTGATCGGACGGATCCCACACTAACCGGGGACCGAACCTCAATCGCTCAGCTGGGAAGCCAGTGATCTAACCACTGCGCTACCTCGACTTGCATTTATAAAGTGGGGTGGCCAGTTTCAGTCCTTAGGAGAAAGTACCCATTTACAGCTGAGTTGACTAGATCGTACTAAAAGTGGTAATTAAACAATGCACCTCTGCCATGAAAAGCGAGTGCTCTACCACTAAGCTAATCAGCCTAGCAGGTTACAGTGGAGCTATTCTTTGCTACCATTTTCGGGCCACAGAAACACTCAGACAAGTCTGCTACGGAATCACCTTTGTAACCCTTGAGCAGGAGGCGATCGGGTCACGAACCCAGACCCCTTTGGTCGCAAAAGACAGCTGAACAACAAAAACCTCCAGAAACAAATAGCAGACCATTTAATAGAACACAAATAAAAACAACACGGGAAATATATCTGAAACAGACTGGAATATTATCTCATACTACCATGGAAACGTAATTTCGATACAGGTTTTTCATGTCTTTAGCTGAAACCATAGTCTGCTGCAAGCGGTGTCCGGGAATGTCAGTACAGACTGACATGTCTGGGAAAATGCCATTAATATTTCGTCAGTGTGGGCATTCCCGCATAACTAAAGGCTGTGATGATTGGGGGTTAAAGGTTGGTTCTCTCTATTTGTGTCAGTCGCAATTAGATTGAACAGCCGGCGGCGACTGACACCTGAACTATATTTCTGCACCTGTCCAGACGAATTATTCTTTTTCTTAAGCGTCATAGACTCTGGCTTTTAAACAACAGGCAGGGGCGGATCGTGATAATGGTAAGTTGGTATTTGTGGAATGGATTATGAATGTGATCAGAGGTTGGGATATAGGAATTATGTTTGGGGAATGTGGATAGTGGAATGTGGACAGAGGATTGCTGATAGAGGAATGTGGATAGAGAAATGTGAATTGAGTAATTGGAGTAGAGGAATGGGAATAATGATTGGATATTTATATATGGAATGAGAATAGTGGAATAGTAATAGAGGAATTGGGGTAGAACAAATTCGATTAATGAGCGGGAGTAGTGGGATGTGGATAGTGGAAAATTAATCGCGGAATACCAGTAAGTGCATATAAAATAATGAATGGGGGTTAGTGGAGTGGTAATAGAGGAATGAGGGTAGTGGAGTGGTAATAGAGGAATGAGGGTAGTGGAGTGGTAATAGAGGAATGAGGGTAGTGGAGTGGTAATAGATGAATGAGGGTAGTGGAGTGGTAATAGAGGAATGAGGGTAGTGGAGTGGTAATAGAGGAATGAGGGTACTGGAGTGGTAATAGAGGAATTGGGGTACTGGAATGGTAATAGAGGAATTTGGGTAGTGGAATGGTAATAGAGGAATTTGGGTAGTGGAATGGTAATAGAGGAATGAGGGTAGTGGAGTGGTGGAATGGTAATAGAGGAATTTGGGTAGTGAAATGCGAAAAAAGAGAAAATGGAGGAAATGTATGAAAACTATTTATTGTTACCCACTAATCACTGAACGTTTAATACAAATAATTTACAAAGCTATTGCGGCATGAAAGAAACATTCATTTGTAAATAAACAATCTCTCTCAACATTCTCTGTCCGTATATGCTATCTGTTGTATGGAAACATCGAGCACGCATTTCCACTGCCGATCTCACATGTGAGTTTATCAAAGACTTCAGTAATGTCGTAAAGGGAAATTAAAGCGAAAGTACTCCGCCATTCTAGGTCGAAAGTGATCACGACACCCTTTGATCTTGTCGTATTCGGCTACATGATACTTGTACTACGTGAATATTAGGAACAGTCCCCACGAAGGCACTATTCGACACCGAATGAAACACGAATACATGATTCAGTGCATCTATATTTCAGGTATCATTGTTTTACGAGCATTCTATTTACATGGTAGTATGGCTGGCTGGCTTTGTTCGTTCTCAGTCTCTCTCTACAAAACCCTGAAAATGGCTTAAGTAGCAGAATATAATCCAGAGAGCAGAATGCGTTAGGTCGTAGTTTACAGCTTGAATGCGATATTTGCATTTGTCGGTCCAATATATCCGACTTTAACGAGGTTCGAGCGGAGTGGGACGCATGAGAGGACGGCGCAGGAGAGTGTACAACCAGCGAGCTACAGGGACCATCAGCATCCATACCTTACGCCATTTGATGAGAGAGACTGAGCACCTATGAGTATGCCCGGAGTGCAGTGACGTCGATTCTTAGAAACAGAAACAGAACAGAAACATCCGACTTCAGCAAGTATTTTTTTAGTACCGGTTAGAATTCCCTCTTCGATCCCGTCTCTTTAGCCAGTCTGCACTATTGCAGCCTGTTATTCAGGATCACCGCGTGGAGGTGTAGAAGGGTCTTGGCAGATTGGTTCGCTGTGCCTGACGCTAGCAGTCAGCTATGGGTCGCTGACCGATGCAGCTCATGCGCTGCTCAGCATCTTGATCCCAGACAAGGGTATGAGATCTTGTCAGACAAGGGTATGAGATCTTGTAACTAGAATAACTTGATGGGATTGCGCTGACAAGAGCATTGGACACGACTGGTCTTGTGTCAGCTGACCTTATGATCAGGTGTTGTTTATGTAAACATAAGATTCGCTCTTGTTCAGGTTGGTACCTAGTCTTTATCTGTTATCACCTGAATGGCTCCGAAATTATTTTAATTTGGGTTATTCCTAGTAACAGGACGAAGATTGTCTGGTCGTAACCAAAGGTTATAAATTTTATTATATGTGATCCCAAGTATAAGGTATATTTTGTTTTATGTCTTATGTACATGAATCCAACATGGGATGGGAAAGGGGGAGAGGAGAGAGAAAAGAGTATCCAGTCTAAAACAGCGAAACAGCAAGACAAAGAAGCTGGGCTTTATTTCAAGCTTAAGAAGACGACCCAAAATATGAATCAGAGGCACATAACTTGCAGACCAGTCTTCTGAAGGTGTTAAAACGCAGGATGGCGGAATGAGCTAGATCTACAGAACTAAACATTTGCGCATTCATTAGGCTAAGTAAATTAACTATAAAAACCTTATTGCTCAAATGAAGCACACGAAAAACAGCCTACTGGAGTGCATACACGGAAGTTGGTAGACAATTGGGCGGCAGCAACGGCTCCGACTGTGCTCAGAGTGGCACGCAATTGATCACATATTCTTATTTGCTCCGCGGGTCGTAATGATGTCACAAAGTAACTGAATATGTTGGGGACTGGAAAAAACGATCGGGAAATACCACTGCAAATGGAAGTACACATATCAGCAATGTTAATATGAGGCGTGTTCAAATTAAACCGGACCAAAGTACAACAAGTGAACATACGTACGATGCGCATGATGACGTCAATTCTGATGTAAACAGCACATACCAACCGTCAAGTTTGTAAAATTTCATTATCCTCCGACTCATAGTTTCCCCAGCAGACCGTTAAAAACATGGCGGGTGTGATATGGAATCCGTTCAGAGTTGATCAGCGAGCGGTGATTCGGTTTCAAACAGCTTAAGGATGCCGAACAGTTGACATTCATCGCAGAATGCAGACAGTGTAAGGTGACAAAAGTGTGGCGAACGTAAGCTCCGACGACGGCCCACCCGAATTGCTGCATCAATTTTGGGGATGTCATCTTCTGACGCAACAATATGAGCCTGGCCTGGTTTCGGAAGATCTTTCGTTAAACTCGCGTCCTTCTTTAAACACCGTTGTCCAGTTCTTCACTATTGTCTTCGACACACTTTTGTCACCATACACTGCCTGCATTCTGCCGTGAATGTCAACTGGTCGACATCCTTCAGCTATTAGAAACGAATCACCGCTCGCTGATCAACTCTGAACGGATTCCGTATCACACCCACCATATTTTCAACGGTCTGCTGAGGAAACTTTGAGTCAGCGGATAATGAAATTTGGCAAACTTGACGGTTGGTATGTACTGTTTACATCAGAATTGACGTCACTAGACGCATTGTACGTATGTTCATTTCGTGCTGAGGTCCGGTTTCATTTGAACACGCCTCGAATGACGTTCTACATGCAAGCAGCTGCAAATATGTGCTGAAAATTCCATTGCAAAAGAGTTTTCCCAAGATCTAGACACATTATAAAAGCAGCATTTTCGCTTAGTAGGTCACCAGTGACCATAATCCAAAATATTCAGTGTAACACACTGCTATTCCTTGTCATGTGCAGTAGCTAAAGCGCTCGAGCGAAATTCAAAAGAAGTCTCTTTTGAAGAAATGATACGATTAAATTCAAAATCCTATTGAAATAAATATTCAATTATAAAGTGCATGATTCAGCTAATGTTAACGTTACTCGATTTAATCTTCAGCTTATTCAATGGCACGAACACTTAGAATAGTGACTGCCAAATATTTAAACTGCACAATTTTAGAGAACAAGATATTGAAGGTCATGGACGCTTACGCTTTAGCGTCACTCTGACCTTAGAATGATTGGCGGTCTGATCAAGTGATGCATGCGCGTATCTGACGTTTGTTCGAGAAAGTGGATGTCTGCAGTAAGGAAGATACTCATTTGTTAGGAATGGGTTCTTGCAACTATCATGCGTGATGTCTGATTATCAGTCCCATTCACAACTCTGTGCATGTTGCGTAGTCAGGAACCTACAAATCTTGATGTTTCATCAATCCAGAATGCTCCAGGTACGTTCCTTATTTGTCTTCCCCTGCTTGGTTGTCTTCTGGCATGTAATATTGTTGGATGGTTTTCTAGACAAGTGTTTCACAACCTTTTTACACCTGCGGACTGGGTAAACATGGTAAACATTTTTCATGGAAAGATCAAAATCGGAAAAGTTTGAAGAAAGTTCAAAGTTTTTGCTGTTTTTACTTTTTTTTTGGTCTCCATCTTGTAGGAATTACAATTTTATAACACAATAACTGTCATACAACATTTTTCCCATTGCTAGGGTAGTCAAAGGGTTTTGAAGGCTGAGGACTACAGGCCACTTCGCCAGTGCCATCGCCACGTCGTGTGCTGGCTATGTTTGTTTATTTCACCCCCAACAGAAATACAATATATGCCATTCCGGGAATTCGAACTGCTGCCCTCCTTGTCGGCAGGCAGGCCTCGAAACCATTCGGCCCCGCACTTCTCAAGACAATAACACACAAAAAACTTGTCTTCATAAATATGACTGCACAGTATTAGCAGATAAATTAACCTCTAAAGCTAGTCTATCAATTTTCAAATTACCTAATTTACGTTTCGCGATTTTTGAAGGCATTTTCACCTCAAACCTCACTTACTTTGTCAAATACACCGAATATGGATGAGCTCTTGTGTTCGAAAAGTAGGGATACTTGTGTAGCTGACGTCGTTTGGGTTTACACATTAGCCAGTCAGAGCTTAGGTCCCATCAAGCTGACCTTCGCAGTTTGTGGCTTACGTCGCAAACACTTTTACGGGGACCGGCAGTAAATTTCTGCTGACCGGCACCGGTCCGGATGGTGTTGCATGATTTTCTAAACTCAACTGTATCTTCCTTTTGTATGTTATGTTATTGCATGGCTCTCTAGACTCAATTGTATCTTCCTCTGCTATGTTATGTTATTGCATGGTTCTCTAGACTCAACTGTATCTTCCTCTGCTGTGTTATGTTATTGCATGGCTCTCTAGACTCAACTGTATCTTCCTCTGCTATGTTATGTTATTGCATGGCTCTCTAGACTCAACTTTATCTTCCTCTGCTATGTTATGTTATTGCATGGCTATCTAGACCCTCAACTGTATCTTCCTCTGCTATGTTATGTTATTGCATGGCTCTCTAGACTCAACTGTATCTTCCTCTGCTATGTTATTGCATGGCTCTCTAGACTCAACTGTATCTTCCTCTGCTATGTTATGTTATTGCATGGCTCTCTAGACTCAACTGTATCTTCCTCTGCTATGTTATGTTATTGCATGATTCTCTAGACTCAACTGTATCTTCCTCTGCTATGTTATGCTATTGCATGGCTCTCTAGACTCAACTGTATCTTCCTCTGCTATATTATGTTATTGCATGGCTCTCTAGACTCAACTGTATCTTCCTCTGCTATGTTATTGCATGGCTATCTAGACCCTCAACTGTATCTTCCTCTGCTATGTTATGTTATTGCATGGCTCTCTAGACTCAACTGTATCTTCCTCTGCTATGTTATGCTGTTGCATGGCTCTCTAGACCCTACATTGAATGTGTTTAGCGCAGCTGAAATACTTCAAACTCAAGCTTTTATCGCAAGTTTTTCCCCTTACTTCTAGGACGTCAGCTTCTTATTGCCCTTTGCATCTGCACTTTCTCGTTGCTACAAGGCTCTTCATATTCACATCTTCATGTATTACAAACGTTTGCACTCCTGCACTTCATATATTTGTTGGTTCTCACAGTCACCCTATCATACTAATGCCACTTTCACTTTTTTATTTCTGTTATCTCTGTTCGGTTCCATATTTCCCTCTGTCGTAATGTTATACAAACTGCGTTTTAAAAATCAAATCAAATGAAATCAAATGACATTCTTCAACCCCGTACGGAGCATAGATCCTCAACAAATAATCGCCACAAATAATTGTCAGCCACTCCAACTATACCCACGACCGGACAGTCATCTCTCAATTTAGCCTCCACTATCCGTCTCCAGGTGTGTTGAGGTCTGCCTCTCTTTCTCTTTCCCACCGTGTTCCAGTACAGATACTGTTGAGTAATGTTGCAAGTAACAACATCGCGGCCAATACATTTACTTGGTTTAATCCTCATGTCTACGGTTTCCTTATAAGCAGTTTCTGTTCTCTCTCTTATATTGATTATTTAATGTGCTAACCGTCTTTAAAGTTCACATTATTCTACTTGGAAAATTGTCGCTGCAGTTAAACCTATGAGAATCTAGGATAGCGCAGTGCTTAGCGCAATGACTGCTCAACCAAACGATCTAGTTTCAACCCGTAATTGATTAATTGTTACGATAACAAACGATTCCATAGTAAACCAATCCTTAAATAATAGTGTGCCAAAGGATGTCTGGGAAGTAAAGATTCAAGCGTAAGGCTCATCACATCATCTCTAGTTGAATAAGAGCCTAACATCAAATCCCCAAAATGTCAAAAGGGGTCTACATAGTATATTCACTTTATACTTTTTCAGTTAAACTAAATTATTTTCTCATCTCTACAGCATGATTCTTTCAACACAACACTGCACGACTTACACAAGACTGCAGGATTTACACAAGACTGTGCGACTTACATAAGACTGCACGACTTACACAAGACTGCAGGATTTACACAAGACTGTGCGACTTACATAAGACTGCACGACTTACACAAGACTGCAGGATTTACACAAGACTGTGCGACTTACATAAGACTGCACGACTTACACAAGACTGCACGACTTACACAAAACTGTGCGACTTACACAAGACTGCAAGACTTACACAAGACTGTGCGACTTATATAAGACTGCACGACTTACACAAGACTGTGCGACTTACACAAGACTGCACGACTTGCACGAGACTACACGACTTAAACAAGACTGCACGACTTACACAAGACTGCACGGCTTACACGAGACTACAGACGCTGAGCTCTTGGTACACGGTATGACAAAACAAAGTATGTGCACTAACTGCCCACATAACTCTCATTAATGGCGATACTGCGGTTGTGTTCTTCAAGAGCTCGTGTCTAACGTTACGAATGTCAGATACGTGAAATCACTCGAAAAATCAGCCCTGATATATATACACAATGCATTTGAAAATATACGTGAAAGAAAGCAATTAAACATTCCCTAGTAAGAATTCAAGACAAACAAACAAATACGACTAAAGACTAAGACAAATATGTTTCTACTAACGTAAGCAAACAAAACAAGTTGGACATACATCGGGCATGTACTTAGAATGAACGTAAAATGAATTCCAGTTCAAGCGATTATGTGGCATCAGGTAATAGGGACAGACCAAGAGAAGCACTTCGCAGGGCAATCACTAGAGCGGTGATCATGATGGGTCTCAGCAACATATAGGAACTACGAGTAGCATCAGACTGATGTACCTGGAGAGCATTGAGTTCTGCCTTATGCGCCGTGTTTATCGCTGAAAAACATGGATACAGAAATATACGCGTCAGTTAAGATACATCTTATGTTTCTTCTGTTGTAGGGGTCTCAAACTCCGGCTGTGAGCCCTCGTCACTAATCAGTGATCCCAGATACTTGAACCGGTGTACAACTTCGAGTTCCTGACCATTTGCTATTATCACAGATGTAAATCCTTCCGTGTTATTAGTCATCAGCTTTATTTTCTCTGCATTCATCTCCACGCCATAGCTCTGAGCCGCCCTGTCCAATCTACTAATCAGCACCTGGAGTTCCGTTTCCGTGCCTGCTAGACCATCTATATCATCTTCAAATCGTAGGTTTGTAATCGTCTTGTCACCTATTCTGATCGTACCAACATATTCCTCTAGGGCCGCCTCCATTATTCTTTCCAAGAATACATTGAACAATGTTGGAGATCTAGTATTCTACCATAGTTGTACCAGGTTGGATATTTAATGCAGCATGTAATTATTTTGCTACCGCCCACCTGAACGCTAAATTCGCCCACTAGTGAGAGATAGCGCCCAGGTTGAAGAGAATGGTACTAAATTATCGTACTTCTCATAATCCCAATGAAATCATCATCTGGAATCAAGATGCTGAGCAGCGCATGAGCTGCAGTGGTCAGCCACCCATAGCTGACGGCTAGCGTCAGGGCCAGCGAACCAGAGCTGAGCAGCGCATGAGCTTCAGTGGTCAGCGACCCATAGCTGACTGCTAGCATCAGGGTCAGCGACCCATAGCTGACTGCTAGCGTCAGGGCCAGCGAACCAGAGCTGACTGCTAGCATCAGGGTCAGCGACCCATAGCTGACTGCGAGCGTCAGGGCCAGCGTACCAGAGTTGAGCAGCGCATGAGCTGCAGTGGTCAGCTACCATAGCTGACTGCTAGCGTCAGGGCCAGCGAACCAGAGCTGAGCAGCGCATGAGCTGCAGTGGCCAGCGACCCATAGCTGGCTGCTAGCGTAAGGGCCAGCGAACCAGAGCTGAGCAGCGCAAGAGCTGCAGTGATCAGCGACCCATAGCTGACTGCTAGCGTCAGGGCCAGCGAACCAGAGCTGCCAAGACCCTTCTACACCTCCACGCGGTAATCCTGGATAACAGGCTGCAACAGATCAGACTGGCTAAGAAGAAGGGATCGAAGAGGGAATGTTAACCCGGTACTCAAAAAATGCTTGCTGAAGTCCGATGTGTTGGACCGAAAGGTGCAAATATCGCAATCAAGCTGTAAACTACGACACAACGCATTCCGTTCTCTAGGCTACATTCTGCTACTTAAGCCCTTTCAGGGTTTGTTAGCTGGAGATTGAGAACGAACAAAGCCAAACCACACCAAGCCAAAACATCATCTAAAAAAATAAAAAACAGTTCATATTTAGCTCCAGATCTATCAAAGGAAAGTAGCTAAAGCTTTAAAAGAATGCCCTCTTTGAACTGAAAATGCTAATAGGATGAGACGTAGAAACAACAGACAACTTGTTTCAGTGAAACAAAAACATCAATCCCTACAATATAGTAGGATTATGTGTTCTAGACAGGAATTATGGGCTGGGAAGAATTTCCCGTCTTCAATCCGGGAAAGGTCACCTAGCTGCTACCGATCAGAATGTACGATCGTAAACTACATTTACACAATATATATATATATATATATATATATCCAGTGATGAAACCAGGGATCTCCAGTTATGAAACCAGGGATCTCCAGTGATGAACCCAGGGATCTCCAACGATGAACCCAGGGATCCCCAGCGATGAACCCAGGGACCTCCAGCGATGAACCCAGGGATTCCCAGCAATGAACCCATGGATCCCCAGCGATGAACCCAGGGACCTCCAACGATTAACCCAGGGATCCCCAGCAATGAACACTGAGATCTCAGGAAAAAATTACCATCATGAACCGACCGCCGCAACTCGAATTCGAACCTCGACCGTCTGACGTAGTCCCCCTCTTGTTTTTCTATAAACCTACCAGTCTTGGCAATACCTGTCAGCATGAAAATACTCTAGCCATGTAGATTATTCGATCATCACCGAAATACGCAAACCTTCTAGCCACGTCAAAGTGGATCATAGGTGGACTGATTGCAATATGACATAGATGCTAAAAATACCCTCCCGCTTTACCCGTCCCCTTCCTTGTGTTATTAGCTAGTGTCACTTGAGCTGTTTATTATCAGTCTGTGTTGTTCATGTTTTGCTGTGCTTTAATGAAGGCATGCGAAGCGATAGACAAGGACTGTTTTGTTGTTGTTGTTGTTGTTGTTGCTGAACGCCCATAATGAGTAAGTTTATCCTTTTGTGCGCCCTGAAAATTACGTTCATACTGATCCCCGTAGTAGTGAGCGTCATGTAAATAACGCCAAGCATAGCACAACCGCACGGGGGACCGCAGCCCACTTTCATCAGCACGCTCGGGATGTAAGGTAAGCTACTGCAACCCGCCACTTAACTCACTACTACGGGGATCCCGTCGATCCGCATCTCGTCAGTCAGACAGCCTTGAAAACAACATGTTTCTAAGGAACGGTACGTGGAAGACAGATAGTGGTCTTGGTCAGTATTTGATGCCTGACCCTGACGCGACGTCCTGGTCAGTATGCTGTGCGTGTTCGGACTAGCTTGAAATGAATTATAATCATGAAAAATTAAAAATAACTTTGTACATGCCCGGGGGAGCGGCCATGCTGGACAAGCTGTAGGCGACCGGAGAAGACCTGAAACGTCCAGTCTCCTTCGTGAGCATCACTGGACTAGAAAGATAGAATCAGTTGATCGATGAAAGAGAACGTACGATTGGCCGGTGCAAAGGTTAAAACAGCCCTCATGGTATTAACATTAAGGTAAAAGGCAGGCTTCTCTCTCACCTCACTCTGTTTCATTTGACTGTCCTACAGTCACACTCTTGCACAACTTTCACACGCGCCCTCAGGGTGAGACCCTTACATTGCACTTTGGTTGGGCTGCCTTCTGAGAGCGCACTGACCTTGCCTAGGTACATACAGAAGCACACATGCACCCAAGCACTGGTTTATGCGTCTTAATATTGTCTGACTACGGTCTAGGGTGGAATAGGCGCGCCTCCGCCAGTAGAAACTAGTGAGGCAAATACATAAAATAAAAAAAAATAAAAAAATAAAAATGTTTGCTTTAGCTTCTGGTCATCGTGCTCAGTTTGAAAGACCAGGCATCTCGTAGTTCTTTTCCATGGTACCACAGCTTATTCCAGTCGACCCAGCTGTAAATAGGTACCTGAAGAAGTGTGGAAAAATGTCTGAGCCGTCGCGGAGCTACATAGTTCGTGCTCTCTGACGGCACTACTTTCAACAATGAAAGAAAGTGAGCACAAATGGGAGCGCCCTGGTCCAATGAAGTTAGTGCTATGAATGATCTTCTATCATTTTCTAGACTTCGACCAGAGGAATGTTGTAGCTGACTTTGTCTTCAATCTACACGTTCAACGATTTCTCGACCCGAGGAATGTTGTAGCTGACTTTGTCTTCAATCTACACGTTCAACGATTTCTCGACCCGAGGAATGTTGTAGCTGACTTTGTCTTCAATCTACACGTTCAACGATTTCTCGACCCGAGGAATGTTGTAGCTGACTTTGTCTTCAATCTACACGTTCAACGATTTCTCGACCCGAGGAATGTTGTAGCTGACTTTGTCTTCAATCTACACGTTCAACGATTTCTCGACCCGAGGAATGTTGTAGCTGACTTTGTCTTCAATCTACACGTTCAACGATTTCTCGACCCGAGGAATGTTGTAGCTGACTTTGTCTTCAATCTACACGTTCAACGATTTCTCGACCAAACTAATTAAACTGTGCCACTATCTACTTTTCTAATAAGCTTGGTGTTTTCTTTCGCAGTGTTTTTAATTTACTTTAACCCATAGGTTCCCAACCCATGGGTCGCGACTCCATTTTGTGTCGCGAAGGGTTTCCTGTCGGGTAGCCGACTGAAACGATAAACTAAATAAAAAAATAATTTAAAAACAATTTTCATTTTTTATCGGTGTCTTAAAGTTTGAATAATATCATAACTGTTAAATATTTTGAACGCTAAAAGAACACAAAGATGAAGATCTCGAGCAATGTATGTTCTCCCTGACACAGCTCTCAGCAGAACACCCAAGGTTCGCCATACAGTGGATCCCATCCCAATGCAATATTGAAGGCAATGAAGCTGCAGACAAACTAGCAAAGAGTGGAGGAGCATCCCCACAAACAGACCTGAGTATCACATATAATGAGGCCAAGGCCATAATTAAAGCCAACTTCATTGTAAAATGGGGTGATCAACACCCCGACTTCTGAAAAGATGACAGCTACTATAACTTAACTAGAGAAGAGCAAGTCATCATGTTCAGACTGAGAACTGGGCATAACAGACTCAAGGGTCATCTTTACAACAGAATGAGGATTGGGACAGATGACAGGTGCAAATGTGGGGAGCATATCATGAACGTGGAACACATCCTGCAAAGCTGCACGCTCAGGCGGGAAAATAGAGAACAATACTGGCATCGTGAGACAGATATAAAGCAAAATCTGTATGGAGACGAAACAGCCTTACAAACAACGATGTCCTTTGTAAGAGAAACTGGAACCTTGATCTGAGGATGAACAAAAGAAGAAAGAAGAAATATTTTTAATATATCCTATACAAAATATTAGTAGTTTTATATTGTGTGTTCCCAGTGGATACATTAAAACAATTCCTATTCACATACGTCAGCTCGGGCACAGATTGTTAACATCAGCAGGTTTTGTGTAAAAAAAAAACAGATTTGTTTCCGTAAGCGAATTCCGCGAAATATAATAAATTATATGTTTCTTCCACTAATCAGATTAGACGATTGCGTAAAATTCCATAAATATGGCGGAAGTTAAAATTATATTGAATTATATTATACTGAAACAGAGAAAAAAACAAATGTAGACATTCGGCAAGAGTTGAGCATAGAGAAGAACTGGTTTATCAATTCCATTTTGGCTAGAAAATGCAAATACTTTAGTCACACCAAGAGACACAACGGTCTTGAGAGAACAGTGATGAAAGGTATGGTGCCAGGCAAAAGAGGAACGGGTAGACCAAGAAGACGATGGCACCAAGATATCCAGGAATGCCTGGGTATGACTGTAGCGGAGGCTGGAGGTTTGGCAAGGAGACGAGTTTCTTTCAGACAAACTGTGATGGGAGCGATGTTCTATAAAGGACATGCTACATGATGATGATGATCATGAAACAATATATTTTAGATGTGTTTATTATATTGAATTATATTATATTGAATTATATTATACTGAAACAATCTATTTTTGATGTGTTTATTATATTGAATTATATTATACTGAAACAATCTATTTTAGATGTGTTTATTATATTGAATTATATTATACTGAAACAATCTATTTTAGATGTATTTATTTTTAAGAAATGTATCGGCGTCGTGGGTCACTTAGATTTTATAAAATGGGGTCTTGACTCGAAAAAGGTTGGGAACCTGGTCCTTAACACTTTAGCTTTGCTCTTTACAATTCTGATAACCGTAGTACAAGGTACACCTAGCTTGTGGCCTATTCAGCGTTAGAGATGACTGGTTCATCAAGCTTAATTAGCTCTAGTATCTCATGAAATGTGAGAACCATTTGGGTTCCACTAACTTTATCCATGCATTTGGGCCCATTATGAATATATTAAAGATAATCGATAAGTTTGGCCCCATTATGAATATATTTAAGATAATAAATAAGTAAAGAGCATAATCACACAAAAAGTAGAGTATGAATATTGTATACATCCTACTATATGCGCACTGTAATTATACTATTACGAAAACAACTTTGATAGCGTGGAAATAATTGCAGTGGTATATTTCTTGTGGAAACAAGGCACCGCCGAAAAGTACGCTCAGCTTATAGAGAAGATACACGAGGGCTTCTCTTAGGAGATGACTCTTTTCCACAAGCCACTTTCCATACCTATACACAGAGGAGTACGACACGGAGATACCACCTCCCCAAGACTGTTCACATGCTGTGCTTGAAGTTTTTAGGTCTCTAAACTGGCAGGATCGAGGTTTCGATATAAAAAGCATTAGAAGCAAGCGACGAAATTTGGAAACGTCCACTTATTCCGCGACTCTTTAAATGTTGAAATTCTCACATTGCCATGTTGTCTCTCCTCCTAGACTTTGGATTGAACTATAACCTTTTGGTTGCTAGCCCAGTGTCCTTTTCAATTAGCCAGCGTGGGTCTAAGATTAATATTTAAATTTATATATTCTTTTTTCTTATGTCTGTTCTGATCATCGGACGACAAATTGTTCACTATTTTATTCGTGTAACATAGACGATGTATTGCTTCTAGAGATTTCTTTCAATCCAAGAAGGTATACTGCACATTCCGGAATCCCTAAACTTGTGAGAAGGGAAAGCTATGCAATGTCATGAGTTGATGAGTCCTCTACACTGGAGTAGTTGCAATACTTTGTATATACTCTCGATCTTCCATGCCATTACCCATTAGTACTGTTACCGTTTTTAATGTTGGTCGTCATTGAATGACTAACAGTCTCGACATTCGAGATTTCACCTACGGGCTGGCTAGAGTCTTCAGCACTGCCCTAGTAGAACAAACAATCGCCTGGTGTAACGAAACAAACATATTTTACTTGGCGCAATATTTTGAATGTATGCCAAAATATCAGTCTGACCTTAATTCAAATTCGTACTATATCTCAGGGCTAAATGATTGCCCTGTTTCCCCTGATGAAACCTGAAGCATTGTTCTTGCTGATCAATCCATAACAGCTGGAGCTCTCGCCCTGTGACCGAATGCCAAGTAATGGTGTCTGTAACTGTTTTTCAGTTGTTGTTAAGCTAATGCATTAAAATACTGCCTCACACTTTGTGAGAATCGCACACGTCGGATAGTAAATGGACCGCTTGATTTGTCAAGGATTGAAGAATAAAGAACAGCGCTTTTGAACGGAAACTTTACCAAGGGGTTTCTCGAGACGTGCCTAGGAGTTCAGCGAGATTATTGTGCTTGAATAGCATTAAATACATTTTTATTTCTTAAACATAGCCTATAATTGGAAACATAGCCAAACAAACTCCTGCAATATACAATCTAGCTCCCATCTGGGAGCAGAGACCAAACAAGCCCCTGTCAGTACACAATCTAGGTCCTAATTGGGAGGGAACAGAGACCAAACAAGCCCCTGTCAGTATACAATCTAGGCCCTAATTGGGAGGGAACAGAGACCAAACAAGCCCCTGAAGTATACAATCTAGGTCCTAATTGGGAGGGAACAGAGACCAAACAAGCCCCTGAAGTATACAATCTAGGTCCTAATTGGGAGGGAACAGAGACCAAACAAGCCCCTGTAGTATACAATCTAGGTCCTAATTGGGAGGGAACAGAGACCAAACAAGCCCCTGTCAGTATACAATCTAGGTCCTAATTGTGAGGGAACAGAGACCAAACAAGCCAATGAGAACACAATCTAGGTCACAACTGGGAGCAGAGACCAAACAAGATCATATGTCAGTTATGTCCATTTGTTGTCATTTGTATTTTCTTAACATCGCAAGTAGCTAAGACGACATTGAAGGAGATCTGCGCTTGATTTCAGTGTTGTGAATTGTGTCCCGAAGAGAGAGAGATCCCGTAGAGAGATTGTATTTGTTCTGTGCTCCATTACCCTTAGAGCAACTCGAAGCTCCTCTGCATCGGATTTGTGTAGGTTCAATTCTTGGAATAACTATGTTGTTAAAAGTGTGCGCAAAATGTAGAGATTGAAATGGTATGATAGGATCACTAATGTGGAACTGTTGGACAGAACCAGACAGAATGTAGAGATTGAAATGGTATGATAGGATCACTAATGTGGAACTGTTGGACAGAACCAGACAGAATGTAGAGATTGAAATGGTAGGATAGGATCACTAATGTTGGACAGAACCAGACAGAATAGAGAGATTGAAATGGTATGATATGATCACTAATGTGGAACTGTTGGACAGAACCAGACAGAATAGAGAGATTGAAATGATTTGATAAGATCACTAATGTGGAACTGTTGGACAGAACCAGACAGAATAGAGAGATTGAAATGGTATGATAGGATCACTAATGTGGAACTGTTGGACAGAACCAGACAGAATAGAGAGATTGAAATGATATGATAAGATCACTAATGTGGAACTGTTGGACAGAACCAGACAGAATGTAGAGATTGAAATGGTATGATAGGATCACTAATGTGGAACTGTTGGACAGAACCAGACAGAACGTAGAGATTGAAATGGTATGATAAGATCAATAATGTGGAACTGTTGGACAGAACCAGACAGAATAGAGGGATTAAAATGGTATGATAGGATCACTAATGTGGAACTGTTGGACAGAACCAGACAGAATAGAGAGATTGAAATGGTATGATAAGGTCACTAATGTGGAACTGTTGGACAGAACCAGACATAATAGAGAGATTGAAATGGTATGATAAGGTCACTAATTTGGAACTGTTGGACAGAACCAGATAGACTGTAAAGATTAAAATGGTATGATAAGGTCACTAATGTGGAACTGTTGGACAGAACCAGACAGATATCAGTAAAATATGTCGTGAAGAGAAGGCCCTGTATATCGATGTGACACACGTTACGGAAACCAGTTTTGGGGATTACAATACGGTCTCCGCTTTGAATCCCCAGGGCATGAGAGATAGACCATCTGTAGTATAGAGTAGGTCATGGATAGACACAGACCAAAACACACATGAAGAAGAGAGCTCGAGCTAAACATAAACGAAACAGAGAAGACGTTGAACTCGTTTTCAACGTTGAACTGAAAGGTCATCTGTACAACAAGTTCAAGATTGGCACTACGGACCTTTGTGCGTGCGGCATAGCACCCATGACAGCATAACACATTTTTTAGTCCTATCCACTGTATACCGACAAAAGAAGTAGCATTTGGCATCAGCCAGTGCCTTCCACGAGAAGCTGTACTGAAGTGCACGGAACCACAAGTCGACTGCTGCCTTCGTTAGAGTCATTGAAGTGGAGGTCTGAAGACGAACGGTGAAGAAGAAGAAGAATATTTTGTTATCACTTCTTTCTACCTCATCGAGATGTTCCTTCCTTGAACAATTATTCAAATCTCATTGTATTCTTGTTTTAATTTAGTACTGGGTTATGTTTATCGTTTATGATTGTTAATGGGATAAAACATTCATCTTTCAATCTAATTTTTTCTAGTCTCAACGAATTCTCTTGGGGTTTCTTGGCAGAGGCATGATAGCTTTTCGCCATATTTCTGCCACGATCTTGTTTTTGCCTTCTTTATAATTCTTCGTGATGATTTGTATTTTGCATAATCTTCTTCTGTTTTTACATTTGTCCATATTTTATAGAGCTCTTTCCTCATTTTTCACAGCAATTTCACTTCTTCATTCCACCACACTGTGTTCTTCGTGCTTTTGTCTTCCCTTTTTAAGACCACAATTCTTTTTGAAGCTATTATCAACTAAGTATTTAAGAATGAAAGTATCGTCCCTAATCCGATTGTATTTTTTTGCGTTCGGTATTTTTGCTACAGTGATGCTATTATTTAGAGCGTCCATCTCTTTCCCATCTGACGGCTAGGTCACATGCACTGCCAATCCTGTCGACGAGTCTGTGCTGTCAGCCTTGCAGCATCGAGTATCATGGGGACCTGGAATCGACTTTTGTATTCATGACTGCTCTAACTGGTCTGTAGTCGATGTCTACATATATTCGACGTAACACATCCGTGTTAGTAACCGATTTCATATCGCTACTCAGCACATAGCTAATCCCAGCTTCAGTTTCCAAGTTTTGAAGTGCGAGGCCAGCATTTTTTTAAGCAAGCTTTTTGAAGTAAGTGGTCCTGACATGTCTTAACTGAAGTAAGTGGTCCTGACATGTCTTAATTGAAGTAAGTGGTCATGATATACTGACATGCAGTTTTTGAAGCAAGTGGTCCTGATATATCTGTTCTGAAGTAAGTGGTCCTGAGATATAGTTTTTGAAGTAAGTGGCCATGCCATGCCGTTTTTGCATTTATGCAAAGAAAGTTAAATGCTCTACTTGAAATTAAAGGACTATATTTCAAAATCATATTGTTTAGATCTATGATTTTTTTAACTTTATTTGTCAACATTGCCAAGACATGTTTATGTTGTAGACTTTCATACATTTAATAAAATTATCATAGACAATTATTATTATACTTTTATATTTATAATTTATTGTTAACGCACTTTTAGTTGTTGATATAATTTGTATGCAGAGACATTATTCGACATGAATTTTATTTTAAGCGTGCTCTAATATATATCAAAAGGCAAAGGCCGCCGTCCATCGTAGACGATGATGGCATAATTTATTTTGCTAACGATATTTTAGTAAGGATAAGCTGCGCTACTTTTTATCCTCACTCTCTCGTCTCGTGCCGCTCGACCCCAGTGGCAAGTCACGGACAAGACGACTAGGGGGCGACTACGAGATGCAGGGGACTGCGCATCAAGCACCGGTGAAAAATACGGTGGAGTCCGGAGTCGAACCCACACCGCCTGATTCCAAGGCCGACGGCTTAACCCCTTCGACACGGAATCCAATATATATATATATAAAGAGACAGAGAGAGACAGATGGGGAGGGGGGGGGCAGAGGGAAATATATATACTACAAAGGCAAACATATAGCTTCGCTATTACGTTTTGGTTCCATAGAATCACAAGACTGCAGAGGATCATTTCCTCCAGTTTTGGTCATGACAGCGCATTTCCTGGACCTTCTCTTCACATTGTTGGACGCCGGAAAATTGTATGTCTTTGCATTCATCTTTACTCTAGAGTGGGCACGACATCGCCTCTGAAGGAACAAATGAGCAATAACGCGAAATAGTACGTGTTAAATCTGACATGTTTCAAGCTACCTCTGGTCTCTAGGGAGGTGAGAAAGTATGCCTAATCCTATCAGGAGACTGTCGATAAACTCAGTAGTCCCGTGTACGAGCTGTGCACGTAACAGTTCATTCGGCAGCTGAAAATCGATCAGAACAAGCTGTTCGAGCAAAAAAACAGTCGGCAATTAATGAAATGCTTTCTCATACCGCGTAGGCAGCTGCAAACATGACGGTTAACAAAAATATGTATCATGTGTTCTTATCTTGTCATCTCGACTAACACGTCTTCCTATTGGACAACGGTATCAGGACGAGAGAGCGCAGTTGATGATAGCGCAACGTTTCCTTACGTAAACAATAATTAAAACGCAAGTCACAGTGTCAGGCCCTTGAGAATTCGCAAAATACCTTTATATAATGTCTGTCGTCATCGTGGTTTGGGATGGGTAACTACGCTCGGGTCATCATGATTTTATTGAAGAGAAACTTACATGGTTACGGCACATACTATGATTGTAGAAAAATCTGGCTAAGTATGGTTGTGCATTAGTGCACCCAGGTTAGGAAGAATATATCCACTGTAACCTACAAAGCATGTTGTAAAAAACGACTAAAGAAGGTTGTGGGAGGACCAGCAATTTGAGTATGTAAAGCGATTGTTATTGACTCCATAACTGGAAGTGGAAAGGAAACATGCTTTCTGTAATGTGCTAATCTGTAGTGGTGACCCGATGATTCATAGGGAGCCAGAAGATAAATAAAAGCAGAAGACGTGAAGTACAGTTCTGCATTAGATTAGTGACCTCATCATATAAAACAAAGAACCCCATAAACCACAAATACAAATGCTATGTCACATTCTTCCTACAAGAAGGGCAAGAACAGTCGTGACCCATGCTCCTGCTGGAATGAGAAACAACACAACGTATATTAACCGTCTCGTGAGCAACGGTAGCCTACCTGGCACCATACCCTGGTTATGTCTCATTGAAACCTGAGTCTTACTACAGGTGTTTCCGATTGATTAAAGGTTTCCCTTTCTGGATTCTACTGGCCAAGGTTTGGCAGTTTCCACCCCAGACAGAAGCTCTTTGGGCGATATCAGGACGTATTGACCAGTGTATGGATGCGTGTGTGTATCTATTTGTAAGGTAGACGTATTGACCAGTGTATGGATGAGTGTGTGTATTTGTTTGTAATGTGGACTTATTGGCCAGTGATTGGACGCGTTTGTGCACCTGTATGTAATGTGGACGTATTGACCAGTGTATGGATGCGTGTGTGTATTTGTTTGTAATGGCTTCTACTATGACAGTATTTGTAGTACAGTACTGGGCTACAACCCGGTAGAAAGTGAGACGACAAAAGAAGCAGAAGATGTAGTTTTGTCAATCCTCTCTGTACGCGGAGAAGTGCTCGGACATGCAGAGAAATATCCCTGATACACACAGTCAAATTAGACACGCCCAGTCAAACTAGACAAGCCCAGTCAAACTAGACACGCCCAGTCAAACTAGACACACCCAGTAAAACTAGACACAGTTAAACTAGACACGCCCAGTCAAACTAGACACACCCAGTCAAACTAGACACATCCAAACTAGACACGCCCAGTCAGACTAGACGCGAAGTACACTGGAACCGGGTATGTTGGAACTGCAAACTAAGCTTGCGTTAAATTAACAGCTTTACCCTACCAACGCACCCCATTTATAAACTGCGTTATAACAGCAGATAGTGGCTGCATGCTACTTGGGAATCAAATAGCAGATATATGATTATTAAGAATATATATTTTACAATAACGGCTGATATCGCGTGAGAGCACTGATATTGTTTCTGAAATGAGTACACAAAGGACGTCTACATCAGACACTGATGTCAAAGATGAAGTGCTAGAGTCATCATTGTGCTAGACTTCAGATTTTTGTGGGCTGGCTAGTTTACTTCCTGACTGCCTTTCTCTCTATATGATTAAGCAACGTACTTATATACAGCTGGATCAACTGGAGCGTGCCGATAACGGGGTCCAAACCCCCCTGCTATTCGTAAATTCCTCCACCTGCACATGTAGAGGTAAGAGAGAAGGAAACGCCAGTCAGTACCCGGAGCCCACTCAGCTGGCTAAGGTTATGATGACATGTCAAAAAGGTCACGATAACCCAACACCATTTTTCTAATATAAAATGCGATGACACAGTTAAGAAATATAACAAAACAAGGGACTAAAAGTATCATTAGCGTCAGTTGAACTATACTAACTAAGACTCCAGACTAACTTTCTCGAAATACTCATGGAAACAGAATATGTTTCAACAGTCTAGCCATGGGGATCGATATTGTGATCCCTAAATAGTTGGGCATAATGATAAACCTCGCATTGCCCTACATCCAGGAGAAGCAAGAGACCTTCGTCAGTATGCTTCGGTATGTGAGAAGAATCACTGTAACTTTAAAAAAAAAACCCCCATCAAGAAGGACATTAATTTAGGACGAGCAACTTCCAACAGTAAGTCCTACTGCACGGCTCTACAATAGGACACATGGTTGAGAGTAACACATAGAGAATGTCCACCTTCACTAACATAACTAAAAGTAGCACAGATACAATTTCCACCTTCAATAACATAACTAAGAGTAGCGCACAGACACATTTTCCACATTCACTAACATAACTAAGAGCAACCCAGGCATAATATGTCCACCATAACTAACATAACTAAGAGCAACACAGGCAGAATATGTCAACCATAACTAACATAACTAAGATTAACATATAATATCCACATTCACTAACATAACTAAGAACAACACAGGCAGAATATGTCCACCATAAGTAACACAACTAAGAGCAACACAGGCAGAATATGTCAACCATAACTAACATAACTAAGAGCAACACAGGCAGAATATATCAACCATAACTAACATAACTAAGATTAACATATAATATCCACATTCACTAACATAACTAAGAACAACACAGGCAGAATATGTCCACCATAACTAACACAACTAAGAGCAACACATGCAGAATATGTCAACCATAACTAACATAACTAAGAGCAACACAGGCAGAATATGTCAACCATAACTAACATAACTAAGAGCAACACATGCAGAATATGTCAACCATAACTAACATAACTAAGAGCAACACAGGCAGAATATGTCAACCATAACTAACATAACTAAGAGCAACACAGGCAGAATATGTCAACCATAACTAACACAACTAAGAGCAACACATGCAGAATATGTCAACCATAACTAACATAACTAAGAGCAACACAGGCAGAATATGTCCACCATAACTAACATAACTAAGATTCACATAGAATGTCCACCATAACTAACATAACTAAGAGCAACACAGGCAGAATGTCCACCATACCTAACATCTGTTTCTGTTTCTGTTTTTAAGAATCGACGTCACTGCACTCCGGGCATACCCATAGGTGCTCAGTCTCTCTCATCAAATGGCGTAAAGTATGGTCCCTGTAGCTCGCTGGTTGTACACGCTCCTGCGCCGCCCTCTCATGCGCCCCACTCCGCTCGAACCTCGTTTAATGTCGAAACTTTGTAGTCTGTGGATTGCTGCTTCATCTATTGCGGTGTCCTCATCCAGCAGGCGGTCATTGATTGATTTCAAACATAACTAAGATTAACATAGACTGTCCACCATAACTAACATAACTAAGAGCAACTCACAATGTCCACCTTCACTAACATAGGTTAGAGTAACGTAGAATGTCCACCTTCACTAACATAGCTAAGAGTAACGTAGAATGTCTACCTTCACTAGCATAATTAAGAGTAACACAGACAGACTGCATGTCTTCACTAACGTATTTCTCTGCCGCATACGATGTGTCGGATGTTCAGATGAAGAAACAAACATAGATCTGTGCAAAAGACGAACACCTTCAACAACCAATAGTTGGAGACTGGGGAGCATACACACCCTCACAATGAAGCCTCAACATGCACTGGATCGGAACCAACAGAAACAAAAAAGGCGCGCACATCGCAGTGAACACCTAGCAAAGTTAGCACGCTGTACCACAAGAAACAAATATGAAAGTTACATCGAGTGGGAGTAGAAGAGGACGGATAACAGGTTAAAGCTGAGCAACACGATCCCAGTTGGCACTATTCCTGTTTGGCGAGAAATACAAACACTTATACAAGCACTTATACAAACACTTATACAAACACTTATACAAACACAAATAAAAACACACAAACACTTATACAAACACTTATACAAACACTTATACAAACACTTATACAAACACTTATACAAACACTTATACAAACACTTTTACAAACACTTATACAAACACTTATACAAACACTTATACAAACACAAATACAAACAAATAAAAACACTTATACAAACACTTATACAAACACTTATACAAACACTTATACAAACACAAATAAAAACACACAAACACTAACTCTTTTGGAGATAACAGATTTACTTAATTGTATCAAAAATATTAAGATCTCAAATTATCTGGTGAGAAAGTGCAAACAGTGTATACAACTTAACATTTCGCCCTTGACCCTTTATTTCAAAACTTGTCTCGTGGTATTTTTTAAGAGGACAACAGAAGTCTGTGTTTGGCAATTAAGATAAAGAGAATCTACGAAGAGACAATTGATATTCTTAGGAATGGCACATATTAGTTTGTTGAACGTACCTAGTCTATCTTAGTCGACTTGTGCTTCTACAGCGGGGGAGGGGGGTGGGGGGGGGGGGGGTAAGAGGTGGACCTGTGCAGTTCTCAACTCTTCCGTGAGTTTGATGTAGCCGGGAGGTGATTTCCTGCTTAGCTGGTTAGGCTAGATCAGCTTATTACTCGCGTGGTGGTTGACCGATGTGCGAGTCCATCTTAATAGACTCAAACACGATAGTCAAGTAGACCGTCAGTCTGTTAGTCGCCATATATGCTCCTCTTAACAAACCACCTAACCGTGGCCAGTGTTGTCATTTCCCACAGTTAGTCGCCTCTTACGACATGCTCTCTGTGGGGCAGTGGTGCTATTCTTGCCTTTGCCATACATAAAGACCCCGACAGACCACTCGTAATTAGTATCCAAAGTAGTAAAACCATGAAGTGTGTGCATGAGGCTTCACTTTACAGAAAACTGTTGGTAGCATTATAAAACGGCACATGTTCTAGAATCCCCGAGGTAAGAGAAGTAGAGGGAAACTGAGACACACCGAGGAGAGCGTTAGAAGAAAACATAAAGGGCAGGTGAAAAGTGTGGTGAAGGCTTGAACGGATTGGTCAGGGTTAGAATACTTGGCGCTGATTTTTGTTAAGACCTGTGCTTCATTGCGAGTGGACACGATTTTGATTGATTGAATATCGTCTGTATTTCTATTTTGCTCAAATTCGATGATAGATCTAGTTCTACGGTGGATTGGTTACAGGAAGTGGGGCCCAATTATTTGGCTGCTACTTCCGTTGTGGCTAATGTAGAATTGTGTTTTATATTATTAGATTTCCAACCTCACGCACAACCCTCCTTGTTGGTAATTTAAAAAAAATGTGTAGTTAGTTATCTCTTGCCCGAGAGATTTATACCAAAAGGATCAAAGTAGAGGTTTAGCGATGAACGTACGAATCCTATATCGGTCATTAATGATCAAATTGGATCTTATATTTAATGAGCCTATCATTGTCACTGTCTACACGAGTCATCACTGCCCACGTGATAAATGTCACCTTGCAATGGATCCCTGGACATAGTGAGCTACCAGGAAACGAGATGGCCGACAGATTGGCAAAAACAGGAGCCTCCAAACAACAATTGGATAGACCCTGCAGTAACCACACAGTAAAACGAATTATTAAGAATAATACTCAGGAAATCTGGAAGAACAAGTGGTCGAAGGGAACAAAAGGTCGCAGTATATTTAGCAAAATGTCACAGCTAAAAAGGAATGTGATATAAATAAACTGCATATAAGATATCAAAGCCTCATCTTTCAGTTCCGAACAGGACATACCAGAGTCAATAACCACTTGAACCGCATCAATCACCTTACCTTGTGCAGACATTGCTTTGAACCTTATGAAACAGTTCGACATCTACTCATTGAGCGTAAGGCGCTTGCGGACATGAGGAAAAGATTCTTACAAGGAGTGCCAACAACTACCAACACACTGTACGGAGCAGTGACACAACTGAAGAATGCCTGTATCTAGATAAGAATGGCATTGGGCTGCCAAAAGCACATAATTTCCGAAGACATGATTTTCAATTCTCAGTAAGGCATACATTTTTTATGAAGGTATCTGCTTAACACATTGGTAGAACACTCGCTGTTCATGGAAAAGGTACGGGGTTTAATTTATGTTACCAGTACGATCCAATCAATCCAGATGTAAATGCGTACGTCGATTACTGTTATGGAAGGAAAGGCAGCAAAGAATTTAACTCGCCAACTTCACCTAATAATAAAGATATGGCCCGTGCAATGACGTCTCTAACACTTTATCCTCAACAACAATGTATGCTATGGAGCGCTACCTTTACCTCGTTTAAGTATAAACACAGTTTGCACACTGCAAGGCGACTACACGGGCAAGTGGTCTTTTACTTCCGCCCTATACAATTTCCCGGTGGAACTCTACAATGAGCACCGTGGAGATAGGTTTTAGAACTAGCAGACGCATGTAGATTATCTGCCCGTCATTGGAACTGTACAACATGAAAGAAACAACAGCAGTTTAACCCCGTAAAGCTTTACCAGTTCCCACACCCATCCCCCACATCACCATTGTTCTTTTTAACCACCATCCCATTCGCCTCTCTTCCCCATTCAATCCCACTATCCAAACGGACCAATCATTCAATAACTCATTCCTTCTCTTCCCCCCACCCCCAACCACAGATCTAAAGTCGTCTTGTCTATTTGATATCCAGAACTGGTATTACGGTTTTCATAATTATTCCATGCATTTGTTAGTGTTTAGCGCCAAGCGTAGAGCTGAACTCAAATTAGGTATGGGGATGGCGTGGGCTAGAAGATGCTGGGTTCGATCCCCACCACAGCACCGGCAGTTACCCCGGGAAGCAAACCCTTAGAAAATGCAGGAGGAACCAGACCCTTACATAAAATGCATGCTGAAGTCGGACGCACTGGGCCGACAGGCGCAAAATAAAAACCACAGTGCAACGCACACCGCCTCGGGGAATTAATAAATAAGGCGAAAGGGAAACAAAAATTCGGTCACAACCCATCTCTACCTCCCTCACCACATCCCCGGCTCATCCCACCTCGCCTTCCCCAATCTCAAGCCGCCGATCTCTCTCTCCCCCCCCCCCCCCCCCCCCAAGTCATCTACGTTACTTTCAACTTCACAACTGCCTCAATTTTCCATCGACATCATTTCCTAATTGCATCACCAGGACCTCTGACAGTGAATGTTACAGATCCTTTACTTCCAACCTTCACTGTGGAGGCGGGATCAATCGTATGTGGGCAGGGTATGAGCTGTAGAGGTCAGTGACCCAAAACTGTCTGCTAGCGTCAGGCCATGCACCTAGATCTGCCAAGGTCTTTCTGCAGCTTCACATGGTGATCCTAGATAACAGGTTGCACCGTTTCACCTCTTTACTGGAAATGCGCCAATATAAGACCATACACATCTCAAAAGGTGGTTATTATGATGTTTTCACCGGAACCCTGTCTATTGAATTTGTTCCATTTTCTGCCCTGATATAAGATTATCCGTTGTACATACTTTTTCCTGCATTTTATTAAAATAATTGATGTTACTTAATGACTGACCGTGTATGTGTGTCTGTGTGTGTGTGTGTGTCTGCGTGCGTGCGTGTGTGTGTCTAAATACATATTAAGAGAGCTGCCTGGCATGACAACTTAACTTAACGTTTTTATACTGGTTTAGAAGACTCAGCAGAGTCTGTAGACAACCAGTTACATTTGTATTACCCTGCTCTAAAAGCATTGCGCATCCAATCTATTCCTAAATGCATTAACTGTCTCTGCCTCCGCTACCTCCTGGGGCAATACATTCCAAACATTCACCACTCTCTGACTAAAATAATATTTATTAATATCCAATCTGGACCTTTCTTTAGCTAATTTGTATATGTGCCATCTTGTTGTCGTTGGTGGTTGTATATTGAAAAAAAAACTTGTTATAGTCTAATTTATCCGTTCCTGTGATTATCTTATGAACCTGTATTAAGTCACCTCGAATTCTTACCTTTCTAGACACTGTAGGCCGGTTTTTCTGACAAGGTAAGGACCGCTGTCATCTTTCAAGCATGTCGTAAATGGCGAATAAAGAGGGCTGTGTTGAGGGCAATCAACCTCACTATGCAACAAAAAACCCCAACAAAACATTGCTTATATAATCAGCCACTGCAAAAGCTTGAATACAGGCTCCATGTGATAGGTCCAGCCGCAGTTAAAACCTTCTCTTCACAATGGAGCAAGATTATCAAAGATATCAAATGCTTGGAAAGGGGCTTTCTTTCAAATGAACCAGTTGCAGTGGTGCCTTATGCTTAATACTGGATCATAAACGGTGATTTGATATATATATATATATAAACACGAGGCGTGTTCAAATTAAACCGGACCAAGCTGCAACAAGTGAACATACGTACGATGCGCATTATGATATCACTTCTGGTGTAAACAACACATACCAACCGTCAAGTATACTTACGTAACTAGCACATTACTGATCTTGTAGATAAGCAACGTATTTCTAAGAAGAGAGAGAGAGAGAGAGAGAGAGAGAGAGAGAGAGAGAGAGACAGAGAGAGATAGAGAGAGAGAGAGAGAGAGAAGAAACAAGACAGATGGGTCTGAGAAAGTTTTTAATGTTCCAGGAACAAGTCCTGGTTAGGTTAGTCTGACATCTGTACGATGTTAAGTCTCTTCTATGACCTGGTTTATGTTAAAAGAACGAACTGACAGTCTGAAGGTTTTAATCTGCTTGTGGAGTGTTTCGTTTACAAAAATATTGTATGAGGAAAGCACGAAACAAAGATGTGTTCTACTTTGAGGCGGTCGAAGCCAGGAGGATGAAAGCGAGGGGAACAACGAAGGAGTAGGGAGTGAGAACAAATGAAGGAGAAGGGGGAAGAAGAGATCAATACAGAGGATAGAGGAAATGGGAAGAAATGGGAGGAAATCGGAGGAAAAGAATAATTGGGATGAAACGAAAGCAGGTGATGGGAGGCAATATGGCAAATGATGTAAAAATGCGGATTGAGATAATATGGGCTCAGATGTAATGAGGATGGTGGAAAGATGGATGCCATAATAAGAGTGAGAACGGATGAATGTGATGTAGAGAAGATGGTGAAGAAGAGTTGAATATGTAATGAAATAGATAGGTTGGTAAAAATAGGGCTAAGGGATAGAGATGATGGTGGAAAAGAGGGGTAGAGTAAAGAGAGGATGGTGAAAATAGGGCTTGGGTATAGAAAGGATGGTGAAAATAAGGCTTGGGTATAGAGAGGATGGTGAAAATAAGGCTTGGGTATAGAGAGGATGGTGAAAATAAGGCTTGGGTATAGAGAGGATGGTAAAAATAGGGCTTGGGTATAGAGAGGATGGTGAAAATAGGGCTTGGGTAGAGTGAGGATGGTAAAAAATAAGGCTTGGGTATAGAGAGCATGGTGAAAATAAGGCTTGGGTATAGAGAGGATGGTAAAAAATAAGGCTTGGGTATAGAGAGGATGGTGAAAATAGGGCTTTGGTATAAAGAGGATGGTGAAAATAAGGCTTGGGTATAGAAAGGATGTTAAATTAGGGCTACGGTATAGAGAGGATGTTAAAAATGGTTACGGTATAGACATGATGTTAATATAGGGCTATCGTATAGAGAGGATGTTAAAATAGGGCTATGGTATAGATATGATATTAAAATACGGCTAAGGCATAGATAGGATGTTAAAATAGGGCTAAGGTACAGAGAGGATGGTTTACAAGAAGGATGCGATAACGAGTGAATGGTGAAAGATGGTTGCGATATAGAGAGGATGAATAAAACGAAGGTTGTATTATAGAAAGGATTAAGGAAAAGTAAAGAGATAAATAGATGATAGTAAAAGGAGGCTGAGATATAGAGAGAATGTTCTGAAGAAAAGAGGGTTGAGATAATTAGAGGACGGTGAAAAAAGGGCTATGAAACAGAGAAGATGGAAAAAGAGGGATAAGATATAAATGGATGTTGGCAAAAAAGAGGGCTATTATACAGACAGGATGCAGAAAAAAGGTTGATATATATAGAGAATTGAGGAATAGAGGGCTGAAATATAGAGAGATTAGTAATAGAGGGCTGAAATATATATATAGATGTATATATATATATATATATATAGAGAGAGAGAGAGAGAGAGAGAGAGACATAGAGAGAGAGAGAGAGAGAGAGACAGAGAGAGAGAGAGAGAGAGAGAGAGAGAACTAGGGAATAGTACAGCGTTAGAAATGAAAAGACTACTTATGTTAAAGAGACCTCTGTGAAAGGTGATCTGCATGACGTCTGCTGGCTGATTTATTTGCGTTCATTAGACGTCTGTTGAATAATCTGTTTGCTGTGCCAGGTGTAGCAGGCTATCGATTGAACAGAAAGCTGTTCGAGACTTCATTTTTTAGATCATCTCATTTACGGGCTTATCTAGACACTCCCTTTACAATATGTTTAGCCTTCCATAACTATGTACGTCAGAAACGTATATATATATATATATAAATATATCCATCCTCTATTCCTCAATTCTCAATATATTTCCCCCCTCTATTCCTCAATTCCCTATATATATCTCAAATTTTTTTCTGCATCATGTCTGTATCATCGCCCTCTTTTTTGGTAACATCCATTTATATCTTATCCCTCTTTTTCCATTTTCTCTATTTCCTATCCCTTTTTTTCACCGTCCTCTAATTAATTATCTCAACCCTCTTTTCTTCAGAACATTCTCTCTATATCTCAACCTCCTTTTACTATCCTCTATTTAATTCCTTACTTTTCCTAAATCCTTTCTATAATACAACCTTCGTTTTATTCATCCTCTCTATATGTCAACCAACTGCCATCATTCACTCTTTATCGCATCCTTATTGTAAACCATCATATCTGTACCGTAGCCCTATTTTAACTATCTTCTCTTTTAATCAACTCTCTGTTCTACTATCCTCTTTATAACATAGCCCTATTTTCACCATACTCTTTATATCCAAGCCCTATTTTAACATCCTCTCTATACCATAACCCTATTTTAACCTCCTCTCTATACATTAGCCCTATTTTAACATTATCTGTATACATTTGCCCTATTTAACATCCTCTCTATACCTTAGCCCTATTTTAACTTCCTCTCTATACCGTAACCCTATTTTAACATCATCTCTATACCGTAGCCCTATTTTAACATTCTCTCTATACATTTGCCTTATTTAACATCCTCTCTATACCTTAGCCCTGTTTTAACATCCTCTATATACCGTATCCATATTTTAACAGCCTCTCTATAGCTTAGCCCTATTTTAACCTGCTGAAAAAAGGTTGCTATTTAAATTTTTTTAGAAATAGAACATCTATTATCTATTTTGTTGTTATCCTATAGCTGCCGAGCAAGCCTACTCCTGGCAGCCCAATGCAATTCATATATAGATACAGGTCTTCTTCAGTTGTTTCACTGCTCGGTACAGTGTGTTGGCAATTCTCGGCAGTGCTTGTCAGAATAATTTCCTCACGTCCGCAAGTCCCTTGCACTCAATGAGTTGGTGTCTAACTGTTTCTTCAGGATTAGAGCAATGTCTGCGCAAGGGCAGATGCTGGGGATTGATGTGGTTCAAGTGGCTACTGACTTTGGTGTGTCCTCTTCGGAACTGAAAGATGAGACTTTGATCTCTTCTATGTAGTATTTATAATTTGTATAATTTATTCAAAATTACATACAAATTTATAATTTAGTTATTTCTCGATCAATGTGACCCTTGCGCTTGATGACCCAAATCCCCACACATACAGCACGTGTCCTAGAACTACCTTCACTTCCCCACACCTACAGTACGTGTCCCAGAACTACCTTCACTTCCCTAAATCTACAGTACGTGTCCTACAACTACCTTCACTCCCCCACACCTACAGTACGTGTCCTAGAACTACCTTCACTCCCCCACACCTACAGTACGTGTCCTACAACTACCTTCACTTCCCCACACCTACAGTACGTGTCCTAGAACTACCTTCACTTCCCCACACCTACAGTACGTGTCCTAGAACTACCTTCACTTCCCCACACATACAGTACGTGTCCTAGAACTACCTTCACTCCCCCACACCTACAGTACGTGTCCTAGAACTACCTTCACTCCCCCACACCTACAGTACGTGTCCTAGAACTACCTTCACTCCCCCACACCTACAGTACGTGTCCTAGAACTACCTTCACTCCCCCACACCTACAGTACGTGTCCTAGAACTACCTTCACTCCCCCACACCTACAGTACGTGTCCTAGAACTACCTTCACTCCCCCACACCTACAGTACGTGTCCTACAACTACCTTCACCACCGCCCCCCGCCCCCTTTTACCATACCAGATACAAAACCATTTACTCAAAGCTTCTCCTGATTATTTTCATTTACCTTCATCTTCTTCTTATTCATCATCATTATCTTTTCCGTTCGTCTTCTTCTCCTTCTTCTTCGTGGAATACCTCTCAAATCAATTTCGCTCTACTATTTTGGAATTCTATTTGGGTAGACGTTTCTAGAGTTTTCTTTCAAACCCAGAAGGTTGTCCTACACTAAATAGATGTTCAGCCTGTGTGAATGTCGATATGTTCATGCCCATGAGTTTGCAAGTCTTCTACCATAGAGCGGTGTATTCTATATCAGACAATTTGTTTTTTTTAAATCACTGTTTAATGACTAATTCGCTGCACATTTTATTTCTAAACCTCTCCATCTATCTTCTTGCTATTCTTTGCAGTGTCTTTCTCAATTCTCTTTCTCTCTCTCTCTCTCTACACCTTCGTCGGTAGAAGTATTCTCGAACTGTGCTCGAAATAAGGGCCGAAGAGACACTATAAAACGACCAAAGAAAGATAACTCAGTAGAGGGACATCTCATCAAGTCCGTCGCAGTTGTCGCCCATAATCCTGACAATGGTTGTTTGAATTTGAACTGTTGCAGATTCAAGGAAGGAATTGTATGTGATAGAGACATGAATATGAATACTGTCGTACTGATAGCATCTAGTAGGACTGCACTAACAGTTTGGTTAGAAGAGTCTCCGAGACATGGATTTGCACACTCCCATCATTCACAGCCTGGAATAACCATCTAACAACAATTCACTGTTTGTTATACAGATATAAGTGCGCCACAGAATGTCTTTCCTCGAGTTTTAGAAGAAGAAGTAGAAGAAGACGGGAAAGCAGACAAAGAACAATGATATGATGAAGACGATAACAAAATTCGAAAAGAATAAAAAATAGGAGGAAGGAACATTAAAAGAAGGAGAAGAAGAAGAAGAAGAGGAAGCAGAAGAAGAAAAGAAAAAGAAAGGGAAGAAGAAGAAGACAAAAGACAAGAAGAAAAGGGAAAAGCAGAACAGAAGTGAAAAGATGAAGAAGAACAGAAGAAAAAGAAGGTGAAAAAGAAAAAGAAGATGAAGAAGCATATCAAGAAGGGTTCAAAGAATAAGAAGAAAACTGAAGAGAAGAAGAAGAAGGAGGAGGAATGGAAGGAGAATATAAAGGGGAAAAAGAAAAAATAAACTAAAAAGAAGTAAAAGAAGAAGAAGAAGAAGAAGTAGAAGAAATAGGCGGAAAGGAAAACTGAAAATAAGAAAAAGAGAAAAGAACTAGAAGAAAACTACAAAAAAGAAGAAAGGGAAAAAAAGAAGCGAAAAAAAGAAGAAAACTAAAGAGAAGAAGAAGAAGAACATTAATAAAAAGAGAAAGTATGTTAGGTAGACAACACAGATCATACTGGATATTATTAAATTGTTAAAGATAAATGTTTGTTCATTTTTACATTATTGAGAGGGGAGGAGTTGGAAGAGCTTTTATGAGAAAAACTGTGCACTTTTGAACGGGGTGGGCAGGGCTAAAGATAGTCCTACAACAGAGGCTGCTGTCCGGGACTTCATTGCTACCAAGTCACAGCTTGAGGTCAATAATGCCTTGTTTTGTTTGGTTTTTGTTTACGGTGATTAGTTTGTTGTTTTCGTTAGTTCTGTATCCTGACGAAGGCCTTGTGGCAAAAACGTATGAATCGATTTGTTTTTGTCCTGTTGCGGTCACTGACTCAGTATCTAGATATGTACTTATCGCCGGTTTTTAAGCGATCTTTTTGGATAACGCAAGCTATATCGCAACCTGACGTGACTAATCACTAGAAACCTCCTCATGCAAAACAAATTGCTACACGAACCAGTTCGGTAGAAGCACATATTATGCTCTGGTGCAGATTTTCTAAAGGAGGCCAACTGTAGTGGTGGTTTCTATACTCCGTCTGGAGCTGACAAGAAGAAGTAGAGGAATGCTTTGAAATATATATTGACGCCCTGGGGGCAACTCTTCCCCTCCCCTCTCCTTCTCTCTCTCTCTCTTCTTACCTCACTCTGTTTATTTGACTCTATCCTACAGTCACACTCTTGCACAACTTTCACACGCGCCCTCATGGTGTGGCCCTTCCATTGCACTTTGGTTGGGCTAGCTTCTGAGGGCGCACAAACCTAGCATAGGTACATACGGACGCACACATTCATCCAAGCACTGGTTTATGCGTCCTGATATCGCAAAATGGAGTCCGGTCTGGGGTGGAAAATGGCACGCCTCCGTCAGTAGAAACTAGTGAGGCAAACATCTAATCAACAACAACAACAACAACAACAACAACACATGAAGCGATCGATCATGATGGTATTCAGGTCTTCTTGATTACGGCGGGCAAGTAGGTTTTGATTGGCGATGGTGCTCGGCCAGATACTGCCGGGGTAAGCATCCTACATGCCTCAGCCTTAACGTTCTAACTCCCCACATCCTTCCCCATTCGGACCTCAGAAACTGCAAGCTGCTCAATAATAGTTGTGTTATTCTTTTACCTCTAGGCCTGCCTTCCGACAAGGAGGGCAGCGCTTCGAATCCCAGGTATGGCATATGTTGTTTTTCTGTTAGGGGTGAAATAAACAAACTTAGCCAGCACACGAAGTGGCGACAGCAGTGGCGAAGCGGTCTGTAGTCCTCAGCCTTCAAAACCCCTCGACTACACCAGCAATAGGAAAAATGTCGTATGACAGTAAAAATAATAAATATATTCTTCATGACACAGCGATGAAGTAAAGTTTGTGATAAACAATTGTGACGAAGGCTGCGAATCTCTTCGCATGGAATGCGGTACCTACTGATGATGATGGCAAGAGCCGTCTCAACAACGACAGAGACTCAATGTATCTCCAACTATCTATATCGTGTATCCTGATTGTGCACTCTGACCAGAAAATGACAGCATAGACAAACTTGGCAGAGATGGGCTGATGAAGATGTTCAGACTCAGAAACGGGACATTGAAGACTCAAGACCCACCTCCACAGAATGGGTCTCAGAGACACCGTCGCGTGCGATTCTGGAGCATCCAAGGAAAGACCAGAACATATTCTGCAGGGTTGCCTTACTATACAGAGAGGCCGTCTGGCCTGGGGAAGCCGACCGTGCTCGAAAAGCTGTGGGGGATAGACGAAGACCTGAAACGCACAGTCTCCTTCGTGAACCTCACCGGACTAGAAGCGTAACACCAGTTGATGATGACAAAGAAAATGAAAAAGAAAACGAATAAGCTAAACGAATAATAATAATAATAAGAAGAAAACTGAAAAGAAGAAAAAGTAGAAATACGGTAGTAGCAGAAGAAGAACAGGAAGAAGAAGAACAAGAAGAAGAGAAACAAGAACAAGAACAAGCAGAAGAACAAGAAGAAGAGAAACAAGAACAAGAACAAGCAGAAGAACAAGAAGAAGAAGAAGAATAAGAAATGTCAATCTCTCCCTGTTGCTCTGCCACTTATAGAGATGTTTTCTTCTTCCCCACATGCATTCAACCGTTGTCTCCAGCGGGTTTGCTGGAGATATTTTGCTGTGTAAATATGTGGCGCTTCTTACATCCCGGGACCTACAGAAGAAGGTGCACGGATTTTCCTGGCTGTAATGCAATGCAAGGCTAATCAGCATCTTCTCCCAAACAACGATCACAGTGTCACTCGTTGGTAAGGCTGCTGCAACACGGCATGCCACTAGGTGCTGGGCGAGAACGTGACGTAGGGGTCTTGGTCAGTACATCTTGTAAAAGGCGACTTAGCAGGGTTGTGAATGGGGCAGACACATCTTATCCACTACAACTTTTTTCTTTTTCGTTCGCCTTATTTCTCTAATCCCCAAGACGGTGTGTGTTGCACTGTGGTTTTTATTTTGCGCCTGTCGGCCCAGTACATCCGACTTCATCATGCATTTTATGTAATGGCCTACTTCCTCCTGCATTTTCTAAGGGTTTGCTTCCCCGGTGTAACGGCCGGTGCTGTGATGGGGATCGAACCCAGCACCTTCGGATTGTAAGTCGTGCCACTTAAACACTAGGCCACGTCGTCCCCAATCCAGTACAGCTAATTGACATAGAACCCTTCCCCCCCCCCCCCCCCCCCCCATCTAGACGTGTACATAAATACTTAAAATTTGTTTGCAAATCCACGAGTGCGTAGAGCAATCAGGGCCAGGGGAGCCATTCTGATCAAGATCCCACCTCAAGTTCTCCATACTCTTGAAGACAGGTTGTGTCACAGCAGCCAGGCTAACGAAATGGAGATCAACACTGTATGCCCTATAAGTTTATGAGGAGTCTTTCATTGCTCTTTATCCAAAATGACCTGCCACCTTCTCAAGTGATCCTAGAGATGTTAGGAGAGCCACTAAAACTCGCTAAAAATTAAACGTCTTGAAAAGTTAACTCAATTAAGCACGATTAGCTTCGAGCAAGAACAGCATTACAAATAGACAGAACCAATGTTACGATATCAATAGTCTTTTTTATCAGAAATTGTTTCTAAAACTTTTGTTCAAATACAGAAGGTTAATAATAGAACTGGTTTTTTGGTTAGTGTAAATAGCGGGTGGGCAGAACCCTTCACTTTGATAGTATTCTATCCTTTTTTATATTAGACTGCCATTAGTCGCCTCTTATGGCATACTCTCAGCGTGGCAATGGTCCGATCCTCGTCTATGTAACACACAGAGCTCTCCAGGAAACTATTTTTACAATCAGTTAACACGCTGACACAGAAAGTTATTATTGTCAGAACTAAACATAGGAATATCCCAAACATGTTCTCCTAGCAGTAGTATGTAGTTAATCCCCATGCTAATCCGATCCAGAAGAATGCCAATTTCCCCCATTCGCCAACCACTTTTTAGGGGTAATCCTTTACTTCGCCCTGTGTTCACCTCCTACAACGGTTGAACTTTATAAGAATGTACTCTGATCAGTTAATGACAACTCAAGAAGATCTAGCTACAAAGCACTGGGAATACAATGTGGTAGATAGTTAGCTAACATAATACAAAATTCTGTCGACACTGCCATAGAGCTTGTCTAGTGTTGTCACTGGTGATGGCCACATCTGCTCTCTCTGATCCTCGTATGTCGGGCAGTTTTGCAGCAAATGCTCAGCGGTCATTTTGCCGGTACCACAGGGGCATTCGTCGGTGCCACCTATCTTCAATTTGTTGAATAGATGGTACCTGAGTCTATTGTGGCCAGTGCGAAGTCTGAAGACCACGACCTGCTCTTTTCTGTTCAACTGGTAATAGGCATCGTTTTTGGTGTAGCCAGTATGTTCGGTTTCCCATTTGGTCATGTATCTAGCTCTAAAAAGCCGTTTTGACTCTTCGTATGTCATACTAGTATCAGGTTGTGGTAGTTTTGCACCTTCTTTTGCCAGTCTGTCTGCCTCCTCGTGCCTTGGATGTTGCAGTGAGATGGAACCCACTGCACCATTACTCTTTTTGGTGCGGCCTGCTGGCATAGTTGACAGAGTACTGCTCTTAATTCATTAAGTTCAGTATTTTTCTGGCTTTTCAGTGCTGTGACTACGGCCAGTGCATCTGTAAGCAGGACTATGTGGCTTTCATTCCTTTTACCTGTCACCATACAAAATTCAACAACAACACAGGTTTAACACAACTGACGCGATACACTAGGAAGAAGCAAAGGAACGTAAGCTCCAAATAAAGAGTAATGGAATCAGCGGACGAACAAGTCAGTAAATAGCACAGTAATGTAAACACCACACAGGTACCTGTGGAAATATTACGTGGAAGAAAAATGTAGTTATGTTTCCACGAAAATGAGTTAATAATTATGAGGAAAGACTAAGAAAACCCGGTCTAGAAAAGAATTCGCTGTGATTTAATTCAGGTTTACGAGATAATCAACAGAAAGGATAAATTAAATTATAACAAGTTTTTTTCTAAAAAAACAACCACCCACAAGAACAAGAGGGCACCGGTACAAATTAATTAAAGAAAGGTCCAGATAAGATACTTGGAGATATTTGTTTAGTCAGAGAGTGGTGAATGTTTTGAGTGTATTGCCACAGGAAATAGTGGAGGCAGGGTCAATTAATGCATTCAAGAATATACTGGGTGCACATATTGTTTTTAGATCAAGTGAATGTGAAAGAAACTGGTTGTATACATACTCTGCAGAGTCTTCTAAACCAGTACAAAGACGTTAAGCTGTGTTAAGTTAAGAAAACAATTAATTTAAATATTAAACGCAGAAAAACCACAATGCTAAATTTATAAATAATGTGAAAAATGCCAGGAGAAGGATGCACATTTGATTTCACGCCATCACCGTTAGTGTTAGAAACGTCATTGTACTTGGTCGGAGCTGTGTCTGATGTGCTGTAACCTGCACCCATCCTAGCTGTCATGCAGGCCATAACTGTTAGTCATTTACCCATTTAAAACTGGATAGACTGGACCGTGTTGATTAATTCTTGACCTCTTCCTGTGAGAGATAAGCGTTCTAATCTCCATCTTGTTCAGAACGTAAACATTATAATATTTGCAGCATTAACTATTCCCATAATCACTTGAGTGTGGCTATGAAAATATAATCTAGATTCATTTCTTTCACAATATTGTCGAGATAAGATAATGTCAAGGAAGTTAGGTCATAGGTAAGATAATGTCAGGGAAGTTGGTCAGAGGTAAGATAATACCAGAGAAGTTGGTCAGAGAAAAGATAATGTCAGGGAAGTTAGGTCATAGGTAAGATACTATCAGGGAAGTTAAGTCATAGGTAAGATAATATCAGGGAAGTTAGGTCATAGGTTTGATAATATCAGGGAACAGGGAAGTTAGGTCATAGGTAAGATAATATCAAGGAAGTTAGGTCATAGGTAAGATAATGTCAGGGAAGTTAGGTCATAGGTAAGATAATATCAGGGAAGTTAGCTCATATGTAAGATAATATCAGAGAAGTTAGGTCATAGGTAAGATAATGCCAGGGAGGTTAGGTCATAGGTAAGTTAATGTCAGGGAAGTTAGTCAGAGGTAAGATAATGTCAGTGAAGTTAGTCAGAGGTAAGATAATTTCAGGTCAGTTAGGTCATAGGTAAGATAATATCAGGGAAGTTAGGTCATAGGTAAGATAATGTCAGGGAAGTTAGGTCATAGTTAAGATAATATCAGGGAAGTTAGGTCATAGGTAAGATAATATCAGGGAAGTTAGGTCATAGGTAAGATAATATCAGGGAAGTTTGTCAAGAGCTAGATTATGTCTGTGAAGATGGTTATAAGCAATATAATTTAAGGGAAGATCGTCAGAGGCAACATCTTTGTCATGTAAAGTGATCAGAAGCAACACCACGGCAGGGAAGATGGTCAGGGGCTAGTTTATGTCAGGGAAGATGATCAGAGGCTAGTTTATGTCAGGGAAGATGGTCAGAGGCTAGTTTATGTTAGGGAAGATGATCAGAGACTAGTTTATGTCATGGAAGATGATCAAAGACTAGTTTATGTCAGGAAAGATGATCAGAGACTAGTTTATGTCAGGGAAGATGATCAGGGGCTAGTTTATGTCAGGGAAGATGATCAGAGGCTAGTTTATGTCAGGGAAGATGACCAGAGGCTAGTTTATGTCCGGGAAGATGGTAAGAGGCTAGTTTATGTCAGAGAAGATGATCAGAGGATAGTTTGTGTCAGGGAAGATGATCAGAGGCTAGTTTATGTCAGGGAAGATGATCAGAGACTAGTTTATGTCATGGAAGATGATCAGAGGCTTGTTTATGTCAGGGGAAATGATCACAGGCTAGTTTATGTCAGGGAAGATGTTCAGAGGCTAGTTTATGTCAGGGAAAATGATCAGAGGCTAGTTCAAGTCAGGGAAGATGATAGGTGCTAGTTTATGTCAGGGAAGATGATAGGTGCTAGTTTATGTCAGGGAAGATGGTAGGTGCTAGTTTATGACAGGGAAGAAGGCCATATGCAAGATTATACCAGCGAAGATTGTCAATGGCAACATCACGATAAGGACGATGATGATGATAATGATGGTGCTGTTACTTTGAGAAGAGTTCATATATTCACACGCTACTCACCTGCTTTCTGTACTGGAACCATGGCGATGTACTTCAGTTTTACATGGTAATAGAACATATGACACGGTAGTAGAGCCCGCTTCATCTTTTACTGTCAGGGAACCTGGACCTTGGGTTGGAAGTAGAACCCCTGAACTTGTCGTCAGAAGTCCAGCCAGTTTCGTGGAAGCGAGAACTTGGGGTTTTTCCATCACAGTCAAGGTAGAGCCCCTGGTTTCAGCTATGGCCCGTAGGAGTGAACTGGTTGGTACCGGGCTTGTTACGTTGATGTAACCATTCGAGTCATCAGACTCGGCCGGGACAACGCTGCTAATGAATCTTGGTGATTTGTGGTCAGTCTCGAGTTGGGAGACCTCCATTTTAGCTGTCAGCATGGAAGATTCTCTTGGCGGTGTGGCCAGCTTGATTTCGCGAGATGGCATGGTCAAACTGTCACTATGCCTGTTCTTCAAGGACAAGTCCAGCAGACGAATGTCATCTCTGGGATTGCTGTTGCTGTTACTGATCATGGAGATGCTGCTGTTGATGCTGCCGGCACTGCTGCTGAGGTTGCTGAGACCGCTGCCACACAAAGATATCTGTGTCTGACCCTGAGACTGTTTCATTGGTGACGTCGGAGGTGGAAATGTCTTTGCATTGCTGAGTCGAGGTAGTCCTGGTAGGCAAGAGTTGCCTAGAGGTGGGTTTGAGATTAAACATAGTGATGAGGTACTATTATTCGTCCTGAAACTGGAGGTAGTAGCTGGAGGTAGTTGAAAGGCTGGGTGGAGGTAGATTGTAGACTCTGTGCGGTGAGTCGTGCTAATGAGTCTGGAGGTCGGGGCGCCCATTGCCTCGCTCATATGCTGAGTAAGAGGCTGCCGCATGAGGCTGTTGAGGTAGGATGAGGCGTCAGCCCGGCTAGGGGGAGACGTTTTGAGCAGATACACCTCTTCACTGTGGGGAGGTGAATGATCTGTAGATCCAGAGCTCATCTGGTTACCAGACAATGATGCCAGGATGGAGCGTCCGTCCATATTCTGCTGCTGCTGTTGGTGTTGCTGCTGTTGTTGTTGCTGCTGCTGGACGCTGGCGAAACTGGTTGCCGGTTTAAGACCCTGAATGTCGATGCTGCTGCTGCCGCTATTTGATGGTATATTTAAATGCAAGCTGCTTTGACCGGGGGCACTCCCCATCGGCCGACAGTGCTCAAACGGGATCCACGCTGGCCTGGTCATGAGTGACGCAAGAGTATTTGAGGTAGTGAGTCTATGACTCAGGCCTGCGTGTCGCGGATCGTGAGAGAAAACTGGGGGTTGACCTAAAGGTGCTGAGCTCAGGCCGTGGGACCACGAGGGGCGATCGTGGAACGAGCTGCCACTATCCAATATAACTCGCTCTGTTGATCTTGAGGTAAATAGTCGCTCCAGAATGCTTCCTTCAGTGGAGCCTGTGAGCGGTTGGGCGAATGTAGAATGAGAAGCGATTTCTGCATCTTGGATTGAGGGTGTGAGACAGCTGCCACGAACCAACCGTGGGGGATCACCAGGAAAGTCCCTCGCTGGCGAGACGTTATGGCGAACATTCTTGAAAAGCCTTTCACTTTCTGACTCCGCAGAGACGCTGTCGTGGCGTTCCATCGATGATTGTCGACTGGCAGATCTTGGACTTCCTGGCTCACATCCATCATCGTAAGAAGAAACTGATCCTCCGACGGGTAAGTATTTGTGACCAGTTTCCCTGACAGATAATACTTCCGGTAAACGATGACTCGGACTTTCAGCCGGACTCCTGTTGGATCGTGAAGCGACGTTACTTTCCTTTCTGACTGGTCGCTTGTTTTTACCCAGGATCTGCAACATTATGCCATAGTACAGAGAATTATCAATTCTAACTTTACGTTAACTCATTTTCTTTCACATTCTTTTTCCAAATGAAACATAGAGTCACCACTACAGCCGATCCTCTTACAGAAAGTACAGACGATGCTAACCCCATGCAAATACCTTATTATTTGCCTTGTATGACATAGTTAGAAGGTAACACATGATCTATTCTTTCAATCATAACTTGACTAACTTAACATCTTTATATTGGTTTAGACAACTCTGCAGAGTGTGTGTACAACCAGATTCTTTTACTTGCACTTGATTTAAAAATACTTATTCGCATCCAATCTATTCTTGAATGCCTTAATTGACATTGCCTCCACTATTTCCTGTGACAGTGCATTCCAAGCATTCACTACTCTTTGACCCAAAAATATATTTCCTGGTATCTAATCTGCACCTGCATTTAATGAATGTGTAGCTGTGCTCTTGTTCTTGTAGGCAGTTGTATTTGGAAACAACTTGTTTTAGTCTAATTTATCCTTTTCGTTGAATATCTTATAAACCTGTATTAAATCACCTAAAATTCTTGTTTCAAGAAAAACTAATGTAAAAACTCATGGCTATTACTCGAGTGAGTAATATAGCCATTATTATGGCATGTCAAGAGAACCTACGAGTCTCTACTGCACTTTCATTCAGCACGGGAAAAGGATCAGGTAATATCAATGCAGACAATGTCGTCAGGGATCAAGTGATGGACATTTCATTGTACCCTGGCTAGGTCTCAGTGTTTTCTGAGGCGATGAACCAAGTCACCTGCTCGTAGTATCGCCTTCCTTCACTTTAAGTCAGGCACTCATTAATTATAATATTAACAATAGACAAACAGAGAGAGAGAGAGAGAGAGAGAGAGAGAGAGAGAGAAACTTACATCACACAGACAGATGGACGGACGGATGTGCTGGCAGACAAACAGACAGGTAGGTAGGTAGAAAGAAAGACAGACATACAGCCAGACAGGTAGGTAGAAAGAAAGAAAGACAGACATACAGACAGACAGGTAGGTAGAAAGAAAGAAAGACAGACATACAGACAGACAGGTAGGTAGAAAGAAAGAAAAACAGACATACAGACAGACAGGTAGGTAGAAAGACAGACAGACAGACAAACAGACAGACAGACAGATAGATTATTGAAGCATAGGTCCATCACTGTTTTTGGTCTGCCCTAACCCTAGCCCTAACCAACTTTTAGGAAAACCTGAATCTAGTCATTCGCAATGCAGTGTCATAGTAATGAGTTGTCGTTTTTACATAGTGAGGTTGCCAGTCTCATGTACAATTCTCTCTAGTCGCCTCTTGCGACATGCAGGGAATGAAACACTGATCCTATTCTATTGTCCCGGGAACCATTGGGATAAGACGGTGGATAGCGAATACTTACTTTCCGTTTCAAGGGCACCAAGACGGGCATTATGTTTATATTGTTCAAATTCGCAGATTGCATTGTCATCTCCAATCAACATGACATCCATATTGCATGTTTCCAGAATGTTTGGACAGATTATCAGTTTCATGTTGCTACACAGACGCTAGTCTCATCATCTCTGTATCCAGTTCCTGTCAATTCCTCATGCATCGTGATACTCCACTTCGGAGTAAATTTAGTGACATCCAAATTTTATAAGGCACGTAGTGTGTAGGTGCAGGCTCCTCATAAAGCTCTGAGTCAGTTCATACGACATTTCAATGCCGCGTTTTCCGGTACCAGACAAATGGAACATTTTGTACTGAACTTACTTACTTTCCCTGTCCAAGCAACACGTTATACTGTATCCATCCAGTATCCAGCGACATGGATTGCCTTGTCATTTGCCTCCAGCATGTCACACCTATTGCATGTTTCCTGGAGGTTGAGGCAGGTCATCAGGTGGTCTGGGTCCTGTATTGCGCCACAATCACATGTGTCATCATTTGTGTATCCCCATCTGTGTATCCCCATCGTTTCATACTCTTCTTGCACCGTGATACACCAGTTCGGAGCCTGTTCAGCGACTTCCATGTTGTGCATGGTAGATGATGTCCGGGGCAGGTTCCTCCTGAAGTTCCACCTCTGAGGCCTGCATCAATTCGTGCCATATCTCGATGCAGCGACTTTCAGGGTTTGTCTGTTTGGGGTGTGTTGATTGTAGGAAGCTGTGTACGGAACTAAACAACAGCTGACACACACGTGCAAATACCCCTATATGATATTGGACCAATGAGCAGGAGCCCATAGTCGCTGGATCAATAACCAACCAAGCAACCCCCGGGAACAACCACGTAGAGCCTGCTGACTGTAAGAAAGGTTTGTGTCTTGTATACTGCACCTGGTGTCCAAACATTTTGGGGGCCTTAAATCGTTTATTTGTTCCTTTCTTTCTTTGCTTTGCTTAGTTCGTTCTCAATCTCCCGCTACCAAACCACGAAAGGACTTAAGTAGTAGAATGTAGTCCAGAGAACGGAATGCGATGTGTCGTAGTTTATAGCTTGACTGCGATATGTGCACCCTTCGGCCCAAAACATTCGACTACAGCAAGCATTTTTTGAGTAACTGGTTAGCATTCCCTCTTCGATCCCTTCTCCTTAGCCAGTCTGCTCTGTCGCAGCCTGTTATCCAGGATCACCGCGTGGAGATGTAGAAGGGTCTTGGCAGTGTGGTTCGCTGGCCCTGACACTAGCAGTCAGCTATGGGTCGCTGACATCTGCAGCTCATGCGCTGCTCAGCGTCTTGATCCCGTTCCTTCGTTTCTATTCTCAACACAACTCTTGTGTATATCTCAATGTGTCTCAGACGTTCCCTGGAAACGAGTTTTAAGTCGACCAACCCTATCACTACCGGGAGTGAAGAGTAGCGATAATAAACATTGTCTCAACAAGGATAGGAAGTACAAGCAATCATCTCAACCAGCCTTTCTCAACACTCCGATAAACCATCGAAATAATGTTCCCATCTTCAGTTCAAGTGCCATCACTGCATTAAAAGTTGGCTGCAATGTATCTCCAGTGTACTCTATCTCTTGCTGTAATGGTGCAATCTTACAAGATTTTTCCAGCCCATCTCCTGATGTAATCCAACCCCCCCCCCCCCCCCCAATAAAGTTGTCTGCCCATTTGACGACTACCTTATACCCAACTCTCTAGTGTGGTTTTTAACAAGGAAGTATGTCTTGTTATATGATCAAAACAACTGAACTAACCCTGATTTCAGTTATTAATTATCATTTCACTCCCAAATGTTTCAATACTTCCACATTTGTTTTAATTCTCTTTCCAAGAAATGCGACAAAATCTTCTATATACCAACATTTTGAAGGCTTCAATAATCTTTTCATATTTGTTATTCAGTGTCTATGTGTCTGCGCCATAAAGTAGTGACGAGTATAGATAACATCTGACAATTCTCATTTCCAATTCACGGTTGATCTATTTGGATGTCAGCATGTGTCGCATGTTGCTGAATACCATTTTGGCCACTCCTATTCTCATTCTGATTTATTTTTCACAGCTGCCTTCTTCCGTTCATGTCTTTGGGAACCCTTGTCTAACAATGATTATATATAAAGCTGACTGTATTAATGTGATTAATAAATTACCAATGTTATCATCCAATAACGGCTACCAGTACTTATCGATTTGTTGTAACTAATGTTTTATTTATCGACGTTGTTGAAACGTCGTCTCACTCTTAGTCGGAGAGCATTCTCTCTCTCTCTCTCCTCTCACCTCACTCTGTTTCATTTGACTCTGTCCTACAGTCACACCCTTGCACAACTTTCACACGCGCCCTCGTGGTAAAGCCCTTCCATTGCACTTTGGTTGGGCTAGCTTCTGAGGGTGCACAAACCTAGCATAGGTACATACAGATGCACACATGCATCCAAGCACTGGTTTATGCGTCCTGATATCGCCCAATTGACTACGGTCTGGGGTGGAAAATGGCGCGCCTCCGCCAGTAGAAACTAGTGAGGCAAACATTTAAGCAAAAAAAAAAAAAAAAAACTCTTAGTCGGCCTGTACTTCTACAAGAGTGGTTGCCTTTGTGCAGGTTCCAACTATTGTGCGTGAAGGTGCTAGCTGAAAGGTCCAGTTGTCTGCTTAGAAGACTCAACTCGAGCAATACAGCGTTCTTTGGTTTTGTGGATGTCCGATCTGAGGTACCATTCGGTTCTGTGACGACCACGGGTTGTTCAGTGGATGGCTGACTTCTGTCTCGGGCACGGGTTGTCCAGTGGATGGCTGACTTCTGTCTCAAGCACGGGTTGTCCAGTGGATGGCTAACTTCTGTCTCGAGCACGGGTTGTCCAATGGATGGCTAACTTCTGTGACAAGCACTGATTGTCCAGTGGATGGCTAACTTCTGTGACGAGCACAGGTTGTCCAGTGGATGGCTAACTTCTGTGACGAGCACATGTTGTCCAGTTGATGGCTAACTTTTGTGACGAGCACGGGTTTTCCAGTGGATGGCTAACTTGTGTCTCGGGCACGGGTTGTCCAGTGGATGGCTGACTTCTGTCTCGAGCACGGGTTGTCAGGTGTATGGCTAACTTCTGTCTCGAGCACGGGTTGTCCAGTGGATGGCTAACTTCTGTGACAAGCACTGATTGTCCAGTGGATGGCTAGCTTCTGTGACGAGCACATGTTGTCCAGTTGATGGCTAACTTTTGTGACTAGCACGGGTTTTCCAGTGGATGGCTAACTTCTGTGACGAGCACATGTTGTCCAGTTGATGGCTAACTTTTGTGACGAGCACGGGTTTTCCAGTGGATGGCTAACTTGTGTCTCGAGCACGGGTTGTCCAGTGGATGGCTAACTTGTTCGTTTCAAGGTCGCGAATATTGTTGTACTGCTAATCCGATTCGTATCACCTAGTGGATAAGAAGGTGGTTTGTCTTCCAGGAGTAATAGTTTTACCACACGAGTACCACAGAATGGATGCTGTGGCGAGCGTCCAGCTTTCCTTCTGACTACATGGCCAGCCCAGCGGTGAATGGAGCTGTTGGCACGGCGTAGGGCATCCTTGGCGCGTGTCATTGCCCGGATGTCACTGTTTTGTAGGTCCATCTGGCGCTGTTGATGAAGTGAGAGGCCCACGAGGCGGCGGTTAAGCGAGACACATCTTGCCTTCAGCTGTTTGTCCATGGATTTTGTCAGAGACCAGGTTCCCCTTCCATAGCGTAGCGCTGGTAGAACCAATGAATCGATTAATTCTGCTCTGCTCGTAGCGTGTTAACAAAGAAAACTGCTATACCCATAATACAACCAGTGCAAAATGCATTTTAAATATAGTCTACTACGTAACGACGTAGATACTACTCAGTCGTTGCCTACAATGCGAACGCTACCATTGCTAAGCGCACAAAGATAAATGAAAATGAGATGTTTATTTTATTTAAAATCACGTTATCTTGCTTTGCCCTCAGTTCAGAGAAACAACAGCTTGAAAATGTTCTAAGAACTCAAGCCCTGTTTTTAACACTCAAATCTGGTTCTAAAAAGGCAAACCCTATTCTAAAAACGCAAACTATGTTCTAAGAACTAAAACTGTGTTCTAAGAACTAAGACTATGTTCTAAAAACGGAAACTATCTTCTAAGAACTCAAGCCCTGTTCTAAGAACTCCCTTGTTATAAGAACTCAAACCGTGTTCTAAAAACTCAAATTATATTGTAAGACTTCAAACCATGCTCTAAGAACTTAAATTATGTTCTAAAAACTGAAACTATGTTCTAAGAACTATAGCCCTGTTCTAAGAACTCAAACCATGCTCTAAAAACTGAAACTATGTTATAAGAACTCAAACAATGCTCTAAGAATTCAAACCTTGTTCTAAGAACTCAAACCGGGTTCTAAAAACGCCAACTATATTCTAAGAACCCAAACCCTGCTCTAAGAACTTAAACTTGGTTCAATTAACTCAAACCATGTTTTCAGAACTGAAACGATGCTATAAGAACGGATGACACACACACGCACGCATTAATATATATATATAGACTTACCTGCAGTTCTTCCTTCGACATAAATTGTTCCAAAGAGGTGGGCCCATTCTTTGGTTTCTTAGGTGGCGGCATTCTTATTTGGGGGTTTGAGTCAAAGACCGTTGGGACACATGCATGGTTGGGGCGGCATGGCCTGGGAGGGTGGCGCCCTGAGGTAGTCGAGTGGTCGTCATAGGAAGCTGTCTGGGGAATACAACACGTGGTTATGTAGATGATATCATGTTATTGCAGACTTTAAGGATTGGCCCGCTATTTAATCAAACAATCAATCATAAATCAATGAATCAATCAAACTTCGAGTTGCCTTTGTAGTTTAGGTCTTCAACAAATTAACGGCATTTCTCCCTGTTCTGGCACATTCACTGCAACTCTCTTTATCCCACTATTGATTTTAATATATTCCAAATAACTGTGCTGTTCTGGAAAACTTCTCAAACCTTTTTATTTAAATATATTCGGTAAGGAGATTTGTTAACATTTGTTTTTGATTAAATATTTCTTGAAGTTTTTGTTTTCACTTGTCAAGTGTAAACCCCAAGGCCAGTCAGATTCTTCCTTCTTCTTCTTCTTCTTCTTCTTCTTCTTCTTCATCTTTTTCTTCTTTCCTTCGCTTGAAAATATTGTCTATATCTGCAATGTTGTCTCTTGAGCGAAGTGGTTTATCTTTGCCTGGTCAATATCCCAAGAAAGGCTGCCAATCTCTGTCAAGAGAATGTTGTCAAATACATATTTTTAGAGATGACAATATAAGCTCCCTTCCCTTGTGTGACCTATTTTATTCGTGAACAGCTGTCGTGAGCCATGTCATTGTAAAGTTCTAAATGAAGCCACGGCCCTGATCGGTAAAGACGATGCGCACTCAGTTGTTTATTAATGCTCACAATGCATGAGACAACATATATCATGCGACAGTTCAGTTCATGGTCGTCTTTGCTGAAGTAGAAAGTACAAGGTACGAGACTCTAGTGCAGCGTTTCTCAATCTTTTTGTCCTAGCGGAACTATTGAAATAATACTCACGCCGAATACATTTCCTGGCAGAAAATAAGCTGGTTTAGTCATCTCATGAGAATGTACCTTCATCATCTTCCACTGATGGCTTACAATGCTGGTAGATCTGGCTACAGGGCAAGGGGACGGTGGCGAGGTAGGTGGATAGATGACATTAGAGTGAGTGTGCAACGACAAGGGCTCACATTGACCGACGCAACGCACTTGGCGCATGATTGACGACTTAAGCTCTCTACGACGCTAAACGGCACAAGTGGAAAGAAAACTAACTACTAACTAACTCATGTTTCGGAGAGCATTTAAAAAAAATCATCATTAATATGTCTTTGTCTTGTACAAACTAAGCTCATAAGGACAACATCATGCACAAGGGAGCTTCAAATAAAAACCTTAAAAGTGGGATAGAAATTAGAAAAAAATATGCCTGTATATTGTAACTTGTTAATATGGTTGCTAAGGATGTCAAGAGTATCCTGCACTTACCATTACGGTGCAGACGAACTTCATGACGTCATAACTGCAGTTACAAGTTCTCTTATCCGTCTTATTTAGCAGCAAATGGGTCAAACCTACTGAAATTACCTGGCGAATGAATGTCCAGTGCGGGTATTCATGCCTTTTACTCACAGTCCATCGGCGATTTTGCTTTACAAGATGGTCAAAGGTCAACTGAGTCAATCGACTCAGGGGCGACTGCTTGGTGTGCCTGTCCCGGTGGTCAACAGTCTGTCACAGAATTCACGCCGTTTTGGAACTTCCTAATCCACTCATATAATTGCTAGAGTGAAAGGCATGCATCACAGTACTGGACCTTCATTCGCCGATAGATTTCTATAGTTTTCACCCCTTCGCTGCTAAAAACGGATAACAGAACGCAGCGTGTCTTTGGTGCATGTCAATAATGGGGTGGCCATCTTTTAACTGTATTTATGACTTCACGTTGTTCGTCTGCGCCATGATGGCACGTACATGACACTTGTGATATCCTTAGCAACGACATTGACAAGTTACAATACAACGGCATGGTATTTCTAATTTCTATTTCACTTTTAATATTTTCATTTGAAGCCCACTCGAATTATTGTTTTTTGATGACTTGTTTTAAGTAAAAGAATACAACGTGTTTATCATGTTTATTGACAATGCAAAAAAAACAACACCAAAAACACAAACAAACAAACAAACCAAAAACAAATCAAACTGCCTGTTTAAGAAGACTTCAAATTAACCCCAGACATATAAACACGCAAAATAGATACCAAATATTGTGTATTACACATATACACAGAAAAAAACATTTAATAAGAACAACAATAACCGAATCGTTTATTGATCATGTTGAAAAGACATAAAATAGTTCAAGATCAAATGTCATATGAACAAATATGTGTCAAAGAAATGTCATTCTTGAAGCCAATTTAGATAATAAAATGTACTTTTCTGTGGAGGTTTTAAAGCCTTTCAACGCTGCGGATTTACTGATACACATTTGTTCTTCTTCTGCTTTCGTTCTCAATCTTGTGCTATCAGGCCCGGAACAGGGTTTTGCAAGTAGCAGGATGTAGTCCGGAGAACGGAATGTATTGTGTCGCTAGTTTACAGTTTGACTGCGATATTTGCACCTTTCGGTATTTGTATAACCCACATGTCCTCCTAATGTGTGGTACTCGGTTTGAAAAAAAAACAGCCCCACTGTATCCTTTCAAGCATGTTGTATAAGGGTTGTGCATGGTGCACTCAGCCTCATCATGTTTAACCATTCCTACGAAACCGCAACTGAAGCTTCTCGAATATAGGCTTCATGTCAAAGGCTAGCCTATGCTTAATTTGGAGCAAAATAGTGAATCAGTCAGATAAATAACTCGCCCTGATATAAACGAACCGAAGAAATATAAGGTTAAACTCTACATAACAATGTCAAGGTCGAACAAATTCTAACGTCGACCAATGATGACCTGTGTATATCTTCCTGACTGCTCCAAGACTGCACTGTTGTTTGCTGTGGTTAGGTTACACGTCTCACAAATTTGGAGCGTGCTGATGAAGATGGACCGTGGTCCTCCAGGCGGTTGTGCTATGCTTGGCTTCATCTGCGTGACGCTCACTACAACGGGGATCATGTCGATCCACACCTCGTCAGTCAGACTAACTTTAAAAAAACAACTTGTTTCCAGGGAGCGCTACATGGAAGAGATATTGTGGTCTTGGTCAGTATGTTGTGACTGACCCTGCATTGACGTCCTGGTCAGTATGGTGTGCCTGACAGGACCAGCGTCTCAGTTCGCGGTTGGAGATGGTAAACATCCCTGTCTGACTGCAGTTTGAATTGTATTCGATCATCTGCCGCCAGTGTGGTATGACATACATTGGGGAAACTGGTTTGGAACTGCGGGAGCGTTTCCGCCAACACCTCAACGATATCCGCAATCGCACTGGTTCCCCAATTGCCAGCCACTTCAATGGTCCTGAGCACCGGGGTAAGGCTGACGTTAGTGTCACTGGTCTAGTATCTTGCTTCTCTGACGATCGTCATCGATTCGCCCTTGAGAATAGACTTATCTCCAGCATGGGTTGTCTCCAACTGCATGGCCTTAATATCTTCCATACTTTTTCTTAAAACCTCATACTGGCCCCCATCTATTTGTCTTCCTTTGCCCCCCCCCCCCATTTATGATATCAGTTCTCGCCCCCTCCTATATTAATCTCAATCCCTCCCGACTTTCATCACATTCTCTTTGTTCTCCCATCTGGATCGCTATTTGTGGCCGTTTCCATATTTGGCCACCATTGGCTTATCCGGCGCATTCACCTCCACTTTTTAGGGTCTCCTGGCCACTTTGTGTTTGACCGCTCCCCATCATTTTCAGTCAAACATCTGGCCCAACCGGTCGCTTAGACAGACTGAGTCTACTATCAGATAAAGTTGTCAATTTTTTCCTTATATGTTGATTTGTTAATTCAGTATTGTTGTCCCTGATGAAGGCCTATCGGTCGTAACGTAGGTTTTGTTTGTGTTCTCGTCTCGGTGCGGTATCTGAGCATACCCATTTTAAAATTTTGATTAATCTCAACCTTAATCAACTTTTACATGTTTTTTCTCATGTTTTTTTCCCATTTGAACTGTAAATGGGGCTATTACATACTCTGTGGATTATTTTAACTTTGTCATCTTCATAACTTAACTTATTGTTTTTTTTAATGGTTTAGAAGACTCCAGAGTATGTATAAAACCAGTTTCTTGGAGGGTAGTTTAACCGATGTGAGAGTCCATCTTAATAGACTCAAACACTAGAGCGAAGTAGACCCGCAGCCAGTTAGGCGCCATCAAAAGCTGCTCTTAACAAACCAATCTTGAATAATTATCTTAAATATATATGGTAACTACTTCGAGTAGGCAAGCTTAATTGAATAGTGTAACGTAATTGAGCTTGTATCGACGAAGAAAACAAGAAGTAGAAGAAGAAGAAGCACAAGAAGATGAAAAAAGAAAAAGAAAAAAAGAAGAAGAAGAAGAAGCCAATGGAAAAAGAAGCCAAATGGAAAAAAGAAGCCAATGAAAAAGAAACCAATGAAAAAGAAGCCGATGAAAAAGAAGTCCATGAAAAAGAGGAAGAAAACGGAAAATAACTGGGGTAAATGAGATCAAGCTGACCTGCAACGGCACATATTTCCCGCAACGCCTGCCAGAATATAGGCTTGACCTAATTTAGTTGGAGGTTACGGTCATCCAGGATCTGCCAGGCTGGGTTCGAAGATTAATTAACGTATTGATTGACGACAAACAGGGAGGAGAGTTCGTTCAGGGCACACACCACGGGCAGTGGGAGAAAGGGACATTCAAATTTGATTTCTATCAGCGGTGGCTTTTTCTCCACACAGCCGATACTGTCATTAGGAAGCGAGTCTTAAACAACACATTAAACAAGAGAAACAACCGTGAATAATATTGAACATTAACATTAACTCCTGGACTACCTGAGCTCGTCCAGGTGGCTTATTGTCAGTACCTATTTTTACATTAGTCACTTAGTGTGGCTTGTTATGTTAAATATCTATTAGCAAAGTTTAAAGAACAATTTTCGAAGCTTAGTCCAATCGAACACTTTTAATGTTACTAATATCAAATGTTTCGTTTAAATATTTTATTCATCAGGGCTGGTTTAAAAGTGTAAATTACAGAAATACCTTGCTGCACTGACCATTTTGTATACACACACACACACACATATATATATATATATATATATATATATATATATATATATATATATATATATATTTATATATATACAAATGTATGTATATACAAGTACGTATGTATATCCTGCGGAAGGTGCCGAGCCTCCTATTAGATGCACCAGCTTGATGGTGGCTAGCTGAGTGGCCTCTATGTTTGTTGGTAAGCAGTGAATATCACATTACACAGCCGTGAACCTGAAACGGTGGTGTGCGTGGAGGTCAAATAGAAGCAGCCCCCCCCCCTCCCCTCCGTCACGCCGAGCGAGACACAGAAAGCCAATAATTTGTTTGTCTACCCACCTGATTACCTGTAAACTAATGTTAGAAAACCAAGCAGACGTTAAAGATAACGAAAGCGAATTACGGACTAAGGGAATCAGGTCAAGAGGACGTCATCTCTTTCTGGCAAATATCTACACTCCAGTGTGAAGAAGAACGACTAAGCAAGTAGTGTATGTATATGTTTGTATGTGTGTATATATATATATTCATATATATATATATATATATATATATATATATATATATATATATATATAAACACACGAGGCGTATTCAAATAAAACTGGACCAAACTGCAACAAGTGAACATACGTACGATGCGCATGATGACGCCACTTCTGGTGTAAATAGCCCATACCAACCGTCAAGTTTGCAAAATTGCATAATCATCCGACTCATAATTTCCTCAGCAGACCGTTGAAAATATGGCGGGTGTGATACAGAATCCGACTAGAGTTGATCAGTGAGCGGTGATTCAGTTTCTAACAGCTGAAGGATGTCGACCAGTTGACATTCATCGTAGAATGCAGGCAGTGTATGGTGATAAAAGTGTGTCGAAGACAACTGTCAAGAACTGGACAACGATGTTTAAAGAAGGACGTGAGTTAACGCAACAGTACGCGCCTGACCTGGTCTCGGAAGATATTTGGTCTCACGTCCTTTTTTAAACATCGTTGTCCGGGATCAAGACGCTGAGCAGCGCATGAGCTGCAGTGGTCAGCGACCTATAGCTGACTGCTGGCATCAGGGCCAGCTAACCAGTGCTGCCAAAGACCCTTCTACACCTCCATGCGGTGATCCTAGATAACAGGCTGCAGCAGGGCAGACTGGTTAAGGAGAAGGGATCGAAGAGGGAATGCTAACCCGGTACTAAAAAAATGCTTGCTGAAGTCGGATGTGTTGGACCAAAAGGTGCAAATATCGCAGTCCAGCTGTAAACTACGCACAACGCATTCCGTTCTCTGGACTACATTCTTCTACTTAAGCCCTTGTAGGATTTGGTAGCCGGAGATTGAGGACGAACGCAGCCAAGCCAAGCCAAACACCGCTGTCCAGTTCTTCACTGTTGTCTTCGACTCACATTTGTCAACAAAAACACTGCCTGCATTCTGCTATGAATGTGAACTGGTCGACATCCTTCAGCTGTTAGAAACCGAATCACCGCTCGCAGATGAACTCTGGACTGATTCCGCATCACTCCCGACATGTTTTCAACGGTCTGCTGAGGAAACTATGAGTCGGAGGATATTGAAATGTTACACACTGGACGGTTGGTATGTGCCGTTTACGTCAGAAGTGACGTCATCATTCGCATCGTGCGTATGTTCCCTTGGTGCAGCTAGGTTCAGTTTCATTTGAACATGCCTCGTAGTAGTAACAATAGTAGTATTAAATGTAGTAGTAATAGTTGTATTAGTATAGTAGTTGCAGTACAAGTAGTAGTAATAGAGGTAGTAATAGTAGTAGTAGCCGTAGTAGTATAGTAGCAGTATAGTAGTATTTCTAGTAGTATAATGGTAGTAGTAGTAGTAGTAGTAGTATAGTAGTATAGTAGTAGTAGCAGCAATAGTGGTGGTGGTAGTAGTTGTAGTGGTGGTGGTAGTAGTTGTAGTGGTGGTGGTAGTAGTTGTAGTAGTGGTGGTAGTAGTTGTAGTAGTGGTGGTAGTAGTAGTTGTAGTGGTGGTGGTGGTAGTAGTTGTAGTGGTGGTGGTAGTTGTAGTGGTAGTAGTTGTGGTGGTGGTAGTAGTTGTAGTGGTGGTGGTAGTTGTAGTGGTGGTGGTGGTAGTAGTTGTAGTTGTGGTGGTAGTAGTTGTAGTTGGTGGTGGTAGTAGTTGTAGTGGTGGTGGTAGTAGTTGTAGTTGGTGGTGGTAGTAGTTGTAGTGGTGGTGGTAGTAGTTGTAGTGGCGGTAGTAGTGGTGGTAGTAGTTGTAGTGGTGGTGGTAGTAGTTGTAGTGGTGGTGGTAGTAGTTGTAGTTGGTGGTGGTAGTAGTTGTAGTGGTGGTGGTAGTAGTTGTAGTGGTGGTGGTAGTTGTAGTGGTGGTGGTGGTAGTAGTTGTAGTTGTGGTGGTAGTAGTTGTAGTTGGTGGTGGTAGTAGTTGTAGTGGTGGTGGTAGTAGTTGTAGTGGTGGCGGTAGTAGTAGTGGTGGTGGTGGTAGTAGTTGTAGTGGTGGTGGTAGTTGTAGTGGGGTTTGTGGTAGTAGTTGTAGTGGTGGTGGTAGTTGTAGTGGTGGTGGTAGAAGTTGTAGTGGTGGTGGTAGTAGTAGTGGTGGTGGTGGTAGTTGTTGTAGTGGTGGTGGTAGTTGTAGTGGTGGTGGTAGTAGTTGTAGTGGTGGTGGTAGTAGTAGTGGTGGTGGTAGTAGTAGTGCTGGTAGTAGTTGTAGTGGTGGTGGTAGTAGTAGTGGTGGTAGTAGTTGTAGTGGTGGTGGTAGTAGTAGTTGTAGTGGTGGTAGTAGTTGTAGTGGTGGTGGTAGTAGTGGTGGTAGTAGTGGTAGTGGTGGTGGTAGTAGTAGTTGTAGTGGTGGTAGTAGTTGTAGTGGTGGTGGTAGTAGTTGTAGTGGTGGTGGTAGTAGTAGTGGTGGTGGTGGTAGTAGTTGTAGTGGTGGTGGTAGTAGTAGTAGTAGTTGTGGTGGTAGTTGTAGTGGTGGTGGTAGTAGTTGTAGTAGTGGTGGTGGTGGTGGTAGTAGTTGTAGTGGTGGTGGTAGTAGTTGTAGTGGTGGTGGTGGTGGTAGTAGTTGTAGTGGTGGTGGTAGTAGTTGTAGTAGTGGTGGTGGTAGTAGTTGTAGTGGTGGTGGTAGTAGTTGTAGTAGTTGTGGTGGTAGTTGTAGTGGTGGTGGTAGGAGTTGTAGTGGTGGTGGTAGTAGTTGTAGTGGTGGAGGTGGTGGTGGTAGTAGTAGTTGTAGTAGTTGTAGTAGTTGTAGTGGTGGTAGTAGTTGTAGTAGTGGTGGTAGTAGTTGTAGTAGTGGTGGTGATGGTGGTAGTAGTTGTAGTGGTGGTGGTAGTAGTTGTAGTGTTGGTGGTAGTAGTTGTAGTTGGTGGTGGTAGTAGTTGTAGTGGTGGTGGTGGTAGTAGTTGTAGTTGTGGTGGTAGTAGTTGTAGTTGGTGGTAGTAGTAGTTGTAGTGGTGGTGGTAGTAGTTGTAGTTGGTGGTGGTAGTAGTTGTAGTGGTGGTGGTTGTAGTTGTAGTTGGTGGTGGTAGTAGTTGTAGTGGTGGTGGTAGTAGTTGTAGTGGTGGTGGTAGTTGTAGTGGTGGTGGTGGTAGTAGTTGTAGTTGTGGTGGTAGTAGTTGTAGTTGGTGGTGGTAGTAGTTGTAGTGGTGGTGGTAGTAGTTGTAGTGGTGGTGGTAGTAGTAGTGGTGGTGGTGGTAGTAGTTGTAGTGGTGGTGGTAGTTGTAGTGGGGGTGGTGGTAGTAGTTGTAGTGGTGGTGGTAGTAGTTGTAGTGGTGGTGGTAGTAGTAGTGGTGGTGGTGGTAGTAGTTGTAGTGGTGGTGGTAGTTGTAGTGGTGGTGGTAGTAGTTGTAGTGGTGGTGGTAGTAGTAGTGGCAGTGGTGGTGGTAGTAGTAGTGGTGGTGGTGGTAGAAGTTGTAGTGGTGGTGGTAGTTGTAGTGGGTGTGGTGGTAGTAGTTGTAGTGGTGGTGGTAGTTGTAGTGGTGGTGGTAGTAGTTGTAGTGGTGGTGGTAGTAGTTGTAGTGGTGGTGGTAGTTGTAGTGGTGGTGGTAGTAGTTCTAGTGGTGGTGGTAGTAGTAGTTGTAGTGGTGGTGGTAGTTGTAGTGGTGGTGGTAGTAGTTGCAGTGGTGGTGGTAGTAGTTGCAGTGGTGTTGGTAGTTGTAGTGGTGGTGGTGGTAGTAGTTGTAGTTGTGGTGGTAATAGTTGTAGTTGGTGGTGGTAGTAGTTATAGTGGTGGTGGTAGTAGTTGTGGTAGTGGTGGTAGTAGTTGTAGTAGTGGTGGTAGTAGTTGTAGTGGTGGTGGTAGTAGTTGTAGTTGGTGGTGGTAGTAGTTGTAGTGGTGGTGGTAGTAGTTGTAGTGGTGGTGGTAGTAGTTGTAGTGGTGGTGGTAGTAATAGTGGTGGTGGTGGTAGTAGTTGTAGTGGGGGTGGTGGTAGTAGTTGTAGTGGTGGTGGTAGTTGTAGTGGTGGTGGTAGTAGTTGTAGTGGTGGTGGTAGTAGTAGTGGTGGTGGTGGTAGTAGTTGTAGTGGTGGTGGTAGTTGTAGTGGTGGTGGTAGTAGTTGTAGTGGTGGTGGTAGTAGTAGTTGTAGTGGTGGTAGTAGTTGTAGTGGTGGTGGTAGTAGTTGTAGTGGTGGTGGTAGTAGTAGTGGTGGTGGTAGTAGTAGTGGTGGTGGTAGTAGTAGTGGTGGTAGTAGTTGAAGTGGTGGTGGTAGTAGTAGTTGTAGTGGTGGTAGTAGTTGTAGTGGTGGTGGTAGTAGTTGTAGTGGTGGTGGTAGTAGTAGTGGTAGTGGTGGTGGTAGTAGTAGTGGTGGTAGTAGTTGTAGTGGTGGTGGTAGTAGTAGTTGTAGTGGTGTAAACGTTGTAGTGGTGGTGGTAGTAGTTGTAGTAGTGGTGGTAGTAGTTGTAGTGGTGGTGGTAGTAGTTGTAGTGGTGGTGGTAGTTGTAGTGGTGGTGGTAGTAGTTGTAGTGGTGGTGGTAGTAGTGGTAGTGGTGGTGGTAGTAGTAGTGGTGGTGGTCGTGGTAGTAGTTGTAGTGGTGGTGGTAGTAGTTGTAGTGGTGGTAGTAGTTGTAGTAGTGGTGGTGGTGGTGGTAGTAGTTGTAGTGGTGGTGGTAGTAATTGTAGTGGTGGTGGTAGTAGTTGTAGTGGTGGTGGTAGTAGTTGTAGTAGTGGTGGTGGTGGTGGTGGTAGTAGTTGTAGTGGTGGTGGTAGTAGCTGTAGTAGTTGTGGGGGTAGTTGTAGTGGTGGTGGTAGTAGTTGTAGTGGTGGTGGTGGTGGTGGTAGTAGTTGTAGTGGTGGTGGTAGTAGTTGTAGTAGTGGTGGTGGTGGTAGTTGTAGTGGTGGTAGTAGTTGTGGTAGTGGTGGTAGTAGTTGTAGTGGTGGTGGTAGTAGTTGTAGTGGTGGTGGTAGTAGTTGTAGTGGTGGTAGTAGTTGTAGTGGTGGTGGTAGTAGTTGTAGTAGTTGTGGTAGTAGTTGTAGTAGTGGTGGTAGTAGTTGTAGTGGTGGTGGTAGTAGTTGTAGTGGTGGTGGTAGTAGTTGTAGTAGTTGTGGTAGTAGTTGTAGTAGTGGTGGTAGTAGTTGTAGTAGTGGTGGTAGTAGTTGTAGTGGTGGTGGTAGTAGTTGTAGTAGTTGTGGTAGTAGTTGTAGTAGTCGTGGTAGTAGTTGTAGTGGTGGTGGTAGTAGTTGTAGTGGTGGTGGTACTAGTTGTAGTAGTGGTTGTAGTAGTTGTAGTAGTGGTGGTAGTAGTTGTAGTGGTGGTGGTAGTAGTTGTATTGGTGGTAGTAGTTGTAGTAGTGGTGGTAGTAGTTGTAGTGGTGGTAGTAGTTGTAGTGGTGGTGGTAGTAGTTGTAGTAGTTGTGGTAGTAGTTGTAGTAGTGGTGGTAGTAGTTGTAGTGGTGGTGGTAGTAGTTGTAGTGGTGGTGGTAGTAGTGGTAGTGGTGGTAGTAGTAGTTGTAGTGGTGGTGGTAGTAGTTGTAGTGGTGGTAGTAGTAGTTGTAGTGGTGGTAGTAGTAGTTGTAGTAGTGGTGGTAGTAGTTGTATCTGTAGTGGTGGTAGTAGTTGTAGTGGTGGTGGTAGTTGTAGTGGTGGTGGTAGTAGTTGTAGTGGTGGTGGTAGTAGTTGTAGTGGTGGTAGTAGTAGTTGTAGTGGTGGTAGTAGTAGTTGTAGTGGTGGTGGTAGTAGTTGTAGTAGTGGTGGTAGTAGTTGTAGTAGTGGTGGTAGTAGTTGTAGTAGTGGTGGTAGTAGTTGTAGTAGTGGTGGTAGTAGTTGTAGTGGTAGAGGTGGTAGTAGTTGTAGTGGTGGTGGTGGTAGTTGTAGTGGTGGTGGTGGTAGTAGTTGTAGTAGTGGTGGTAGTAGTTGTAGTGGTGGTGGTAGTAGTTGTAGTTGTGGTGGTAGTAGTTGTAGTAGTGGTGGTAGTAGTTGTAGTTGTGGTGGTAGTAGTTGTAGTGGTGGTGGTGGTAGTTGTAGTAGTGGTGGTGGTAGTAGTATTAGTAGCAGCATCTCGATCGAAGATGGTGATAGTATCATTCTGTGTAAGCAGACGTGGCTGCGTGTAGGTCTGCTTGTGGCGTAGAAGACCCAAATCTGGAGAACTGCGACCCTATCGCACGAGGGACACACATAGACGGCGTTGGTAGTCGGGGTGTCCATTGTGGCGACATTACAGACTGCTCGCTTCTTCATCCCGCGCTGTATCTGAGATCTTTTGCTGAGAGGTCGGACGCAAGCGACACCCAAGCGGCAACATCAATTAGGAGATCTTTCAACAATTTTGAATTCATATTCGGGTCCAGCAGAGGAGGTGGAGCGGAAGTGTTTACAACCAGCGAACTACAGGAACGATCAATATCGATACTCTTCGTCATTTACAAAGAGTGAATGAACATTTATGGGTCTGCAATGAGTGGAATAACGTCGAATCTGTTGAACAGAACAGAACAAAACACATATGTAGTGCATATTTATTTCTTATGGTTTCTCTTCTAGTGAGTGACATTTCTTTATCCAATTAATTAAGATAGGGAGAAAGCAATCCTTTTTTGTTCGTTCGCCTTATTTCTCTAATCCCCAAGGCGGTGTGCGTTGCACTGTGGTTTTTATTTTGCGCCTGTCGGCCCAGTGCATCCGACTTCAGCATGCATTTTATGTAAAAGTCTGCTTCCTCCTGCATTTTCTAAGGGTTTGCTTCCCCGGGGTAACGGCCGGTGCTGTGATGGGGGTCGAACCCAGCACCTTCGGATTGTGAGCCGTGCCACTTAACCACTAGGCCACGCCGTCCTCCGAAAGCAATTTAAAAACGCAAGTAAAATGAGTATACTAATTTCAATATTCTCAGTTCAGTTCAAGTGCCATCTTCATCGAAGGTCGGCTGCAATGGATCTCCAGTGTACTCTTTCTCTTGCCGTAATTGTGCAATCTGACTTGGCTTTTTCCAACCCATGTCCTGGTATTATCCATCCATTTAAAACGCTGTCTGCCTCTTGAACGACTGCCTTCCACTCTACCCTCCAGTATGGTCAACACGGGTGTATTACTTCTTGTATGACCAAAATAACGTAACTGTCTAACCATGATTTCGGTCATTAATTCTCATTTCAACTTTTCCAATACCTCCACATTTGTTTTCTTCTCTTACCCAGAAATGCGACCAAATCTTCTATATACCCACATTTCGAAAGCTTCAATAATTTTTTCCGACTTGTTATTAAGTGTCCATGTTTCTGCGCCGTAAAATAGTGACGAGTATACATAACGTCTGACAATTCTCATTTTAAAATGATAAATTATCAGTTTGGATGTCAGTTTGTGCCGCATATTGTTGAATACTTTCTTGGTCATACTTATTCTCATTTCTTTTGCCCAGCTGCCTTCTTCCGCAGTTATATGACCTAGATAGGAGAAACTTTGTACCTGTTCCATTAGTTGATCTTTTATTTGTATCTGCGTGCATTGTTTCATGTCACTTTTCCCAAGTATCATAGTCTATGTTTTCTGTATGTTTATGCCCAATAAAAACTCTTGAGTTATTGTGCATAATGTTGTCACAACCTCCTGTAATTCTTGCTCACTTTTTGCTATCAAAACTGTATCATTCGCAGATCTTAGATTGTTCGTTGCTACCCCTCCAACGACAATATAAACTCATACTAATAACACCAGGGGAGGGTTAACATTCGGATATTTACAACACGATAGCCCCGAGGAGGAAGACTAACATATGGTCAGGCAAAATATAATGATCAGACATGTTAGCCAGGGTCAGGCAAAATATAGTAATCAGACATGTTAGTCAATGTCAGGCAAAATATGCTGATCAGATATGTTAGTAAGGGTCAGGCAAAATATAATGATGAGACATGTTAGTCAGTGTCAGGCAAAATATAATGATCAGACATGTTAGTCAGGGTCAGGCAAAGTATACTGACCAAGACCCTCACCTTGGCTTACTCGTAGCCCTCTATGGAAACGGGCTGTTTTAATGGCAGCCTGGCTAAAGAGGTGAGGGATCGACATGATCCCCGTAGTATTTAGTGACACGCAGATAAAGCCAAGCATTGCACAACCGCTTGACGGACCCCATTCAACTGTCATCAGCACGCTCTGGAAGTGAGGAAAGCTACAGCAATCCGTCACCTAACGTCCTTTTTAGGGCGCAAAAAAAGAGTAGACCTACTCAATGTGAACATTCTAAACAATAACAAATAACAACAACGCAATAGCCCAAACAAATTCAGCAGAACATTAAATAAATAGCCAGAAATGACAGTAACTGTGTTTTTTTAAAACAATCAATCCGCCGTTATCAGTGGCAAACAGACAGGATGTAACAGGGCCAAGAAGGCAATCATAACAATAGACAGCACAGTCTGTAGTTGAAAGTAGTGTTTTTAAGAGCAGTACTCTGTCAACTATGCCAGCAGTCCGCACCAAAAAGGGTAGTGGTACAGTGGGTTCCATCCCACTGCAACATCCAAGGCAACGAGGAGGCAGACAGACTGGCAAAAGAAGGTGCAAGACTACCACAACCAGATACTAGTATGACATACGAAGAGTCAAAACGGCTTATTAGAGCTAGATACACGAACAAATGGGAAACAACATACTGGCTACACAAAAAACGATGCCTATTACCAGTTGAACAGAAGAGAGCAGGTCGTGGTCTTCAGACTTCGCACTGGCCACAATAGACTGAGGTACCACCTATTCAATAAATTGAAGATAGGTGGCACTGATGAATGCACGTGTGGTACCGGGAAAATGACCACTGAACATATGCTGCAAAACTGCCCACATACGAGGACCAGAGAAAGCAGATGTGGCCATCGCCAGTGGCAACACTAGACAAGCTCTACGGCAGTGTCGACAGCCTCAGGATGACCGCTGCTTTTTTCGAAAAAATTAAGGTTGATGTCTGACAGCGTAAGAAGAAGAAGAAGAAGAAGGAAGTAGTGTATGTCAGTGGACATTACATACAAAACACAAACAGTCGCATTTGAAAGATACGCTTGTCAATGAAGAAAGTAAGAGAGATTCGAGCTTTATCAACAGTCAATTTCGTCAAAAAGAAGTAAAATGGGATAACTCGCAAATCAAAACAGTAGTAGTTAAGGAATACGTTAGAGTCAAGTGAAACATATTGACCCTACTAGGTAAGGGATTGACACTATTAACCCCATAGCTGTGTGCAAATTGAGAAATCACGCATTGCACTACAGCCAGTATGACTCATGTCCACCTTCTTCAGGATGAAGAATGACTGTAACAAGCCACCAACTATATTTCGTGAAAAACTCAGTTCGGGCAGCTTCGAGCGACAACAGTATCAACAAGAACAACATAATTACAAAAAAATCAAGAACAATAAATACAAAAAAGAAACCTGCAGGTTACAGCGATGTCATTATACAAAATAATGTCAAGGAATCCATGTACAGATACGATAAAAACAATTGTCAATATGCTGACGCATGGGAATGTGCCAAGGGAGCATAATATGCACATCAGCAGAATCTAAATCTGATTTTCTCAGTTGATGATTTTATTAGAGAAATTAGATATGGCACACATGGATGGCAGATTTCTGTCAGTAATTCTGTAAAAATGTAGGATCAGTTTGGTCATTCAGAAATTACCTACATTAAATGGAAACGTCTCTTTTTCTTTGTCCGTTCTTAAAATTCCGCTACCAAGCTCTGAAAAGGGTTTTGCAAGTTGCAGGATGTTGTCCGGAGAACGGGATGCGTTATGTCGTAGTTTACAGCTTGACTGCGATATTTGCACCTTTTGGTCTGACACATTCGACTTCAGCAGGCATTTTTGGGTAGATGGTTAGCCTTCCCTCTTCGATCCCTTCTCCTTAGCCAGTCTGCTCTATTGCAGACTAATTTCCAGGATCACCGCGTGGAGGTGTAGAAGGGTCTTAGCAGCACTGATTCGCTGGCCCTGACACTAGCAGTCAGCACAGTGTCGCTGACCGCTGCAGCTCATGTACTGCTCAGCATCTTGATCCTCTCCCTCTGTCTTATTTCTTCGTTTTGTACCCAGTCTGTGGGTGGCGGCAGTACCGTGCATGGAGTTCATAGGAAGGCAGAGAATAACATCGTTTTGACACCTGACAAGAATGCAACCAAAGTTATCAACATTTATAAGCTATCTACTGCCGAAGACGGATGTGTCGGACCGAAAGGTGCAAATACCGCAGTCAAGCTGTAAACTACCGACACCGCGCATTCCGCTCTTTGGACTACATCCTGCTGCTTGCAAATCTCTGTTCAGGACTTGGTAGCGGGAGATTGAGAACGAACGAAGAAGAAGAAGAGGAGGAAACTGGCTCGATTCTCAAAGATATCTGACGGGTGACGCCAATGATTAGTTACCAACTCAACACGGAATATTGGCTCCAATTGATCTCCGACAGCTGTTATGTCTAGTCTTGATGGTGGAAAATGACAGGCTTTTACTTTCTTCTTCTTGCTCTTCTTGTTTTTGTTCATCTTCTCCTTGTTCTTTGTCTGATTTTCAATCCTTTTTCTTCTTCTTTTTCATCCTTTTCTGTTTATTTTCCTTCTTCTTCTGCTTGTTCTTCTTCTCCTTCTTTTTCTTAATCGTTCGTTAAAAAAATGACGTTTGTGACGTTGTAGTTTACAGTTGGTTATATCTGCGCCTTTCAGCCCAAAACATCCGATTTCACCACCCCATTTTTGGAACCAAGTTTCCCTTCCCTCTTTGATCCCTAATCTTTTAGCTAGGCTGCCATATTGCAGTCTGTTTCCAGGGCCGCCACTTCGAGGCGGAACAGGGTCTTCGTCCGCTATGTGTCACTAACCCTGATGAAAGCAGCTAGCTACGAGTCTCTTACTGCGCATCCTGGGCCCTACAAGCTGCTTTCTGTCCATACCTTGATGACATCCTCCCACTTAGATTGCGTTCTCCATTCCTTGTGACGTATATAATAATAATGTCCGACGCTGCCTTATCGGCTACCTTTTAAACAGGAAAGGGTTCGGGAGTAAACCTCGAGGTAAAATCTGCATCATGTACTATACCAATTCGTCATGACTGCGTCTTGCTACTGGGCCAGGATAGCTCAGGACGAGAGAGTGAGGCTGACGACAGCGCAAAAGTTTCCCACTTCAATCTATTTAAGCGTAAGTTACAGCGCCATATATTTTTAGATGTACAGTGCGATTGATACGGAATGAAGGCTCTTACATTCGGCACGTGACACGTGCGCACATTACAAATGCTGTTCACGTGAGACCTACGTGCGGTAGAGTTTGTCACGCTCGAACTGTACAGTCATATGCAGTCACATCTGAATAAATATGTCTGACACTGTCGCCATATTTGCTTGCAACCAACCAACCAACCAACCAACCAACCAACCAACCAACCAACCAACCAACTACCAACCAACCAACCAACCAACCAACCAACCAACTAACTAACTAACTAACTAATGTTCTCTAGTTCTCCTTCATGGACAACGATTATGTGCTGTGTCTTTCTAAAAGGGCCAACATATTATAAATGGCTGATCCATTTCATTCATTAATTCTCGTTCTACCACCAACTTCTCAAAACTGTCCGATTTGTTTTCATTTCTTTCCAACAAAGATTCTTCTATACATTCGGAATGTTGTTGCTGTTGTTCAGTGCCCATATTGAGCAAGATTATTCTTGTCTGCGTCCTGAAAAAGGTGTTAAGTGACGGGTGTAGTAGCTTCCCTCACATTCTGAAGGTGTTCCTGGCTCCTACAGGCGGTTGTGCTATGTTTTTTTGTTTTTGTGTTCGCCTTATTTCTCTATTCCCCAAGACGGTGTGCGTTGCATTGTGGTTTTTATTTTGCGCCTGTCGGCCCAGTGCATCCGACTTCAACATGCATTTTATGTAAGGGTCTGCTTCCTCCTGCATTTTCAAAGGGTTTGCTTCCCCGGGGTAACGACCGGTACTGTGATGGGGATCGAACCCAGCACCTTCGGACTGTGAGCCGTGTCACTTATCCACCAGCCCACGCCGTTCCCCATCCTATGTTTGAAAAACAGCTTAGTGTAACGCTAAAAACGGTTTCATGGACCGATGAAACCGGCTTTGGATCATACAAAACTGATGTCCCAGAAGAAATGTTTGAGACTTCTGTACTAACTGAATCTCATACCGGACGCTCACTTACAAACCGAATCTCATACCGGACGCTCACTCACAAACCGAATCTCATACCGCACGCTCACTCAAAAACCGAATCTCATACCGGACGCTCATTCACAAACCGAATCTCATACCGGACGCTCACTCACAAAACGAATCTCATACCAGACGTTCACTCACAAACCGAATCTCATACCGGACGCTCACTCACAAACCGAATCTCATACCGGACGCTCACTCACAAACCGAATCTCATACCGGACGCTCACTCACAACCCGAATCTCATACCGGACGCTCACTCACAAACCAAATCACGTACTGGGCGCTCACTCACAAACCGAATCACGTACTGGACGCTCACTCATAAACCGAATCACGTACCGGACGCTCACTCACAAACCGAATCACGTACCGGACGCTCACTCACAAACCGAATCACGTACCGGACGCTCACTCACAAACCAAATCACGTACCGGACGCTCACTCACAAACCAAATCACGTACTAGACGCTCACTCACAAACCGAATCACGTACTGGACGCTCACTCACAAACCGAATCACGTACTGGACGCTCACTCACAAACCGAATCCCGTACTGGACGCTCACTCACAAACCGAATCACGTACTGGACGCTCACTCACAAACCGAATCACGTACTGGACGCTCACTCACAAACCGAATCACGTACTCGACGCTCACTCACAAACCGAATCACGTACTGGACGTTCACTCACAAACCAAATCACGTACCGATCGCCCACTCCCGAACCGACCGAAGCTCATGCCGATCGCCCACTCATAAACCGAATCTCATACCGATCGCCCACTCACCAACCGAATCTTATACTAGAAGCTCACTATCAAACCGAATCTCATACCGAACGCCCACTCACGAACCGAATCTCATACCGAACGCCCACTCACGAACCGAATCTCATACCGGACGCTCACTCACAAACCGAATCTCATATCGGACGCTCACTCACAAACCGAATCTCATACCGAACGCTCAATCATTAACCGAAGATAACTTTGAATGATTGTACTGTATTGATTGTACGATTATCATTACACCGTATTCTAAGCCGCCTGTCACTAGTCAAGACTGCTTGAATACAGAATTTTAAATAATTCATAAGAATCTTAGTTCAGAACACTTAAGTGATCTGAACATCAGATCACTTTTGACAACATCAGTATGGATTTTAAGGAGTAACGAATATACCCATTTCTGCCTTTCAAGAGTGACGTTGAAGACGAATTTTGTTTTCGAGTTCTTTTTTATGTGGTAATTTCCTGGGCTTCACGCAAAGTTATCTGATTGGCTAGGCTACGGTAACAAAGTCTGTTTTATGGAGTTCGACGCGGGTGTTGGCTGAGTGTCTTGGTCAGTATGTTGCAGCTGACCTTGACGCAAGCCTTAGAACAATAAAAGGTGACATAAGAGGGTTGTGTACGGCAAAAAAGTATTCCAATATTTATGCTCTGGGATTTAAAAAATCCCCGAATTAGTAGTATTTCGGCTGCCCTGTGTTGAATTTCCACGGTCAAGTGCACACGGCTAAACTTCACGAGATTGACGCCCTTGGTCCTTTTTGCTGACAGTGCCGGTTTTGATGTGGCCAGGAAATTACACATGGGCCAATAATGGACTAACACATCGTCCAGGAGATATTGGGTCCTGCCCGTTAGCAACATGCCCAAGACACATCGCTAAAACGGTGAGTGGCATCTGTAACCCTCGCGGTCACGTCCCAAGACAGCGGAGTACTGGACTCCCCTAAAGGAGTCCGCATGGACTTTGGTCGACACACTTACCATACAATCAGAAGGTGTCAGGGCTTCATCCCCGGATATTGAAAGTTCAATGAAAATTGGAGTGTCCTTTCTTGCTGAAGCACGTGGCCGTGACAGTTAACTGAACTGAACTTAACGTCTTTATGCTGGTTTAGAAGACTCTGCAGAAACAACCAGTTGTCGATCGACGTAAGTTAATATTGTTATCATTGTTATTATTTTCATTTTTATTATCATTATGAAAAAAATATTCACCCAGCAGGAAAAATGGAAGAGAAGTAATATGAAATGCAAAATCATACTCCGATTCTCTAGTTGACAACTACCTCGCTACAAGAGAAACATGACTTAGCGGATTCTGCCAGGCATCACCTCAGAAAAATGTTACCATTGACCAAGTCTTTCAGCCTTCAGGTAGAAAAAGTATTACCCCTGGCCCACCCTTTCTTCTACCTCAACTCTTCAACTATGGAATCGCTATTCATTTCATCACGTTTAAAAAGGCATGCCAAAGAAACAATCACTAACAAAAGCATAAATTGACTTCACACTGGCTTCCTGTAAGGGATCAGCTGAAGCGACGTGCTAAGTCTCTTAAGGAGCAACAAAGAAATACGATCATGTCTTATGACATATTATCAAAATCCACCCTCTTACGTACGCTTTGAGGTGTAAGAAGCGCCACCTTGACCTGCTATTAAAGAAACTTAGCAAAGAGTCACAATAACTAAATACCAGTGTGTTCTAATATCAACAAGAGGAGGAGATGATTGTTTTTCTTTGTACGACACAGCAGGAGCATGCGGCTGTCGTCTTCTATCTCCTTACACGATTGTGAAGGGCGGTAAAACATCAAACACTGTCGTGTGAAATTTAATGTTTGAGACTTAATAATGCTGAGCCCTCATCTTTTTCTATTGTTCTTGGTCCTCACATTTTCGTTGATCTGGACTCTCATCTTTTTCTATTGTTCTTGTCCCTCATATTTTCGTTGTTCTGGACTCGCATCTTTTTCTATTGTCCTTGGTCCTCATATTGTGCCAAGGTATATCCATGCTCCACACAGAGAAATGAAAAACACATTTACGGTACAAAACGCAACAAATCACTTCTGAAAGTGATCCTTTCATAGAATCCTGCCCTGAAAGCAACTGCATATCCATCTTTGTTTCCCGAACGCGTTAATATAGTTGCACTGATAGGTGACGCATGCAAGTTCCGTTATTTAGTCAGCCTTGGAATGTGACGTTTCAAAGGGATTTCTCAGCGCGTCAGAAGGCCTGTATCTACAGTAGGCTGTCACAAACACACATGAATAAAGAAGCTAGCTCGAGACAAACATAATGGAAACGAGGCACACGTGGACACTGCTGGAACAGATGAGATGGCATAGGACATGAAAACTTCGACGTGCATTTATTGAAGACCTGTGCTTCACAGAGAGCTGAGCGGGTTTTATTTGATGTCGACCTGTTTGTGCTTTTTAAGTATGCTTTTCAAGGATTCAAGGATGTTCGAAAATTTGATGTCGATTAATCCTCGCTTAATGTCATCTTTTTAAATGTTTAAACTCTGATTTTGTTGACAGTACCAACAAATCTGAAAGTTTCATTTTCTTGACAGTTTAACTTGTTATTTCAATGAATGGGTGGGTAGGGCCGTCATTGCACGTCATTCCATGATCTAAGATGGCGTTAAGACGGTCCAACCGGGTCCTCAACATTTGTATCCTTATTCGCGCCCCCCGCCCCCCCCCCCCCCCATCCCCCACATCTGTTTTCATTGTGCTGGGTAGTTACCTATTTTTTACAGGTAAAGTGAACTGGTCACTTTCTCGCTGTCTCACCGTCCCTAACGTTAAGTCGTGTGATTGATTTACAACTGGGTAGACAACAGCGGGTCGAGATAGGTGACTGAACCCAGGATCCTTGGTTGGGAGGAGAAGCCAGAACTTTCACTCTGCCTCTCTCTCTCTCTCTCTTTCCCTCTCTATAATCACTATTATACGGATAAGCCATCCTAGCAGAGGAAGCCATAACTTTCACTCTGCTTCTCTCTCTCTTTGACCACTATTATACGAAGACACCCTCCTTGCCGAAGACGCTAGAAACACGCACGCGTGCGCACACACACACACACGCACACACATACACACACACACTCTATATCTCTGTCTAACCATTATTTTACAGAGACGCCATCTTCCATAAGCCTGAACTATCTCCAACCCTAATTTTACAGACATTCTCCTTGTAGTAGCCAGAGCCTCTATCTATTCTTTTTGTAGTAGCCAGAGCCTCTATCTATTCTCCTTGTAGTAGCCAGATCCTCTATCTAGTCATTCTCCTTGTAGTAGCCAGAGCCTCTATCTATTTTTCTTATAGTAGCCAGATCCTCTATCTAGTCATTCTCCTTGTAGTAGCCAGAACCTCTATCTAGCAATTCTCCTTGTAGTAGCCAGAGCTGTATCTAGCAATTCTCCGTGTAGTAGCCAGAGCCTCTATCTATTTTCCTTGTAGTAGCCAGAGCCTCTATCTATTTTCCTTGTAGTAGCCAGAGCCTCTATCTATTTTCCTTGTAGTAGTCAGAGCCTCTATCTATTCTCCTTGTAGTAGCCAGAGCCGCTATCTATTTTCCTTGTAGTAGCCAGAGCCTCTATCTATTTTCCTTGTACTAGCCAGAATCTCTATCTAGCCATTCTCCTTGTAGTAGCAAGAGCCTCTATCTAGACATTCTCCTTGTAGTAGCCAGTCTCTATCTATTCTTCTTGTAGTAACCAGAGCCTCTATCTAGATATTCTCCTTGTAGTAGCAAGATCCTCTATCTAGACATTCTCCGTGTAGTAGCCAGAGCCTCTATCTAGACATTCTCCTTGTAGTGGCCAGAGCCTCTATCTAGTCATTCTCCTTGTAGTAGCCAGAGCCTCTATCTAGCCATTCTCCTTGTAGTAGCCAGAGCTATATCTAGCCATTCTCCTTGTAGTAGCCAGAGCCTCTATCTAGCCATTCTCCTTGTAGTAGCCAGAGCTCTATCTATCCATTCTCCTTGTAGTAGCCATAGCTCTATCTAGCCATTCTCCTTGTAGTAGCCAGAGCCTCTATCTAGCCATTCTCCTTGTAGTAGCCAGAGCTCTATCTATCCATTCTCCTTGTAGTAGCCAGAGCCTCTATCTAGCCATTCTCCTTGTAGTAGCCAGAGCTATATCTAGCCATTCTCCTTGTAGTAGCCAGAGCCTCTATCTAGCCAATCTCCTTGTAGTAGCCAGAGCCTCTATCTAGCCATTCTCCTTGTAGTAGCCAGAGCTCTATCTATCCATTCTCCTTGTAGTAGCCAGAGCTCTATCTATCCATTCTCCTTGTAGTAGACAGAGCTCTATCTAGCCATTCTCCTTGTAGTAGCCAGAGCCTCTATCTAGCCATTCTCCTTGTAGTAGCCAGAGCTCTATCTAGCCATTCTCGTTGTAGTCTTCGTAGTCGCATTTTACGACATTCGTAGAAGAGGGTACACTACCTATTATTTCTTAATTCCCTAGAGAGGAGCCTTTAGGCATTGAAAGGGGAATGGAAGATGGAGGGAGGAGTACGTTTATCGGGAGGATAATGGGGAAAGTGGAGAGGGAATCTTAGGACGGGGATTTAGAAGATTTGTGTGTTGATGAGTGCGTGCGCGCGCCTGGAAGTTGAAGGTCGCAGTGTGAGGTACAGGAAGGGATGACATCGATCCCTGGCAAGAAATATGTGATATTAAAAATTCCCGAGAAATTATCTAGCCTCGAACAAGCTCTTGGCAACACATGTTTGAGAATAATTCAGTTTTATGTGTTCAACGATAATTAGGCATCTCCCGGTACGCTTGCCTCAATCCGTGTCATAAAACAGCAGTAGGACATCAATGGCCTCGTTCGTTATTGATAAACTAGGCAGGTCACGATACAATTTCACTGAAACAACGGACAAAGAGATTTCAATTTGACATGAGAATAGCAACAGTCGTAAACCAATGATCCCGTGCGCTTATCAGCGACTGGGCAAAGAAAAATCGCATTTATGAAATTAGTGAAAGAAAATGTATGTCCATATAATAATTTAGTGAAAGAAAATGTATGTCCATATAATAATTTAGTGAAAGAAAATGTATGTCCATATAATAATTTAGTGAAAGAAAATGTATGTCCATATAATAATTTAGTGAAAGAAAATGTATGTCCATATAAGAATTTAGTGAAAGAAAATGTATGTCCCTATAATAATTTAGTGAAAGAAAATGTATGTCCATATAATAATTTAGTGAAAGAAAATGTATGTCCATATAATAATTTAGTGAAAGAAAATGTATGTCCATATAAGAATTTAGTGAAAGAAAATGTATGTCCATATAATAATTTAGTGAAAGAAAATGTATGTCCATATAATAATTTAGTGAAAGAAAATGTATGTCCATATAAGAATTTAGTGAAAGAAAATGTATGTCCATATAATAATTTAGTGAAAGAAAATGTATGTCCATATAATAATTTAGTGAAAGAAAATGTATGTCCATATAATAATTTAGTGAAAGAAAATGTATGTCCATATAATAATTTAGTGAAAGAAAATGTATGTCCATATAATAATTTAGTGAAAGAAAATGTATGTCCATATAAGAATTTAGTGAAAGAAAATGTATGTCCATATAATAATTTAGTGAAAGAAAATGTATGTCCATATAATAATTTAGTGAAAGAAAATGTATGTCCATATAAGAATTTAGTGACAGAAAATGTATGTCCATATAATAATTTAGTGAAAGAAAATGTATGTCCATATAATAATTTAATGAAAGAAAATGTATGTCCATATAAGAATTTAGTAAAAGAAGATTTATGTCCATATAAGAATTTAGTGAAAGAAAATGTATGTCCATATAATAATTTAGTGAAAGAAAATGTATGTCCATATAATAATTTAGTGAAAGAAAATGTATGTCCATATAATAATTTAGTGAAAGAAAATGTATGTCCATATAAGAATTTAGTGAAAGAAAATGTATGTCCATATAATAATTTAGTGAAAGAAAATGTATGTCCATATAATAATTTAGTGAAAGAAAATGTATGTCCATATAAGAATTTAGTGAAAGAAAATGTATGTCCATATAATAATTTAGTGAAAGAAAATGTATGTCCATATAATAATTTAGTGAAAGAAAATGTATGTCCATATAAGAATTTAGTGAAAGAAAATGTATGTCCATATAATAATTTAGTGAAAGAAAATGTATGTCCATATAATAATTTAATGAAAGAAAATGTATGTCCATATAAGAATTTAGTAAAAGAAGATTTATGTCCATATAAGAATTTTAATTGGTCTTTTTCATTCTTATTTACTGCAAAACATACTGATCAGACTATGGTAGTCAAGGTCAGGTGAAACATTCTGATCAGATTATGGTAGTCAGCGTTAGGTGAAACATACTGATCAGACTATAGTAAGGGTCAGGTGAAACATACTGATCAGATTATGGTAGTCAGGGTCATGTGAAACATACTGATAGATTATGGTAGTCAGAGTCATGTGAAACACTGACCAAGACCCACCACCCTTCCATGTCATTTTTCCTGGAAACAGGCTATTTCATGGCAGTCAGACTAACGAGATGGGGATAGACACTGCGATCCCCATAGAGGTGAACTTACTGAGGAGCCTAGCACTACAGCCGGGAGAATTTCGGACTTCCTTCTCAAGTATGCCTAAACTGTTCTTATTACACCCCCCCCTCCCCTGTAATTTCCTCCTTGGTCCCTACTAAAAAAAAAGACGTATATTTCTTTAATAACCGTGGCTACATCTCAGGCTTCTCGTAACGCTATACAGATTCTTCTTCATTTGGGTTGGAGATTGCCCGAGTCGTCCACCGAGGTCTTTGTGTATGACAAGGAGAACAATAGCACCACTGCCACACAGAGAGCACGTGGTAGGAGGCGACTGTGTGACATGGCAAAACACCGTCCATGGTTAGGTGGTTTGTTTAGAGCAGTATAGGTGGCGCCTAACAGACAGCGGGTCTACTTTGCTCTAGTGTTTGCGTCTATTAAGATGGACTGGCACATCGGTTAACCACCCTCCGTTAGCGCTTGTCCCAACGCAGCGGAGTAATAAGCTGCTCGAGTCTAGCCCACTAAGCAGGAAATTCTCCTCCCGACTACATCCAGGACATACCAGAGTTGGGACCTACACATAAGCATCTGCTTCTGTAGAAGCACAGGTCGACTACGAACTAAGATGTCCATGTTGTCACTTTTCTCCTTTGGAGAAAGTCGACAGACTTGGAGATCATGTTCTACTGTTTAGTATCCATGATTCAAGGATACATGCATGTACGGGGCGTGTTCAAATGAAACCGGATCAAACTGCAACAAGTGAACATACGTACAATACGCATGTTTGCAAAATTTCGTTATTCTCCGACTCATAGTTTTCTCGGCAAACGTTGAAAACATGGCGGGTGTGATACGGAATCCGTTCAGAATTGGTCAGCGACCGGTGATACGGTATCTGTCCAGAGTCGATCAGCGACCGGTGATACGGAATCCGTCCAGGGTCGATCAGCGACCGGTGATTCGACGTCTAACAGCTGAAGGATGTCCACCAGTTGACATTTATAGCAGAATGCAGGCAGTGTATTGTGACAAAAGTGTGGCTAACATAAGCTCCGGCGACGGTCAACCCGAATTGCTGCACCAATTTTGGCGATGTCACCTTCTGACGCAACAATATGCGCCTGACCTGGTCTCGGAAGATCTTTCGTTAACTCACGTCCTTCTTTAAACATCGTTGTCCAGTTCTTCACTGTTTTCTTCGACACACTCTTGTCACCATACACTGCCTGCATTCTGCGATGAATGTCAACTGGTCGACATTCTTCAGCTGTTAGAAACTAATCACCGGTCGCTGATCAACTCTGGACAGATTCCGTATCACACCCGCCATGTTTTCAACGGTCTGCCTAGAAAGCTATGAGTCGGAGAATAACGAAACTTGACAGTTGGTATGTGCTGTTTACACCAGAACTAACATCATCCTGTGCATCGTACGTATGTTCACTTGTTGCAGTTTGGTCCGGTTTCATTTGAACACGCCTCGTATATCAGTTTCATAATTTGTTGAACAAATGGGGACTGACTGCAGTGGCCGGGTGCAGTCTGAATATTGTCACTTGATCTTGTCCCGACAATGATTAGCATGTTTCTGTTAGACTCAGTGCTAATTGTCCTATTCTACCTCATGCTTCTGTTAGACTCAGTGCTAATTGTCCTATTCTACCTCATGCTTCTGTTACTCAGTGCTAATTGTCCTATTCTACCTCATGCTTCTGTTAGACTCAGTGCTAATTGTCCTATTTTCCCTGATGCTTCTGTTAGACTCAGTGCCAATTATCCAATCCTACCTCGTGCTTCTGTTACTCAGTGCTAATTGTCCTATTCTACCTCATGCTTCTGTTAGACTCAGTGCCAATTGTCCAATCCTACCTCGTGCTTCTGTTAGACTCAGTGGCAATTGTCCAATCCTACCTCATGCTTCTGTTAGACTCAGTGGCAATTGTCCAATCCTACCTCATGCTTCTGTTAGACTCAGTGGCAATTGTCCAATCCTACCTCGTGCTTCTGTTAGACTCAATGCCAATTGCCCAATCCTACCTCATGCTTCTGTTAGACTCAGTGCCAATTGCCCAATCCTACCTCGTGCTTCTGTTAGACTCAGTGCCAATTGTCCAATCCTAATTCGTGCTTCTGTTAGAATCAGTGCTAATTGTCCTAGTCTACCTCATGCTTCTGTTAGACTCAGTGCTAATTGTCCAATCCTACCTCATGCTTCTGTTAGACTCAGTGCTAATTATCCAATCCTACCTCGTGCTTCTGTTAGACTCAGTGCTAATTGTCCTATTCTACCTCATGCTTCTGTTAGACTCAGTGCTAATTGTCCTATTTTCCCTGATGCTTCTGTTAGACTCAGTGCCAATTATCCAATCCTACCTCGTGCTTCTGTTACTCAGTGCTAATTGTCCTATTCTACCTCATGCTTCTGTTAGACTCAGTGCCAATTGTCCAATCCTACCTCGTGCTTCTGTTAGACTCAGTGGCAATTGTCCAATCCTACCTCATGCTTCTGTTAGACTCAGTGGCAATTGTCCAATCCTACCTCATGCTTCTGTTAGACTCAGTGCCAATTGTCCAATCCTACCTCGTGCTTCTGTTAGACTCAGTGCCAATTGCCCAATCCTACCTCGTGCTTCTGTTAGACTCAGTGCCAATTGTCCAATCCTAATTCGTGCTTCTGTTAGAATCAGTGCTAATTGTCCTATTCTACCTCATGCTTCTGTTAGACTCAGTGCCAATTGTCCAATCCTACCTCGTGCTTCTGTTAGACTCAGTGGCAATTGTCCAATCCTACCTCGTGCTTCTGTTAGACTCAGTGGCAATTGTCCAATCCTACCTCGTGCTTCTGTTAGACTCAATGCCAATTGCCCAATCCTACCTCATGCTTCTGTTAGACTCAGTGCCAATTGCCCAATCCTACCTCGTGCTTCTGTTAGACTCAGTGCCAATTGTCCAATCCTACCTCATGCTTCTGTTAGACTCAGTGCTAATTGTCCTATTCTACCTCATCTCCCTTCTGATTAAAAACGAAACTCTCACTACGGCATTTATTTCTTATAATGGTGTCGGCCTGGGTGGGGGAGGTGGGGGTTTAATAAAGCTAAGGAATAAAAGCCACCAGCCATCACAGTTAGCTCGTAGTGTGCCATCTAGATTTGCATTTCATTCCTCTCCTATAAAAGAATAGCTAGGCTTCAATATAATTTAAAAAAATTGTCATTTTGGTCATGACCTGTATTTCAAACTCTTCCAACGTCCAGTCTACCTTTCCATCCGTTTAGAACGCATAAATTCCGGTGCATAATTATCCAAGTTGCACCGCTCCTCTTTAACCCAGATATCCATGCTATCTCTTACTCTCACTCTCCTTTTATCTCTCTTACTCTCGCCTCCCCCGCCCCCTCTCAGTAACTGGAAGATTTCCCTGCAAATCCAGATTTTCTTTAGGGGGAGGGAGGGGGGGGGGGGCCTGCGGGCACGGGTGACCTGGAAATTAGAGTTCCTTTCCCGGCTGTCATGATGCAAGGTCAGCAACTTGGCTCGCATGTCGCAGAGAAACGGCGCGCGGACACAAGCGAACATGGGGGACGTGTTCTCTCTGACACAGCCAGCTCTAGCAGGGTTTTGTGTGTGGTTGGTTGGCTGTATGGGTTCGTTCTGCAGTCGGTGCAGCCGGTCAGAATGTAAGGCGTGACACAACCGAACTAGGCACCGGGTGAACAAAACAGAAACATTTCTGCAAGGGCTGGACTCATCGTTCATTCTGTCATTATAGGCTGGAAGTAATGCAAGCATCGTTCATGCTGTCATTATAGGCTGGAAGTAATGCAAGCATCGTTCATGCTGTCATTATAGGCTGGAAGTAATGCAAGCATATTGGAAAATCCGGCACTGCGTACATCTACAATGGGCATAAACGATCACACACAGTCACAAAGACACGCAAACATAAAAAAACAAAACAGGAGGCTAAATATTTCGGTACTTGCGTCTTAATTCACCCCAAACAGAGTTCGATGGGTTCCGATCATACGTCTTTGACAGTTGATACCTGTAACGGGACATTACATTTTGGGTAAGGGGAGGTCAGTTCGGTATAATTTTATTCTAAATAAATAAGCAGAAACCTAAATAAAGATAGAAGGTGTATAAAAGATGGTTAGATTCAGTTTTGTGATCAACCTTCTGTAATAATATAAAGGGTAAAAAAAGGAACAGAAGGGAATTTCCTGGCAAGCAGACTGAAATAATTGGACGACCAAACACCACAAATTGTACTTATTGAGGAGGCCAGAGTTGAACAATGGCGGCATAAGTTGCGCTGAAAACGTCTAAACCACTTTGATGCATCGATTCCACGTGAACTCGCACATGTACGAATCAAACATATGCCTTTGTGTGCCTTCGATGTCACATGAACTGGCGCATGTACGAATCAAACATGGCTATGTGTGCCATCGATGCCACTGAACTGGAACATATACGAATCAAACATATGTCTGTGTGTGCGTGCCATCGATGCCACACGAAGTGGCACATGTACAGATCAAACATATTCCTGTGTGTGCCATTGATGCCACATGAACTGGCACATGTACAAATCAAACACATGCCTTTGTGTGCCATCGATGCCACATGGACTGGCGCATGTACGAATTAAACATGGCTATGTGTGCCATCGATGCCACATGAACTGGCACATGTACGAATGAAACATATGTCTGTGTGTTCGTGCCATCAATGCCACATGAAGTGGCACATGTACAGATCAAACATATTCCTGTGTGTGCCATCGATGCCACATGAACTGGTACATATACAAATCAAACACATGCTTTTGTGTGCCATCGATGCCAAATGAACTGGCACATGTACGAATCAAACATGCTTATGTGTGCCATCGATGCCACATGAAGTGGCACATGTACGAATCAAACATATTCCTGTGCCATTTTTGCGTTAGTTTCGTTCTCTCCTTTGGCGCTCTCCAAGAACGTTCGATACATTGAGTATGTGCACTTGTGGTAGGGTCAGCAAAATTGGCTGAGTCAGTTACTGTTTGATGATTACATCTAGGTTTATTGGTAATCCCGTTATATGGTCGATGTTAGACACTCCCACAGTTAACAAGTGGTCTATTATGTGATGTCACAACCCCCCCCCCCCCCCCCCCACAAAAAAAAAAACCAAAATCAAGTGCTAAAAATAAGTATATGTATTTGTTTGGGATGAATTAAGACGCAAGTACCGATACTTTTTTCTTTGACGCTCGTCACGTGTCGTAGCTTACAGCTAGGATGCATTATCTGTGCCTTTCGGTTCGACACATCTGATTTCCGTAAGGCATTTTTGAGACCTGGTTTGTAATTCCCTTTTTGATACCAAATTTCTTAGCCAGGCTGCATGGTGCAGTATGTTTCCAGGGTCGACACATTCATAACAGTGTTGGATCCCTAAGCCTGATGCAAGCAGCCAGCTATGAGTCGCTGGTCACTCAGCTCATTTACTCTTCCATCTTCGGCCCCATCCCTCTGCAAATTTTTAATGCGACTGATCGGCCTGCACGAAGTGGTGTTTTAACTACTACCACGGCATGTAGCGTATAAACAACGCTTGGCTACATACAAACACATATATGAAGCATTGGCATCGTACAAAAATCATATAGGGAACATTGGCTACATACTAAAACATATATGAAGCATTAGCTACATACAAACACATATATGAAGCATTGGCATCGTACAAAAATCATATAGGGAACATTGGCTACATACTAAAACATATATGAAGCATTAGCTACATATAAACACATATTGAAAGCATTTGATTCATTAAAAAAAACTGGAAGAATTGACTACCCACAAAAACATATAAGAAGCACTAGCTACATACATACAAAAACATTTAAAATAGTATTGGCTACATGCAAAAGCATTTAGGAAGTCTTTACTACGTGCAAAAACATATAGGAATTATTGGCTACCTACAAAACATATAAGAAGCATTGGCTACATACAAAAATATATAGAAAGCATTGGCTACATACAAAACATATAGGAGGCATTGGCTACATGAAAAAACAAATAGGAAGTATTGGCTACATACAAAAAACATATAGGAAGTATTGACTACATACAAAAACATATACGAAACATTGGCTACATGCAAAAGCATATAGGAAGTATTGGCTACATGCAAAACATATAGGAAGCATCGATTACATACAAAAACATATAGGAAGCCTTGACTACATGTAGAAACATGAAATAGTGACGCAAACAAGAAAATTCATAACACAGTAACGTCATACAGGGCATACGACAGGGACGTCATACAAGGACAAAGGACAGTGAAGTCATACAAGGACACACGACAGTGACGTCATACAAGGACAAACAACAGTGACCTCACACAGAAGCAGACATGGAATAGTGACCTCACACAGGAGCAGACATGGAATAGAGATCTCATTAAACAATATTTGCAAAATCGCATTTTCTTAACCATACATTAATTAGTGGCCTAACACAAACACATACAGAATATCATATTCATCCCATACATGCAACAAGTAAAATACTGATCTCATATTCAATACACACACTAACTGTGAGTATATAATTACACTGTTCGCAATCACAATATATATATATATCTTCTTAGTTCTCTGTTGACCTGTACTTCTACAGGGGCAGATGCTCCTGTGCAGGTCCCTGCAATGGTGTGAGTTGGATGTAGCTGGGAGAAGGATTTACTGCTTAACAGGCTAGGCTCGAGCAGCTTAATACTCCGCTGCGTTGTGACAATCGCTTATGGAGGGTGGTTAACTGATGTGCGAGCTCATCTCAAAACTCAAACACTAGAGCAAAGTAGACCCGGAGCCTGTTAGACGCCATCTATGCTGCTCTAAACAAACTACCTAACCATGGCCGGTGTTATGCCATGTCACACAGTTAGTCGCCTCTTACGACATGCTCTCTGTGGGGCAGTGGTGCTATTCTTGTCCTTTTCATATACAAAGACCCCGGCAGACCCCTCGGATATATATATCATAATCATGTAGCATGTCCTTTATAGAACATCGCTCTCATCACAGTCTGCCTGAATGAAACTCTTTCCCTTGTCAAAACTCCAGCCTCCGCCAGTCATACCCAGGCATTCCTGGATATCTTGGTGCCATCGTCTTCTTGGTCTACCCATGCCTCTTTTGCCCGGTACCATACCTCCCATCACTGTTCTCTCAAGACCGTTGTCTCTTGATGTGAATAAAGTATTACAATTTGTTGACCAAAATAGAATTGATAAACCAATTCTCCTCTGTGTTCAAATCTTGCAGAATGTCTACATTGGTATATATCGACCAAATTTGAGTCTACCTAAATATAGATCTCATACAAAATGCATACTAACTTTGAGTATATAAAAACAATGTCCTTCAATAAAATAAATATTTATACAAAGCATTGACATGATACAAAACCAGAAAACACTGTGGCGGTTTGATTAGTGTCTGGAAGCATATATACAAATATTGACATTAATCGAACACAAGACGTTAACATTGTCAACATACAACAAATCTACGACTACACACAAACATACAATAAAATCAAGAAACATAAACAACCATGCGCAATGAAAGCCCACTGGGATTTCAGTTTAAGACAGATCGACTTCGTGGAATCAGCTCCCAGAGAAACTGCTAAACAAATTAATGAAATACAATCCGTGCGCTGCTCATGAAATGATTTGTTTTTGTGTTGCACACAGTGACAACGTCAGAGAATGAGGGGGGGGGGAGGCGGAAGGCTGAGAGGGAGTCAAACAGAAGGAGTGAGAGAGAAAAAGAGAGAGAGAGTGAGTGATGGAGACACAGAGAAAGAAACTAAACCCATTTGAGGAAACGGGGATGGAATAAGAAGCTATGCAGGCCACACAAACTAATAGTGCAAACGCTAGCACGAACCATGAATTCGCATCGATCTTGAATATTATTAAAGAACCTTTTTGGGCAGGGAGACAGGGATAACTGGAACGAGATGGAGAGAAAAGAAGAAAGAATGCTGGAGATAGGAGCAGGCTGGGACGAGAACAAGTGATGTCCACGGGAATTGATCTCTGGCAAAGAAAACTAGGTCACCAATCTTCGAGCCAAGGGGGAAAGGCGGGCGTACCGACCTATTTTTCTGCTCTGGATATCCATGAGTGATAGACGGACAAGTTTCCAGGCATTAGGAAGAAAATACTTGGGTTGTGGGTTAAGAGAAGGGAAGATTAGGCATTTTAAAATTAAGTTTCGTTTACAATTCCAGGGTTAATGATACCTATATAAATGTACTCTAAGCCAGTGATGTGCTACTTGGCAATTTGTCACGTTTACAAACTGAAGATGAATGTTTTGCGTTGGAAGGATCATTAACGCGTTGTAATACAAGCACCCTACAGATCACCAGCGTTGTGTCCGGAAAGGAACGAACAATGACACTGCAGAGTTACAAGAATGTCGTAAAAGGCGACAAAATAGGGTTATCCAATGGACTATTTTTGTGTAACCGAATCGCTACAGAAACCATTGCAGGAGCCTCCGCACGTCAGTACTTTGGTCTTTGCATCACGCAAGAGGGTGGAGATCAAGACGCTGAGCAGTGCATGAGCTGAATCGGTCAATGACCCATGGCTGACTGCTGGCGTCAGGACCAGCGACGCAGAGCTGCCAAGACCCTTCTACACCTCCACGCGGTGATCCTGAATAACAGGCTGCAATAGAGCAGACCGGATAAGGAGAAGTGATCGAAGAGGGAAGACTAACTTGGTATATCTGCTAAAGTCGGATGTGTGGCACCGAAAGGTGCACATATCGTTGTCGGGCTGTAAACTACGACACAACGCATTCTGTTCTCCCGACAACACTTGCAAAGTCCTTTTCAGGGCTTGGTAGCGGGAGATTGAGAAAGAAAGACGAAGAAGAAGACGTAATACAGTGGACTGAGCAGCAGAGTTGAAGAGCGTAGGCTTCTCGCGACGAAGATTCCGGGTTCAAACCCCATCATCAGTACACTCCAGTCGATCCATTTGTAAATGGTACATGACCTACTGTTAAGAAAGGCCGCGAAAAAATGGGAACTGGCTACCGCTTCTCATATCAATCTGAAGCTTTGTGCAACAAAATCTTCATGCCATGCATCAGCGTTTGCTATGGTACTACATTTAAAGGGGATATAGCAAACGAGTGAGCGAGGTGTGGGGGGTGGTTCGCAGCTACAATGGCGATCACATGCTCCGGACCAAGATAAAGTTTGGTTTCATGTGAACATGGCAAGTTGATCATCACATCTTCCTCTCCCAGACAGTTTCTTTGACTTCCTCGTACTTGCGTCTTAATTCAGACCAAACTAAAGGACAATCTAATTTTAGCACTGAATTTGATGTACTGACGTCACAGAATAGTCCACTTTTTAACTGTTGGGGGCGTCAAATATTCTGCAAGAATATACGAGAATTTTATGCCACCGCTTGATCCTGCCGTCTTAGCAACGCATTTCTTGAATCTGTCAACGCTAGTCCATGATAAGGACAGTAGCACCCAGTTTCTACAGCAGCATGGTGTCAGACACCGTAATAACAACCATGCTATCTTACCCTAATCCTAACCCTTGCCCTAAACCTAACCCTAACTCCTCGCAAGACTGAATATTTTTTTGGTTTTGTTTTGCGTTCGCCTTATTTTTCTAATTTCCAAGGCGGTGTGCGTTGCACTGTATTTTTATTTTGCGCCTGTCGGCCCAGTGCATCCGACTTCAGCATGCATTTTATGTAAGGGTCTGCTTCCTCCTGCATTTTTCTAAGGGTTTGCTTCCCCGGGGTAACGGCCGGTGCTGGGGATCGAACCCAGCACCTTCGAGTTGTGAGCCAGGCCACTTAACCACTAGGCCACGTCGTCCCAGCAAGACTGAATATAACCATCTTGTATTCACTTCTATTTGTATCTACATTTTTACTTATTTATTTGAAATAAAATAACATTGACCTGTCCTCTCCTTCACCCGAAATGGAATGCTCCGTTACGTCCAATGAAAACCCAGGGAACTCTTTGAGGTGAATTAAGACGGAAGTACCGAGTTCCTCTCTCGAGGCGCACATTCCTTGTCCATCTTTAATTCTGACAGCCTGTATCCTCACACACATCTCCTCTGTGGGTTTCATTGAATGATGCATGTCTTTGTGTGCAGAAAATAACCTCAGCGACAGATTTTTCACTTGGATGCGTGCTCATAGCTGTAGTGGCAGTGCATATAAATTGAATATTATCACTTTGTAAAATCAACACACTAACACAAAATGGGTCAGAAGGCTCGATGAAACAGCTTTTGACTATGGTATGGAGATAAACGCTGGAAAGATAAAATTAATGGACAACAGCGCGGATGGCTTCAACAGCAGGATAAAAGCTAATGGTCAGGAACTCGAAGTGGTTGACCGTTTTAAATATCTAGGGTCGATTGTCAGTGATCAACACAGAATGAGGGGCAGGGGTATTCCTAAGCCTACCAAATGGTAGAAAAACAACACTATCAGTGGCAACTGGAAAATACTCAAGCAATTTCAGAGCGGAGGCAGAGGCACTGAGGGCTGCAGTAGAAGAAATGGTGACATGCAAAAGAAATTAAAGCCATATAGTCCTGCTTACAGATGCCTTGTCCGTAGTCACAGCACTAAAAATCCAGAACAATACTGAACTCAATGATTTAAGAGCAGTACTCTGTCAACTATGCCAGCAGTCCGCACCAAAAAGAGTAGTGGTACAGTGGGTTCCATCCCACTGTAACATCCAAGGCAACGAGGAGGCAGACAGACTGGCAAAAGAAGGTGCAAGACTACCACAACCAGATACTAGTGTGACATACGATGAATCAAAAAGGCTAATTAGAGCTAGATACATGAACAAATGGGAAACTGAACATACCGGCTACACCAAAAACGATGCCTATTACCAGTTGAACAGAAGAGAGCAGGTCGTGGTCTTCAGACTTCGCACTGGCCACAATAGACTGAGGTACCACCTATTCAATATATTGAAGATAGGCGGCACTGACGAATGCATGTGCGGTACTGGGAAAATGACCGCTGAACCTCTGCTGCAAAACTGCCCGACATACGAGGATCAGAGAAAGCAGATGTGGCCATTACCAGTGGAACTACAAGACAAGCTCTATGGCAGTGTCGACAGCCTCAGGATGACCGCTGCTTTTTTTCGAAAAAATGGAGGTTGATGTCTGACTGCGTACGAAGATGAAGAAGGAGATTGTCAGTGATGAAGGATCAAAATGTGAGGTGTTGGCCAGAATAGCACAGACAATAGCAGCGCTTGCACGGCTTAACAAAATCTGGCAAGATAAACGGTTATCACTATGCACGAAAATCAGATTAATGGGTACACTGGTCCTGTCAATATTCCTTAATGCTTGTGAGACATGGACAGTTCAAAGAATGGACCAACCTCCGACCAGAAGAGGCACAGGCAGTGGCCGCTGACAGATCAGGGTGGCGTGGGGTTGTGAGGATGTCTTCATGTGTACCCCAACGACCTCACCGGTTACGGGATGACCTGACCTGAACAAAAAAATGGAACTGAGACGCTAGTCCGGTCATGCACAACATACTGACCAGAACGTCGTTCAGGGTCTGGTGGAAACAGTGCTGCTGGATTATCATGGGCGTAAATGTTGCTGTTGTTGTTCGAAACTATAGTTAACTCTTGACCTCTTTAGTAGCACGTTACAGTGACTCTTCTTACACCCCAAGACATACTTGAAAAGGTGCATCATGGTCTTCTTTGCTGGAGTTAAATGCTTACCACCACTATGGGGATTCCATTGTCCATCCCCGCCTCGTTGGTCACACTGCAGTGTTTCCAAGAGCAGGAACGAAGACGTGAGTTGGGTCTGCTTCACTATTTCGTCTGACCCTGATGACTCTTCGCTCCCATTGGGCAGAACTTAAGAGGATGGTCCAGCACATGACCAGATGTAGACTGTACACAAGTCCTATGTTTCAATGGAATACTGTTATATCCAGTAAAGTAGGTCAGGATGCCCAAACCACACGAAAGGGCAGGGTGTTGGCTTTTCTTTATGTGGTTTATTCATTTTATGTTTTGCGCAGTTTTGTCTTGTCTCAGTTTTAGTCCAGATGAATCAAAGGGCAATTACTGCATTTTGCTTTTTTCAAGAAGTTTACGTTACAACGAAGATCGGCTGATTAGTTCATGCGCCATCTCTACATTGAACATCGGTTGATTAGTTCATGCGCCATCTTCACAACGAACATCGGCTGATGAGTTCATGCGCCATCTCTACATTGAACATCGGCTGATCAATTCATGTGCCATCTCCACATCAAAATTGGGCTGCAATGAACCTCTAACCTCTTATGTACCTTACCTTGATGGCGCAAGCTGTCAGACTATCCACTGCCCATCGTATGACGTTACCCCCCCCCCCCCTACTCTAACCAATATCTACCTCTGACACCTTTGCACTCCACCTTACCTCTTTAACCAATATCTACCTCTGAAACCTTTGCCCTACACCTTACCTCTCTAACCAATATCTACCTCTGACATCTTTGCCCTCCACCTTACCTCCCAATATTGTTTTCATCAAAGTGTTATATCTTTTGATGCGACCCAAATATCAAAACTTTCTGAATGCGGTTTCGTTCATCAATTCTCTTTGCACTTCTAATTTCCCTAAGACTTTCTTATTTGTTTTCCTTATTTCCACGAGAAGTTCCACATTCTTCTACGTAAATCCACTACGTCTGAAGTGACAAAGGGAGAAGAATAACTGAGTAGGAAGAGCTTTGAGAATAGCGATAACAGCTTCCAGGGAACCACATTTCAATTGCTGCAAGTGATTTCTATGTTTGCTTATTCATTGTCCAGGATTCACGTCCATAAATCAATATTGGTTTTACATAATACTGCATAACTCTATGTCTGTCTGTCTGTCTGTATGTCTCTCTCACTTGCATTGCTAGACAGGTCCAGATGCCTACAGAATGGTTGGAAAATTCATTCTTTCAGCTACATCAATCTAAAGGCGAGTGAACCAATTGGCAGCAGACATTTAGAATGCTTCAATCGATCTGGGTCATGCTTATCAGATCGATAAAAGCATAGATTATAGGCAGTACAGCAAAAATGGCGATTTTAAATTTGTTTTTCAAATAGCAGAACATTCGTGTTAGTCGTTTGGCTGCTAATGTGCGTTCAGCGGCAACTTCTGAATACAGGGCAACATATTGGCAATATATAAGACAGTCTCGTTGCAGACAATGCTGTCGCGGATGGTGTGTTAGAGACTTCACATGAGGCGGGGTGACCAGTCCCAACCTTTGCGCCTTCCCTTCCCTTACAATAATCCAGGCACACACATCATCGTGAAAAATAAACTGCTTTTTAAAGGAGGTCAACTGAAGTGAAAAGAGACAATATTTTGTAATGAGGATCTGGTGATCGAGCGGTTGCGTTAGTATGCTAGTCTCCTGACTAAGTGGACATGAGTTCAAAACCTCTGTAAGGCATAGCTTTATTCTCTATCAAAGTGCAAATAAGAACCTAGTCGGCACAAGGCGTGACGACAGCATATCAAGTGGCCATTATTCCTCGGCCCTAAAAATCATCCTAGCGCACACCAATCGTGGGAGTCAATGATGTAACGATAGTTTAGACAACGCTAAATAATAGCTCAAACATATGGGAACAAGCAAAGATGTGTACCGCTACTTCGAACTCAATTCAATTCAACTCAACTCGCCTCAATTCAACTCAATTCAATCCAACTCAATTCATTTCATCTCAACTCAACTCAATTCAACTCAATTCCTTTCATCTCAACTCAACTCGCCTCAACTCAACTCAACTCAATTAATTTCATCTCAACTCAACTCGCCTCAACTCAACTCAATTCAACTCAATTCATTTCATCTCAACTCAACTCGCCTCAACTCAACTCAACTCAATTCATCTCAACTCAACTCGCCTCAACTCAACTCAATTCAACTCAATTCATATCATCTCAACTCAACTCAAGTCAACTCAATTCATATCATCTCAACTCAACTCAATTCAACACAATTCATTTAATCTCAACTGAATTCAATTCATTTCATCTCAACTCAACTCAACTCAACTCGCATCAACTCAACTCAATTCAACTAAACTGAATTCATTTCATCTCAACTCAACTCGCCTCAATTCAACTCAATTCAATTCAACTCAATTGTTTCATCTTAACTCAACTCAACTCAACTCATTTCACCTCAACTTGCCTCAACTCAACTCAATTCAACTCAACTCAACTCTTTTCATCTCAACTCAACTCGCCTCAACTCAACTCAATTCAACTCAACTCAACTCATTTCATCTCAACTCAACTCGCCTCAACTCAACTCATTTCATCTCAACTAAACTCATTTTATCAAAACTAAACTTGCCTCAACTCATCTCAACTCAACTCGCCTCAACTCAACTCAACTCATTTCCTCTCAACTCGCCTCAACTCAACTCAACTCAACTCATTTCATCGCAACTCAACTCAACTCAACTCAACTCGCCTCAACTCATCTCAACTCAATTCTTTTCATCTCAACTCAACTCGCCTCAACTCAACTCAACTCATTTCATCTCAACTCAACTCAACTCAATTCAACTCAATTCATTTCATCTCAACTCAACTCGCCTCAACTCAACTCAACTCATTTCATCTCAACTCAACTCAACTCAATTCAACTCATTTCATCTCAACCCTACTCAACTCGCCTCAACTCAACTCAACTCATTTAATCTCAACTCAACTCGCCTCGCCTCAACTCGCCTCAACTCAACCCAATTCAACTCAACTCATTTCATCTCAACTCATTTCATCTCAACTCAACTCGCCTCATCTCAACTCAATTAAACTCAACTCAACTCATTTCATCTCAACTCAACACGCCTCAACTCAACTCAATTCAACTCAACTAAACTCAACTCATTTCATCTCAACTCAACTCGCCTCAACTCAACTCAATTCAACTCAACTCAACTCATTTCATCTCAACTCAACTCGCCTCAACTCAACTCAACTCATTTCATCTCAACTCAACTCATTTCATCAAAACTCAACTCGCCTCAACTCAATTCATTTCATCTCAACTCAACTCAATTCAACTCAATTCATTTCATCTCAACTCAATTCAATTCATCTCAACTCAACTCAATTCAACTCAATTCATTTCATCTCAACTCAACTCAACTCAATTCAACTCAATTCATTTCATCTCAACTCAACTCAACTCAATTCAACTCAATTGATTTCATCTCAACTCACCTCAACTCAACTCAACTCGCCTCAACTCAACTCAACTCAATTCAAATCAATTCATTTCATCTCAACTCAACTCAATTCAACTCAATTCATTTCATCTCAACTCAACTCAATTCAACTCAATTCATTTCATCTCAACTCAACTCGCCTCAACTCAACTCAATTCATTTCAGTTCAACTCAACTCAATTCAACTCAATTCATTTCATCTCAACTCAATTCAACTCAATTCATTTCATCTCAACTCAACTCAATTCATTTCATCTCAACTCAACTCAATTCAACTCAATTAATCTCAACTCAACTTAACTCAACTCAACTCAACTCAACTCAATTCAACTCAACTCAACTCATTTCATCTTAACTCAACTCAACTCAACTCAACTCGCGTCAACTCAACTGAACTCAATTCAACTCAATTCGTTTCATCTCAACTCACCTCATCTCAACTCACCTCATCTCAACTCAATTAATCTCAACTTAACTTAACTCAACTCAACTCAAGTGCCAGTCTCCACAATGAAGGTTGACTGTAATTGATATCCAACGTTCTTTATATATCTTGCCCTGGTGGTACACACATACATACAGCATCGTGTGTTGTTATCCACCCACTTGTATCCCTGTCTATCTCGTACTCTACTGCCTTCAATCTTTCAGTCTTGTATGGTCTTTACAAGAGTATCATGTCTTTTTGTGTGATCAAAATATCTTCTTCTTCTTTCTTCTTCTTCCTTCCTTCTTCTTCTCTTCCTTCCTTCTTCTTCCTTCCTTCTTCTTCTCTTCCTTCCTTCTTCTTCTCTTCCTTCCTTCTTCTTCCTTCCTTCTTCTCTTCCTTCCTTCTTCTTCCTTCCTTCTTCTCTTCCTTCCTTCTTCTTCCTTCCTTCTTCTTCCTTCCTCTTCTTCCTTCTTCTTCCTTCCTTCTTCTTCTCTTCCTTCCTTCTTCTTCTCTTCCTTCCTTCTTCTTCCTTCCTTCTTCCTTCCTTCTTCTCTTCCTTCCTTCTTCTTCCTTCCTTCTTCTCTTCCTTCCTTCTTCTTCCTTCCTTCTTCTTCCTTCTTCTTCCTTCCTTCTTCTTCTCTTCCTTCCTTCTTCTTCCTTCCTTCTTCTTCTCTTCCTTCCTTCTTCTTCCTTCCTTCTTCTTCTCTTCCTTCCTTCCTTCTTCTTCTCTTCCTTCCTTCTTCTTCTCTTCCTTCCTTCCTTCTTCTTCTCTTCCTTCCTTCTTCTTCCTTCCTTCTTCTTCCTTCCTTCTTCTCTTCCTTCCTTCTTCTCTTCCTTCCTTCTTCTTCCTTCCTTCTTCTTCTTCCTTCTTCTTCCTTCCTTCTTCTTCTCTTCCTTCCTTCTTCTTCCTTCCTTCTTCTTCTCTTCCTTCCTTCTTCTTCCTTCCTTCTTCTTCTCTTCCTTCCTTCTTCTTCCTTCCTTCTTCTTCTCTTCCTTCCTTCTTCTTCCTTCCTTCTTCTTCTCTTCCTTCCTTCTTCTTCTCTTCCTTCCTTCTTCTTCCTTCCTCTTCTCTTCCTTCCTTCTTCTTCCTTCCTTCTTCTTCTCTTCCTTCTTCTTCTCTTCCTTCCTTCTTCTTCCTTCCTCTTCTCTTCCTTCTTCTTCCTTCCTTCTTCTTCTCTTCCTTCCTTCTTCTTCCTTCCTTCTCTTCCTTCCTTCTTCTTCCTTCCTTCTTCTTCTCTTCCTTCCTTCTTCTTCCTTCCTTCTTCTTCTCTTCCTTCCTTCTTCCTTCCTTCTTCTTCTCTTTCTTCCTTCTTCTTCCTTCCGTCCGTCCTTCCTTCCTTCCTTCCTTCTTCTCTTCCTTCCTTCTTCTTCCTTCCTTCTTCTTCTCTTCCTTCCTTCCTTCTTCTTCCTTCCTTCTTCTTCCTTCCTTCTTCTATTCCTTCCTTCTTCTTCCTTCCTTCTTCTTCTTCCTTCCGTCCGTCCTTCCTTCCTTCCTTCTTCTTCTTCTTCTTCTTCTTCTTCTTCTTCCTCCTTGTCTTCATTGGCGTTCGTTCTGAAAGGAACTTTGTGATATTGTTCAGTAGTTTACAGCGAGACTGCGGTATCTTCTCCTTTCTGCCCACCATATTGACTTCAGCTGGCTTTTGTGTTGCTGTTGTTGGTACTCTATTGGAACTCTATTCTCTCAGCCAGACTACGCTAGTGTGCAGAACGTTTTCAGGGGCGTCGTTTACAGGTGGAACAGGGTCTTGGTCAGATTTGGTTGGCTGACCCTGATGCAAGCAGTCAGCTATGTGTCGCTGGCTGGTGTCAGCTCTTTCACCATGTTGCACCTAACCCCCTGGCTAAAATTTATAACTTGTCGTATCTACCTATATCTTTCAATAGTTCTCAATCTCAAACCTCAAAATCCAGGTATTAAAATAGGCCCGTGTGGCTGATGGCAGGTAATGTTGAGTAAACTCATTTCGCTCGTTTGCCTTGGTGTATCATGTTATGCCCACGGCCTCCATCATGCTATCTGTCGACCTCATCCACGGTCGCCCGCGAGGACAGCTACAGTTGTATTACCACAACAACGTCACTTTACGTGTCCATCTGTTAGCAGTTCTCTTGTCACCTTTAGTTTCTCATAAAAAAGTCTTCGTCAAAGACCGGAAACATAAAAACAGCACATGTAAACAGAAAACTTATGTTGTAATCTGTTCTTAAAAATCGACATCACTGCATTTCATGCATATCCATAGGTGCTCAGTCTCTCTAAGCAAATGGGGGAAGGGTTTTGATTTGATGGTTACTGTAGTGTGTTGGTTGTACATATCCCTGATCATTCCTCTAATGTGTCCCTGGCCACTCAGCCCACGTCTGATTTCAAAGTTTCACTTTCTATTTAACTGGTGATTCATCCATTGCGGTATCATCATCCAAAAGATGGTTATTGATATCCTTCAACATGTCACCCCTATCTATATCCAATGTGCCCAGAACGGATTCTTTAGAAGACCGGATGTCAGCTCTTTCGTTGCCCGGAGTCCCAGCATAATTATGACAGTAGACCCATGCCAGCTTCTGGAGGTTTGAGATTTCTACATCTGCTATCAAATCATGCATTAGCCAGCTATTCCGTACCTTCCAATGTAAGAACTGATAATCTAACACGACGATTTCTCATATTAAAGATGTATCAAACTGAGGTCACTGCCTCCTCCGTTCTGCTGCAGGAATGGTCTTGCATGCTACGCTCCGCTCTGCAACAGTGATCTTCCACTTGTGAGTATCGATCCATCTGTGTATATAACGGCATCACTATTCTGAGTGTCAACACGTATTAGTTGGTTAACTTTTCAAGCTGTTTTTCCTCAATTGCGCCCCTCTCTGCAGCCCGTTCCTGCCATGTCTTGTGATTACTCTGTGACAATTTATCATTCTATCACCAGTGCGATCCTGTGAACTGTTGGTTGATTGGTTATTGGTCCAGCGGCCTGTGTGCTCCTGCCCTTTGTCTAGCCTCGGGAGTATGTATTGGTTGGATTATGTACTGGTTGGAGTATGTACTGGTTGGAGTATGTACTGATTTTATTCTTTTCAAGTGACTGTAAAGTTTTATGTGTTGAGTGCGAAGTTGGAAAACGGTGCTTTGATCTCTCCTTTTCAGGAGGTTGATGTTCTATTCGGAATTTGCGGTGGCCATATGTTTGTAGATTTCTCTCCCAGTATTCCCTATTGCCCATCTATTCGACCAAGCCTCTATGTTCCGAGTCTTCAGTAGTTGTTTATCTGTATGTAGGGTTGTTGGAGTGTATTATTGTCCTTAAATTGATCTCTTCTTAGCCAGCCTGTCTGTCTTGTCATTGGCAGGTGTATTTGAGCGACCAGGGATCCATTTCTATACTATTCTGACTTCACTGGAAGTGATACGCTGGTTGACATCTAGGGATAATTGGGTAAGTTCAGGCGTACAATGAGCACAATCTTATCTTTAATACTGTTTTATTACACTTGCTGTGCATTAGTCAGACAAACGTAACCCACATACAGCCATTTTGATTATATCATTGTTTTCCTTTAGTGCTACCTCGTTTCATTTATTACCTGTTCGGTTTATGTTTCTTCCTATTATATCTAAATTGGTCCTCAGAATGGATTGGTAGAGTTCTCCGCAGGACATACTTTTATGTGGCCGTGTTATTGATTTTTCCGTATGTTTGTTCATTGTCCAAGATTCACATCCAGGCGGCCGTAAGAAATCAGTGTCAAGCGTAATTATCACTTTCTGCATTATTCATGAACAGCAGCTCAATCCTAGAACTCGAGACTTGGGTTATTTATGGTGATTGAACGCAGCTAGACAAATTCATACGATCGGAGATCTCAAATTATAGACATTAATAAAGATTTCTTATAACGAGGGTCGTCATTTATTTCATTCGAGTTGTCTGGCTGAGCAGAGAAGTGACATTGCCCATGTTCTGGATGACTTGTGATGACATTCCTAACGAACAAGGCAGAAGACATAATGCTCTTGGAAGATGCTGACTGGCAAATCTTAATGAGTCTGTCAAACACCTCGCAGACTTTTATATACAATTTCCTACAAAATGTGACCTCGTTAACTGTAAGAGCGTTTCAAAAATTCCCTCTCTGAAAAATGTTTATTTAAGTGCACATTTGTATGACAAGGCTTTGTAAATCCTGACATGTTTCAATGCAAATTCGGAATCAGATCATGTGTATGTGTGCGGGTGCGTGCGTGTATGTGCGTGTGTGTGTGTGTATGAACCTTATTGCCAACCTGACATATGACCTGAGAGGTAAATTTGTTCAATTCGTATGACTATTTTGAACTTTTTAGAATTAATTCACTTAATGAACTGACAAATACATATATCGATTGTATACGGTGATATCTATTATTTGCTATTTAAGTTGATATAATCAATATAGTTTACTGGGTCGAGGTGCACCCTCTAATAATTCAGAAGAGAACTACCCTGGAGTGGGTTTTAATCAATGTGACTTATTCTATGGAATTGTATTTCTGTATTTCTCTAAGACAGTTATAAAGAAGTTTGATAAAGAATAACTGATATAATACTTCACATCAGCTCATTAAATATGCCAGAATGTTTGGCAGAGTGTGAGGAGCAGTTCATGCGTGGAAATATTATTATATTGTGTGTTCATGTATAAAGAGCAGGTAGCAGAGAGCCGTATATACGATAAAAGGTTCAGTTCGATATAACAGTCTGCAGAGAAGTGTAGGATGTAAGGTGATGATTATATAGGGATTGTTGAGGTGGGTAGGATGTAAGGTGAGGATTATAGAGGAATTATTGAGGTGGGTAGGATGTCAGGTGAGGATTACAGAGAGATTATTGAGGTGGGTAGGATGTAAGGTGAGGATTATAGAGGGATTATTGAGGTGGGTAGGATGTAAGGTGAGGATTATAGAGGGATTGTTGAGGTGGGTAGGATGTAAGGTGAGGATTATAGAGGGATTGTTGAGGTGGGTAGGATGTAAAGTGAGGATTACAGAGGGATTGTTGAGGTGGGTTGAATGTAAGTCAGGGGGGATTATAGAGGGATTGTTGAGGTGGAGAGGGCGTGTCAGGTGAGGATTATAGGTGGGTAGAATATGATTTTTGAGGTGGTAGGATGTAAGCCAGGTGACATGCATATGAGAGAAATACAAACGCCACCAAATATTCCCATGGCTGGAACAGACAGGGGTGAAATAAACGTGAACAAATTATACTCAGGCAGTGTACGGTCTAACCAATCCTATAGCTTCCACTGACGTCAAGGATGAAGTGCTAGACATCTCATCTTTCCAGATCTCGACTTTACTATTCAGGTGGCCAGTTCCCGTAATGGCAACTTTACCCTCGTTTAATTTAAGACAGTTCCCCTTTTATATCTGGGTAGACCCTGTCTCTTAGCCACGAGAAATAAACACTACAGTCCCTCTATTACTGGCCTTTATTCCTCGACCCTAAAGATTATCCTAGCGGACCCCAACCATGGGAGTCAATGATGTAATGATAGTTTAGACAGCGCTAAATAATAGCTCAAACACATGGGAAAAAGCAAAGATGTGTACCGCTGCTTCGACCTCAATTCAATTCATCCCAACTCAGCTCAACTCAACTCAAATCAATTTAACTCAACACAACTTAATTAAACTCAACTCAACGCAACTTAATGATGTGCTATTGAAGATGTTTCAAAATAGAAATCTGCCATAAGTCTGTTCTATGTATCGCACCCTGTCCTATTTAAAGAAACAGAACAAGGAATAGATACAGTTGAATCATATTCCTATTGTTAGTGCGGCTGCGATAAATGACACAGAACTCCGTGTTATCAATGCCTGACATGGATCTTGACCAGAACAGAAGAACGTGCTAAATGAGATGCTTGAGCATTGTTCTTAAGTCACTAGAACAGGGGTTCTCAACAAGGTAGGAATTCTCCATTTCCCTATCCCCAAACCCTGAGGAGGGGGGGGGGGGGGTCACGGCGTGGCCTAGTCGTTAAGTGCCACGGCTAACAATCTAAAGGTGCTGGGTTCGATCCCGCTCACAGCACCGGCCGTTACCCCGGGGAAGCAAACCCTTAGAAAATGCAGGAGGTAGCATGCCCTTACATAAAATGTTTGCTGAAGTCGGATGCACAGGGCCGACATGCGAAAATAAAAACCACAGTGCATCGCACATCGCCTTAGGGAATAGAGAAATAAGGCGAACCCCAAATAATATTTTTTTGTTTAAAACCCTGGGGGAAATAATTTTTGGTTTCAGGTGGGGGTGGGGTGGGGTGGGAGGGGGGGGGGGAATTGGGACAATTATTCAGCAAAGTAGGATGTTCTGCATATTATTAAAAATACCCTTGGAAATTTAGACTATCTTAGGAAGAGGGGAATGATATTCTGATCAAAGGCAAAAAGGGGAGAGTGAAGGGTGGGTATGGATCCTAAAAAGTTGAAAAGCACCGAACTAGAAGAGACGAAGTGAGGTGTTTGTGAGAAGTTGTCAATGAGACTAGAAGGGACGAAGTGAGATGTTTGTGAGAAGTTGTCAATGAGACTAGAAGAGATGAAGTGAGGTGTTTGTGAGAAGTTGTCAATGAGACTAGAATAGATGAGGTGAGGTGTTTGTGAGACGTTGTCAATGAGACTAGAAGAGACGAAGTGAGGTGTTTGTGAGAAGTTTTCAATGAGACTAGAAGAGATGAAGTGAGAAATGAGGTGTTTGTTAGAAGTTGTCAATGAGACTAGAAGAGACGAAGTGAGGTGTTTGTGAGAAGATGTCAATGAGACTAGAAGAGATGAAGTGAGAAATGAGGTGTTTGTTAGAAGTTGTCAATGAGACTAGAAGAGACGAAGTGAGGTGTTTGTGAGAATTTGTCAATGAGACTAGAAGAGATGAAGTGAGAAATGAGGTGTTTGTTAGAAGTTGTCAATGAGACTGGAAGAGACGAAGTGAGGTGTTTGTGAGAAGTTGTCAATGAGACTAGAAGAGATGAAGTGAGGTGTTTGTGAAAAGTTGTCAATGAGAATAGAAGAGATGAAGTGAGGTATTTGTGAGAAGTTGTCAGTGAGACTAGAAGAGACGAAGTGAGGTGTTCGTGTGAAGTTGTCAATGAGACTAGAAAAGATGAAGTGAGAAATGAGGTGTTTGTGAGAAGTTGTCAATGAGACTAGAAGGGACGAAGTGAGATGTTTGTGAGAAGTTGTCAGTGAGACTAGAAGAGATGAAGTGAGGTGTTTGTGAGAAGTTGTCAATGAGACTAGAAGAGACGAAGTGAGGTGTTTGTGAGAAGTTGTCAGTGAGACTAGAAGAGACGAAGTGAGGTGTTTGTGAGAAGTTCTCAATGAGACTAGAAGAGATGAAGTGAGGTGTTCGTGTGAAGTTGTCAATGAGACTAGAAGAGATGAAGTGAGGTGTTTGTGAGAAGTTGTCAATGAGACTAGAAGAGATGAAGTGAGAAATGAGGTGTTTGTTAGAAGTTGTCAATGAGACTAGAAGAGACGAAGTGAGGTGTTTGTGAGAAGTTGTCAATGAGTCTAGAAGAGACGAAGTGAGGTGTGTGTAAGAAGTTGTCAATGAGACTAGAAGAGACGAAGTGAGGTGTTTGTGAGAAGTTGTCAATGAGTCTAGGAGAGACGAAGTGAGGTGTGTGTAAGAAGTTGTCAATGAGACTAGAAGAGACGAAGTGAGGTGTTTGTGAGAAGTTGTCAATGAGTCTAGGAGAGACGAAGTGAGGTGTGTGTAAGAAGTTGTCAATGAGACTAGAAGAGACGAAGTGAGGTGTTTGTGAGAAGTTGTCAATGAGTCTAGGAGAGACGAAGTGAGGTGTGTGTAAGAAGTTGTCAATGAGACTAGAAGAGACGAAGTGAGGTGTTTGTGAGAAGTTGTCAATGAGTCTAGGAGAGACGAAGTGAGGTGTGTGTGAGAAGTTGTCAATGAGACTAGAAGAGACGAAGTGAGGTGTTTGTGAGAAGTTGTCAATGAGTCTAGGAGAGACGAAGTGAGGTGTGTGTGAGAAGTTGTCAATGAGACTAGAAGAGACGAAGTGAGAAATTAAGAAATACAACAGAAAGTTGGGACAATGTCATGCATTCGTTTCCCAAACATATGCAGCCAGAGAATGAAATGGTGTGGTCATATTGCAAACATATCGTCAAACATACACGTCGGCCTAGATAATGTTTCAATTGGAGATGGTCAATAATTTTGTTTTTGTTTTTTTTGTGTTCGCGTTATTTCTCTAATCCCCAAGGCGGTGTGCGTTACACTGTGATTTTTACTTTGCGCCTGTCAGCCCAGTGCATCCGACTTCAGCGTTCATTTTATGTAAGGGTCTGCTTTCTCCTGCATTGTCTAAGGGTTTGCTTCCCCGGGGTAACGGCCGGTGCTGTGATGGGGATCGAACCCAGCACCTTCTGGTTGTGAGCCGTGTCACTTAACCACTAGCCCACGCCGTCCCCTGTCAATAGAGTAATCTGAACACTTCGTATTGGCTATGTATTGCCATATTAAGGTTACTATTGAACTCCCTCTAGCCACAGCTCCAAAACAAAACAATCCACAGTGATCGAAGAGAGGCGAATAAACATAAGACAACATCGGAAAACAGTTACTAGAACAGGTCAGTCAATTCACATATCTTGGAGCTGTAATAGACCATAAGGTAAGCATCAAAGAAGAGTATGCCGCACTTTCATGCAATAAATAGATGACTCATAACCAAAGAAAAATAGGTAAGAAAACAAAGATGATGTATAATGGTACGTATATGTAATTGTCCTAACATACAGAAGTGAGTCGTAGGCAATGACCACAACTAAAAAAAAGCCAGCTATAATCATAAAAAATGAGGTACGTAAGAAAGACGGTCCAAATGGCAAGAAAAGGAAAAAATCCATAAGCAGACAAGATCTCGAAGTTCAACAGCTGCAGGTCAGAGCGGAGCAGTCTCAGACGATGGGGCTTGGTCTTGTCTGCAAGAGGACCGGATTTCTCTGTAATCATCGGTGGCCAACAGCCAGAGATCTAGACCCCACAGGACGTTCAAAAGTGCACTGGGAAGACAACATACGACAGGACCGAGGACTGGACTGAAACCATGCAAGCGGATAGATCAGTCCGGTAGGGGACGGCGTAGGCTAGTGGTTAAGTGACACAGCTCACAACTAGAAGGTGCTGGGTTCGATCCCCATCACAGCACCGGCCGTTACCCCGGGTAAGCAAACCATTAGAAAATGCAGGAGGAAGCAAACCCTTACATAAAATGCATGCTGAAGTCATAAAACCACAGTGCAACGCACACCACCTTGGGGGTTAGAGAAATAATGCGAACGAAAAAAAAAAGATCTGTCCGGCGATATCTCTACAACTCACGGTAAGATAGACGACTCTTCAGCTCAGGTTACACGATTTGGAACAAAGATTTGGAACAAAGACTTGGAACAAAGATTTGGGACAACGACGACAACCTGGTAAGTCGCGATGTGAGACAGAATATGAGATGTGCATTATTGTTTCCTTATATGTTGACACCCCCATACATGTATTCATCCTTTCGTCTATGATTTGCGAATTCAGAATTTTTGTTATTCGTTGTCCCTGATGAAGGCCTATTGGTCGTAACGTAGGTTTTGTTTGTGTTCTCGTCTCAGCGCGGTATCTGACAATACCCGTTAAAAAAATTGTTTGATTAAATTAAATTTTAATCAATATTTCACCTTTTTTTTCATTTATTTTTTCTCAGGATAAAAGAAGAGGGGCTTAGTAAGTAACGTAAAAGATTTTACAGAGTGGTGGCAAAGAAAGTGTTTCACTCCCCCTTGAATGTAACGGAGACACAAATATGACCCCTGCTACACTGAGAACACGTTAAAGGCGACAAACAGCACAGTCATGTTGGGTAGAAGACATCTTTTTCACACAACGCTATTCACACAAGAAAAAACGCATGTAGAATTTCACAGTCCTTCTGGGTTAGAAAAAAAATTCTAAAAACAATACAACATTTATGGTTTTAAAATTAAGGAGTTAATTTCTCGTTTCCCGGGGAACGAGAGAAAGAAGAAGAGGTTGCTAAATGTTGAAGTGGGGGACGGTAAAAGCTTTTACATTTTTTTTTAAATGTGATGGAAAGAAAATGTAGATATTGCAAAACCTGGCTATTTGGTCCACGACTGAAAAGCCAGAATTTCCTGTGCCAGATATTGCATCAGTGGCGACATGACTTTGAAGAAAGGTTGGAGCAGGAGATAAAGAAAGCTATTCAACGCCTAAACTGGAAAGCCGCAGGGCCTTATTGGATCCGACCGGAAACTATCAGCGGAAAGTGAAGCACATCCGTTGATGTTCTGTACAAACTATTTGGGATAATCTGGGATAGTGACGTAATTCGGAAAAGGAGGGGGGAAAAGGGGTGTGGGGGGGGGGGGGGGTGTTGAATTGAATTTGCAAGAGTGTAATACAATAAAGATACTTAAATATGGGATGGAAGGATTTAAAAGAATGTAGTGTCATTACAAGCATGTTCGTAACAGGCACAAGTCTTCATCAGATTTTAAGTGGGGAGAAGGAATTCTGGGAAATGTTATAATACTATGAAATACATGAACAACTTCTGGACAATGTAATATCATTCTACCAAATGAATACAAATGTAATAAGAACCACTAATGGAGTCGTATTTGCTTTTGAAATAACTGCTAGAGTACGACAAGGAAGTGTGTTTTTCACCATTGCTGTTGGGAAGGAAGACTAACGTCTGGTGAGGCACAACATACTGATCAGACATGTTAATCAGGGTCAGGGAAAATATACTGGCCAAGACCCTCACCTAGGCTTCCTCGCAGCCCTTCCTGGAAACGGGCGATTTTCATGACAGTCTGGCTAACAAGGTGAGGGATCGACGTGATCTTCGTAGTAGTGAGCGATACAAAGATGGGGCCAAGCATAGCACAATCGTCTTGAAGATCCTGGTCCACCTTTATCAGCACTCTCGGGATGTGAGGAAAGCTACGACGACCCGCCACTTAATGTCCTTTTCAGGGCGCACAAAATAGTAATCCTACTCAATGCGGGCATTCAACAACAACAACAACAACAACCACTGCTGTTCAACATTTACGTTGACATAAAAACAACATAAGCAAACCGAATTGCAACCTAAAAATTGGACTTCAACATAGCAAGCGCAGAACCCAATTCAATTGGACTTCAACATAGCAAGCTAACAACCCAATTCATTTGGACTTCAACATAGCAAGCGAAGAATCCAATTCATTTAGACTTCAACATAGCAAGCGAAGAACCCAATTCATTTGGACCTCAACATGGCAAGCGCAGAACACAATTCATTTGAACTTCAACACAACAAGCGAAGAACCCAATTCATTTGGACTTCAACATAGCAAGCGAAGAACCTAATTCAAGAAATGAACTGCTCTTTGCAAACGACCAAAGTCTAATCTACGTGCAAATCTAGCTAGCAAAATCAAATACATGAACTGGATACATTTAATGTATATATACTAGGCGTTGTTCAAATAAAACATACGTACGATGCGCATGATGACGTCACTTCTGATGTAAACCACACTTACCAATCATCAAGTTTGCAAAATTTCATTATCCTCCGACTCACAGTTTCCTCAGAAAACATGGCGAGTGTGATACGGAATCCGACCGGAATTGATCATCGAGCGGTGATTCGGTTTCTAACAGCTGAAGAATGTAGACCAGTTGACATTCATCGCAGAATGCAGGCATGTATATACATCCTCATCATCATGTAATATGTCCTTGACAGAATGTAGCTCTCATTACAGCCATTCGATAGGAATCTTGATCAGCAGTCAGTCTACCCGTCAGCTCCATGCTCCTGTTTAGGGTGTCCTTGATGTCTTGATCAGCAGTCAGTCTCCCCGTCAGCTCCATGCTCCTGTTTAGGGTGTCCTTGATGTCTTGATCAGCAGTCAGTCTCCCCGTCAGCTCCATGCTCCTGTTTAGGGTGTCCTTGATGTCTTGATCAGCAGTCAGTCTACCCGTCAGCTCCATGCTCCTGTTTAGGGTGTCCTTGATGTCTTGATCAGCAGTCAGTCTACCCGTCAGCTCCATGCTCCTGTTTAGGGTGTCCTTGATGTCTTGATCAGCAGTCAGTCTCCCCGTCAGCTCCATGCTCCTGTTTAGGGTGTCCTTGATGTCTTGATCAGCAGTCAGTCTCCCCGTCAGCTCCATGCTCCTGTTTAGGGTGTCCTTGATGTCTTGATCAGCAGTCAGTCTACCCGTCAGCTCCATGCTCCTGTTTAGGGTGTCATTGATGTCTTGTGTCCATCTACGTATTGGTCGGCCTCTGTCTCGTCTTCCTGAAATAATGTTCTCCTGAACTGCTTTTCCCAGTCCGTCATGGCGCTTAATGTGGCCAAGAAACTTTAGTTTCCGAGACATAACGTAGTTTATACGCCATTTCTCTTCGACACTCAGATCTTGCAGGATGGCGTTTGTTTTATCTTCTTTACCCAAGGTATTTTGAGAATTCTTCTGTAGCATTTTGTCTCCTTTCTTAATATTTGTGTGATGGTCCATATCTTGCATCCTTATATATATTTACACACACAACCACGGAGAGCCAGTACCAGAACACTTCATCCATGCTGGCAATTATGGTTTCTTTTGTAATGTATTGAACATGATGAGGGGGTACCACTGGGTATGGATAGTTGGTTGGTTATTGATCCAGCGGCCTATAGGCTCCTGTCCTTTGACCCAATGCCATATAGTGGTATCTGCAAGTGTTTGTAAGCTGTTGTTTAGTCCCGTACAATGCGTTCCACTTGTCTGGCCTCGGAGGAAGAAGCTCTTTCCTAACACACGCAAGGGCTGGATATTTTAAATGATGATGTGTGCACAGCCGGAATTCTGGAGTATTTACTGGTTGGATTCTGTTCAAGTGGCTGTTAAGTTGTATGTCTTGAGTGCGAAGTCGGAAAATGGTGCTTTGGTCTTTCCTTTTCAAGAGGTTGATGCTGTCCTTGGGATTTGGGATGGCCATATGTTTGTAGATTTCTCTTGCAGTATTTCCCATTCCCCATATATACAGCCAGGCGTTTTTGTTCAGTCTTCTGTAGTTGTTTGACTGTCTGTAGGGTTGTTGGTTTTGTATTGTTGTTCCTTACCTGCTCCCTTCTTAGTCAGTATGTCTGCCTTGTCCCTGCCAGGTGTATTTGAGTGACCAGGGATCCATTGTATAACTATTCTGACTTCATGGGATGTGAGAAATTGGTTGGCATCTAGGGGATTATTGGGTAAGTTCAGGCCTGCAGTGACCACCGTCTTCCAGAGCTTTAAGAGCAGATAATGAGTCTGTAATCACTGGGTATAAACAACGTTTATTTCTCGCTTTTTACGAGCTGCTTTACAAGGTTCAATAGTCTTATTATAGCTCCTCAGCATTAAGTCTTGGGGCTAGCACACTCAGACAGGTTCGTTCGTTCTCAATCTCCCGCTACCAAACCATGAAAGGCCTTAAGTAGCAGAATGTAGTCCAGAGAACGGAATGCGTTGTGTCGTAGTTTACAGCTTGACTGTGATATTTGCACCTTTCGGTCCAACACATCCGACTTCAGCAAGCATTTTTTGAGTACCGGGTTAGCATTCCCTCTTCGATCCCTTCTCCTTAACCAGTCTGCCCTGCTGCATTCTGTTATCCAGGATCACCACGTGGAGGTGTAGAAGAGTCTTGGCAGCTCTGATTCGCTGGCCCTGACGCTAGCAGTCAGCTATGGGTCGCTGACCGCTGCAGCTCATGCGCTGCTCAGCATATTGATCCCATACAGTATGAAGCTCATGTTAATATGACAGTATAACCTGAACGGGAATATTCTTGTGGCAGAAATTAATGACTACGTGGCATATCATATGGCAGTGATATTGATAAACTTCCAACACAGCACGAACCCACAAAACCATGAAAGTAGCTGTATCAAGAGATGGCATGAATTGGTGCAGGCCCCAGAGATGGAACTTCAGGAGGTACCTGCCCCCGGACATCAACTGCCATACACAACATGGAAGTCGTTGAACAGACTCCGAACTGGTGTATCACGGTGCAACAGGAATATGAAACGTTGGGGACACACAGATGATGACACATGTGATTGTGGAGCAATACAGGACCCAGACCACCTGATGACCTGCCCCAACCTCCAGGAAACATGCAATAGCTGTGACATGCGGGATGCAAATGCCAAATCAATCCATATCGATGAATACTGGATGCATACTGTATAACGTGGTGCTAGGACACCGAAAGTAAAGTATGATAAACTTCCAAAGATCAGCTAACCAATTTGGTTCTTTAGCTGTGTCTTTTCGACCTATTGCGCATTCCTGTCTAAAATCTGAACCGCCAGCCATGACCTTCACCTTTACTCAAAATCTAACAATAGACAGTTGTCGTCAGCATTTGTCCTAAAATAACAACAACAACAATAACGAAATAAATAAATAAACCTCCCGTCGCCTGACCTGTATGCTTCACTTTTATAATATCGATTAATCTCCTAGATTCCAGCCAGACTTACAGCCCGTCCCTTCGCTCTGTGTTTACGTTAACCCGTGAACAGTGAAATGTGCAGTTGTGGCGAGACAGTAGTTAGTTAGTTTATAGATTCAGTGGATAAGGACAATCCAGTGGATAAGGACAATCCAGTGGATAAGAGGGAGCAATGAAGGCTACATATGTAACATTTAAATAAATTCGCATTAAAATAGATCAGGTTTCAGTGATAGTAACATCGACGTGTAAATGAAATTGGGAGAGGGGTTTATATCTGCAATATCGCACATTCGACGATAGTTCAAGCTTCCTTTGAGGTACAAACTAAAAAAGTGGCCGAGGAACTGTTTTTCGTAAGTAGTGAGAATATAGACACAAAGAAGTGAGTGAGGGAGACACAATTGAGGACGAATTTTACAGATGTAGCAAGAGCAGGACAACTTAACGGAGATGTAGAGAGAGAGAGAGAGAGAGAGAGAGAGAGAGAGGAGCGAGAAAGATAGAGAGATAGAAAGTGAAACGAAACCAGAAACAGAGTTTAACTAATGTAGTCAAAGAGTAACAATAACACACACTGAGTGTAACAGAAACAAAGGCAACATGAAGTCTAGATAACAACCCAAGGGATGCACAACGTCAAGTTGATGTATCAAGGTTCGTGTGAAGTAAAGTTCATGGATGACCACATGCAATCATGTTATCACTCAAATGACGCATGAAGTCAAATTAATGTACTAAGGACGAGTTGAAGTCAAGTTAATGTACCAAGGACGAGGTGAAGTCAAATTAATGTACAACGGACGAGTTGAAGTCAAGTTAATGTACCAAGGAGGAGGTGAAGTTAAGTTAATGTACAAAGGAGGAGGTGAGGTCAAGTTAATGTACCAAGGAGGAGGTGAAGTCAAGTTAATGTACCAAGGAGGAGGTGAAGTCAAGTTAATGTACCAAGGAGGAGGTGAAGTCAAGTTAATGTACCAAGGATGAGTTAAATTGAAGTTAGCGGCCAAGGGCAACTTGTTGTCAAGTTAATGCCACAAGTTAATGGTCATGCATCGAGGGTGAGACTATTGAACAAGTGCAACGGTTTTAATATTTAGGACAGGCTGTTACAGAAGATGTCCGCTGTACGGCTACAATTAGAACTCAGATCGCAGTAGCAGCAATGACATTCCGTGATAAACAAAAAACTCAACATCAATTTTGAGCTTAGGAAAAGAATGATCGCTACACACATTCTGGCTTGTGCAATTTACGGCTCTGAAACATGGACTCTTAACAAAGAAGACAAAAAAACATCAGAAGCTTTTGAGATGTGCTGCTATTGCAAAGATTGTGCTGGACAGAAACAAGGTCAAACAAACAAGTGCTTAAAGATATAGGGTCACATAGACAGCTAATGACGACAATACATATAAGTGGACTGTCTTGGCTTGGTCATGACATGAGACGTGGTGGTCCTTTATGGAAAATTCTAGAATGCAAAATTCAGGGGAAAAGAAGAGGACGTTCATGAAACAATTATATCATACAACCTTGCAAGAACATAGTGATGCAGGCCTATACTGAGCTGAAGAGATGTGGTAGGAACTGAGGACAGTGGCATGACAAGACTGCAACACCAGTCTCCGGACTGACTAACATAGGACAGTGGCATGGCATGATCAGAAGACTTCAACACCAGTCCCCGGACTGACTAATAGAGGACACGTGACATGATCAGATGACTTCAACACCAGTCCCCGGACTGACTAATAGAGGACACGTGACAAGATCAGAGGACTTTAACACCAGTCTCCGGACTGACTAATAGAGGGCACGTGACATGATCAGAAGCCTTCAACACCAGTCTCCAGACTGACTAACAGAGGACAGTGGCTTGACACAATCAGAGGACTTTAACATTAATCTCCAGACTGACTAACAGAGGACAGTGACTTGACATGATCAGAGGACTTTAACACCAGTCCCCGGACTGACTAACAGAGCGTACATGACATGATCAGAGGACTTTAACACCAGTCTCCGGACTGACTAACAGAGGACACGTTACATGATCAGAGGACTTTAACACCAGTCTCCGGACTGACTAACAGAGGACACGTGACATGTTCAGAGGACTTCAACACCAGTCTCCGGACTGACTAACAGAGGACACGTGACATGTTCAGAAGATTTTTTAACACCAGTCTCCGGACTGACTAACAGAGGACAGTGGCTTGGCATGATCAGAGGACTTCAACACCAGTCTCCGGACTGACTAACCTGGTGATGATGAATTCGACAACCCAAATGTCCATTCATCGTATATGCTTCCACCTAATAAACACTATATATTATACAGAACACTTATTCACCAGCCTTTGTAATTTATGAGTGACTTGTCTGAATATTAATATTTGTCTCGTGTTAGTGAAAACAGCGTTGACCATTTTTATTTTCATCTTGATTCCCATTTCCATTTTCGGTTCTTCATTATTTTATTTTCAAGATAAAACAATCTCCTGGCCTGATTTAGTATTCGATCGTTAATTTTTTTCTTACTGTAGATTTCTTGCCTATTTTGATAATTATTATAGTTAAATTTTCCTGTGTTATATTAATGTCAACTCCACATTTTTGCCTTATGTTTTTTTTAACTTCATTCCCCAATTTTTGTAATCGTTGTTTCATTTCCAGCCAACAGAAATTTGCTATGCACATATCACATATTATTTATTTACATTGCTCCGATAACGAATGGCGCCATTTCCTCTACCCGTTTCCAGATTTGTTCTGTGTAAATGTTAAACAGACAGTGGAACAGTCCGAATCCTTGTCTCACACCTAGTTTTACGTCCACACATGGTGAGTAAAGTCTGCCAGATCTTACAGTGGCGGTTTACTTCTAGTACATGTATTCTCGCGCAATGTCCATCCATACCTACTTCGTCTAGACATTTTATCAGTGGCTCATGCTGAACTCATGGTCAAATTTGATTTTCGAAAGTTTAATAGAACACTGGAAACAATTTTTTATTTGCGAACTGACATACAAATTTATAGAAATACATAATGACATTTATATTTGCTTTATAGACTGCCAGGAGGCATTTGACAGAGTCCAACATAAAGTTAATTAAATGTATCCAAGAAATAGGCCTAGAAGGCAAAGACATAAGACTACTCCGTAATCTGTACTGGGACAAACTGCTACAGTAAAATAAGGAAAGTTATGCTCTCCAAGTATAGATGTAAAAAGAGGAGTGAGCCAGGGATGTGTATTATCTCCTGGTCTTTTTAATTTCCACAAGGAACAAATATTCAAGGAGATAGCGGGGATGCCAAGGATGTCATTGGAGGAGTGGCAATGAACAATCTAAGTTACGCGGATGATACAGTGTCATTTGTGGTTATTTATTTAAGGGTCTGCTGAATTTGTTTGGGCTATTGTGTTGTTGTTATTTGTTATTATTTCGAATGCCCACAATGAGTAGGTCTACTCTTTTTTTACGCCCTGAAAAGGACGTTAAGTGACGGATTGCAGTAGCTTTCCTCACATCCCGATTAAAGTTGATTGGGGTCCTTCAAGCGGTTGTGCAATGCTTGGCTTTATCTACGCGTCGCTAAATAATACGGGGATCACGTTGATCCCTCACCTCGTTAGCCAGGCTACCATTAAAACAGCCCGTTTCCATAGAGGGCTACGAGTAAACCAAGGTCAGGGTCTTGGTCAGTATACTTTGCCTGACCCCGACTAACATGTCTGATCACTACATTTTGCCTGATCCTGACTAACATGTCTGATCACTATATTTTGCCTGACCCCGACTAACATGTCTGATCACTATATTTTGCCAGACCCTGACTAACATGTCTGATCACAATATTTTGTCTGACCCGGACTAACATGTCTGATCACAATATTTTGTCTGACCCTGACTAACATGTCTGATCACTATATTTTGCCTGACCTCGACTAACATGTCTGATCACTATATTTTGCCTGACACTGACTAACATGTCTGATTATTATATTTTGCCTGACCCTGACTAACATGTCTGATTATTATATTTTGCCTGACCAGATGTTAGTCTTCCTCCTCGGGGCTATCGTGTTGTAAATATCCGAATGTTAACCCTCCCCTGGTGTTATTGGTATGGGTTTATATTGTCATTGGAGGGGTAGCAATGAACAATCTAAGATCTGCGAATGATACAGTTTTTATGGCAAAAAGTGAGCAAGAATTACAGGAGCTTGTGACAAAATTATACACAATAGGTCAAGTGTTTGAATAACATAAACATAAAGAAAACAAAGACTATGATAATTGGGAAAAGTGACAAGAAACCATGTATGCAAATAAAAATAAAAGATCAACAACTTGAACAGGTACAGAGTTTCTCCTATCTAGGTCATATAATAACGGAAGAAGGCAGCTGTGAAAAAGAAATCAGAAAGAGAATAGTTATAGCCAAAATGGTATTCAGCAACATGCGACACATACTGACATCCAAACAGATAAATCAGAATTTGCAAATGATAGTTGTCAGGTGTTACGTATACTCGTCATTACTTTATGGCGCAGAAACATGGACAATGAAAAACACGTTGGAAAACAGTATTGAAGCCTTCGAAATGTGGGTATATAGAAGATTTGGTCGCATTTCTCTGAAAGAGAAGAAAACAAATTTTGAGGTATTGGAAAAGTTGTGGGTGAAAAGAGAATTAATGACCGAGATCAGGGTTAGATAGTTACGTTATTTTGGTCATATAACAAGACACACCTTCTTGTTGAAGAACATACTGGAGGGTTCGGTGACAGGCAGTCGTTCAAGAGGCAGACAACGCTTTAAGTGGGTGGATAACATCAGGAGATGGACTGGAAAAAGGCTCTCAGATTGCACCATTACGGCAAGAGATAGAGTACACTGAGATCCATTGCAGCCGACCTTCGACTCGGAGATGGCACCTGAACTGAACTGAACATGCTGAACTATCCAATTCTTTGCCATAGTCTATAAGGCACATATACCTGTTTTCCTGTACTTTTGTACTGGTGGGCTGCTTATGCCATCAAAGTGTTTTTACATTCTAAGGTTGCGATTTCGTTCACAACGCTGTTTAATCGTCTTTTACGACATGCTTGGAGGGAAGGAAGAATAACGTCTGATCAGGAACAACATTCTGATCAGACAAGTTAGTCAGGGTCAGGCACAGCATACTGATCAGACAAGTTAGTCAGGGTCAGGCACAACATACTGATCAGACATGTTAGTCAGGGTCAGGCACAACATTCTGATCGGACAAGTTAGTCAGGGTCAGGCACAACATTCTGATCAGACAAGTTAGTCAGGGTCAGGCACAACATACTGATCAGACATGTTAGTCAGGGTCAGGCACAACATACTGATCAGACAAGTTAGTCAGGATCAGGCACAACATACTGATCAGACAAGTTAGTCAGGGTCAGGCACAACATACTGATCAGACATGTTAGTCAGGGTCAGGCACAACATACTGATCAGACATGTTAGTCAGGGTCAGACAAAACATACTGATCAAACATGTTAGTCAGGGTCAGGCACAACATACTGATCAGACATGTTAGTCAGTGTCAGGCAGAACATACTGATCAGACATGTTAGTCAGGGTCAGGCAAAACATACTGATCAGACATGTTAGTCCGGGTCAGGCCAAACATACTGGCCAAGACGCTCACCTCGGCTTCCTCGTAGCCCTTCCTGGAAACAGGCTGTTCTTCTTGGCAGTCTGGCTAACGAGGTGGGGGATCGACGTGCTCTCTGTAGTCGTGAGTGACACACAGATAAGACCAAGCATAGCACAATCGCCTGAAGGACCCCGGTCCATCTTTATCAGCACCCTCGGGATGTGAGGAAAGCACCTTCAACCCGCCGGTTAACCTCCTTTTCAGGGTGCACAGAAGAGTTAACCTACTCATTGTGGGCAACAACAACAACAACAGCAGCAGCATCAGCAAGATCAACAATAACAACAACAACAACAGCATCAGCAACAACAACAACAACAACAGCATCAGCAACAGCAACAACAACAGCGGCAGCGACAGCAACAACAATAACAACAACAGCAACGACATGTTTAGTATGATACCCAGAGGAGGAAAGGAAACTGTCACATTGCAAACATGTAAATACTTTTAAAGAAGGTTGTTTTTGGAGCTAGCAACTAATAATATTTAAAAAAGGTCTTCTGAGTGAATGAACGATGAATCACCAGAAGGTTAGTGGCTCTAATCTTTGCGCCCAGTGTGCCGCTCAGGTGAAATTCTAGTATACCCAGTTGTTAATTGGTACTGTTAGGGAAAACATGGAGGCGAGCAAACGAATTGGTTACTGCGTCTAAAACAAATTGACCGAGTCACAACAAAATGAATTATGTAACACTTGATCCGAGACAGCAGTGTGTGCTAGAGACTACCTTTACTATTTTTTGTCCAATCCCACATTATCGATGTTTTCTAATCTACTATCGCCATTTTGGTAATCTTTGTGGAAGTAATTAGATTTATTAATTTGCAACTTACTGTCTCTTTGTATATCCCTTATCGAACGGTGTAGTCCACACCTTACAGGATGCATAATATGATTTGGAGCGTTGTAGTTAAGTATAGGATTTCCAGATTTTGAATTGATGGGGTCAGCAGCTGATTATAGACTGACGCAAGCAGTCTAGCCCGTAAATGCTCCTAGTTACGACGTTTCGAATTACAAAGTTCCGAATTACGACTTTAGACATGTACTACATTTCGAGTTACGACGTGAATAGTTATGATGTTTAGAGTTACGAGGTCTCGCGTTTACTATACTCTTTGCTTCGACACGATTCATCGAATTGAAGCTGCAGTTTCGAAGATACGACACATAAAAGACACGAATAACCATTGAAAAGTATGCTTACCATTTTCGAAAAACGAAGCCGGTGGTGTTTCTTTGAACTATAAACGCGTTGAATGTATACACATCAGTAATGCAGATGCATAACGACCAACGTGACTCGATTTGAAGATAAACGTTAGGGCTTTCAAGTTACAACAGTCTTCCTCTTCTTAGTCTTCTTCTTCTTCTTCCTCTTCGTTCGCTCTCAATATCCCCATACCATAAAGTATACTGTTACAGACAAAGAGGTCAAGACATGTAACAGGAAAAATAAAATGGAATATATAGACAAGTTGGCACAGAAGACAGAAGAGGCAGCAGAGACAAGAAATATTAACACACTAACAAAGAAAATGGCAAGTAGATATATACAGACAGACAAACCAATCAAAGATAGAGAAGGCAAGATATTGACATCACCAGAGGAACAATAGAAACGATGGGTTGAGTATTTCAAAGAAAGTCTAAACGGACTTCCACCGCAAGAACCACCAAACATCTTACCAACAGAGGAGACCCTGAACTTTCACTGCAGCCTACCAAGTAAGATATAAATCTAGAGGGCCATATCTAAATTCAAGAAAGGGAAAGCTGCTAGATCAGATGGAATAGCAGCAGAAGCTATAATGGCTTTTATACATAAGGCCACAAATACAATGCAAGGATTATTCAAGAAGATATGGGAAGATAAGAGAGTGCCCACAGAATGGAAAGATGAACATCTGATTTCCTAAGATGTGAGTCCTAGCAGATTGTAGCAATTACAGGGGGATTACATTGCTGTCTGTGCCAGACAAGATATTCAACAGAATCATCGTTGACAGATTAAAAGCGGAAGTAGACAAAAAGCTAAGAGAGGAACAGGCAGGATTTCGGCAGGGAAAATCATGCACAAATCATTTAGCTACGCTGCACATCATAGTAGAACAAAGTATTGTACGGGAATCATGCCTACACGCACATTTGATAGACTATGAAAAGGCGTTTGATAGTGTGGATTGATGTACTCTATGGCAACTTTTGAGGCACTATGAGGTTCCAAATAAGTTCATAACCCTTTAACAGAATATATACGAAGATACAGTTAGTAGAGTGGTATACGAAGGGGCACTGCCTGACAGCTTGTGGGTTCAAACTGGGGTGAGAAAGTGATGCTTGCTGTCACATCTCCTGTTCTTGTTGGCTGTAGATTTGATAATGAAGACATCAATCGTGGGGAAAAAAACTGGTGTTCAGTTGACACTATTGTCCCAATTGGAGAACTTGAGCTACGCAGATGATCTGGTACTTTTGCCACACTGGCATAGCCAAATGCAAGAGAAACTGGATTGTGAAAAGGAACAATCAGTCAAATTGGGACTGAATATCAGCATGAAGATAACCAAGCTCTTTAAACTCAACACTAAGAGCAAAAAACCAATCATGATTGAGGGAGAGCAGTTGGAAGAATTGGATACATTTGAACTTTTTGGGTAGCATAATTGACATATCAGGAGGTACAGATGCAGACGTAAGGATCAGAATTGGCAAGAAGGGCATGTCTGACACTAGATAACATCCACACCAAAGCTTGAACATTCAACGCCATTGTCAAATCGCTGCTTCTGTATGGAGCGGAGACACTGAGAACGACCAAGGGCATACAATACAAGACTCCAGTCCTTCGTTAACAGATGCCTGCGAATGATAATGGGGATGGGATCAAGATGCCGAGCAGCGCATGCGCTGCAGTGGTCAGGGACTCATAGCTGACTGCTAGCGTCAGGGCCAGCGAACCAAAGCTGCCAAGACCCTTCTTCTACACCCCTAAGCGGTGATCCTGGATAACAGGCTGCAGCAGGGCAAACTGGCTAAGGAGAAGGGATCGAAGAGGGAATGCTAACCCGGTACTCAAAAAATGCTTGCTGAAGCCGGATGTGTTGGACCGAAAGGTGTAAATATCGCAGTCAAGTTGTAAACTACGACACAACGCATTCCGTTCTCTGGACTACATTCTGCTACTTAAGCCATTTCAGTGTTTGGTAGTGGGAGATTGAGAATGAACGAAGCCAAGCCAAACCAAGCCAAGCCAAACCAAGCCAAGCCAAGCCAAACCAAGCCAAGCCATAGTGGGCATAGTGAGGAATGAAGCACGTTGAGAAAGGAGTCAACAGCCACTGGAACAACACATTAAGAGAACTGGATAGGGTACATTCGATACAGAAAGCACCGTCCAACATAGCCAAACAGGCTATTGCATGGAATCCTTAAGAGATGAGAAAGAGAGTTAGACCCAAATATACAAAGACAATAGAATGTGAAAATGGACTAAGATTATATGATTACATCGGGGAATAGGCAAAAAGAGCAGCCAAATTCCGTGCATACTAGTGGGATGTTGTCAATGGCCTATGACATCGAGAGAGGAGCGACGGTCTTGATTGGTTGAGGAGCGAGTGAGGATGTACTGCCCTGTTCATTGCGAGGTTTGCGGCAACGAAAGAGCTGACGTGTTGGCTGATAAACGCACTAACATTGAAGACTTTCTACGATGGGAAGTCAGCATGTAGGTCACAAATTGGTATAGAATATATGGAGATGCAGTTGGTTCGTTCTAGTAAAGATACCACTATTTAGCAGTAACGTCTAGCTGTATGTAGCAGACAATACCTGTTGCATGCACGAGCACTGCACATATACAAAATGGCGCTCGTGCCCACAGACTGTGCAATCGAAGAACAGTAGACAGTTGTAGGTTTTGGGGGGAAGGGTGGGAGGGCAGTGGTGGTGTAGGTAGGGGAGGGGGGGTGTGAGAGTTCTCAAAGAACAACAAATTGCTGATGAAACCAGACCTGGTCGTCCTCTTCAGATTGTAACAGAAGCATTTGTGTTGCGGGTGGCGGGAGATGATTTGAGCTGGCGGACGAGTAGAAATAGACAGTGCAGCAACTATAGTAGGGTGTTCGCATGGTTTAGCCTACAGCAGAATGTAGGACTCCACCTTGTAGGGGGACGATTTGTGAATGACAAAGAGGTTGAACGTGAAGTGCAAATGTGACTGAGACAGCAGACCAAAGACTTCTAAGCTGCGGGCTTTGCTGCACTGATAAAGTTACAGGACAAGTGCATCCACGTTGGTGGAAATTATATTGAGAAATAAGAGACATCCCTTTCCCCTTCATATAAGAGGATGAGTCAGTAAATAAGTCACAAATAGTTTCTTTTTTAAAATGAAAAGCGCTATCAACTTTAAAACCATGTATTATTGCACTTACATTTCAAACAATTAATCCACTAACGAAGACATGTTTGATGATGACACTACTTTTGATGATTATAACAATCCGGAAATTTCAATAATACGGAATTTTTAACTTCGGTCGAGCAGGGATGGTCACCTCAAATGAGCAGGAGTTTGTTCAACCAACAAGCTGCAGGAGTTATTAGCATCAATCATTTTTGTCCTTTGTTGAAATATAAGGAGCACCTGTTGGTCTGTTAGGAATGCCGTGATGTTGATATTATATAAACTAACATAACCAGAGCCCTCAAAATCGAGTTGCCTGTTTGGCTCTTACGTAAGCCAGGATGTAAACAGGTCTAACCAAATAAATAAATTCTACAGTTACATCATTGTGTCAGCATGGATCCGGAAGGTATATCTAATCTTGGAAACTACGCCAAAAAAACCCGACCAACGAGCTCGAATCGTTATCAGGGAGTCCTGTCTATTTGTGACGGCTGGGGCCCAATACAAAAGCGTAGTTCATCCACATATCGTTAGCTCGGTTTCCGTGAGTACTGTATGTCTGACAAACACAAGGATATGGCCCATGCCACACTAAGAGCATGTTGTAAAACGCAACTGACGATCAAGTCTAATCCTTCTCGGGTCAAAGACTCCAACTGATGGCATTCCAGCTTTCACACTGGCTAATAGCCGGTTCCAGACATGAAACAAATAATACTCCTCATACGTGATTCAGAAATATAAGAGGGAATGAAGACGAGCTCCCCTAACTCACCCCCCCCCCCTCCTCCCCCAAACCTTATCTTCGACAGTTCGTTTATCGACGATCCACTCTTTCGACCCCTTTCTATTATAGCCAAAAATCAAGCTACTAGTAGCTAGTAGTAGCAGTATTGGTGGTGGCTGTGTTTTAGTAGTAGTAGTGGCTGTTTTTGCAGTAGTAGTAGTAGTAGTAGTGGCTGTTTTTGTAGTAGTAGTAGCTATTTTTGTAGTAGTAGTAGTAGTAGTAGTGGTGGTGGTGGTAATAGTAGTAACAGCGACTGTTTTTGTGGTAGTAGTAATAGTAGCGGTTGTTTTTGTGGGGATAGTAGTAGTAGCGGCTGTTTTTGTGGTAGTAGTAGTAGCACTAGTTGCTCTTTGTGTAGTAGTAGCATCAATGTAGTAGTGGTAGTGGCTATTTTTCTAGTTGTTGTAGTAGTGGCTGTTTTTGTAGTAGTAGTATTAGTAGTGGTTATTTTTGTAGTAGGAGTAGCAGTAGTGTAATAGTAGTAGTTATAGTGTAGTAGTAGTAGTAGTAGTAGTAGTAGTAGTAATACTGTTGTAGTAGTAATAGTGGTTGTTTTTGTAGTAGTAATAGTGGTTGTAGTAGTAGTAGTAGTAGTAGTAGTAGTAGTAGTAATAGTAGTAGTAGTTGTAGTAGTAGTAGTAGTAGTAGTTGTAGTAGTAGTAGTAGTAGTAGTAGAAAAATAAGATGAAAAAAGGAAGAAGTAAATTAACAATAGTTGAAGTCTTTCTATACATCGTGGACACCTCATCTGGAATGCATTGATTTTATTATTTCCTTTTAAATGATGCTCTCTCTTGGAATCCCCGACTCTGTATAAGTCCACTTTTCCACAAGAACTGCTAGTTATTTCCGTTTTATTATATAGATCTTTAGATGTTGCCACATCTCTGTAAGCTGATTACGTACCGTTACGGGAACCATTATTTTCATTAGATGAAAGTATTCTAAAATGACACGCGTGTGTTTCCCTATGCAAACAGAATCGCATGTCAAAAGAGGCGACTAAGGAGAGCTTTACATGGTGCTGGCAACATCACCATGTAAAAACAATTGCTGTAAAACACTCTGGAAATAGTTGTTCTCAGGTTCTCCCCGTACATAAAGGATTGGCAAAACTATTGCACTGTACAACTACCATAGTGAATCACGCGCAATAACACATTACAAACAGATACGCACACGCATCCATTCACTGTCCAATTCATCCTGATATAACCTAAAATAATACCATATGGGGTTAAAAGGGCCGTTCAGCCGCGACTAGAAGGCAGAAAGGCAAACCTTTAAACAAACAGAGAAAAAGCTGGCTTTGGGTAAGACCAGTTAGTTGGCCATCGCAAGCGATGATGGAGACACCATCACACAGTTTTTATTTTGATGATGTAACTTGTGCTGTGTGTGGGTTATAGTGAGGGAGAGCTTCGCTGGTCACCAACCTCACTCTCTGGTCTCGAACTACCTTTGACCAGTGGCAAAATATAAGTCAAGGCGACTGGAGGTAATTCAGGATGCAGGTACTTTGGTCCCACCTCTTTGCCACCAGGGATCACTTGAAACCTGCGATGCTCAAACCCACGCCGTCTCCGTTCATCAATTTGAGAGGCTAGTGCCTTAACTCTCAACCACATCTAGTTACCATCATTGGGAGTGGGGGAGGGGGGGGGCAAGGGTCTACAGTGTGGTAGATGTTGAACCATCAACATTGTGCTCCTATGTCCATTTGAAACTCACATGTTAACGGAACACACGAACATACAAACAACAAACAAACAAACAACAAACAAACATACAAACAACAAACAAACAAACAAACAACAAACACACAAACAACAAACATCTAACGACAAATAAACAAACAAAACAGACAAACAAAGACCAAACAAACACACAAACAACTAACGATAAATAAATAAACAAACAAAACCGACAAACAAACAATAAACAAACAAACAACCATCACACAAACAACTAACGACAAATAAACTAACAAACAACAAACAAACAAATAACAAACATACACACAACTAACGACAAATAAACAAACAAACAACACAGACAAATAAACAACAAACAAACAAACAACACTACAAACAACTAATGACAAATAAACAAACAAACAACAAACAGACGAAAGTATACTACAGAAACTGTACACTGGAAGAGTGAGACCAGTTCTCGATTACGGCATTGCGGCATGGACAACAGCAGCAAAGGCGAACTTTGACAAAATTAGTAAACTCCAAAACCAAGCCATGAGAGTTATAACAGGAGGCATGAAATCAACGCCAATTGTAGAACTGGTAAAGATTACCAATCTGCAATCCATGATCGACAGAAGAGACTGCAAAGCCCAGCAGCAAGCAGAAAAACTCAGAAGACTGACAGACCATCCAATGCATAAGAGACTAAATAATTTTGGAAATGGGAAACTAAAGCGGAGAAACTTTGCAGAAATAGCCAAAGAAAAGATGAAGAAGACTCTATGAACGCATTAACAACACCAAAGACCATCCCTACTGTACGCAAACCTACCTGGAAGCAGCAAATATTTTCAGAGGTAGTAGAAAATATACCAGGTATTGGAAACAAGAACAGCCAGACTGAAGAAGAAAGAAGAGACATAACCCTGAGGTACATAACGAAAAACTACCCAAGCATGGACTGGACCCATGCATACACCGACGACTCTGTAACAAACACAACACATAACGGAGGGGCAGGGGTATTCCTGAGCCTACCAAATGGTAGAAAAACAACACTATCAGTGGCAACTGGAAAATACTCAAGCAATTTCATAGCGGAGGCAGAGGCACTGAGGGCTGCAGTAGAAGAAAAGGTGACACGCAAAAGAAATGAAAGCCATATAGTCCTGCTTACAGATGCCCTGGCCGTAGTAACAGCACTAAAAAGCCAGAAAAATACTGAACTTAATGATTTAAGGGCAGTACTCTGTCAACTATGCCAGCAGTCCGCACCAAAAAGAGTAGTGGTACAGTGGGTTCCATCCCACTGTAACATCCAAGGCAACGAGAAGGCAGACAGACTGGCAAAAGAAGGTGCAAGACTACCACAACCAGATACCAGTGTGACATACGAAGAGTCAAAAAGGCTTATTGGAGCTAGATACATGACCAAATTGGAAACAACAAACAAACAATAAACAAACAACAAATGAACAAACAGCAAACAAACAACAAACACAAACAACTAACAACAAATAAATAAACAAACAACAAATAGACAGACAAACAACAAACAAACAAAGAATAAACAAAGACAAACAACAAACAAACAAAGAATAAACAAACAACAAAGAAACAAACAACAAACAAACAAACAATAAACAAACAAACAAACAGCAACCAAACAAACAACTAACAACAAATAAACAAATAAACAACAAACAGACAAACAATAAACAAACACACATTAAACAAATAAACAAACAAATTAACAACAAACAAACAACAAATAAATTAACAACAGACAAACAACAAACAAACAAACAAACAAAAAACAAACAATAACAAAACACACAAACAACAAATAAACAAACAAACAACAGACAAAAACGACAATTAAAACTACAGAAACGTCAAAAAGAGTTGGGCATGGGGCGAATAGAAGGGCTGAACATGGAACTGTCCACCACATCCTGTAAAAACTATCATCCACTGAACTGTGCACCTCAACTTAGAGAAGACCTCATCGGTACTTATCCCTTAATTGACCCCAAACAGAGTTGCTGGGTTCCCATCAAACGTATTTGACAGCTGACGGCTGTAGTAGAACATTCAATTTCGAGTTACGGGGAGGGCAGGTCGATATAAATGTATTTTAAATAAATAAGTAAAAACATAGATAAAGATTGATTGGTAGAAAAGAAGGTTACATTCAGTTGCAAAAATGGATGATTGTCAGTTCTTGAGACCAGCCTTATACAGACATAATGATTTGCATGTAGGCCATGCGCGAGCTTTGAAGCCAACTCTCTTGCCTCACAGGGATGTCTTTCCGACATTGTGCCTGTTGACATCTCCATCCATCATGTCGTTCAATCAAGGACAATGCCATAACATGGTTGTCATGACATCGTCTGACAGCATTGATAATGCCATGCTGCTGTAGAAACTGGATGCTACTCTCCAATGTTCACAGATTTAAGAAATTCATTGCCGATTTAAAATAAGGTGGCAGAAACCAACGGCAAAAGCTGAAACTCGCGGTAACAGAATGTTTCACACCCCCAACAACTAAAAACTAGACTATTATGTGACATCAATACACCTAAATTCGGTGCTAACAATATATCAGATCAGGTCAGGTCATCCCGTAACCGGTGAGGTCGTTGGGGAACACATGAAGACATCCTCACAACTCCACGCCATCCCTCTCTGTCAGAAGCCGCTGCCTGTGACTCTTCTGGTCGGAGACTGGTCCATTCTTTTATGTTGTCCTCCCATCTCTTTTTGGGCCGGCCTCTTCGTCGTCTGCCATGCACCTTCCCACGGAGGATTGTGTTTGCAAGACCATTTGATCTCGATATATATATATAAAGTGCTAAAAAAAATATTTTATTTATTTAGGGTGAATTAAAGGACAATCACCACCCTCTTATGTAGATGAATCCTTACGGGTGGTTTGAGTTTGAGATCCCTCCATTTAACTAAATCACTTATTTTAAAACCGGTAAGCCATCGCTAGCAAGACGTGTGACCTATTTCCGTGAAATCCGGTCGAATTTTTGCAGACAAACAAACAATCAAAGGAAAGATTGAAAAAAAAAAAGAAAGAAAAATAATTAGTTTTAAAACTGATTCTATTTGGCATTTCTGAAAATAGTGTTAATTGTATTATAATTTTGACCCAAATAAAATCACGACCTGTAAATTTGATTTACATTTAACTAGCGGTTAATAACAATAAAAATAAGAATAAAAAATGCCATTACGGCAATGTGACAGCAGCGGTAATAAATAAATTGGATAATGGAGTTTGATTGTTAGATTAAAGTAGAAGGACATTTATTTGAAACGAAAGACATCATTATCATGTAGTATGACCTTTGCAGAGTGTTGCTTTCATTTCAGCCGTCCTGTAAGACTCGATCTTTGGTCAGTTCTCTCAATGCCATTTCTGAGTTTCTTTAATATAGTGTGCCCATCTTCTGTTCAGTCTGTCTCTGTATTAGTCTGCCAATAACCAAACCCTCCAGGTTTTATTTGCTGATCCATTGGGAGGTTTGATGTGGCAAAAGTATTTGAGTTTCTTAGATGTAATACTGTCTGTATATAATTTTTGTTTTATTTCAGTCCTTTTAAGATGTTTGTGGGTTGCTTTATTGCTATTCATTGTATTCAGTGAACTTTCCTGCAGCATTTTAGCTCGAAAGATTATTTTTCCTTCTTTAGTGTGTGTGAGGAGGCTGCGTGGCCTAGGGGTGAAACTCGCTCGGTTTTCACAATCCTAACGTTTCGGGGTCGATTCCCACTTGTGTCCAGTTTGGCAGACAATGGGTTTTTTTCTGGGGCGAATGTTCCTCCACGTACGGAAAGTAATGGCAACCTACCGTACTGCACACTTGCCAAGAAAGTAGGTGGCGGTTGAAAGAAGCTACGTTCTGTAAAAGGACATGTTACTTACTTAATGTGTGTGATGGTTCATGTTTCGCATTCGTACTTTGCGACAGTGAAGTTTTATGTCCTTCGTTTTTGTTTGTTTGTTTCTGTACTGCCATTTGTTGGTAATTTTATTTAACCTTTTCATTGTCACGGTCATTGTTCTCCTGACTTCAAAGAGTTTTTATTGTTGTTTATTTTCATCACCAATCAATCAAAGCCGGTCGCTCCCCTCTGTGCACAGACCATTGACAACATCCCACCAGTGTGCACGGTTCTGGGCTACTCTTTCTGCCTCTGTCCATGTGTAACCATTTAATTTTAGTTCCTTCTCTTTAGTTGTTTATAAAGAAGCAGAGATAATCAACACATTTGTAACGTTTTCGATGGACTTTAAGTCTGTTCCTTTACTTTAGCGTTGGTCATTATCTTGGTTTAACACGTTCAAAAAGTGGTTGTCTTCCTCGCTGTATTGAAGAAACGGAAGCGTGATGGAACATTCGGTTTGTTACACAGAAATGAAAGAGGAAGACAAAGAAATGTAAATTTGCCTGGAAAATAATCTCTCCATTGCAAACACGATTTTAAACAACACCATAGACATGTCTACACATGGAGTTCACTGGACTGAACAAAAATTGCAATACAATAGACTCAATTTTACCACAGAAAAGATATATGTCAGGTGTATCATCCACCAAGATACTGTCGGGTTTTGACTGCGACTCAGATCACCAACTGGTAGTCTGTGTGACTTAAATCACCGACTGCTTTAGTCTGTGTGACTCAGATCACCAACTGTTAGTCTGTGTGACAGATCACCAACTGGTAGTCACAAACATCAAGATAACAATGAGAAGACTCGAAATCACAAGACCAACACTCTATACCCCAATAATACAGCACATAAAGAAAACGAAGATTCGAGGTTCTTATTGTATTGCGGGAAGGCATAAACATACCATACAGGCAAAGACATGTTTTCATCTCATCAACAAATAACAGAGTACCGAGGCAAGAACATAAAAATCGCAATTATATCACAGAACAAACTCACATAAGATATGAAACAATAAAGCAATCTGGGACACAATCAGAGTTGTATTACAGAACAAACTTTGAGACTTACATAAGATAGGAAACAGTACAGCAATCTGGGTCAGAACGTAATAGCACCAAACATAGAACAACACAAGAGAAATGAGACGAGAGATTGGGTAGAACAATAAACAACACAAGAGAAATGAGAACAGAGATTAGGTAGAACAATAAACTACACAAGAGAAATGAGAACAGAGATTAGGTAGAACAATAAACAGCACAAGAGAAATGAGAACAGAGATTAGGTAGAACAATAAACAACACAAGAGAAATGAGACGAGAGATTAGGTAGAACAATAAACAACACAAGAGAAATGAGAACAGAGATTAGGTAGAACAATAAACAACACAAGAGAAATGAGAACAGAGATTAGGTAGAACAATAAACAACACAAGAGAAATGAGAACAGAGATTAGGTAGAACAATAAACAACACAAGAGAAATTAGAACAGATGTTAGGTAGAACAATAAACAACACAAGAGAAATGAGAACAGATGTTAGGTAGAACAATAAACAACACAAGAGAAATGAGAACAGAGATTAGGTAGAACAATAAACAACACAAGAGAAATGAGAACAGAGATTAGGTAGAACAATAAACAACACAAGAGAAATGAGAACAGAGATTAGGTAGAACAATAAACAACACAAGAGAAATGAGAACAAAGATTAGGTAGAACAATAAACAACACAAGAGAAATGAGAACAGAGATTAGGTAGAACAATAAACAACACAAGAGAAATGAGAACAGAGATTAGGTAGAACAATAAACAACACAAGAGAAATGAGAACAGAGATTAGGTAGAACAATAAACAACACAAGAGAAATGAGAACAGAGATTAGGTAGAACAATAAACAACACAAGAGAAATGAGAACAGATATTAGGTAGAACAATAAACAACACAAGAGAAATGAGAACAGAGATTAAGTAGAACAATAAACAACACAAGAGAAATGAGAACAGAGATTAAGTAGAACAATAAACAACACAAGAGAAATGAGAACAGAGATTAGGTAGAACAATAAACAACACAAGAGAAATGAGAACAGAGATTAGGTAGAACAATAAACAACACACCATTGACACGTGTAGTACCATAGCAGAGTTGCAAAGACAGGTAAACAAGTAGCGCTCAAGAATAACAGAACATTAACTGGCCTGTTAAAACTGATATTCTAACGCGTTGAGTGCATTGACAGAGCGAAGATGTATTGGAGAGATAGAAGGAATACTCCTGCCGAAGACGGATGTGTCGGACCGAAAGGTGAAATATCGAAATCAATCTGTAAACTAGCGACACAACGCATTCTGTTCTTTAGATTATACCTTGCTACTTGCAAAACCCTGTTCATAACTTGGTAGCATGAGATCGAGAACGAATGCAGAAAAAGAAGAAGAAGAAGAAGAAGAAGAAGAAGAAGAAGAAGAAGATGAAGAAGAAGAAGAAGAAGAAGAAGAAGAAGGAATACTGCTGAGAAATGTTTGAAGATGTCGTAAGAAACTCAAACTTTACGCCTGAAAAGGATAACAAAATTTAGCTTGAACGCACAATCAGCAATCCAAGGCCAGAATATAAGAAAATCACTAGAATAAATCAACATGTTTAAGCTGGAAGGGAAACCAGTGTCAGCATTTACCATACACTATGAAAGAAGATCTAAAATAGCGGAACATGGCCCAAAGCATGGAAAGGACCTGTCTAAATCTCACTCTAAGAAATACAAACTAAAGTTGTATATTAACTACCGAACCATTGTTTGAATGTGTCTGTCTTGTATCTTGTCATACAGCTCTTGCCTTGCGGCGTTGCGCAAAGGAGGAATGCGTAGGCTTCTGACTTTTGCCAGCTCAGAGGTTTGTGTTGTCAACATGTTGGACTTTTGGAGTTTCTTTGATTCCATCTATCCATCGTCGCAGGCTCGACATCTTGTTCTTGGCCTGAAACCTCCATGTAGTTTGGTTTTGAGGCAGGTTGATCATATTGCATCCTTGTCGGATGATAAAATCACTTTATCTTGTGTGCATCAATATAGTAGTTAACCGATATAGTCCCAGCACATTTTTCAACGTGCTGTGAATTTTGTGGCGAGTTGTCTGTCCTACTGCACTTCGTTCCCAGCGCATCTCGCATGTTTTAAAACGTCATCCAAGCAAAATCCTTCTACGCTACATTTTGAAGAGGATAGTTAGAAACTAAACGATGAAGTAAATGAAACTCATGCAGATTTTAGACATCACATTCTTCATGAGAAATATAATCGACAATTAGAGAGAGAACAATTTAGTCCTACACACTAACTTTATAGATTACATCACATGTTGTGGAATATATGCACAAAGAATACAAACCAGAGAATGACAGGATAGACCTACTTGGTAGAGATAGACAGACACAGATCTTCAGACTCAGAATGGGAAATTGTAGACTGAGAGCCCACCTCCACAGAATGGGTCTCAAAGACACCGACATGTGCGATTCTGGAGCACCCAAGCAAACACCATAACATATCCTGTAAGACTTCCCTACTATACAGACTAAAGAGAGGCAGTCTGGCCTGGAGGAGCGACTGCGCTCGACAAGCTGTGCGGGGCCGGCGAAGACCTGAAACGCACAGTCTCCTTAGGGTCACTGGACTAGAAGCACAGCATCAGTTGATCGTGAACCTCACTGGACTAGAAGCATAGCATCAGTTGATCGTGAACCTCACTGGACTAGAAGCATAGCATCAGTTGATCGTGAACCTCACTGGACTAGAAGCATAGCATCAGTTGATCGTGAACCTCACTGGACTAGAAGCCTAGCATCAGTTGATCGTGAATCTCACTGGACTAGAAGCATAGCATCAGTTGATCGTGAACCTCACTGGACTAGAAGCATAGCATCAGTTGATCGTGAACCTCACTGGACTAGAAGCATAGCATCAGTTGATCGTGAACCTCACTGGACTAGAAGCATAGCATCAGTTGATCGTGAATCTCACTGGACTAGAAGCATAGCATCAGTTGATCGTGAACCTCACTGGACTAGAAGCATAGCATCAGTTGATCGTGAACCTTACTGGACTAGAAGCATAGCATCAGTTGATCGTGAACCTCACTGGACTAGAAGCATAGCATCAATTGATCGTGAACCTCACTGGACTAGAAGCATAGCATCAGTTGATCGTGAATCTCACTGGACTAGAAGCATAGCATCAGTTGATCGTGAACCTCACTGGACTAGAAGCATAGCATCAGTTGATCGTGAATCTCACCGGACTAGAAGCATAGCATCAGTTGATCGTGAACCTCACCGGGCTAGAAGCATAGCATCAGTTGATCGTGAACCTCACTGGACTAGAAGCATAGCATCAGTTGATCGTGAATCTCACCGGACTAGAAGCATAGCATCAGTTGATCGTGAACCTCACCGGACTAGAAGCATAGCATCAGTTGATCGTGAACCTCACCGGACTAGAAGCATAGCATCGGTTGGACATGAACCTCACCGGAATAGAAGCATAGCATCACATCAGTTGATCGATGGAGAAGAAGACGAAATTGTGGAATATCATAAGGAATATGGAGTTCCCAACACACCTGAATCACCTTTTCCAAATAGTTTATAATAAGCAAAAGCCAAGGGTCAGAATAAATGGGAAACATCAGGCTGCTTCGAAGTGCAAAAGGGAGTAAAAAGGATGCATAATGTCCCCTTATTTATTCAACACATATGCAGAAACCATCACGATAAATGGCGAAAATGACCAAATTTACGAAAAGTTCGACCCGTCTTTATCACACTTTATCGGTGGAAATGAAAAAGCAGAACTTGGATATGCAGATAACACTGTTCCCTGCCAAGGAGCCCGGTGGGCCTACAGCAGATTATTCTGTCTGTTAAACAATAAAGTACTGACACAGAAGGCAATAACACTGAATGTAGAACTAGCACTAGAGAAATCAGAAGAGAGATTCCGAAGGACCATAAACAAAACATAATGGACACGTGTAATAAAATCTCAAATCGTGGGTTCTTGCTCCACCTCCGCCATATCCGCTCTTCTCAGCCCCTGAGTATATAAATCTAACCCTTTTTGGGGGTTCTCAAACAGCTCTGTTCAATCCATCTATTCAGAGACTTCCAGTACCTCCCCTTTTTTTCTTTCTATTTACTCCCCAATCATGAGCAGTTTTCCTTGGTATTGGTTCATTATAATACATATTTCAATTCTACGTTTATTCTTGTTTATTATCATGCTAAGGTTTACCACTGTGTTAGTTTAGTTCTTGGCCGTCAACACTATTATTCGTATTTGTTCTGACATAGTTCTGATCCCCAGTTTGTTTATTTCAACCTATTGGTCTGAAGTCCCCCAGATATTTGAGATAAAGATATAATTTAATATATTTGAGATTAAGGTGTAAGATGAGATATTTGAAATCAAATGGAAGGTGAGATATTTGAGATTAAGGTGTAAGGTGAGATATTTGAAATTAAATGGAAGGTTAGATATTTGAGATTAAGGTGTAAGGTGAGATATTTCAGATTAAAGTGGAAGGTCATATATTTGAGATTAAGCTAGAAGGTCATATATTTGAGATTAAGGTAGGTCATATATTTGAGATTAAGCTAGAAGGTCATATATTTGAGATTAAGGTAGAAGGTCATATATTTGAGATTACGGTGGAATTTAATATATTTGAGATTTAGGTGGTAGGTCATTTATTTGAGACTATGGTGGAAGGTGAGATATTTGAGATTTAGGTGGTAGGTCATATATTTGAGATTAAAGTGGAAGGTCATATATTTGAGATTAAAGTGGAAGGTCATATATTTGAGATTAAGGTGATATGTCATATATTTGAGATTAAGGTGGAAGGTAATATATTTGAGACTATGGTGTAAGGTGAGATTTTGAGACTATGGTGTAAGGTGAGATATTGGAGATTAAGGTGTAAATCGAAATATTTGAGAATTAGGTGGGGGATGTCAGATATTTGAGATTAAGGTGGAAGATCAGATATTTGAAATTAACATTGAAGGGCATATGTGTAAAATTAAATTCGAAGAACAGATTTTGTCGATTAAGGTGTAAGGGTATATGAATTTGATTAAGATATAAGGACACATATTTCAGATTAAGGTGGAGAGTAGATATTTGAGATTAAAGTGGAAGGACAGATAATAGAGGTTGAAGGTAGAGGGACATATATGTGCGATGAAGAAAGAAAGAGAGATTTGTGAGAAGAAGAAAGAAGGAGAGATTTGTGAGAAGAGGACAGAACGAGATATATTTTTAGATGAAGGTAAACGGACAGCTATGTGAGATGAAGGGTAGACGGATAGATATGTTTAGATGAAGGTAGACGAACAGATATGTGAGATGAAGGTAGTCGGACAGCTATGTGAGATGAAGGTAGACGGACAGATATGTTTAGATGAAAGTAGACGAACAGATATGTTTAGATGAAGGTAGACGGACAGCTATGTGAGATGAAGGTAGACGGACAGCTATGTGAGATGAAGGTAGACGGACAGTTATGTGAGATGAAGGTAGACGGACACATATGTGAGATGAAGGTAAACGGACATATAGAAGAAGACAGAAAGAGAGATATGTGATATGAAGATAGTTGGCAGCTAAGGAATGACAAAAAGAGCCAAACTTAGCAGTTCAAGATTTTCTATATAACAAAAGCGGCATATTAACCTCGCGCCTATCTCACCTATTATTGATATTCAATTCTGCTATAATTCCCGACATACATATGGTTACACATAGAACTTTAACCATATTTCGTTTTATTTTCTCTATTGGGTGAAATAAACAAACATAGCCAGCACACGACGTGGTGACAGTAGTGGCTAAGCGGTCTGTAGTCCTCAGCCTTCAAAACCCCTCGACTACCCCAGCAATGAGAAAAATGTCGTAGGACAGTATTTTCTCCACTTAGTATTGTATTTCTCTGTTCCAATATTTACAGGAAATACATTTTCTCTTTTCTTTCTTTCCTAGTCACAGAAAATACATTTGGTCCCTTTTCGTTTTTGTCATAAGTAATGAGAGGTCCACAACCATCAAATGTGAAAACAATGTCAAAGTTGTAGGTGCAGATGTGCTGAGAAATCGCCGAAACACAATTGGTGAGCTGTCGGAAGAATTGCGCATTAGGTTCTGTTCAGCTCTGGTGTGCTGTATTTGAGTAATGCACTTTGTTACAAAAGTTCGGCATTGCATGAGAGTTGTGCGTGGAGCAGCCAGCGCATGAGCTGCAGTGGTCAGCGACCCATAGCTGACTGATAGGGTCAGGGCCAACGAACCAGAACTGCCAAGACCCTTCTACACCTCCATGCGGTGATCCTGGATAACAGGCTGCAGCAGGGCAGACTGGATACGGAGAAGGGATCAAAGAGGGAATGCTAACCTGGTACTCAAAAAAGGCTTGCTGAAGTCAGATGTGTTGGATTGAAAGGTGCAAATATCGCAGTCAAGCTACGAGACAACGCATTCCTTTGTCTGGACTAAATTCTCCTACTTAAGTTCTATCAGGGTTTGGTAGCGGGAGATTAAGAAGGAACAAAGCCAAGCCAAGCCGAGAGTTGTGAGTGACAACACCATTATGGAAACATGGCTGTCCACGATAACTTCATAAAAGTTCAAAGTGTGTCTCTTTATATTTGTTTCTCCAAGTTTTGATCCAAACTGAATGCAAATTCGCTCATCCATGTTTTCTGTCTTCATAATGCGACGAATATGTATCACACACTTAAGGGAAAAGTAAAAAGGCAAACAAATCAGACGAGTAAGGTAGATGGGGCTCAGGCTAGATGCACATTTAGTTCAGAGGTCAACATGAGCCTAGCAAATTTTTTTGTATCCCGAGGCATTAATATTATGACGCTAATCCGGATACCTTTTGATCACATCTGGTAAACCAGAAAAAATGGTATCTACGCCCCTAGATGTAGAAGAGGAGCGACTAGGATAAGGGATATGTTTTTGTACATTGTATTGTTGACGTAATGACATACACACCATTTTGTTCATCACAGATTGCGGCTTACTACAATGTAGTCTTCAAAATCTCCATTTCCAACAGGTGGTTAGTTTTGCTGAATTTCCACTTTACTTTTTTACTTTACCAAGCAAAACAATGTGTCCCAGAAACAATCTCTATCTCTTCAAGAGTGTTTAATGATTTAGCCTATGCTCCCCTCAAGGAAGTAGCCTCCACCCTTCGCTTTCATTGAGGTAAAGAAAGAAGTTATGACGTAATAAGCTAAGGCACGATCCTTCAAGCTACAGTCCAAAGATGTTTTGGTTATACTGAGGTCTTGCGAAACGTATATCACGTGCAGTGGCGTATACGGAGCGAATGGGACGGGTGGAGTGATTCACGCCGGGTATCAGTCAGAAGATGTTTGCTAGACTCAAGCACAAATCTCTTTAGTCGCATTTTATGACATGCATGCGGATATAAAATAAAATGATAATAAATAACAAAGAAAGAGATCCCACAAAGATTAATTGTCAGATAATTGAAGAAGTGAACAATGGTATATATCGGGGAGACAACATTGATAAAGCTGAAGGAACGAGACAAGATGTTAACACCATGATTAGTAAGGCCAGATTTACTTTCAACTCTCTTCACTCAATATAGAACTAGACAGCGTTCTCCAGGGAGAAAACGATTAAGCTGTTTAACACGAATGTAAAGTCGGTCTTGCTATTTGGTTCAGACATAACGTGTGATTAAGGTTATCACATCCAGACTGCAGACTTTTATTAACAAGAATCTTCGTCTGACATACTTCGTGCTAGATGGAAAGAGGTAATGGTAAACACATCTGTAGGAAAGAACAAGGCATCAACCAATACATCAAAGAATTCGGGAGAGAAAGGAACTGATAGTCAAACTGTATAAAGCATTAGTTACCCCTAGATTGGAGTACTATGTACAGGTGTGGAGTCCTTATTGTAGAGGGATATAAACATGCTGGAAAGGATACAAAGAGGAGCTACACAACTGATAGTCGGATTCCAGAATTACAGTTATGAGGAGAGAATCAGAAAAACCGGTATACAGTGTATAGAAAAGAGAAGAATTCGAGGTGATTTAATAAAGGTTTATACGATAATAAAGGGAGAGGATAAATTAGACTACAACAAGTTTGTCAAAGTACAGTTTTTTCTCGGGCGAACGCTCCTCCGCAAACGGAAAGTAATTGCAACCATCAGTACTGGACACTTGTCAAGAAACTTATAACAGCCAAATAGGTGACGGTTGTAAGAAGCGAGGTTCTGTACAGCCAAATAGTTGTCGGTTGTAAGAAGCGAGGTTCTGTACAGCCAAATAGGTGACGGTTGTAAGAAGCGAGGTTCTGTACAGCCAAATAGGTGTCGGTTGTAAGAAGCGAGGTTCTGTACAGCCAAATAGGTGTCGGTTGTAAGAAGCAAGGTTCTGTACAGCCAAATAGGTGTCGGTTGTAAGAAGCGAGGTTCTGTACAGCCAAATAGGTGTCGGTTGTAAGAAGCGAGGTTCTGTACAGCCAAATAGGTGACGGTTGTAAGAAGAGAGGTTCTGTACAGCCAAATAGGTGTCGGTTGTAAGAAGCGAGGTTCTGTACAGCCAAATAGGTGACGGTTGTAAGAAGCGAGGTTCTGTACAGCCAAATAGGTGTAAGAAGCGAGGTTTTGTACAGCCAAATAGGTGACGGTTGTAAGAAGCGAGGTTCTGTACAGCCAAATAGGTGACGGTTGTAAGAAGCGAGGTTCTGTACAGCCAAATAGGTGTCGGTTGTAAGAAGTGAGGTTCTGTACAGCCAAATAGGTGTCGGTTGTAAGAAGCGAGGTTCTGTGCAGGATATGCTACTTACTAAATGTATCTAATTAGCGCTGTGGTAGTGCACTTGATTTTCACCGCAAAATTACTAGGTTTAAACCCGGTTAATAGTACGCTCTAGTCGACCCAGCTGTTAATCGTTTACTGAGGCTCACTGTTAGGGAAGAACAGGCAGCGGAGAATGGAACTGGCCCCCACCAGCTCATAAAAATTACGTGGCCTCGTAAAAGTAAGTTTCTAACACTTCATCCAAGACTGCAGTGTTTGGAATTGGTCTTCTATTACCTTTACGAAATGTATACCACTCACTCTATTCGAGAGATTCTACTATATGTCTTAATATAATAAAGCGATGGTATATTGTTCTCATGGCTATGGCACACCAAGATAGTTTATATGGCTCTGGTGTATCGGAAGTATTTATAGGTATTTGGCCCACCATAAGAATTTATGGTGCACCTACAAGGAGGATTTATAGGGATATGGTCCACTGTGAGAGTGTATAGGTACGTGATACAACAGGATGATTTATAGGGTTTTGGCCTATCAGGAAAATTCATAGGGATGCGGTCAATACGGTCCAGTTCGAGAATTTACATGGCGGTGGCCAACCTGGAGGATTTATTATGCTGTGATCCACCGTGTGGATTTTTATGGATGTGGGCTACATCAAGATTTGTAGGGATGTGGTCCACCATTAGGATTATCAGAACGTGATCCACCAGGAGGACAAATAGGGTTGTGGGCCACTTAGAGGAACCTCGGGGATGTGGTCCACTCTGAGGATTTATTAGGCTGTGGTCTATCGGAATAATTTAAAGGACAGTTGTCTACTTGAAGTATTTATGAAGCTGTGGTCCACTTGAGGGATTCATAGGGCGGTGGCCCAACTGGAACATTTACGGAGATGTAGTAAGCTAGGAAGATTTATATGGCGATGGTCAAGCACGGTTGATTCACATGGCTGAGGAATAAAGGCCGCTTGGCATTGTACAGGGTAGGTTTACATTTTTTCTCCTGTATTAAAAAAAACTACTTTGCGGAGGTGGTCCGCCGGGGTCTTTGTGTATGATAAGAAAAAGAATAGCACCCCTGTCCCACAGAAAACATGTCGTAAGAGGGGACTAACTGTGTCACATGGCATAACACCGGCCATGGTTAGGTGGTTTGTTTAGAGCAGCATAGATGGCGCAAGTCACCCATTTCAGCGGACACAGCAAGAGATACGACTGTGCACACGGCTGAACAAAGAGAGTGGTCTTCATCACTTGTGATGGACAACTATTTCTTCTTCTTCTTCTGCGTACGCAGTCAGACAGTAACCATTATTTTTTCGAAAAAAGCGGCGGTCATCCTGAGGCTGTCGACACTGCCATAGAGCTTGTCTTGCAGTTCCACTGGTGGTGGCCACATCTGCTCTCTCTGATCCTCGTATGTCGGGCAGTTCTGCAGCAGATGTTCAGCGGTCATTTTACCGGTACCGCACGGGCATTCGTCGGTACCACCTATCTTTAATTTGTTGAATAGGTGGTACCTCAGTCTATTGTGGCCAGTGCGAAGTCTAAAGACAACGACCTGCTCTCTGCTGTTCAACTGGTAATAGGCATCGTTTTTGGTGTAACCAGTATGTTCGGTTTCCCATTTGGTCATGTATCTGGCTTTGATAAGCCGTTTTGACTCTTCGTACGTCATACTAGTATCTGTTTGTGGTAGTCTTGCACCTTCTTTTGCCAGTCTGTCTGCCTCCTCGTTGCCTTGGATGTTGCAGTGTGATGGGACCCACTGTACCACTACCCTTTTTGGTGCGGACTGCTGGCACAGTTGGCAGAGTGCTGCTCTTAAGTCATTAAGCTCAGTGTTTTTCTGGCTTTTTAGCGCTGTGACTACGGCGAGAGCATCTGTAAGCAGGACTATATAGCTTTCATTTTCTTTGTGTGTCACCATTTCTTCCACTGCCACCCTCAGTGCCTCTGCCTCCGCTCTGAAATTGCTTGTGTACTTACCAGTAGCGAATGACAATGTTATTTTTCTGCCATTTGGTAGGTTCAGGAATGCTCCTGCCCCTCCGTTCTGTGTAGTGTTTGTTACAGAACCGTCGGTGTATGCATGGGTCCAGTCCATGCTTGGGTAGCTTTTCGATATAAAGCTTAGGGTAGTATCTCTCCTTTCTTTTTCAGTCTGGCAGTTTTTGTTTCCAATACCTGGTATATTTTCTACCACCTCTGGAAATATATCCTGCCTCCAGGTAGGTTTTCGTACAGTAGTGATGGGTTTTGGTATTGTTAGTGCGTTTATGGGATCTTCGTGCATCTTTGCTTTGGCTATTTCTGAAAAGTTTCTCCGCTTTAGTTTCCCATTTCCCAAATTATTTAGTCTCTGGTGCATTGGCTGGTCAGTCAGTCTTCGGAGTTTCTCTGACTGCAGCTGGGCTCTGCAGTCTCTTCTATCGGTCATGGATTGCAGTTTTGTAATCTTTTCTAGTTCTACAATTGGCGTTGACTTCATGCCTTTTGTTATAACTCTCATGGCTTGGTTTTGAAGTTAGCTAACTTTATCGAAGTTCGCCTTTGCTGCTGTTGTCCATGCCGCGATGCCATACTCGAGAACTGGTCTCACTCTTCCAGTGTACAGTTTCTTTAGTATGCTTTCGTCTGCTCCCCAGCTTGTGCCAGCAAGTTTCCTCATGATTGCCATTCTTTCTCTGGCTCGCATTCGGTTTCTCTCGATCTGACTTTTCCATGTCATGCGCCAATCAAATGTGACTCCCAGATAGTTTGGGTTGTCGTTTGGCTGCAGGAATTTGTCATTTAAACTTAATTTGGTATTTTAGGGTTTGATTGAAAGCGAGAATATTGTGCATGTGGTTTTCTCCTTGTTTATTTTGACCAGCCATGAGTTCGCCCACTCTTCCAGCGATGTTAGGGCCTGCTGCATCCGATTTCTTGCTATGGTGAGATTCTTTTCAGAGGTCCACATAGCTAGATCGTCTGCAAACATTGAACTATGGACTCTTCTTGGTATATTCTCTGTAATGTCGTTTATATACACCAGGAAGAGTGTGGGTGACAGTACTCCCCCTTGGGGTACTCCCTGCTCGAGTGTCACCTTTTTGCTCATCTGCCCTTGTACTTGGACTCTGGCCGTTCTTTGTTTGAGGTAGTGGTTGATCCACTTGTACATCTTCCCACAAACATCACTTCTTCTTAGCTTGACTCTAAGTCCATCTTTCCAGATTTTGTCAAATGCCTTTTCCAGATCCACCCAAACAGCTACTGTGTGTTTCTGTGCCTGGTAGGCATCCTCTATTTCCTGGGCTATGAGGATGACCTGGTCCTCAGTGGATCTGTGCTGTCTAAAGCCGGCTTGCTGTGGAATTAGTATTCGTTTTTCTTCCAGATGCCACATCAGTCTGGTGTTTATCATTCGTGGACAGCTATTTAAAAGATGGCGCTTAACAGGCTGCGGGTTTACTTTGCTATTGTGTTTGAGTCTATTAAGTTGGACTTGCACATCGGTTAACAACTCGCCATATTGCAAAAGCAGTAGGACAGAAGAAAGAGAACAGGTTGTCGAGTTCTGTTCTAAAACTTCCTATATACACATTTACATATATCATGGAACTCAGCTGTGTGTTATAACAGAATGTTGTAGGAATGTGTAGAGTCTTCTACCGTAGATTGAATCGTGTTTAGGACAGCCTCCCGATTACCATATCCTAGTTTGTGGGCCATACTGCTCTGGAAACCACTCTCGGACTGTCATAAGGGAAATAGGATCAGAGTCCAGCTCCCAGGCACAAGCGAATCCTTTAAGTTGATGACCCATTTTCCTGGAACTGCAAATGGGGAGGAGGGGGGAGGTCGGAGAAGGGGAAAAAAACTAACACGAGCTTCACACCGATTGATCCAGTGTCCTGTATGGGTGTGCGAGTGTGTGTTAGTGTGTGTGTGTTGGGGAGGGAGGGAAAGGATATTCTGCAGCTGTGCACAGATCTGGGTGGGAGGGGAAGTGGGTCAGAATGACTGCTTCTGCCAGCTCAAACCGATTGTTGCTTGCTCCACAAGCCGCATGTTATCCCCCGCGGATCCTATGGCGCTGGGAGGAAGAAGACATTACTTCCAGTGTTTTCATTTTCCAATGGGGCGGTCCATCGATCCACCGTTCACTAGACACTACGCGAGAGGCCGGAGCGTCGATCGGGGTAGAAGGTCTCCCCCCTCTCCTCTCAAACCGAAAGTGGCTTGAAGGCCGACTTTAGCCTTAGAGGAACTGAAGCTTAACAAGAGTTTGAGGAGAGTGAAAGGGGAGGGCGGAGGCGAAGGTGACGAGAGAGAGAGAGAGAGTTTGCGAGTGAGCGAGAGGGGGAGGGGGAATCAGGTCAGGCTGGCTGGCCTCGCCCTTAGACGGGGGCTTGCAAATCTGGGTCGGGGTCACCCTAGCCCGACTTTCTGCCCGCCCGCTCTTCAGTAAAGTGGTGACGATACCATGAACACGATACCACAGAACCAACCGGCCTCGGGACAATTGGGAAAGGGGGGGGGGGATTCTGATCGTTTACCACACGAGTGAGGGGGAGGAGGGGCGGGCCGCCGAAAGGTGGGCAAAAGTGATGGCGTTGTTGGGAGTCGATTAGTTACCATTTAGTCTTGTGGATATGTGAAACGGTTAAGGTAGTTACTTGCATCAGACACTCGTTGGCCGGGGAGGGGATGAAGCCTCGCGTTTCTGGTACTAGGACTCAGCTATTTTAACAGTGATCCTCGTAGATGTGAGCTTGAAGAGAAGCTTTTTGGCGTTGCACTACAGAAACGAGGGCGTAGGTTACCCTTCTTCATTACTCCCCCCCCCCCCTCCGGATGAACGAAAAAGCCAATACTCGCAAACCTGATAGGAGAGAACGAACTTTCATCAGTAATGACAAATTATGTACGAATAGTTTTCAAATGATTGTGCAAATGGACGACCTGTCTCATTTTTTCGTTGCATGCTGTTCCCTACTGTAAGCCACACAACCATCTACAGTTGAATCAACGGAAGTGTGTCCATAACACGGATTGAATCGCGAGACGCAAGCATTGTAGACAACTATGTTAATAATCAAACGCTATTGTCACATGTAGATAGATATGTGATAGATTGATTGGGGAAAATATTTGGACAGCAAAGGCATAAGATATTGCAAGGTGCCCTGCAAAAAACCATTCCTAGAGTAAAAAATAGAAATTACTAGTTTTTATTACATGAGTGGGGTCAAGATGCTGAGCAGTGCATGAGATGTATCGGTCAGCGACCCAAAACCTGACTGCTAGCGTCAGGGCTAGAGTCCCAGAGATGCCAAGACTGTTCTCCGCCTCCAAATAGTGAACCTGATAACAGGCAGCAACAGGGCAGAGTGGCTAAAGAGAAGGGATCGAAAAGGGAATGCTTACCAGGTACCCAAAAATGCCAAACTGGAGTGGGATGAGTCAGACCAAAAGGTCAAAATATAGAAGTCAAGCTGTACACTACAACAATTGCAAAGTCCTTTTCGTGGTTTGGTAGCGGGAGTTTGAGAACTTTCAGGGTTTGGTAGCGGGAGTTTGAGAACGTTCAGGGCTTGGTAGCGGGAGTTTGAGAACGTTCAGGGCTTGGTAGCGGGAGTTTGAGAACGTTCAGGGCTTGGTAGCGGGAGTTTGAGAACGTCCAGAGCTTGGTAGCGGTAGTTTGAGAACGTTCAGGGCTTGGAAGCGGTAGTTTGAGAACGTTCAGGGCTTGGTAGCGGTAGTTTGAGAACGTTCAGGGCTTGGTAGCGGGAGTTTGAGAACGAACGAAGAAGAAAAAGAAAATCTCCTCTACCGACCGTTCCCGTTGACCTATGGCGTCATTTGGGCACCACCTTTCACCGTATGATCAACTGTCTATGTCCCTCCTTTTTTGTTGTACTCTCTTTGAATATCTAAATAGTGGGATCTGAAAGGGCAATATGGGTCTTAAAAAGAGCAAAGTGGGTCCTGAAAGGCAAAAGTTTGCAATGGAAAGGACATTGGTAAAATCTCGAGGAATTTTGGTAAACTGAGTGGATCTCGCAGGCTCGGGGCAAGCGATGAAGCGGACACGCGACAACGGAAGAACAACAGCAAATCACAAACAGAAACACACATGCGTCCACACAATGACTGAAACGTCACGAGACACAATGACGGAAACGTTACGAGACACAATGACTAAAACGTCACGAGATATGTGACTACTTTTCCAAAACAGAAAGAACAACCGAGCAACACCAGCAATCGGTTTAAAGGCCGCGTTGATTATTTGGTGATTGTGTTGCTTTAAGAATTCCCCGAGTAACTTTCTGGTATGGACTCAAGAGAACCCAAAGCGTGCAATGACCGGTCAAGCGACCGGTTCAGGAGAAGATAACCCGCAGGCTTAGAGGAAAGGTTATCAGTCTTGCTCAAGTGTCTAGCACGAAGTTATGTGTAGGGGGAAGTCATTTGAATACTTGATGCATGGGCATGACAAGTGAATGTTATGGTCCAGGAGCGTGGAATGTAGATGGATTTCTGAATATTCCTCTGTAAAATAAGTCAGTTATCTGGTTTTACAGAAGCCTATTCGAAATCCTTTGGACAGTAATGAAGCGGATGTGTATGAAGATTCGAGGCAAAAACAATAGATTTTGGTATTGTTAGAATCAACTGGCGCTGAGATTTCATCCGTGACGATATATGCTTTATAGCCGGTTACAGTGGTTCTAGTTATATCTCGAAGTGTACTGACGCAGGAGGACCTAGTTTCTAGTTGCTGTGAGATTCGAGGATTCTTAGTAGACGTACCACTACGGTAATCATAGTGTCAACCCCCACCATGTTGGTCAGGCTGCTGTAACACAGCATCAGAATGTTAGCAATCACTAGTGCTTGTTGTCGTGTTTTTTGCTGCAGATCTGATTGTGTTCTTATATTTGATTATCTAATTTGATGCTACGGACGGTATAATAGCATCACATCCAGACTGCAGACCTTCGCCAGCAGATGTAGCATATTAGTAAATGTCTGTCGGGGACGGCGTGGGCTAGTGGTTAAGTGACAAGGCTCACAATCCGAAGATGCTGGGTTCGATCCCCATCACAGCACCGTAGTTACACTGAGAAAATAAACTCTGAGAAAATGCAGGAGGAAGATGAACCTTACATAAAATGAATGCCGAAGACGGGTGCACTGGGCCAACCGGCGCACAATTTTTAAAAAAAACCGTAGTACAACGCACAGCGTCTTGGGGAACGGAGAAATAAGACGAACGCAAAATAATTTGTTTAAGTGAAGGTCTGCAATTTGGATATGATATACTAATTTATATTGTATGTTTCCCATCCTATTTGATTCAGTTATCTTATCAGCGCTATGCTATGGAAGCGGAACCTGGTAAAAAAAAACCCAAGGAGAATCAGATAACTTTTACAGAACCATTGGCGAAAAACTTCGCCTGGGGCATTGTGTCTGTATGGTCACCGGTATATTCGTTCTGTTAACACCGGTTTTTGTTATAGAAACTGATGAATCGAAAAAGAGGTCACTCTTACCCCTCAAAACAACAAGATGGCTTGATTGATTTTAAACAATTTTTAAACGATTTTTTTGGTCTCTGTTTCACATTGATTTGGAATGTTATTTCATTATTTATTGGGATGAAGTTAAGTTGTTGTAACGGATATGTCTGAGGTAGGTCTCTTTAGTTTGTTTATGTACAAACGAAACCGGACAACAGCACCAAGTGAACATACGTACGATCCGCACGATGGCGTCACTTCTGATGTAAACAGCACATACCAACCGTCAATATTGTAGAATTGTATTATCCTCCGACTCATAGTTTCCTCAGCAGACCGTTGAAAACATGGCGGGTGTGATACGAAATCCGTCCAGAGTTGATTAGCGAGCGGTGATTCGGTTTCGAACAGCTGAATGATGTCGACCAGTTGACATTCATCGCAAAGTGCAGGCATTGTATGGTGATAAACGTGTGGCGAACGTCAGCTCCGGCGACGGTCCACCCGAATTGCTGCAACAATTTTGGCGATTGCATCTTCTGAGGCAACAATATGTTTCTGACCTGGTCTCGGAAGATTTTTCTTCAACTCGCATCCTTCTTTAAATATCGTTGGCCAGTTCTTCACTGTTGTTTACAACACACTTTTGTCACTATACTTGAATTCTGTGATGAATGTAAACTGGTCGACATCCTTTAGCTGTTAGAAACTGAATCACCGCTCGCCGATCAATTCTTGACGGATTCCGTATCACACCCGCCATGGTTTCAACGGTCTGCTGAGGAAACTATGAGTCGGAGGATAATAACATTTTACAAACTTGACGGTTGGTATGTGATGTTTACATCAGAAGTGACGTCATAATGCGTATCGTACGTATGTTCACTTGGTGCAGTTAGGTCCGGTTTCATTTGAACACGCATCGTAGATGTTATAAATACGTATGTAGTGTAAACTAACAGATAATGCCGATCTGGTTAGGAACACTACCAGTGTTTTGTGAAAATTTCATAAACTTACACGACAACTGGTGTACCTAAATATGGGTAGGTCTTAATGTTTGTTGTAAAGTTTAAAAAATTGTGGAAACTATAAGGGTAAAGACAACAAATGCCTCGCTTGAGCGCCGTCTCGCTGGTCTATCACTTGAGCAACAGCGCCAGATGGGTTTACTCAACAGTGCCATCTGTCACATGTCAAGGATGTCATCCATCATGCCGACAACTCCAGGTACAGTTGGGCTAGTCATGTAGTCCGAAGGAAAGACGCCCGCTGGAACACAGCAACACACTCTGTGGTACCCGAGCGGCTAAAAAAGTACATCCCCAAAGACCCCTCCTAAGTGCCAAGGGATCGTTTAAGCTGCACAACATTCGAGATCCTGAAACAAACAAGTCAGCCATCCAATGGACAACCCGGAACCGAGACAGACGTTAGCCATCCACTGGACAACCCGGGGCGGAGACAGAAGCTAGCCATCCAATGGACAACCCGGGACCGAGACAGACGTTAGCCATCCACTGGACAACCCGGGGCGGAGACAGAAGCTAGCCATCCAATGGACAACCCCGGGCCGAGAGAGAAGTTAGCCATCCACTGGACAACCTGAGGCCGAGACAGGAGTTAGCCATCCACTGGACAGCCCGGGGCAGAGACAGAAGTTAGCATCCCATTGGACTTTGCGGGGCGGAGACAGAAGTTAGTCATCCACTGGACAATCCGGGGCCAAGACAGAAGTTAGCCATCCATTGGACAATAATGGCCAGGACAGAAGTTAGCCATCCACTGGACTACCCAAGGCCGAGACAAAAGTTAGCCATCCATTAGACAACCCGGGGCCGAGACAGGAGTTAGCCATCCACAGGACAACCTGGGGCCGGGCCAGGAGTTAGCCATCCAATGGACTACCCATGGCCGAGACAGAAGTTAGCCATCAACCGGACAACCAGGGGCCGGGTCAGAAGTTAGCCATCCACTGGATAACCCTGGGCCGAGACAGAAGTTAGCCATCCACTGGACGAGCCAGGGCTGAAAAAGAAGTTAGCCATCCACTGGATTACCCGTGGCGAGACAGAAGTTAGCCATCCACTGGACTACCTGGGGCCAAGACAACCCACTGGACTACCCGGGGCCGAGAAAGAAGTTAGCCATCCACTGGACTAACCGGGGCCGAGAAAGAAGTTAGCCATCCACTGGACTACCCAGGGACGAGACAGAAGTTAGCCATCCACTAGACAACCTGGGGACCGAGACAGAACCGACTGTAAGCTAAACTTAAACCAGCAAAATTTTTTTTTAAACGCGGTACTGCTCGAGCCCAGTCCACTAAGCAGCACTACCGACAACCACCAACTCGTACAAGAGTTGGAACCAACACAAGGGTAACCAGACTTGTAAAAGTACAGGCCGATTAAGAGTAAGAGTCTAAGACAGACATCGGAAGAGTATGCGTTCTGGACATTAAACTCTTAGTTACACGAAGTAGCGAAGCGTTAGAATAGACAGTATAGGCTGAGCTATCCCAAAAGGCTTTGAATAATTTTAGAACATTTTAGAAGACATCTCTTTGCATAAAATAGATGTGAAATAAATGGAATTATAATAGTCATTTTTGTTTGAGCGTAGTGATATGTTAGCAAACGCGTGAAGCGGTAAAGTGAATGTATCCGTTACTGTTGGAAAACTAAGCTTATTGCATCCAGCCTAACACAGCGTAGGGATTAGATCAATTGGTAGCTATGAGACGGTCATTTCGGCGCTACGTTTTCCACACAGCAAACTAGCCACACATTAGGCCGGCCTTCCCTGACTGAGAGGGTTCCATTTCAAGCTCTCAAAGTGGGTTTCAAATGTTATTTCAGTGAATGTTTCGGTTAATATTGTGATTTGATCACGTGTTAAAGGAGAGGTTGGCAGATTTTTTGGAAACAAGGACGCTTAGAACTGATTTACAAGAAAACGTAAACAGCTGTGCAGATGTACGTCCACAGAATGGGTTTCATCTCCCCCATTCAGCACACACACAAAAAGGTACTTTTCATCACATATTTTCGACATCGTTAAGTTTTCCCCCTCATGTTCATGACTCAGCTTACCCTAAAATTATCACCACGCTTCGTCACTAGTTACATGTCATGTTTCTGAAACAAATCGCAGTATCTATTTTACATTAGTATCAATATGCGAAGTGAGGGAATACACTCGTATGGCCAAGTTAACTGATATAGAACAGTGGGGGCTTGACTAAAAGAGAAGGAGTTGGAGATGGATAGGGTACACATTACGGAAACCAGATGATAGCATTACAAGTCAGTCAACGTACCGGGTTCGAGATCACTTCGTGTTCAGTTTGACTGAGAATGTCGGATTTTTTTTCTCTCTCGGTATTATCGCTTCTTCGCGTACAGAAAGGATTTACAAAACTACTGTACTGCAAAAACTGTCATAGTGGAACACACGCTACAACACAGTACAAACAGTTACACACACGCAACAACACAGTACAAACAGTTACACACACGCAACAACACAGCGCAAACAGTTACACACACGCAACAACACAGCGCAAACAGTTACACACACGCAACAACATAGCGCAAACAGTTACACACGCGCAACAACACAGTACAAACAGTTACACACACGCAACAACACAGTACAAACAGTTACACACGCAACAACACAGTACAAACAGTTACACACACGCAACAACACAGAACAAACAGTTACACACACAAGCAACAATACAGTACAAACAGTTACACACACACGCAACAATACAGTACAAACAGTTACACACACACGCAACAACACAGTACAAACAGTTACACACACGCAACAACACAGTACAAACAGTTACACGCAACAACACAGTACAAACAGTTACACACACGCAACAACACAGTACAGACTGTTACATATACTCATTCATACACTGCCTATTTCGTCCTGATATAACCTGAATGCACTACGGTCGAAATCCAGAACAGATGTAATAAAGCAAGTCAAATCATTTGACATGTGCCCGCGATTTTATTATGTAAGCACGTGACAATGTGTATAAAACGAACGATATAGAACACAATATTCATACCCACATTTTGCTATCAGTGTCAAAATTGGACATTAACAAAGATAAGATTTTTTTTTAAATATCGCAACAACAGAGATGAAATACCAGCGAAGGATGTTTGGGGTAAAAGGAATGGATAGAATCAGAAAAAAAGATATTAGAAGACAAATAGGTACAACACCAGTGCTAGACCTCATAAAGAGACAACAAACCAAATGGTTCTGCCACGTCAAACACCAGATAGTAGCCTTCAGAAAGAAATGCAACGCAGATACAATGGATAAAAAGCCAACAGCCGACCACGCAAAATATAGATAGCAGAAATAATAGAAGCAGTAAAGCTATCCGTGTACGAAGCATATTCTAGGGTCCGTTCAAGAAACCTCTTCATAACCTGACGCTGGAAGGCACACGCAGGTGAAAAGGGAAAAAGAAAGACATTATGGTCTGAGGTTGTAGAAGTCATGCTTCGTCATAATAACCTAGAAGAACACAATTTTAATAAATACATAGCTACAAGGCAGTTCCTGATCTGGAATCATCAGGACAAGAGAGGTACAGGGCAGAGTCACAAAGAAGAGAAGGATCCTACTCACAGCGAGTAGCAAGATGGAGCAACTTACCCATGCAGTGTCCTACCAAGACGCAAAAACCATCATCTACAATTACAACTCAAAATGGAAGAAAGACATGGAGTGTGCAATAGGCCTGACATAATCCACCAGCTGTACAGACACCAACAAATAAATAATCTTTCGCCTGAGAACAGGCCACTGCTGACTATTGGATCACCGACATCGGCTCAAGATATGACACACAAGTAACTGCCCATGTGGAACCGGAGTCCAGACCCCGTGAACCCATCCTACAGGACTGCCCAATACACAGAGACATACGATACCAAACCTGGTCACAGGGAGCTGAGGTGACGCAGAAGCTATGGGGCTGCCACCTGGATCTGGAGAGGATGCGGGGCTGCCACCTGGATCTGGAGAGGATGCGGGGCTGCCACCTGGATCTGGAGAGGATGCGGGGCTACCACCTGGATCTGGGGAGGACTGCGTTGCTGCCACCTGGATCTGGGGAGGACTGCGGGACTGCCACCTGGATCTGGAGAGGATGCGGGGCTGCCACCTGGATTTGGAGAGGATGCGGGGCTACCACCTGGATCTGGAGAGGACTGCGGGGCTGCCACCTGGATCTGGATGGGACTGCGGACTTCGTCCTATCGACGGGACTACAGATCTAGCATGATTAAAAAGCCTGGACGCAGAAGAAGAAGAAGACGACGAAGAACAAGAAGAAGAAGAAGACGGGAAGTCAAGACAAACTTCAAAAAGAAAGAAAAGTTATGGGAAGGGCTGGAAATATGGCATATGACAAGAAAACGAGTATTTGCTGAGGACCTATGCCCCACGTGCAGTTGAAAGGTTTCAATTGATTTGATTGGCTGTTACTAGCAGAGATGCAATGGGGGAAATGACGTCATTGAAAATACGGGGTGAGAACAACAATATAAAGGTTTGGTCATCTCATGGAAATACAACCTGATCAACTATTACCACACAAAAAGATATAGCTACAAAGGCACGATGCCGCTCGCGTGGAAGATGGGTGGATGCCATTAGAAATAAACAATTTTGACTTGCAACAACCTACCCAACAGACGTGTCATAAGAAAGGCCGCTTAAGGGCAAAAGTGGGAAGGAAGACTAACGACTGGTCAGGCAAAACATACTGGACAAGACTCTCACCTCAGTAGCCCTTCCAAAAATGGGCCGTCTTCATGGGAGCCTGGCTAATACGGTGAGGGATCGACGTGATCCCCGTAGTAATGAGCAACACGCAGATGAAGCGAAGCATAGCACAGTCGCCTATAAGACCCCGTTCCACCTTCATCACCACGCTCGGGCTGTGAAGAAAACTACTGCAACCCACCACTGAACGCCATTTTCAGGGCGCACTCTGTGGTACCCCAGCGGCTAAAGAATTACCTCCCGAAAGACCCCTCCTAAGTGCCAATGGATCGTTTAAGCTGCACAACATTCGAGATCCTGAAATAAACAAGTCAGCCATCCAATGGACAACCCGGGACCGAGACAGACGTTAGCCATCCACTGGACAACCCGTTGTGGAGACAGAAGCTAGCCATCCACTGGACAACCCGTGGGGGAGACAGAAGCTAGCCATCCACTGGACAACCCGTGGCGGAGACAGAAGCTAGCCATCCACTGGACAACCCGTGGTGGAGACAGAAGCTAGCCATCCACTGGACAACCCGTGGTGGAGACAGAAGCTAGCCATCCACTGGACAACCCGTGGTGGAGACAGAAGCTAGCCATCCACTGGACAACCCGTGGTGGAGACAGAAGCTAGCCATCCACTGGACAATCCGTGGTGGATATATAAGCTAGCCATCCACTGGACAACCCGTAGTGGAGACAGAAGCTAGCCATCCACTGGACAACCCGTGGTGGAGACAGAAGCTAGCCATCCACTGGACAACCCGTGGTGGAGACAGAAGCTAGCCATCCACTGGACAACCCGTGTTGGAGACAGAAGCTAGCCATCCACTGGACAACCCGTGGTGGAGACAGAAGCTAGCCATCCACTGGACAACCCGTGGTGGAGACAGAAGCTAGCCATGAACTGGACAACCCGTGGTGGAGACAGAAGCTAGCAATCCACTGGACAACCCGTGTTGGAGACAGAAGCTAGCCATCCACTGGACAACCCGTGGTGGAGACAGAAGCTAGCCATCCACTGGACAACCCGTGGTGGAGACAGAAGCTAGCCATCCACTGGACAACCCGTGGTGGAGACAGAAGCTAGCCATCCACTGGACAACCCGTGGTGGAGACAGAAGCTAGCCATCCACTGGACAACCCGTGGTGGAGACAGAAGCTAGCCATCCACTGGACAACCCGTGGTGGAGACAGAAGCTAGCCATCCACTGGACAACCCGTGGTGGAGCCAGAAGCTAGCCGTCCACTGGACAACCCGTGGTGGAGACAGAAGCTAGCCATCCAATGGACAACCCGTGGTGGAGACAGAAGCTAGCCATCCAATGGACAACCCGGGGTGGAGACAGAAGCTAGCCATCCAATGGACAACCCGTGGTGGAGACAGAAGCGTAACCTACTCATTGTGGGCATTCGCAAACAAGCACGAGCACAAATGAATGGAAACGAGTTAGTAAGTAAGTCGTCGTCCTTTGCTTCTTCTTCTTCTTCTCCTTCTTTTTCTTCTTCTTCATCCATCATCATCTTCCTCTTCTTCTTTGTCATGAAAAGGAAGATTTGATACGATTTGTCGTAGTTTACAGCGAGGATACGATATTTGCGCCTTTTAGGGCCACAACATCCGGTTTCAACACGGAACATTTGTGGGTCAGAGTTTACTTTTCTTTTCCGAGCCCAACTCTCAATGCCAAGATGCACGTATGCAGTCTGTTTCTAGGACCGCCATTTGAAGACGGATCAATCTTGGATATTTGTTTCGCTGACCCTGAAGCAAGCAGCCAGCAATGAGTCACTGACTCGTGTCGACTTGCTCCCTGTGTAAATAAGTTGAACAGCTTAATAACCGTATTGTCCTGGGGGAATGTTGTCGAGTTTCTTATTGGGTCACAGTGTATGTGTGCGTGAGTCAGAGTGTGGGTTAACGATTGACTTTTTCTGGTGAGTGTGGGCGTGTGACTAACGGTATGAGTAGGCGTGCTTGTGAATGGGTGGGTTTTAAGTAGAAAGTATCGTAGTACTATGGAGTACTTGTGTCGATACGATATCACGAATATATGAGCGAGATCTGTTGTGGGTTAAGCACCGTTCGTGTGAATGAGCAAGCGAGTGAATGAGTGTGTGAATGAGTGAGAGAATAAAAACGGCAAGACAAAGGATGCGATATTGGATGTACTCACTGATGTGGGCGCACAAATATTGCATATAATACAAAAACGTCGCTTGAGTTGGCTGAGTCACAAAATGACTACAGAAGATACTAGAGGGCAATATTCAAGGGAAGACGGACTTTTACATCTCAGGCATGCAGAGATATTAAAGTACGAACATGCTGAAATAAAGACAAATGCAGAGGATAGGGTCAAATGGATAGACATATTTAGACAACCTTACAACCAGTCTCCGGACTAATCGACCAGAGGATAGGGTCAAATAGAGAGATATACTCAGACAACCTTACAACCAGTCTGTGGACTGATCAGCCAGAGGATAGGGTCAAATGGAGAGACATACTCAGACAACTTTACGACAATTCTCAGGACTGATTAACCAGATGATGATGATGAACACAAAGGAGAAAGAGGATCAAATGTTTACAGAACTGATTTGTCTGTTTTGAAAGCTGACCTTACCTTTATTTATCAAAACAACAACAAAAACCATATGAGGTGAAGGGAATATATAATTTGTTGTTTCATTAAAGGATTGCCTTTCTGAATTCTACTGGCGAAGACACGCGTCTTCCACCCCAGATCGTAGTCCTTTGGGTTATATCAGGTCGCATTGGCCAATGTACGTATCTTTTTGTAATGTGTGTTTCACTATGCCAGTTTTGCATCACAGTAGTTTGCCAATCTGTTCTGTACGTGGAGAATTGATCATGTCGAGATTTATCTCTGGCATCTTGAGGCACCCTGGAGATTTGAAAATGATGCGGAAACACGGGGATCAGAGGAAGGGCACAACCCCCGAAGGTTTAGAGGAAGGGCAGAACCCCGGAGCATCAGAGGAAGGGCAGAACCCCGGAGGATCAGAGGTAGGTGTGGGAAAACTTGGGGATCAGAGGTAGGTGTGGTAAGCCTGGGTATCAGAGTTAGGTGTGGGAAAACCTGGGGATCAGAGGTAGGTGTGGTAAGCCTGGGGATCAGAGGTAGGTGTGGTAAACCTGGGTATCAGAGGTAGGTGTGGGATAAATTGGGGATCAGAGGTAGGTGTGGTAAACCTGGGTATCAGAGGTAGGTGTGGGAAAACTTGGGGATCAGAGGTAGATATGGGAAAACCTGGGAATCAGAGGTAGGTGTGGGAAAACCCTAGGGATCAGAGGTAGGTGTGGGAAAACCTGGGGATCAGAGGTAGATGTGGGAAAACCTGAAGATCAGAATTAAATGTGGGAAAACCTGGAGACCGGGGTGAAGATCTTCAATGTGTTGGTCAGACTCCATTGCTGTATGCTGCAACATTCGATATGCCTCTAGAGGAGCACTTACCACGCACTGGACGTCCGTGGCCCAAGACAGGGTCAGCTGGAAACGAAGTTGGGACCCGCTGCTGAGTAATGGGTCATCAAGATCAAGATATATATGGCTTGGCTTGGCTTCGTTCGTTCTCAATCTCCCACCACCAAACCCTGAAAGGGCTTAAGTTGCAGAATGTAGTCCAGAGAACGGAATGCGTTGTGTCGTAGTTTACAGCTTGACTGCGATATTTGCACCTTTCGGTCCAACACATCCGACTTCAGCAAGCATTTTTTGAGTACCGGGTTAGCATTCCCTCTTCGATCCCTTCTCCTTAGCCAGTCTGCCCTGCTGCAGCCTGTTATCCAGGATCACCGCGTGGAGGCGTAGAAGGGTCTTGGCAGCTCTGGTTCGCTGGCCCTGACGCTAGCAGTCAGCTATGGGTTGCTGACCACTTCAGCTCATGCGCTGCTCAGCATCTTGATCCCAAGATATATATATATATAGTGAAACGCAAACGTGAAAATACGTCTTTCATCTCAAAGCTTGTTTATTTCTTAGACCAATTGATGTTGGTTTTGATTCTGGGTGCCTCTGTATGGACTTGGATAATCTTGCGCGGTCCGTCGGCGGCGGTTCATGTGAGACACTTCGTTGTTGTGTTTCTTTCGAAGCTATTCCATGATGAGTTTAATTCTAGATGAAATTTTTTTCAGTAGCGGGTTACAGTGGGTCTTCTTAAATTACGAAGCGTAATGATGAAGGTGGATCTGGGTCTTTCTGGCTCTAGTACAATGCAACAATTCTCAGTAAATTCCCCACAATAGGAATAAAGAGCTGAACACCACTTCGTTGACTAGATTTGTGTTAAAGAGAACAAAAACTTCTTTTGATCTAGTTACTTTAATTTAAATAGTTTTGTAAAAACCTAAACGAAGTAAAAAAAAAAACAACCAAAAAAAAAACATCTTATAAAATAAGGGTAAATTACTGTTTAGTTAAAACATTAAAAGATGAAAAGGAAGAAACAGGGACACGAAATATCGAACTTAGCCAACACATAACAAACACTCAAAAACCCTTTTGACACATCTTTCCAAGTTGAATAATGATGGAAACAGGAAAGGAAAGAAGAAACAAAACAACACAGAAAAAGAAATTGAATGGGAAAATGGCTTGTTTCTCGTAACTGGTTTTGGCATGCTCCAGTCTACTACACTACTCTTACCTGACTTACCGTTAGAAAAAAGAGGAAAGAAACTGGTCACAGCCCCCTTTAGAAAACAAACGGTGGACTAGTATGTTAAACTTCGTCCATAACTTGAAATCATGTGATGGCAGTGTCACATATTATACTACCCGTAGCTTTTAAATAAAATATGGATCATACTGAGGACATAACTGAGGACATGTAAAAAACAACAAAGCTACTATAAATCCAGAAAAAGTTCAAATACTAACCACAAACAAAGAACTACTTTTGACCCAGTTTCTCAAATTAGTATTCCGCATCTGTTGACTGCTGTGCCAAATTCAGCACACACTCCCACGCCTAGAGAATATTTGTCAATATTATACTGTACAGTACAAACATAACTGACATGTGCCGCTCAGTAGAAACCAACATTTTTATTTTCTCTTAAGAAATATCAACAACGCAGAAGATGTGGCTGGTTTTTTTTTTAATGTAAAGAAAAATATTTTGGGGATAATTATGGGCTCCATACAAATCGATGAAACTGCCTAGGACGTGTTGTGTAAGGAATTACGGTATTAGCACACAATGAATGGGACCACAGTCACAGAGAGACAGAGCGAGAGAGAAAGTGGTGGAGGGAGGAGAGACAGAGGAAGCATGAAGGAGGGGATGGGGGATGGAGGGAAAAGCTAGGGTGAGGTAGATGAGGAGAGATGGAGAGCGAATGTGGAAGACAGTATTATGGAGAGTGAGAGAGGGAGAGAGAGAGAGAGTGAGAGAAGAGACAGAAAGGAGGAGCGACGGAAAGTAAGAGAGGTAGAACTATGGAAGAGGGAGAGAAAGGCAGAGGTATGCAGAGATGTGTGGATGAGGGATGGGAAGGAAGAAAGAGTAGGCAGAGTGAGAGAGGAAGGGGGGGGGGGGTGTGTGGCGATTTGGTGGGTAAGGAAGGTCAGGAGAGTTGGAGAGAATGATAGAATGTGGAAGAGATAGGGAGACGAGATGAAATGGACCGAGAGAAAGAAGAAGAAGTAGAATATGGGGGACATCTCGGATGTGGAGGTTGGAGATAAACGTGTGTGTGTGTGTGTTTGTGTGTGTGTGTATATATACATATACAGAGAGAGATAGAAAGAGAGACAGAGCAATTTAGGAAAATTGACAGCGAGAAAGTGAGAGAAAAAGAGAAAGAAAGACAGTAGCAGACAGCAGGTTAGAGAAGGGGAAGAATTGAGAAACAGAATTAGTGGTTGACGGAAAGAATAGAAGAGAGAAGAGATATGAGGACTGAGTAGGGATATGAGAGTTAAGATATGAGAGTGAGAGTGTCCGAGAGAAATGTGAAGAGTTGAAGGAGAAGAGAGCGAGGAAGAGAGATAACAAAAATAAAAGAGAAGAGATGGAAAGAGATATCAAAGGGCGATTTAGGGAGTAGAAAGGAAATGGTCACATAACAATAGAGTGGGTGAGATACGGAAGGAAAAAAGGAGATAGCTCGGAAGAGCTCGAGTTATATTCGGAGTACGAAGTGTGCAAGGCACTGTGCCCGGGAAGCGTGGGAGAGGGAGACCAAAAAAGAGATAGGATGACAATATAAAAGACTGGATGGGAAGGTCTTTGGCTGAGATTAATATCCTGGCGAAATATCGAGGCGTATGGCGGGAACTGATTCGACAAACTGCAATAACGGGGCCTCAACGACCTTCTAGGTTACGGGACTGATGATGATGGCGAAGGTTGCAGTGGGAGAAGTTAAAGAGAGAGAGAAAGAGTAATATGAAGCGTCAGGACCAGCTGTCAAACCCCTTTTACATCTCCACGCGGTGATCCTGGCTACAGCAGGGCAGACTGGCTAAGGAGAAGGGATCCAAGAGGGAATACTAACCTTGTACTAAAAAAATACTTGCTGAAGTCGGATGTGCTGGACCGAAAAGTGCAAATATCACAGTCAAACTGTAAACTACGACACAACGCATTCCGTTCTCTTGACTACATTCTGCTACTTAGGCCCGTGTCAGGGTTTGGTAGCGGGAGATTGAGAACGAACGAAGCCAAGCTAAGCCAAGAGACAGAGATTCAAATGCAGCTCTGTAATTCAATACAAACAATACGAGAAAATTAAAGGCATCAACCTCATGTCGCAGGATGGGGAGAGAAGACTAACGTCTTGTCAGGCACAAACTTACTGGTCAGACAAAGTTTGTCATGGTTAGGTAAAATATTATGACCAAGACATCCCCACACTCTCATGCAGTCCTCCCTGAAAACAGGCCGTTTCGTACAGTCTGGCTAATGAGGTGGAGATCGACGTGATCCTCGCAGATGAGGCCAAACAAAGCGCACCCGCCTGGATGACCAGGCCCACCTTCATTAGGTAGCTCGGAATTAAAGGGAAACTAGTGCAACCACCACTTAACGCCATTTTCCGGGCGTACAAAAGGGTAAACGTAATGATTGTGTACATTGAACAACAACAACAACAACGCAGGAAAATAACATCACAGTTCACATACACACGCACACACACATACGTACATACACACGGACATACATACACACATACACATACACACACGCCCATATACACACATACATACATGATCCCCGCACTTATAAACGTCACGCAGATGAATCCAAGCATAGCACAACCCCCTGGGGGACTTAGTTCCACGTTAATAAGCACGTTTGAGATGTAACGCAAGCTACTGCATGAGACCACTTAACGTCCTTGATAGTGTGCACAAAAGAGCAAAGTTAATCTTCGTGGGCATTCACCAAGAAGAAGAAGAAGAAGAAGAAGAAGAAGGAGAAGGAGGAGGAGGAGGAGGAGGAGAAGGAGGAGGAGGAGGAGGAGGAGGAGGAGGAAGAGGAAGAAGAAGAAGAAGAAGAAGAAGGAAGAAGAAGGAAGAAGAAGGAAGAAGAAGAAGGAAGAAGAAGGAAGAAGGAAGAAGGAAGAAGGAAGAAGAAGGAAGAAGAAGGAAGAAGGAGGAAGGAAGAAGGAAGAAGGAGGAAGGAGGAAGAAAGGGGAAGGAGGAAGGAGGAAGGAGGAAGGAAGAAGGAGGAAGGAGGATGGAAGAAGGAAGAAGGAGGAAGGAAGAAGGAAGAAGGAAGAAGGGAGAAGGGAGAAGGGAGAAGGAAGAAGGAAGAAGGAGGAAGGAAGAAGGAGGAAGGAGGAAGGAGGAAGGGAGAAGGAGGAAGGAGGAAGAAGGAAGAAGGAGGAAGGAGGAAGAAGGAAGAAGGAGGAAGGAGGAAGGAGGGAGAAAGGAGAAGGAAGAAGGAGGAAGGAGGAAGGAGGAAGGAAGGAGGAAGGAGGAAGAAGGAAGAAGGAAGAAGGAGGAAGGAAGAAGGAAGAAGGAAGAAGGAGGGAAGGAGGGGGGAAGGAAGAAGGGAGAAGGGAGAAGGAAGAAGGGAGAAGGGAGAAGGAAGAAGGAAGAAGGAAGAAGGGAGAAGGAAGAAGGAAGAAGGAGGAAGGAGGAAGGAGGGAGGAGGGAAGAAGGAAGAAGGAAGAAGGTAGAAGAAGAAGAAGAAGAAGAAGAAGAAGAAGAAGAAGAAGAAGAAGAACAACAACAACAACAACAACAACAACAAATATGTTTGTGTAAACAGAATGCCGTACATAGTTGATAAACGTTCTGAAATGTATTAACACAGATATTCTAAAACACTGCTTAGATTGAGAGATTGATCTCTGAATGGGTTGACTAATTGATTGATTGACGGACTGGCAGATAAATAAACTGAAAGTCAGACAGATAGACAGTCATGCAGAGTGGTGTACATGTGTGTGTGAGTGTGTGTATATATATATGCGTGTGTGTGTGTGTATGCGTGTGTGTGTGGGTGTGTGTGTGTGTGCTCGCTCATATGCGAATTTGAGGTCCCCAGCAGGATCGCTAGGCAGGAGCCGCTGCTATAAGACTTCGGGCGAATCTCTTGGGGAGGGAATTAGTGTTGCTATCAGATAGGGGAGGTCTATCGTGCTGTGCTGCTAACCGCACTTCCATACGCTGGCGAAAAGTGGAAGTCTATAGCAGGCACGTCAGGACTCTCAGCCATTTCCACGAAGGTGCTGTTTGCAGGATAAAGTGTCTAACTCTGCAGTCCCCAGCAAAGGCAAACGAAGCCATGGGCATC